>JBCEWE010000494.1:672500-1317500 GCA_039877035.1 Silurus lanzhouensis
CAAAAAAAAAAAAAAAAAACATGAGGTCACAGGAATTTCCTGGAGAGCTCAGAGAAACTCAGTTTTTTTCCCCACACACTTCTAGAGCTTGTAGAAAGACTTACCCAAATAGCCAGATTGACTCTCTTGCCTGTGATGTTGAGCTTCTTCGTGAGGAACGACGCCTAAAAACAAAACGAGAAACGTGTCAAATGCAGAAAAGTTGCGTATCAACACTGAGGAACCAACTCAGGGTCACGTGAGCAGCTAATAAACCTACTACTATCACTTCGGCAGTTGAATCGTTATGAATTTCGTGATGCGGAAACACTGTGTGTGGTGAATCATGCCGTTAATCTCCGTTATACCGCTTCTTAAACAATAGGCAGCAGGACCAGAGGTAGTAGAAGGTAGATTAGGGAACATCAGAGGGAGATTAAGGAACTAATCTCGAAACACGTTCACTCGATAGTCCGAGATTTGCGCTGGAATGGAGCTCATTTTACCTCATAAAAGAATTTTAATAAATTAATCATTTCCTGTCCATGGGCTTTCAGATACCATGAAAGTGCAGGCCAAAGCTTCTTCAAGCTTCACATTACTGTGTAGGTCTGCTGGGCGTTTTCCATCACGGGAATGTGTCCAGGATGGAGGACTTTGCACTTCCTGGTCTGATTTTTTTTTTCCTGACTAACTTCAGGAGAAAAAAAAAAAAAAAAGTCTGGTGGGAGAACTTCTCCTTAGGCTGCAATAAAGATGAAAGCTGAGGAACTGACTGGTTTCCAAAACTAGATCATGATGTGTTCTTCATTAATAGATAAAAACTAATTGGTCTGGGCATCTTGTTAGTCAGGACACTTTTGTCTACAGAACATTGGTATATTGGAGATATTAATATCCAGAAATCTTGATGTCGTTCCCGGGGACACCGAAAATGTTCGACGGACTACGGCAGTTTATTTTGGAGAGGAACAGGAACGTTTGCACCATCCTCCATTGGTGGACCCTCGGAAGGTGCGTCATTCATTATTAGATGTAAATTTCTAATTGGGATGGTGTAAATGTGGAGTGTTTTTCTATGAAATTCCAAATGTTTCGGTTCCTCTACGGTTCCTCTGCAAACATCTTCGACTGGACCGATTAGACCAATCATCTAAAATATCCATGGTGGCGTTCCTGATGGGGCTTCATCATGAACAAGGCCACCGAATCGGTCTACCGAAAACGTGAAACGGAAATCTTTAGAGAAACACAGGAACATCTACACCTGGGAAGCATTTAGTAGTGTCAGTGTGTATTTGTGTGTTAGTGTGTATTCAGTAGTGTCAGTGTGTATTAGTGTGTATTTAGTAGTGTTAGTGTGTATAAGTGTGTATTCAGTAGTGTCAGTGTGTATTAGTGTGTATTTAGTAGTGTCAGTGTGTATTTGTGTGTTAGTGTGTATTCAGTAGTGTCAGTGTGTATTAGTGTGTATTCAGTAGTGTCAGTGTGTATTAGTGTGTATTCAGTAGTGTCAGTGTGTATTAGTGTGTATTCAGTAGTGTCAGTGTGTATTAGTGTGTATTCAGTAGTGTCAGTGTGTATTTGTGTGTATTAGTGTGTATTCAGTAGTATCAGTGTGTATTTGTGTGTATTAGTGTGTATTCAGTAGTGTCAGTGTATTAGTGTGTATTCAGTAGTGTCAGTGTGTATTAGTGTGTATTCAGTAGTGTCAGTGTGTATTAGTGTGTATTCAGTAGTGTCAGTGTGTATTTGTGTGTATTAGTGTGTATTCAGTAGTATCAGTGTGTATTTGTGTGTATTAGTGTGTATTCAGTAGTGTCAGTGTATTAGTGTGTATTCAGTAGTGTCAGTGTGTATTAGTGTGTATTCAGTAGTGTCAGTGTGTATTAGTGTGTATTTAGTAGTGTTAGTGTGTATTAGTGTGTATTCAGTAGTGTCAGTGTGTATTTGTGTGTATTAGTGTGTATTCAGTAGTATCAGTGTGTATTTGTGTGTATTAGTGTGTATTCAGTAGTGTTAGTGTGTATAAGTGTGTATTCAGTAGTGTCAGTGTGTATTAGTGTGTATTCAGTAGTGTCAGTGTGTATTAGTGTGTATTTAGTAGTGTTAGTGTGTATTAGTGTGTATTCAGTAGTATCAGTGTGTATTTGTGTGTATTAGTGTGTATTCAGTAGTGTCAGTGTGTATTCGTGTGTATTCAGTAGTGTCAGTGTGTATTTGTGTGTGTTAGTGTGTATTCAGTAGTATCAGTGTGTATTTGTGTGTATTAGTGTGTATTCAGTAGTGTCAGTGTGTATTAGTGTGTATTCAGTAGTGTCAGTGTGTGTTAGTGTGTATTCAGTAGTGTCAGTGTGTGTTAGTGTGTATTAGTGTGTATTCAGTAGTGTCAGTGTGTATTAGTGTGTATTTAGTAGTGTTAGTGTGTATTAGTGTGTATTCAGTAGTATCAGTGTGTATTTGTGTGTATTAGTGTGTATTCAGTAGTGTCAGTGTGTATTAGTGTGTATTTAGTAGTGTCAGTGTGTATTAGTGTGTATTCAGTAGTGTCAGTGTGTGTTAGTGTGTATTCAGTAGTGTCAGTGTGTGTTAGTGTGTATTCAGTAGTGTCAGTGTGTATTAGTGTGTATTCAGTAGTGTCAGTGTGTGTTAGTGTGTATTCAGTAGTGTCAGTGTGTATTAGTGTATATTCAGTAGTGTCAGTGTGTATTAGTGTATATTCAGTAGTCAGTGTGTATTAGTGTATATTCAGTAGTGTCAGTGTGTATCAGTGTGTATTCAGTAGTGTCAGTGTGTATTAGTGTATATTCAGTAGTGTCAGTGTGTATTAGTGTGTATTCAGTAGTGTCAGTGTGTATTAGTGTATATTCAGTAGTGTCAGTGTGTATTAGTGTATATTCAGTAGTCAGTGTGTATTAGTGTGTATTCAGTAGTGTCAGTGTGTGTTAATGTGTATTCAGTAGTGTCAGTGTGTGTTAGTGTGTATTCAGTAGTGTCAGTGTGTGTTAGTGTGTATTCAGTAGTGTCAGTGTGTGTTAGTGTGTATTCAGTAGTGTCAGTGTGTGTTAGTGTGTATTCAGTAGTGTCAGTGTGTGTTAGTGTGTATTCAGTAGTGTCAGTGTGTGTTAGTGTGTATTCAGTAGTGTCAGTGTGTATTAGTGTGTATTCAGTAGTGTCAGTGTGTGTTAGTGTGTATTCAGTAGTGTCAGTGTGTATTAGTGTGTATTCAGTAGTGTCAGTGTGTGTTAGTGTATATTCAGTAGTGTCAGTGTGTATTAGTGTGTATTCAGTAGTGTCAGTGTGTATTAGTGTATATTCAGTAGTGTCAGTGTGTATTAGTGTATATTCAGTAGTCAGTGTGTATTAGTGTATATTCAGTAGTGTCAGTGTGTATCAGTGTGTATTCAGTAGTGTCAGTGTGTATTAGTGTATATTCAGTAGTGTCAGTGTGTATTAGTGTATATTCAGTAGTCAGTGTGTATTAGTGTATATTCAGTAGTGTCAGTGTGTATTAGTGTATATTCAGTAGTGTCAGTGTGTATTAGTGTATATTCAGTAGTGTCAGTGTGTATTAGTGTATATTCAGTAGTGTCAGTGTGTATTCAGTAGTCAGTGTGTATTCGTGTGTATTCAGTAGTGTCAGTGTGTATATTTGTGTGTTAGTGTGTATTCAGTAGTCAGTGTGTATTAGTGTGTATTCAGTAGTGTCAGTGTGTATTCAGTAGTCAGTGTGTATTAGTGTGTATTCAGTAGTGTAAGTGTGAATGTGTGTATTCAGTAGTGTCAGTGTGTGTTATTGTGTATTCAGTAGTGTCAGTGTGTATTAGTGTGTATTCAGTAGTGTCAGTGTGTATTCAGTAGTGATAGTGTGTATTAGTGTGTATTCAGTAGTGTCAGTGTGTATTTAGTAGTCATTGTGTATTAGTGTGTATTCAGTAGTGTCAGTGTGTATATTTGTGTGTTAGTGTGTATTCAGTAGTGTCAGTGTGTATTCAGTAGTCAGTGTGTATTAGTGTGTATTCAGTAGTGTCAGTGTGTATTCAGTAGTCAGTGTGTATTAGTGTGTATTCAGTAGTGTAAGTGTGAATGTGTGTATCCTTGACCCATGTCAGTTGTCCAACTACAGACCGATATCAAATCTCCCCTTTATATCCAAAATTTTAGAAAAGGTTGTAGCACAGCAGTTATGCTCACACCTACTTATGAATAACATGTTTTAAATGTATCAGTCAGGATTTCGGCCTCATCATAGCACAGAGACGGCGCTAGTTAAGGTGATAAATGACCTGTTATTGGCCTCTGATCAGGGTTTTGTCTCCTTACTTGTTTTGCTCAACCTTAGTGCAGCTTTTGACACCACTGATCACACTATACTGCTTGCTAGACTTGAGAACGTTGTAGGAATAAAGGGAACAGCTCTCTCTTGGCTCAGGTCTTATTTGACTGATCGCTATCAGTTTGTGGATGTAAATGGTGAGTTCTCCACACTCTATGAGGTAAAGTTTGGTGTTCCTCAAGGATCTGTCTTAGGCCCACTGCTTTTCTCTTTATATATGCTGCCTCTTGGTGAAATCATTCATAAACATGGGATTCGCTTCCATTGCTATGCTGATGACACACAGCTGTATATTTCAGCAAAGCCAGATGAGAGAGATGTGAGAGAAGTGTGTAAAGGACATTAGACAGTGGATGCTTAATAACTTTCTTCTGCTCAACTCAGATAAGACGGAAGTACTTTTACTAGGACCACATGCAGCTAGAAGTAAACTTTCTGATTACGTAGCATCTCTGGATGGTGTTTCTGTTTCAGCATGTACGGCTGTCAAAGACCTTGGTGTGAATATTGACCCGAGTCTTTCCTTTGAGTCTCACGTGAATAATATCACCAGGATCGCCTTCTTTCACCTAAGAAATATTGCTAAAATTAGAAATATGATGTCGTTACAGGATGCAGAAAAACTAGTTCATGCTTTTGTTACTTCTAGATTAGACTACTGTAACGCTTTACTGTCTGGGTGTGCGAGTAAGTGCATAAATAAGCTTCAGTTAGTTCAGAATGCAGCAGCAAGAGTCCTCACCAGATCTAGGAAATACGACCACATCACCCCTGTTTTAATCAGTCTACACCGGCTCCCAATCAAATCTCGCATTGATTATAATATACTACTACTGACGTATAAAGCACTTAACGGTCTCGCACCACAGTATCTGAGTGAACTTCTGTACCAGTATGATCCTCCACGCCTACTTAGATCAAAAGGTGCTGGCTATCTGTTGGTTCCTCAAATAATGAAGACTACCGCAGGGGGCAGATCTTTCTCTTATAAAGCCCCACAGTTATGGAACAGCCTTCCAATCAGTGTTCGGGACTCGGACACGGTCTCAGTGTTCAAGTCGAGGTTGAAAACTTATTTATTTAGTCAAGCCTTTTATCAGTAGATTTTTTTTTCTTAGGTAAAGGCTCAGATCTGGAGGGATCATGGATATAGAGTGTTTGGTGAACTGGTATATTTGTATGCTGTCGTCCCCTCACATTCACACGTTCACTCAGGTTTGTTGACGGTGGTGTGGTGGGTCGTCTCTTATCCCAGAGATCCCTCATGTCTGTGTTACCTTCTGGTTCTCCCTTTTAGTTACGCTGCCATAGCGAGTCTTGCCGGAGTCCAAACTGCACAGTGACATTAACTTTCATACACCAATAGGGACACTTAATAATCCATATCCTTCTCTTCCCGTCACCCTCTCTCTCTCTCTCTCTCTCTCTCTCTCTCTCTCTCTCTCTCTCTCTCTCTCTCTCTCTCGATCGAGTTAAACATGCTCCTGAGGCTCCAGTGACCACTGTTCCTGCCCCTCTCCCCTCCGTGGATCTTCACACTTCTGTGCAGCTTGGGACGGTCTCTCATCAACACCTTGGGTGGTTCCATGAAATTCCGGAGTAGAACGGGTGCTTTGAGGACGGATTGGACTGTAGTTGGTGTCGGCGGTCTGCTGCACTGACTCAGGAGTGCAGTTTGCTTCTGATCATCATCACTGCACCCTGCAACTTTGTATATATGCTTCAAATGGACATTTGGTGCAACCCAGATGAGGATGGGTTCCCTCTTGAGTCTGGTTCCTCTCAAGGTTTCTTCCTTATGCCATCTCGGGGAGTTTTTCCTTGCCACAGTTGCTCATCAGGGACAAACTTACTTACAAAGAACATATTTACATTTAATCACCACATTATCTGTGTAAAGCTGCTTTGAGACAATGTTCATTGTTAAAAGCGCTATACAAATAAAAATGAATTGAATTTTGAATATTCGGTAGTTAGTGTGAATTCAGTAGTGTCAGTGTGTATAAGTGTGTATTCAGTAGTGTATGTGTATTAGTGTGTATTCAGTAGTGTCAGTGTGTGTTATTGTGTATTTAGTAGTGTCAGTGTGTATTTGTGTGTGTTAGTGTGTATTCAGTAGTGTCAGTGTGTATTAGTGTGTATTTAGTAGTGTCAGTGTGTATTAGTGTGTATTTAGTAGTGTCAGTGTGTATTTGTGTGTGTTAGTGTGTATTCAGTAGTGTCAGTGTGTATTAGTGTGTATTTAGTAGTGTCAGTGTGTATTTGTGTGTGTTAGTGTGTATTCAGTAGTGTCAGTGTGTATTAGTGTGTATTTAGTAGTGTCAGTGTGTATTTGTGTGTGTTAGTGTGTATTCAGTAGTGTCAGTGTGTATTAGTGTGTATTCAGTAGTGTCAGTGTGTATTAGTGTGTATTTAGTAGTGTCAGTGTGTATTTGTGTGTGTTAGTGTGTATTCAGTAGTGTCAGTGTGTATTAGTGTGTATTTAGTAGTGTCAGTGTGTATTTGTGTGTGTTAGTGTGTATTCAGTAGTGTCAGTGTGTATTAGTGTGTATTTAGTAGTGTCAGTGTGTATTTGTGTGTGTTAGTGTGTATTCAGTAGTGTCAGTGTGTATTAGTGTGTATTTAGTAGTGTTAGTGTGAATGTGTGTATTCAGTAATGTTAGTGTGTATTCAGTAGTGTCAGTGTGTATTTGTGTGTATTCTGTAGTGTCAGTGTGTGTGTGTGTGTTAGTGTGTATTCAATAGTGTCAGTTTGTAGAAAGTGCTGGTTTAATATAAGAATGACTTATGGCTGAGATTGTAACCGTGTTCAGTTCACATTTGGAGTGAATTGAAATCGAAACAGATGACAGGAAGCACGTGTGTGTGTGTGTGTGTGTGTGTGTGTGTGTGTGTGTGTGTGTGTGTGTGTGTGTTTCTCCATGTGTGTGTCTAGGTGAGGCAAGTTCCTCTACAACCCACACCATGAGAAAACAAGCCTGGAATGAGAACAAATTGATACAAAAACTTAAAATTTTCACCAAAATCTAATTCTAAAGCATAATTTTTTTATCAAGTTAAATTCTTTTTTTGACCTTTTGACCAAATCTATAGTATTATAAGAATGTTAGGTGTCACTCCGAGGCTGTTTTTGAGCCCTGAAGAGCAGAAGCAGAAGCAGCTCCAGCGACGCCTGCCTGCGTGTGTGTGTGTCCCCGCGCCCCCTGAGCAGGAAGGCCGTGTGCTGAAGCCTGAGGTTCCGCCGGACACAGTGCGCTGGTATGAAGGCGTTGGAGAAAGTGGACCGAAGCCCAGTGTGTGTGTGTGTGTGTGTGTGTGTGTGTGTGTGTGTGTGTGTCGGAGTTACCTGGAGGGTCGTGATGTGTTTGTCGTTGAACTTGTTCTCGCAGTAGCGGAGCACCAGCGACGTCTTGCCCACGCAGCCTTCCCCTAACAGCACCACCTTGAAGGAGAAGGTCCTGTGGGCAGAAGTGGCAGCAGCACCGCCGCCAGCCGCCATGGTGTAGAGAAGAGAAAAGGAGGAGTGGAGAGGAGGAGAGAGAGATCTCCTTCTTCAACTTAACAGGGAAAAGTCAACCTCTCGAAACGCCTTACATTGATATAATCCACATATATATAAAGTAAATCTGTAAGAAAACGGTCTAAAAATAATCTTCCTTGCTGAGATTTTTGATATAAAAAATGAAAAAAATACAGGACAAAAATAATATTTCCGCCTCTTTCAGATCTCTGTGCTGCTCAGTCTGGTTTAATGGCGTCCTCTGCTACGTCACACTCCCGGAATCATATGACTGAGCTGCTGCCCTGTGCCCCTTGTGACGTCACAGTCTGCCTCAGGCACAATAGTGGCGCTGCTTTTTCGCTTTTCCAGACAACGATCTAAATTAAAGTTTTTACATTTTTCTGTTATATATAGATTTATATATATATATATATATATATATATATATATATATATATATATATATATATATATATATATACACAAATATTTACAAAAATGTTTTGCACAGTAAAAAAAAAAAAAAAAAAATATATATATATATATATATATATATATATATATATATATTTTATAGAGTAATATATTGTAATATATATATGTAGTGTCAGTGTGTGTTAGTGTGTATTCAGTAGTGTCAGTGTGTGTGTTAGTGTGTATTCAGTAGTGTCAGTGTGTGTTAGTGTGTATTCAGTAGTGTCAGTGTGTGTGTTAGTGTGTATTCAGTAGTGTCAGTGTGTGTTAGTGTGTATTCGTTAGTGTCAGTGTGTATTTGTGTGTGTTAGTGTGTATTCAGTAGTGTAAGTGTGAATGTGTGTATTCAGTAGTGTCAGTGTGTATTAGTGTGTATTCAGTAGTGTCAGTGTGTATTAGTGTGTATTCAGTAGTGTCAGTGTGTATTAGTGTGTATTCAGTAGTGTCAGTGTGTATTAGTGTGTATTCAGTAGTGTCAGTGTGTATTAGTGTGTATTCAGTAGTGTCAGTGTGTATTAGTGTGTATTCAGTAGTGTCAGTGTGTTTGTGTGTAATTAGGACATTAAAAAAAAAAAAAAAAAATATATATATATATATATATATATATATATATCAAAATATATAATTTTTTTATTATCATGCAAACGTTTTAGGCAGGTGTGTTGTAAGAACGCTTTTAAAAATATTTTTTTGTGTTTTTTTAAATCAATAAACAAAATAAAAAGAAAATAAACAGAATCGAAATCCAAATCACAATTATTACACCCTTTGCCTGCAAAACAGTGCCAATTCTGTTATAAAATTTTAGTAGGACCTCAGTAGGTAGGTTGTTCCAGACAACTTGGAGTTGTATATTCGAGCAAGACCATTTTAACCGCATCCTACATCTATTACAACAGCAAGACTTCCTATTAGAATGTTTGAAAACGTTTGGTGCGTCGTATAAAGCGATATACAACAAAGGATACCCAGAACTGTTGAGCAGCTTGAACCCTGTATCAGACACATATGGGACAACATTCCTTTCCTCGTGATGCTACACAGTTACCCATGGCCCTGTCTCAACTTTTACTCCTTGAATAAGCATATATTCTCAGTTTAAACGTGTAAGATGTTTGTTTGTTTTGTTTTGAATATGGGTTGATGAGATTTGCAAATCATTGCATTGTTTTCAATTACATTGTGTTCAATATCCCAACTTTCTTTTTAATTGGGCTTATAAGTATATATAAGTGTCAATCACTTGAAATATTTATTTCGCAACCTAATCGCACATTTTTCTCTATTCCAAATGTACCTTAAATGAACACTTTACAATTTTTTTATACCCTAATCAACATGCGCACGGACAAATATGCATTTATGCAAATGTATGTTTACAATTAGTGAAAGCAAACTCAACATAAAGCATGAACCCAAAATATTCTTGGAAATGTTTTAATTACGATGTTTTAAATGACGTTAATCATCAGGACACCAAACGGAACCTTCGCTATGTTTCCACACGGACGGATTTAATCGCCGGATGTGCGCATCATGGCGGATTTCGGTTCCCGAAATCCGTTTCCTCTGCTGAAGACTTTGCTGTGGCAGAAAACCTCCTTCTATTACTTTTATGAAAACATCTTCTTATAGTATAGTATAATATATATAACTTTCCATTCACTTGAATGACCCAAACCTGTTTGAGCAGGACAGAAAGATGTGGGTTGGAGTGGAAGACCGTGAGTGACCTGCTAAAGAAACCCTAATGAACCACTTTGGGATGAATTGAAACACCACCCCATGCTTCTTCACCTACATCATTTTCTAGCACCTTTGTGCTTCAATGAGCGTAAACCTCTACAACAACATCTGGAACATCTTCCCAGAAAAGTGGAGGTTATTCTAACAGCGAATGGAATTTCAGATATTAAACAAAATAAGCACTTATCAGTGTTATAGTCAGATGTCTGGTGTCTCAGATGCAAAACTGTGTTATTCTTCATTCAGATTGACATGAGAACTGTCCATCCCTTAAACCTTGAAATTCAATTATGATAAACGCATCAACGTACGACGTTTCGCCGGGAATTCAGGCATTAACCAGTCGACGCGCGTTCAGTTTTTAACGAGGTCAGCCATAAACGTTATTTCTGCAGGAAATTTATTGGGAGAAGGTTCAGCACAGCCGAGGGGGTCAACGATTGACCGGAGTTTGCGCACCACGTTTCTGAAAACGACCTGATCCGTGACTCGGAAGACGTCGCAGAACCAAGACTACGAACCATAAACGAGTATCCTTCAGACAAAATTGTTTTTGATGATTTTTTTATGTTGCTGTGCATTTCTACAGAGTAGAGTTTTTCTCTATACTGTGATGTGCACCATGTGTATGTCGTATCGCCCAAATCGATAGCATTATCACAGAAAAAGCAAAAAAAAAAGTCGCTGTGCACAGAAAATGTCACATATTTTTTAATAACGATCACTAAAACGGTAACAGCACCACGTTTCGATGACGGTAAAAAAAAATCAAAAGAATTAGAGCTAGCGCCATCTACTGGTCGCCTCTTCCGGGCTCAGCGCGTGGGCCAGACGCCCCATGCGATCCCTGGCAGGATCAGCGCTATGAGGATGGAGGAGAAAAGGTTAACTCCGTTGTTATCCAAAATGGGTTTCCCACATATCCACCTGACGTTCGGCGCCTCGGCGTTCACGACCTTGCCGGTGCTTTCGTCGTAGCCTTGATGGAAAGGAAACAGCGGTACCACAGGTGTTAGTGGCTAGAAAGAGCGACGTGATAGCATTTTGTGTGCAGGACTTTTACCTGAATACTGCATGACTGCACCCAGGAGGGAGTCGAGCAGCGAGCCGAGGAAACCGGCCGTCGCGCCGTATACGACCAGGGGCCACTGAGGGGCTGCCAGGTGCAGGTCGCTGACCAGAAGCAGCTGAGAGATGAAGTAGGCCACGCCCACGGTGGCGCCGCCGAGCAGGCTGGCTCCGACACCGACCGCGGTCACGCCTCCATTGGTTCCTAAACAGATATACGATGGACATCAATTAGCTTTGGGCTCACCGTGGACGTCATTACATATTCATGAATGCTAATTTTGCATTTATATTACATCTACACTGTATTTCCAAAAGTATTGGGTCACATGGTCATAAGTTTGGACTAATGACCTACAAGCTTTGCAAAATTCCAGGAAACATTCCACAGAAACTTCAATGTAGTTGAAAAAAAAAAATATATATATATATATATATTGGTTAAAACGATCAGATTGAACTGCAGTTAAATTTCTCCCCTGCCCTTACTGAGGCCACGCCCCCTATGTGCGGCACGCATTTCCTCCATAACATCAACACGCATCATTTCCTGAATCCGGCGCGTCAAATAAATGTCCGTCCTGCCAAGTATTCAGGTAAAATTGCATAAATATTAAGTACGTTTATTGTAAACGTTGTAAGCGATTGTGCGAAAAATATACTGACAATTAAAAACAATGTCAAAAACTTTTTTTTTTTTTACATCTGTATTAGTTTGCATGCTTATGACCAAACAAAACGTTTATAATTATGTTGTTTTTACGATACGGTAAATAGAAATTTCCCAAAATTTCGTATTCATTCCCGTAATTCCTGTAAATTCCCAGTTTCCAACTTGGAATTTTTCCCAAATTTCCCAAATAAAGTTCCCATTGAAAATTTCTGGAAATTGAATCTCAATTATGGGAATGAATCAAAAATTTGCAGTAATAAATATAAACTGTATCATATACAAACGTACGTATAAACATTTGATTGGTTCTGTTATGATTTTTGTTTTTTTAATGACATTTTCGATTCAATTGTTAGTATGATTTTGTTGCACAATCGCTTACGAGGGAGTTTTAAATTCCCAGTTCGTTCCCATTAATTCCTGTTAATTAGTTTCTTGCGAATTCCTGGAATTTCTGTTTGGTCATGTTGGAAGATCTGCTTATTGAAAATGTACCGTTTTATTTTATTTTTGGTCAAAGGGACAAAATGAACAAAAAAAGAATTATATTTGTTCATTTTAGAAGAATACATGAAGTCGGGATTAGAGGTCGACCGATAGTGGATTTAATATCCGATTAATCAACCGATAGTTTTCAAAATAATACTGGCGTATTACAAAATAAAAAAAAAAAATTAATCATGAAATGGAAATAAATACTAATATATATATATCAACTCATAAATAGAATTATATAAATGAGAAATTAGAATGAATAAATATAGCGCTCTCCGTGCAGCTCGCGTTGTCGCGTGTAAAAACAAACAGCACGTGGTGTCAGTGGTTTGCCTCTAGAGGCCGCCCTCGTTCTCGGAAACCGGAAAAACTATCGGTATGGAAATTTCGCCGATAGCCGATGGTTCCAGCGTTCGACAATCCGTGAAAAACCAATGAATCGGTGCACCTCTAGGACGTCACGTAAAAAAAAACAAGAAAAAAAACAGAAGAGCCAATTTGAATGAGGCCCATAAAGCCGGCTCAATGAATATATAGGTTGGAGGTGAAGATCCTAAGTGGCCTGCTATAGAGCTGGAAACCCTATTAAACACCTTGACTGCACCCCAGACCTCCTCACCTCACCCTACATCAGTACCTGACTTTACTAACACCCTTGTGGTTGAATGAGCACAAATCTCCACAAAATCTCCGAACATCTTAGAAGACTACGTGTGAAATGGGATGTAAAAAAAAAAAAAAAACTGGTCCTCGTGCCTTACCTGCTGGAACTTCCTTCCACGTGGTGATGAGCCTGGGCTGGCCCTTACTGAGGACGGGACCGACTTCGGAAGCCCAGGTGTCCCCCGTACTGCAGGCCAAAGCCCCCAGGAGCGACAAGCACATCCACGACGCCGAGTACTGCATCTTGAAGTCCACGGGGATCTCACCCGGGCCGACTTCGATCATGTAAAGCAGTGCCAGTTCAGTCGGCACGCCTCCGTTACAAAAAACCTGGATCCAGTTCCTCTGGCCACCTGGAGAAGAAAATAATGTGGAAAAAAAGTTATTTCATCAGCAATTTAGGGGCATCTTCAGGCCTACATGACTCATGACCTGGAGACACCTGATTTTCCATACGCCATCTGTGGTTCATCTCCCTCTGGATGTGCTAGCATGAAATTTTGTAAATGAGGTTGGAGTGGAAGATCTCGAATGCTACAGAAACCTTATTGAACAACTTTGGGATGAAATTTTCACGTTAGCTCCAGGAGAACCTCACTCAAATAATCTAGTGAAACATCTTCCCAGAAGAATGGAGCTTATTAGAAGGGCGAATGGAAATCAAATGCGGACTGAGATGTCCAAAATCACATACTAATCTACCAATACAAACATTTCTGCGTATAGTGTGTCGGTAAGATTGGGAAGAACTTAGAAGGAGCTGAGGAACAACATACGGAAATGAAGATCACCTTCTTTATATTCCGAGTCGATGCGCTTCTTCACCGCGCCCCTCCATCGGGTCAGTTTGGTGGAGGTGATGAAGAACGCAAACAGGGCTGCCAGGAAGCTCGTGTTGGCCAAAGTGAGAATGAAGCCCACCAGCAACGCTGCAGAACCAAAGCAAATCACGCAATAAACATAAATCAGAGGGAAAAATCCTTAATGGCTTTATATAGAACTTAATGAAGAAAGATGGAGGAAAGATCATGAAGGAAGGAGTAAAAAATACCGTAAAGAAAGATGAAAGCAAAGAAAGATGGAGAATTCAGCTTAAAGAAAGATGGAGGAAAGATGGAAAAGCAAAAAATAAAAAGATTGGAAGAGAAGAAAGAAAAGAAAGAAAGAGAATAAAGATGGAAGAGAGACCGGAAGAAAGATGAAGGAGGGAGCGTATAGAAAGATGAAGAAATTATAGGGGCGGAAGGAGATGAAGAAAGTTAAGAGAGAGACCATGAAAAGAATGGAAAGACCATGAAAAATGTTAGAAGAGAAATAATGGTGAAGCCATTAAAAAAAATGATGGAAAGACCATGAAGAGATCATAAAGAAAGTTGGAGGAGAGACCATGAAGAAAGATGATGGATTGACCATGAAGAAAGATGGATGTGAGACCATGAAGGAAGGAGTAAGAAAGACCGTAAAGAAAGATGAAAGCAAAGAAAAATGGAGGATTTAGTTTAAAGAAAGATCGAGAAAAGATGGAAAAGCAAAAAAAAAAAAAAAAGATTAGAAGAGAAGAAAGAAAAGAAAGAAAGAAAGAGAATAAAGATCGAAGAGAGACCTGAAGAAAGATGAAGGAGGGAGCGTATAGAAAGATGAAGAAATAATGGGGGGGGGGAGAAGATGAAGAAAGTTGAAAGAGAGACCATAAAGTAAAATGAAAAGACTATGAAGGAAGATAGAAGAGAGACCAGGAGGAAAGACGGAAGCAAATACAAATGGAGAAGAGACCATGAAGAAAAATGAGAGATAGCATTTAAAAAGATAAAGAAAAGATGGGGTGGGGGGAAGAAAAAGTAGAAAGAGAGACCATGGAAAAAAAGAAAGTTGAAAAGAAAAGTTGAAAGAGAGACCATGAAAAAATTTTTAAAGACCATGAAGAAAGACCTTGAAGAAATACCATGATGAAAGATGGAAGCGAGACCATGAAAATAATGGAAAGACCATGAAAAATATTAGAAGAGAAATAATGGTAAAGCCATAAAGAAAGATGATGGAGAGACCATGAAGAGATCATGTAGAAAGGTGGAGGTGAGACCTGGAGGAAAGACCAAGAAGAAAAATGGAAGAGAGACCATGAAGAGAAATGATGAAGAGAACATAAAGAAAGATGGAAGAAAAAAACATGAAGAAAGATAGGAGAAAGATAATTAATAAAGATGGAGGAGAGACCATGAAGAAAGATGGAAGAGAGACCATGAAGAAACATGATGGAGAGATCATGAAGAAAGACGTTGGAAAAACCTAGAAGAAAGATGGAGAGAACCTCTCCATGCTCTTAAATTTCAGAACAGGAACTACTTACCTCCCAAACATCCACCAAAATCCAGACTCTTTTTCTTCAGAGCGCGAGACGTGATAACGAGAGGAACTAGAACCGAGAAGAGCCATCTCCATGGAGATACTGGCTGCAAAGTACCTGCTCAAGCATGATAAAGACACAAACAAACCACCTTCAGCAGCTGGATGTGCGAGACGTGTGCGAGACGTGTGTGAGACGTGTGTGAGACGTGTGCGAGACGTGTGCGAGACGTGGGAGCTCACCAGAGTAAGTGCTGATGGCTATGGAGATGATCCAGAAAGACAGGGAGATGGCCAAAGTGAAACACAGCACGATGATATCGGTCATCATCTTCACACACGGCTTTATTAGATGATCATCCAACAAAAACTTCTTACTCCTTTAGAGAGGTGCAGCTACAATACATGGGAGAAAAAACGAGAAGATATCAGCTACCAGACCGAGGAGAAATACGAAAGAGAGACTGAGAAAAAAGATGGAGGAGGAAAACCATGAAGAAAGATAAAGCAGAACGATGGAAAAGATACCGAGAAGAAACCGAGAAAGAGACTGAGAAGATGGAGGAGATACAGAGAAAATGGAGGAGAGAGAGAAAAGAAAGATGGAGGAGAGACTGAAAAGAAAGAAGAAAGATGGAGGAGAGAGTGAGAAGAAAGAAGAAAGATGGAGGAGAGAGTGAGAAGATGGAGGAGATACAGAGAAGATGGAGGAGAGAGAGAAAAGAAAGATGGAGGAGAGACAGAGAAGAAAGATGGAGGAGAGACTGAAAAGAAAGAAGAAAGATGGAGGAGAGACAGAAAAGAAAGATGGAGAGACTGAGAAGAAAAAAGAAAGATGGAGAAACTGAGGTGATGTGATGCTCAAGTTAATCTGTAATTAGTTTCATGTTGACCACAATCCCTCCTCCATCATTCTCTCTATCTATCTATCTATCTATCTATCTATCTATCTATCTATCTATCTATCTATCTCTCCAACTATCTATCTATCTATCACCCTTCCTTACTCAAGCGTTCCATCTATCTATCCCCCATCCATCCCTCCCTCAATCCATTTATCTGTCTATCCATCCATTACTCCCTTAATATATCCATCTATCCCTCCATCCCTCCTTCTATCTATCTATCTATCCATCTATCTATCTATCTATCTATCTATCTATCTATCTATCCCCTTTTCTCAATCAATATATCCGTCTATATATCCCTCCATCTATCCTTCCCTCCCTCCATGAATATATCCATCTATCCCTCCCTTCATCTGTCCCTCAATCTATCAATTTATGTACCTATTCCTCCCTCAGTCTATACTTCTATTCTTCTCTACCTACTTCAATCCATCCATCTATCTCTGGATTCCTCCCTCCTTTACTCTCTCTCTCTCTCTCTCTCTCTCTCTCTCTCTCTCTCTCTCCAGCTGATTCAGCGCTGTAAGTAATCGCGATATGGAGATCGTATCGTTACAGCCCCTTGTTCTAACTGTAATCGGTAAGAGAAGGGCCGGGAGCAGACCGCTGTAACTGGGCGGACCGGAAGTGTACCTGCAGGAGCGGAAGTCGCGCAGTTGTCCTGCGGTCTGGTCCATGTTAGAAATCAAAAGCGTTTATTAAACATAGAACACAAAGAACCTCCGGTACCAAAGAGCACATCTGTACATGTAGAATATAGTTCTTCTTCTACTACTGTCCTGTAGGTTACAGTCACTCTCTACTGACACCTGGTGGAGGACTGGATCCCAGAATTGCGTCATCACTCAAATGAATGGAAAACGTCCCGCACATAATGTGTGTGTGTGTGTGTGTGTGTGTGTGTGTGTGTGTGTGTGTGTGTGTGTGTGTGTGTGTGTGTGTGCGCGCGCGCGCTTGTTTGTATGTTTCTATCTTTTATAAAATAGTAATAAAGTAACTTTTCTTTCTTTCCTATTGTTGATCATTCTTTTTCTTTCTTTCTTTCCTTCTTTCTTTCTTTCTTTCTTTCTTTCTTTCTTTCTTTCTTTCTTTCTTTCTTTTTGCTTTCAATGTTGCAATTATTTGATTATTATTGCTAGTGATCATTATCAAAATAATTATTATAAAATAGTAATAAAGTAACTTTTCTTTCTTTCCTATTGTTGATCATTCTTTTTATAATTTTTCTTTCTTTCTTTCTTTTTGTATATTCTTTCTTTCTTTCTTTCTTTCTTTCTTTCTTTTTGTAGATTCTTTCTTTCTTTTTTTCTTTTTTTCTTTCTTTCTTTCTTTCTTTCTTTCTTTCTTTCTTTCTTTCTTTCTTTCTTTCTTTCTTTCTTTCTCAGCACACTTCCCACAACATTGTTTTTAATTATTCAGTTCACACCCCCTTCATCTTTTTTATACATCTTTAATAAACGATATATATTCAAGGTATAAAAACACACATTATATATACACACATGACTCTGGACACTAAAATGTTTCACATTCACATTATATTTATAAAACACATCATTCTTATTTCTACATCTTTTAGAGTCCCTATGTGCAGAGTACACAGTTTACACCAACACTGTACATTCATATTACCATAAACATCATATAAATAAAAACAAAGATGAATATAAAAAAATGCATTTTACGGTAAAGGCAGTAAGTGACACAGAAAAAAAGCCCAAAATGAATCCCGCGCATCATTTTCAGATACGTCCACAAATCTGTGAAATTTCATTGAGAATTCACATGAAAATTCCTTGTCATTGTTGATGTGATTTATTGATATTGTATGTGTTAATGATTATTTTAAAATGTAAAGTTTTAATGTAATATTTGTGTAATTTCAGTATTTTATGTAGTAGAGCTGCAGATGTATGTATGTATATTACACATTATTTGGACAAAATATTGGATATTGGCACTATATATGTATACACTATATTGCCAAAAGTATTGGGTCACCTGACCTTTCCTGCTACATGTGGTTCTTTTCCAATCTGTTACCACAAATCTGGAGGCACTCAATTGTTCAGGACGTCTTTAGATGGCACTCTAATAAAATTTTTGATTCACTTGATCTTGAAAACTCAAACCTGTTCCAGCATGGCGATGCCCCTGTACACAAAGTGAGCTCCTTGAAGATCTGGTTTACATGCTTTGGAGAGGAAGATCTTGCTGCTATAGAGCTCTGATCTCCTCCCTACTGAACACCTTTGGGATGAATGTAAATGCTGACTGCACCCGAGGTCTCTTTACTTACATCAGTACCTCCCTTTCATAACACCCCTGTGGCTGATGAACACAAATATCCATAAGCACACTCCAAAATCTAGTGGAACCCAAAAAAATCACGTACCGTACTTATGACCAGGTGACCCAATACTTTTGGCAATATAGAGAAGAAATATCCCAATATATCATGTTGCTTACAGTATTGCAAAATATTGTATCGCAAGCCCTGTATCGTATCGCCAGATTCCTGCCGATAGACCGCACTACAAATGTACTGGACGTCTTTATCCCTTTCCCTTTTTCCCTTCACTTGAACTAGGAGACCCCATCCTGTTCCAGCATGACAATACCCCTGTACACAAAGCCAGCTCCATGGCTTGGAGTGGAAGATTTAGAGCTATAAAGCTAGAAACCCTTTTAAAGAGGATGGATTTGAGATCGATTTTTCATGCTGACTGCACCCCCAGGCCTCGTCACCACACCTACACATTACCTTACTTAACTGTGGCTGAATGAGCACATATTCCTAGATGGGTGGAGGTTATTATTAACAAGATACAGGGACACCATGTGATATGGGACATTCCAGAAGCACACAGCAATCTTATGGTAGGGTGTCCACAAACTTTGGTTGATACAGTGTATTTACAATGTCGGTTAACAAGGGGTGTTCTCACGAAGGAGAAGTGTGTGTGTGTGTCTGTGTAGACAAAAAATATAGAAAAACAAAGACACAAAGATTATCCATCAGTTATGACCCTGTTCTAAGTCTGAACAAAGCATAGGACATCATAGGACTCCTCATATTCACTTGTCTGTTCGTGATTGCAATAACGTACATGTTCATGCATTTACATTTTTACAGTGTTGTGTTGAAAAATCGTTCACTTGTGGCATTAAGATGTACACACGCAGTGCATGGTGAGATGCGGGGGCTTGGGGTCTGGGGCCGGACATGCTGCTCTCTTGTTTAAGCTAGTGAAGGAGACCAAAGCTTGTGTGGAGTCACAGGACTGCTTTTCGGCGTTGTCCGATTGGAGTGAGGCCAAACTCAGGTGCTGGTTCCTCCCCAGCGTCACCCGGGTCCGCCTGAGAAAGAGGCCCAGGTCCTCTTTGAAATGGGGGTTGAAGAGGGCATAAAGCAAGGGGTTGAGGCAAGCGGGTAAGGGCACAACCACCAACAGCACCGATTTGACCACGTCCGGACCCACGGCCGAGATTTTCAGCAGGGCAGAAAACGACAGGAATGCTACCGGAAAGTAGAGGACGCAGTTGGCAAACAGAAGCCAGGCCACGTGGCGGATCATGGAGCAGTCCCAGAGCTTGTCCTGCTCCCCTTTATCCAAGCTACAGTACAGACACGTGTAGGTGACGGTCATGACCAGGTAGCAGAAAGAGTTGAGCAGGACTTGAACCACGGTCAAACCCAAACCGGCATGTTCTCCAGAAGGGACAGGAAGGCAGAGTGATGATATACCGTACTCAGCAATGTGCAGGAGAGGTACCGAGGTTATTGCTAATCCCAGGACGAAGCAAAGTGGCACGGCTAGCTTAACCAGTGCCTTCGATGCTCCGCAATCCAACGCCGCTTTGCCGTTATGCACAGAGAAGCTTCTTTCCACAGCAGCCATGGTCAAGAGAAAAATGCCAGTTTCCGACGCAAAGACCGACACAAAGCCGGTAAGTTTACAGCTCGCACTGCGTTCCCAGTTAGCGCCGTACGTAGCAAAGCTGCCAAAGGTGAGCAGGTCGACAAGGGCCATCACTCCACTGCACAGTCCGGTCATTCCGTTAACCAGCGCTAGCAAACCCACCAAGAGCTTCACAGGAGACAAAAATGTCGGTGAGAGAAAGACGGATACCATCACCATGACGTTGCCAAACAGGGACACGACGGCGATAATCCAAACTCCGCAGCGGACCAGCCAGCTCTCAAACAGATACCGACACGGTTGGAACGGGCCTGGACACAAAGAGAAAACATGACGAGAAAAAGATAAAAACTAAAGATGCCATAATGAAGAGAGGTTCTGATAGTACCTGGGGCAGGGGAGCACTGGATTGAGTGATGAGACAATGTGTCATCTTCAGGGTCTGGAAAAAGGTCCTCAAATTCATGGTCTCCTTTTGAGGAAAAAAACTGATTTATTATTCTTTAGTTTCTTTGCTTTCCAGGTTTATTCAATGATATGAAGTAATACGAGAAAAGTCTAGATTTCTATGGCAAATAATGCTAATGCTAAGCGGGCGGAGTGGTATTAGCAAGCGTGGTCATTAGCAGTGGGTATGAGGGGTCGTGAATTTAACCATATCTAATAAGAAATCTGGTCTCTAATGCAACAGTTTCTGAAATCGTACTGACGAGAGTCTTCTGAATCTGACTGCACTTCAATTCATACAAACGCTTGAACATATTACAATTTGCGACTCGTCGTAACGAAGCTTCTTCTTCTTCTTCTTCTTCTTTCGGCTTCTCCCATTAGGGGTCACCACAGTGGATCATCTGTCTCCATACCCCCCGTCCTCTACATCTGCCTCTTTCACCCCAACTGTGTCTCTATTTTTAGCATTCTCCTATTGATATACCCCATATCCCTCCTCTGAACATGTCCAAACCATTTCAATCTCGTCTCCAAAATGTCCTACATGCATTGTCCCTCTAATAAACTCGTTTCTGATCCTGTCCATCGTCGTCACTCCCAACGAACATCTTCAGCTCTGCTACCTCCAGCTCCACCTCCTGTCTTTTACTCAATGCCACTGTCTCTAATCCATACAACATCTCAGGTCTCACCACAGTCCTATAAACTTTCCCTTTCACTCTCACAGATACTCTTCTATCACAAATCACTCCTGCTATCACTCTTCTCCACACACTCCACCCTGCCTGCACTCTTTTCTTCACTTCTCTAACACACTCTCCATTACTTTGCACTGTTGACCCCAGGTACCTGAACTCCTCCACCTTCTCCACCTCTTCTCCCTGCAACCGCACCACTCCACTGCCCTCCCTCTCATTCACACACATGTACTCTGTCTTACTCTTACTGACTTTCAGTAGGAAATAGCTTCATAACGAAGCTATTTGAGCAAAATTTGTTATTGTTTTTTTAACAATGGACATTGTCCCACTGTCTGGCTGTTCATTGTTCACTCTATTTAAATGGGCTACTAATGACTCCACTACATTATACTCACTGTGTAGATTGTTTTTTTTTTCATTGTGTGTGTGTGTGTGGTGTGTGTGTGTGTGTGTGTGTGTGTGTGTGTGTGTGTATTTATTAAGGGTTTTTCACTGTGTACGTGTATGTGTGTTTCTTGAACAAGACTTTTCTCACTGTATGTGTGCATAATGCAAGGGTTCTCTTATTTTGTGTGTGTGTGTGTGTGTGTGTGTGTGTGTGTGTGTGTGTGTGTGTGTGTGTGTGTGTGTGTGTGTTACTCTTACTATGAGGAACTCATAGGAAGGAACTCAATCTACCAGCTGAATTGCAAACCTAAAGTAAACCTCAAGGGAAATTTGGGAACATGGAAAGTGCCGGAAAACAACACCAGCAGTAACCATAGTATACCGAATAAACACCAAAAATGGTTTAAACAGAAACATGGGTGTAAAAGAAAAAGAGAGATGGAGACACCTGGGTTGAAGACAACGCCACCTTTCCTTCCCATTTCACTGCCGCTGCTGTTCTTGTCTTTCTCCCAACCGGCCGCATTCTTCTCACAGTCCAGGAAAGCACAGCACTGGAACGCAGAAGGCATCTCCATGACCCTAGTTAAGTCCAATGTAGATCATGAGTTAAAGGAACATCTGTCAATCAAGTTGCATCAGAATCTGGACTTTCAAGTTACGAGCAATATCCAAATTCCCTTCAAAATGAACATCAAGACATCGGTTTTTTTTACCTTAGTCTGGGGAATCTCTCTACCGAAATGAGCTCCTGGAGGTTTGCATTCCCAGCCAGTTTCAGGTGAGTCAACGCATTCATCTCGACCACCGGCAGAGACGATAGGTGATTGGATGTCAGGTCACTGGAAACACATATGAACAGTCGGTACATATATCACAGGATGAATTACAGAAATTCTTTAGAAGTTCATCTGAGTATTCAGGAGTGCTATCAAAAATTCATGGTGTCTGTGGAGGACCTTCAGTGGTGTCCTGCCTGAACCAATCCACCTCTTATTACCATCCAGAACAGAGCGCTACATCGCAGACAGGAATCTCAAACAGTGAGAATGAACACCAATCAGCAGCATAAAATGATCCAAATCCACATACAAAATGATCCGAATTCACATACAATGATCTAAAACCACATACAAAATGATCCGAATTCAAATACAATGATCCAAATCCACATAGAAGATTATCCAAAACCATATATAAAATGACCCGAATCTACACAAAATGATCCAAATCCACATAAAATGATCCAAATCTACATATAAAATGATCCAAATCTACATAAAATGATCCAAATCTACATAAAATGATCCAAATCTACATGTAAAATGATCCAAATCTACATGTAAAATGATCCGAATTCACATAAAATGATCCAAATCTACATATAAAATGATCCAAATCTACATAAAATGATCCAAATCTACATGTAAAATGATCCGAATTCACATAAAATGATCCAAATCTACACATAAAATGATCCAAATCTACATATAAAATGATCCAAATCTACATGTAAAATGATCCGAATTCACATAAAATGATCCAAATCTACATATACAATGATCCAAATCTACATAAAATGATCCAAATCTACATATAAAATGATCCAAATCTACATATAAAATGATCCAAATCTACATATAAAATGATCCAAATCCACATAAAATGCTCCGAATTCACATAAAATGATCCAAATCTACATATAAAATGATCCAAATCTACACATGTAAAATGATCCAAATCTACACATAAAATGATCCAAATCTACATATAAAATGATCCAAATCTACATATAAAATGATCCAAATCTACATATAAAATGATCCAAATCTACATAAAATGATCCAAATCTACATATAAAATGATCCAAATCTACATAAAATGATCCAAATCCACATATAAAATGATCCAAATCTACATAAAATGATCCAAATCCACATATACAATGATCCAAATCCACATAAAATGATCCAAATCTACATATAAAATGATCCAAATCTACATAAAATGATCCAAATCTACATATAAAATGATCCAAATCTACATAAAATGATCCAAATCTACATATAAAATGATCCAAATCTACATAAAATGATCCAAATCTACACATAAAATTATCCAAATCTACATATAAAATGATCCAAATCTACATAAAATGATCCAAATCTACATATAAAATGATCCAAATCTACATAAAATGATCCAAATCTACATATAAAATGATCCAAATCTACATAAAATGATCCAAATCTACATATAAAATGATCCGAATTCACATAAAATGATCCAAATCTACATATAAAATGATCCAAATCTACATATAAAATGATCCAAATCCACATATAATGATCCAAATCCACATATAAAATGATCCAAATCTACATAAAATGATCCAAATCTACATATAAAATGATCCGAATTCACATAAAATGCTCCGAATCAACATGTTTAAATGCAGTTTAAAATGCTTCAGCTGCCACAGAGTCTTAGTTTTGAGACGTCTCCTGATCTAAAACCTCATAACTTCACAATAGAAACTTTAGGAACCTGAAAGATTTTGAGATAACAAGCTGAGCAAAGCAAAGGTTCACAGCATTAGAGCACAAGTTGTTGTTGTTGTTGTCTCAGAATCCATATTTTATATGGGAATGTTATCCAAATGAACCACAGACATTTTTTTTAATATTTTTCAGTTCATGAGTATTGTCATTAATAAAGGTGTGTGTGTGTGTGTGTGTGTGTGTGTGTGTGTGTGTGTGTGTGTGTGTGTGTGTGTGTGTGTGTGTGTGTGTGTTTACTGGAACTCACAGTTTGGTGAGAGCTGGCAGCTCTGAGAACGAGAGCGGGTTCACAGTGCACAGCTTATTCCAGGCCAAGCCTCTATAACAAAAAAAATATATATATAAAGACTTTTCTTTTACATTTCTATTGATGGACACATATAAGATTCTTCCACTTATTGAAAAAACGATCTGTCTTTTTTTTTATTTTATCATGTACATCATATTCATAGACTTGTACAAAACACGGGATGTGTGTATTCTCTAATCCTTCCTGCAGGAGCAACAACATTCCTTTAGCCTTCCTAAACCTTTTTTCACATTCATCCACAATACTTTCAATCACTAAAGCTCTGATCAAGGGTCAAGGCCATGACCTGAACATTATAAAACTATTTCAGCAGAGGTAGTGTGTGGCCTTCAGTGGTGTCCTACCTGAATCGATCCACCTTTTAATATTATTGAGAAGTGCAGTATAACTGAGCGCTGCATCACACACAGGAATCTCATACACCGAAATTAAATACCATAAAGCAGGAAAATCTCCTGTCACTGGAGCCACAGCTGCACAACCTTAAAATTGTGTATTTTTGTTCCAACCTAATCGATTTCTTCTCCTCAATCAGCCGTCGTGGAACGTCAAACCAGATATTAAATCCATACGAATATATATGAGCTATATATGAGTTTGCTACAGATGCGGGTTGGGAGCTCTGACTAGAGCGCTCTCTGACCGTCCTATCAAAGGATGTGAAAATGCAGACATCCTCGGATGCCCTCTAGGGGGCCTCGGAGTGTCTAAATCGCAGTACGATTTGTAAGTCTTCGAAGTAACATGAATTTGAAGCTAAAAAGAGCAACAGGTGATGTGGCGGCTGAAATCCGATTGGCTGGAAACTCTAACATCGAATTACGCTCAGCAGCGCACCCAAGAGAAACGCTATGAAATGAAATAATATCTGAAATAATTTTAATGCATATTCATGGACAAAACTATATTCAAACCCAAATCAGCGATTCTTATAGAGTTCAGGCCAACAAAGAAAGGCCTTGCTGGTCCTGATGGCATGCCACACAAAATATAGACCTCTCATACATACTTACATGGACTTGAGTAAAGGTAGACCTCGGAACGTATCTGCTCGCAGCTCATGGATCTGGTTATGATGGAGATCGCTTTTAAAGACAAACACGGATTATTGATAGTGCACTACAGGTCATTATACCAACTAGACGTGAAAAAAAAAACGTCTGGGTTTCATTCATACACACATCTTTTGAATCTTTTTGCAGCCTTGCAGACTGGGCAGGGATTGGATCCGATTGTAGGAAAGATCTCTAGAAAGAAAATAATAGTTACACTATAACACTTGAAATATTGTTAACCCATTCTGAATGTTGTAGTAGATCTAAAAAGGGATGAGTGGATATGATTTGGAAGACGACTCACAGCATCTGTAGGTCGGGAAGCTGCTCGCACACCTCGCTAGGCAGAGATGTTATTCTCGCACCCGTGATAGCGCTGAACACAGAGACAAGCACCGCGTTTCATTCCGGTTACATGGTTTTAGAAAGCAAGCAGGTCAGGAAAAAGCAGTGTGGATGCCAAATAGAGAAAAATCATTTCTGATTCTACAAGTTCGCTAGAAAATCAGACCGGTATCGATCTATGGAAAGCTGATATGGAAAGTATTCAGCGATCAGTGTTTTAATGCTTCATTGCATTATTTAATCATAATATATATCATAATATATTAATATACAAATTTAGGCCATCAATCTACACCCAGTAATCCATAATAATAATTGGAAATTTTTGTATTTTATTTTTTCAACAAAAAAAAAGTCAAAAGTGAAAATCTTTCATTTTGTATATTCCATTTCCATTTGTATCTTTTTTCTATTTCATCCTTCTGATTTTTGTTGTATTATTTTTTATTAATTGTATTTTATTTATATATTACTTTTTTATTTATGTATTTTGCTTGATATTTATTAATTGATTAATTATTTAATGTATTTATTTATTTATTTATGCCACAAATCAGTCATACAGTTGTGTATGTGACAAAGACAAATTAAATTTGAGAAATCCCTAAATTCAATACTTTGCAGAAGCTCTTGTCTGAAGCTCCACACACCTGGATATGGACATTTCTCCCATTTTTCACGCCAGATCCTCTCAAACTCATTCAGACTAAATAGAGTATCTGTGACCTGCCATCTTCGGATCTCTACTCAGACCGCAGACGTTTTACAGAGTAGAAAAGCCTATGATTTGCTGAACCACTCAAGAACATTCGAAGACTTGTCCTAAAGCCACTCCAGCATTGTCTTGACTGTAATCTTTGGGTTACTGTGATGCTAAAAGGTGAACCGTCACTCAGTGTTTTTACAATAGAAAAGATTTTCTTTAAGGACTTTTCAGTATTTGTTTGAATTCATCCATCAATTTTGATCTTTTTCACTCCATCCCTGTTGCTGAAAAGCATCCTCGTATCACAACGCTTCCACCACCATGCTTCACCATACACATATAAGCCAGTTGTTTTTTTCCAGTGTAAGTTTTCAAGTTCAACCCAAAACGTTTAATGAATTATGCATATGCTCACATTTCCTTAAGTCTAAGAGATGAAGTGAATTCCCGGTATGTTCCTTCTAACTCCTCGGGCATCAAAGGCTAATGAATGTAGTATCTATTGGAGTATTTTGTGTAACTGATTTATCCTAGTTAGGGATGCAGTGATTTCAGAGTTCATCCCAGGAAAACTGGACATGGTCAACTTTATGGATGGATGTTTTGGAACTCCAGACTTTTTCAGCCATTTGTGGTTCTTCCTCAAACTGTTCCCACAAATTGTATCGAACGTCTTTGGATACTGAATGCATTACATTTCCGCTTCACTCGAACTACGATCCCCAAACCTGTTCCAGCATGACAATGCCCCTGTGCACAAAACCAGCTTTATGAAGATCTGGTTCATATGGTTTGAAGTGGAAGACCAAAAGTTATTGAACACCTTTAGGATGTATTGAAACCCTGTGTGAATGAATAAGCACAAATCTCCACAAGAACACTCCACAATCTTGTGGAACATCTTCCCATAAAAGTGGAAGTTAATCTAATGGCACATAAAAGAAAAAGCACATACCAATTTTACGGTCAGGTGTCTACAAATGATGGCCAATGTAGTGTATACTTGGTTCCTAGTTCTTAATCATAGCCTAGTTTCATGTTTAATTTGGATTTAATAATGAACGCTTTTACTCGTGATTGCATCCAAACTAAACACATTGCGACTAATATTATATTTCCAGCAAATCGGATTGTTCGGAAATTTCCGTATTTTTGAGGTACCGCAAAAGAGGTTAAACAGTAAACTGTAAACTATACAAAAAAAAAATGGTTTTAGACAGCAGTGGAAACTCACAGCCTCTCCAGGCTATGTGTGCCTGTGAGATCTGGGAACTGCGTGATATCCGCTGCTCCATTTAATGACCTAAAGGCAACAAAAAAGGGGAAAAGTCGGTGGAGAAGTCGGTGCTGAAATTTCATTATGAAGACAAATCATTTAAAAAAAGGGTCAATTGATTTTAATTGTAGCTTCACTCACAGTGTTCTGAGCTCAGGCAAGTGCTGGAAAGCGGACTGACCGACAAATTGAATGGGGTTGTCGTAGAAGAATCTGTCAGGGAAATAAAAAATATATATATATTCAGAACATATATAACTATATAGAGCATCTTATATAGTCACAATACTATAGAAATAAAACTTGGAAATGTTTAAGAGTAGTCAATGTGCAGCTTGTATAGCAGTACAGATTTACTGTCCTCTGAAAAGAACTCAACATCCATTATTGTTCAAATAGCTGGCAACAAAAGTGAGTCCAAGTGATAACGGCTGTAAGGCGTATATGTCCTATTCATCATGTTCATGTTTTTATTTGCTTGACAGGACCATACAAATTTGTGTATCTTGTATTAGAGCAGTTAAATTTGGGTGCTTTGAGTACAATCCTTTCATACTGACCACTGGATCAGCACTGGTTCAACTCGGCACCTCATGGTGAAGAGGATTTGAGAATTTGAATTGTTGCTCCCCACAAAGATGCCAAGGCTATAAGATCAGTAACACCTTGAAACTGAGTTACAGTACAGTAGCCAGAGTCATACAGAGGTTTTCCAAAACGGGTTCCACTCAGAACAGACCTTGCAAGGTTCCATCACGTGGATTCCTCGTGCAAAAAAGTCGGTTTGCAGGCTGTCGCCCCAGAAGGAGCCTCTTCTGAAGCTGCTCACAAGAAAACTTTTGCTTCAGTTTGCTGAAGACGACCTGACCAAGAGTATGAATTACTGAAACCATGTCCTGTGGTCTTATGAGGCTAAGATAAACTTGTTTGGCTCAGATGGTATTCAGCATGTGTGGTGACGCCCTGGTGAGGGGAACCAAGAAAATTGTGTCTTGGGGCTGTATGAATGCTGCTGGTACTGTGGAGCTGCAGTTCATTAGGGGAAACATGGATTCCAGCATATACTGTGACATTCTGAAGCCCCTCCCTTTAGAAACTGGACTGAACAGCAGTTTTCCAACATAATAACAAACCCAAACACATTGTATTGTTTAAAGATAGAAACAAAGAAAGAAGGAAAGAACACCCAATATTTTATTCACTGCTAATACTTGTGTCTGTTAATAACCTGGAAATTCTGTGGCCAAACATTTTAAAATACCCATCGTCCAAGAATGATGTCAGCGTTAAATCATTTATTGGTATTTCAATGGATAAATAGCATAAATGATCACCTAGTGCATAAAGACCTACATTGTTAAGAGGGAAGGGTTTCCGATGAAGGCCTGCTCAGGGATGGACTTGATGTTGTTGTTGTGAAAGCCCCTGCAAACAAAAGAGTAAACATGTAGACCTGGTGAAACTAATGAAAAAAACAGGCACTTACAGGGCATACTTACAACTCCTTTAAGGTCCTCAAGGTCCTGATAGCAACGGGGAACTCCTCCAGACTGTTGTAGTTTAAATCCCTGTTGATACAGCACATAGATTTGGATCGCAAATTGTGCTTTTGTGCAAGAGGCTGATTTCATACCTGACTTCAAGCTATAGTGGAGAAGTGGAGGTTAAAACAAAAAGACTGTCCAATGATAAGGGTTGTTCACCCCGTTTGTAAAGAGTGGTTATTAGTACTAGGGGTTTCTGTAGACTTCCATTTAGCTGTCAGAAAAACTTCCAATCAGAACTTTGTCACTGTATGAGGAGATCAGAGGTTTTTGGGACATTCCATTTGGTCTATTGCTGATGTTCAGACTATGTGAAAATGCACACCAATGAGCGCCATGAGTATACCAGCATTTTAGAGCACAGTATTGTTGTTTTGTTAGCCTTAATCCAGCACTGCGCAAAATATTTATTGTAGCTGTAGTATGAATCGCAAGCTCTCTGCTTTCAAACCCCAAACTTTTCTTGTTACTTACGGTGACAAAAGGCAGGGGGGCAAGTGGGTAACTGACAATAAACTACCTATAAACCAATTCATTATCCAGGGTCAGAACCAAGAACTGTAATGCCGGATGCGCACTGTGCGGTTTTTATAGTCCTTTGTGATTGTTGCTCGTCAGACTGCTCGAACATGATCCCCATGTCACACTGTAGGATCTCAGGTATCATAATCTCAGACTGTACAACAGTCAAAAATGACCCACACAAAAAAAAGACACAAAAAAAAGCTAGAAAAATTATTATTTGACAGAATACTGATTGGAAGATAAAGTTTTTAGTCATGATAAAGTCATGGGAAATCATTGGAAGTGGGATAATTTGGCCAGGAAGTGTTAGCTTGGGGGTTAAGACATTCTAATCGGATTGTACAAATTCCAGCTCCACCAAGTCACCACTGCTGGGCCCTTGAGCAAAGCCCTTAACCCACAACTGCTCTATTGTATGAGATGACTGTAACTCATTTTGGATAAGGGCGTCTGCCTGATACCAGAAATGTAAATGGAAAAGTCTCCAAAAATTCCAGGTTTGCAATCCCCCCAAAGACTTAATCTACTGAAGCTGAAACGTTATCTTGTAAATCAGAGAATAAGAAACCAGGAAACGTTTGCTGCATGTTAATGAGAGGTCAACTCACAAAGTCTCCAGGCTCCGTAGTCCATCAAAGCTCTGTTTTCCCAGTGACAGCACTCTGTTGTTATTGAGATGCCTGCAGTGAGACAGACAGAGAGAACAATCAGATACACCCACCCCTCTGTATGCCTGGGACACACAAAAAAAGTAAAAAGAGAGAAAAATAAATAAATAACTTTTTCTACACGTCCTTTATTGTGCCTGGTGTCACCCTGGACTGCAAAGTAGACTATAAAAAAACCCTGGGCCCAGTTTTTTATTCAGTTTTGTTTCTTCATGTTTGGACATATGTTCAGCGAAGAAACAAGAGCTTTGTAAGAACTTACAGAACCACCAGATTTGAAAGATTGGCAAATGCTCGGTCCGGGATGTGAGTGATGTTGTTGAGGGCGAAGGTCATCGCCTGCAGGGAGGAAAGCGTACACAGGGCATTGACTGGTACTTCGGTCAGAGCGTTGTCATCCAGCCACAAGTGGCGCAAGGAGGACAGGCCATCAAAACAGCCTTGCGGTACTGTGGAGATGTGGTTGGCATCTAATCGTCTAGTGGAATGAAAATAAAAGTCAATATCTCTGCTTTAACATGCCTTTTGTTCAATAATGAAGCCGTCTGAGGTGAGCATATCAGTGCCCATGGCAATGGAGTTCATTGCCTATTGTTTTCTCTGTGACAACTGTACCTAGAGCTCTTTCTGAGGGGTCCTCAGCTCTTGAGCTACTCTCATCAATAAACTTATGACTCTCTGATCAGAAATTTCACAAGGACCTTCCACTTGTGGATAATCGTCCCAGGAATGATTAGGAGTTCCTAAAACTGAACATTTCGGAAGACCTCCTTGCATCGACCCATCATGAGATGTTTGTAAAAGGTTTGCATTGCCTTAGTGTTTATTTTTTCCAGTGTCAATCCATGAGGTGGTAGCTCAGTGCTTAAGACTCGGTTACTGATAGAAAGGTCAGGGGTTCAAGCCCTGGTATAGCCAAACTGCCGCCTTTGGCGTCCTTGAGCAAGACCCCTAACCCCCTATGCTCCAGGGGCATTGTAACATGCCAGAACCTGCGTTTTGATCCCAGCTACCTAACATCGCTAAAATATGCAAACAATGAATTTCCCTATGCTGTAAAGTACATGTGATGAGTATGAAGCTGTTTTCTTTCTTTTTTAATAAATATAACATTCGGTAAAATTGGATTGTAACAATATTATTTCTTTATTTAGGTTAATACCAATATGTGGTCAAAATAGCAGATGCCCTTATCCAAGGTGGCTTACAATTATCGTATTTATACAACTTAGCAGTTGAGGCTTAAGGACCTTGCTCAAGAGCCCACAAGAGGAGCTTGGCGGTGCTAAGATTTGAACCAAGGATGTTCCAATGAGATGTCCAACATCTTACCCACTGCTCTGGTAGGAGGTGGTAGGTGCCAGTAGTTAAGGCACTGGACTTTGAATTGGAAGGGCACAGGTTCAAATCCCACCACCACTAAGCTGCCACTGCTGGACCCTTGAGCAAGGCCCTTAAACTTCCTCTGCTCAAATGCTTTAAATGTAAAATCTACCAGTTCCATTTGGTTACCTAAAAACAAGGATACTTTGCAACTGGTATCCTTTTCATTTATGGCAGTTGGCAGACGATACACTTTATCTTGCTAGGACAAGTTACTGTAGTCTTTACTTTAGTCCTTAGCTCTGCATTCTGTCATGTAGATCTATGTTGTTTGATGTAGCTCTATGTAGCTCTGATGTAGCGCTATGTTGTTCATGTAGTTCTGGGGAAACAATTTAGTTCACTGTGTACTGTGTCAGCTATATATGGGTAAAATGAAAATAAAAGCTTCTTGACTTGACTTGAAATACAACAATAGACGGACATTGTGAGGAAGCACTGTATTGAAAACTTTCACTCAGCAACCCGATAACTTATCTCCACTCCACTACTGCGACTCACCCTACTCGCCTCATTTTGACCACTAAGACAACAAAGGCTAAAGAAAAGGAAGCATTTTGTCTTGTCCCTGACAACTATTAACAAAAATACCCAAAGAGACAACACGCCCAAACAAAGACCACCCTGTTCCCTTCGCCAGGCAGAGCGCTGTACAGAACAGCGCTTATGGATTACCATGAACTCGGGGCGGACAAGTTTGCACGCATTCGTGAGCGAAGAAGCTGATGAGAGTGCGATAAAGCAAGCAGATGGGTTCTGGCACAAATGCATTGAAAGATCTTCATTCAGCCTCCGTCCTGTACTAACCTTTCTCCGTCTTTTCTTTTTGTTTAAACTGATCAAAGTTGAGGCCTCATGAGGACTGAATTCATTTGATCGAAGTCTAAGGGTCCGCTCTTTTGTAGCACTCTCTCCTAAGTCCCCCTTAAAGCCTTCTGTTTCATATGATAATGAATGGAGCCTTGGCACTGGGAGGGGGGTCAATGTGTAACCAAAACAAGAACCAAAAGAGAGAAAAGAACGAGTGTGTCTGAAAGACATTAAGCCATATGTGATGTGTGACCTTATGTACTCACAATGAATGAAGGTTCTGCAAGCTCTTAAAGGCCTCCCGGGGGACCTCCTGAAGCTGGTTGTTTTGGAGCATTCTGTGTGGGAATGTGTGAGGGTAGGCAAAAAAAAAAAAAAGAGAGAGAGAGAGAGAGACAGACAGACAGAGCACAAGAGAGAGAGCATCAAGGTCCAAAGAAGGTTGAAGAAAAGAACAGTAACATTAAACCAGCTAAAGGAAGACACCAATTAAGATCATTCTAGAAGATACCAGGTTTAGACTCAGGATTTTGTCAGCACATCCCATTGGCCATGTTTTTTTATAACCTTGTAGTGCTCCCTGTTTAAGTCTAGATGTTTCTTTCTAGACTTAATGAAACTAAATGTCATATATAAAGATATAGATCCAGGAGTTTTGAACCAGGAGTTGGTCATGTGGTCACAACAGGAGGTAAATTAAGCTGTGTATTGGTGGCTCTGTAGTTAAAGCTCTGAGTTACTGACCAGAATGGCAGAAGTTCAAACCTCATATTGCCTATCTACTACTTTCAGGCACTTGAGCAAAGCCATTGAACACCTTTGGGATGAATTGGAAGGCCTCCTTACCTCACCTACATCACTACCTGACCTTACTAACACCCTTGTGGCTGTTAAACACAAAAATCCATAAGCACAATCCAAAATCTAGTAGAACATCTTCCCAAAAGAGCTCAAAAAGACAAACTATACATATGCCCAGGTGTCTGCAAACAAAGAGTAACAGAGTCTATTCACATCAACTGAGTTGATTAAGCAAAGAGTCTTGTGACAAAACTGATAATAGGAACATCAAAGCCAGAATAATTCATAGTTCTTTGTATACTTCAGTACATTTGAAGGCAAATACTTTTGTAGATTCACTCAAGTGAAAGTTTAAATAGAGCAATTTTTAACTGGAGTAATATTTTACCGAGTAGATCTCTTCTTTAAGTATATAGTTTGTGTACTTTGTCCACCACTGGAATTTTTCTAAAATATTTTGAAATAACTGACGCTTATAACAAGCTGTATTGTAAGCCGTTTCTTAGACCGTCTCTTGAAACGAAGCAGTTAAACTTCATACAGTAACAGTTAGCATCATGTGCTACGGTCAGCTGAGAATCTTTGGTCATGCTCACTGTCAGCATGTCGGACAAGAAGAATGGACAGCATACAAAGAAATGCTCCTGATTCTACTCTGTAAAACGGTGATGCATTGGGGTCCAAATACTAAATGCAAAATGCTAGTTTCTTTTGCTAGAAGGTTCAGCATAATGGTTCATTGGAATTTTCGGGGCACTTAATATCGATCCACTGATCCAACAGCTTAACACACAGGCAAGCATAAGAAGAAGAAGAATGCTATATGGCCCACTCACAGTGTTTTGAGTTTGACAAGGCCATCGAATGCTCCGTTAGGGATGTCCGTCAAATCGTTTCCCGCTAGTCGCCTGTGAAAAGAGGAATTCAGTCTAAAGGTTTCATCTATGTTTACAGGTTTTTGATGGTGATGTCGGCTTCAATACTGTAATACATATAATTCAAGGCTTTTCTCTTTTCCCGCATCAAGGTGGTGGAATGAACTTCCCCTATACAGTATGTCTTTAAGCAACAGTTGTACTATAGTTAACTACAGTACAATAGTTAATGTAGATTCAAACTTAATGGGCTTGTTCATTCTGAACATTTTACATATGTAGAATTAAGGCCACATTTTTGTCAAAAATCTCAAGACACATAGTCTTCATGGTTTTTGAGGGACACATGCATGGTCCTTAGTTTCTATGCGACAAACTAGGTATTTAGAATAACGACAGTAAAGACTACAGGAGAAAAACAAGATATTTGTAGCAACATTTTTACTACGCTGCGATTAAATCCTGCCTGCCTTTTTGATAGGGTTAAAAGTTTCACTGTATATCAATGCGTCATCAAAAGACAGATGATCGCTCTTATTTTTGACACTTGCTAGAGAATGATTTTCTACACGCTGGTATCCTGTTTCACCTCTCGGGATCGACTTCGCTCCCGCCAACGTGCGCCGATGTCAAATTCCGCGGCGTCTCAAGAAACACGACAAGAGGGAGGCCAAAGGTCTGCGTGTACCCTGTATACCAAAGGGTCCGCATTCTAACAGACCTGTGCCATTTGTTGCACAGAGATGTTGTAGCTTGTCCGTTTGCAGGGGCATCGGTGCAGGGGAAGAAACATTATAATGAATAAGGGCATCCATCCAGATGCTGCTAACAGATTGGAAGAGCGCTTCTCGGCTTGTTTCGGGGGCTTCCGAGAAATTGGTCAGCTTGTACGCAGGAGTGGGCAGTTTGCCCTGGACAAACACGAGAGCACAGACACTACACCTGAGCAAACACGCATGGGAGAATTTGTTTTCCGTAATAAATTGTTGCTACCTGTTCGTTCTAGCTGGTGGCTCAGACCGAAGGTTGAAAAAGGGTACAGTAGGGACAAAGACGGTATGACGGCTATCAAATGGATAATTCTGTGAACCAGTCTAAAAACATTTGTGCATTGTAGTCTGGTGGTCTAGTAGTTAGGCTTTGGTGCTCTCATCGCTCACACTGTGGCCCAGGTTCAATTCCCGGTCAGGGAACCAAACCCAGCCATTAGGGTTTCGCAAGCCAGTGCACTCTTAGTGCCGGTCCCAAGCCCGGATAAATGGGGAGGGTTGCATTAGGAAGGGCATCCAGCGTAAAAACATGTGCCAAATTGAACATGCGGATCACGAATACGGATGATCCACTGTGGCGACCCCTAATGGGAGAAGCCGAAAGAAAGTTTTTAGTCTAGACATATCGCATTTGTTCCTATTATTGTAAAGACAGACTTACTGTCATTCATTTATTGGCGCTTGATAAATTGAAATCTATGTTGTTAGCACCAATCAGACGGCGATTTGGTCACTCCGAGGCCCACTAGCGAACAAACGATAACGTCAGCATTTTCACGTCCTTTGATTTGACGGTCAGAGAGCGTACTAGTCAGAGCTTGCAAACCGCATCTGTAGCAAACTGCACAAGCTCAAATATAATAGTGTGGATTTGATATCTGTTTTGTTTTTTTCATTTCACAACAGCTGACAGAGGAAACTGATTTGGTTTCACACTTACGAGGACATTTACAAGAAGGATTTTTCCAAGAAATCTTGTATCTCCTTATTCCCAATTCCACTTCCCGAGTTCATTCTTCCCTAGACTCTTGTGAAAACCAAGAGATGAGTGTGTGGTTGAGGATATTTAGATTATACTCACAGCTCCTCCAGGAAGTGAAGTGTGGTGAAAGCGTTGCTGGGCAGATGACTTATATTGTTCATGCTCAGATCGCTACAAGGGGATAAAGGAATATTAAATCAGTCAGTTTAGATCGAATATCCATTTCTTGGCAAGTAAAAGCAAATGAAGGTACATATTTTAGCCACAGGACTAGTATATGTATCACATGATCAGAATCCAAACTCGTATGGCCAACAAGCAGCGTTGCCATTAATCCCTGAATAGAAAGACATTTTTTTTTCCATTTACAGAATTCTTCACATTACATGCAATACGGATTAGAAAAAGGGAATCTTCACAGCCAAAGTGGCGTGTAAGGGGATTCCCGGTGAAAGAAGCCTTTTAAGAAAATTTGATTGACTCTAATCAACAATGCGGCAGCTGCATAATTAGGCTTAATGCGAGGCCGAGGGAGCTTGGAAAAAGTCCGGCAAGAGTAAAAGAAGGCAATTTCATAGCTTAATGTCTTTCCCAAGGGTCTAAAGTATCCAGGCTGCAGGAGGCAGGGAGGGTGAAATAAATTACAGGGCAGCTGACGTGCATAGAGGCAGGGATACCTTTTCAAAAGAAGAAAAGAAGTGGACGGTCACTCTCGTCCCTTGTCTCTCGCTTTTTGAGCTCTGCTGCCCGAAGACTGTCTTGTCCCCCGAACAAACCGTACAAAAGGAGGCCTTTCTGCCAGGTGGCTTACTGTGTCTAGGTGAAGTTGTAGGATACCTATCAATCTTATCAGATGGATAAAATTGTTAGGTAGCACGCAGTCTCGTAACTCTATCGGCCTCATTCCTTTGGACCCATCATGAATAGCCTGCTGGTTTGTGGAGTCACGGTGTCTGCGAAGGTACACAAAGCGAGCAGAGGAACAGATAGCCGCTTTGTTTGTTTACCGCGGCCGCTCCAATTAAATGCATAGCCGAAAGGAGCTCCTTGGCCTGGACGAGGAAAATAAAGAGGCTTCCAGTCGGGCTTCACGACAAATGTGAGACTTTTGTCTGTCAAAACTGCATCTCAAGTTCGTTCTGTAAAATGCCAAGGGGCTGAAAAAGACGGTCTGATCAATGGCACAAGAATCGGTGTTCGATTACACAAATTTAAATCAGGCTCGCTGGAGGCGGATCAGGTTTCCACGAGGAGTCTCGGAACGGAAAGAACACCTGTTGGGATTCAGGTTGATGCCACAGTGAATAAACATCTGGCACCATCCTTTAACATTAGACAACATGGCAGCACATTTCTGCCAGAAGTTTTCTCTAAAACGTAACCAGAGTACTGTTAGATTTCATGAGAATTTCTGGGCAGCAGTATGGTTGATGATGGTCTGATCAGAAGATCAATGGTTCTAATCCCAGTGAATCAGTGTCGGGTTCTCGAGCAAGGTTTGACTGGTTCTGTATCCTTAATTAGTTATAACCAACCACCTGTTTGGGGTAAACCAGATGAATTCCTGTAAAATAAGTAGTGCTAATAGAAATACCAGAATGTTGAGCAGTCCAATATGGAAATGTTAAAAAAATATTTACACAAAGTTTAATCAAAAGTATGTGGACACCCGACTGTCATGCCCCCCCCACTTGCCCCTTTCCAAACTATCGGCATTAATACAGATATTTTTGCTGCTATAATAAGCTCCACTCTTCTGGGAATTTGTTCGGATAAAAAGCTCATCCTAAAACTAACTGAAAGAACCTATAAATTACATCGGGTTTTTGATGGAAGTTCACTCCAAACATTACAAACCCATAGTACATCTGTCAAATATTATCTTCTATGGCGTAATAATTAAATATATAAAAACCTCCTCTATATATCAACTTTGTGTTTTTCATTCCATTCCATATTTGGTTTCCATTTTCTGTTCTAATAACTTCCTAAACAATTGTGTGCCTCCAAGTTTGTGGAAACAGTTTGGAAAAGGAGCAAGTGGCAAGTGACGGGTGATCAGGTGACCAATACATTTGTTCATACAGTAAAAAGATTTGCACTCAGGTAAAAGGGAACTTACAGGTAAATTGGTGTAAAGCAATAATTGGTGTGTAGCGCTACAGCTAACTAACATGTTCAAAAACAATCAACATATATATATATATATATATATATATTGACGTAAGTAAAGAGTGAAATGAAATAATGTGTCCTCTTGTCCTCTCTAACAGCAATGTGGGGTAAACTTTGATGTGTATATTATTCATAATTAAATAGTTTAAAGACTTACACATATATAAATGGTATAAAGCTTTACACACACACACACACACACACACACACACACACACACACACACACACACATATATATATATATATATATATGGTATAAAGCCTTAAATATTTATGTATACAGATAGATAGATAGATAGATAGATAGATAGATAGATAGATAGATAGATAGATAGATAGATAGATAGATAGATAGATAGATAGATAGATAGATAGATAGATACAAAAATGTGTAAAGCTTTATACTATTTATATCTATGTGTGAGGATTTACATATGTGTAGATAGATAGATAGATAGATAGATAGATAGATAGATAGATAGATAGATAGATAGATAGATAGATAGATAGATAGATAGATATGTAAGGCTTTATACTATTTATATCTATGTGTGAGGATTTACATATGTGTAGATAGATAGATAGATAGATAGATAGATAGATAGATAGATAGATAGATAGATAGATAGATAGATAGATAGATAGATAGATAGATAGATAGATACAAAAATGTGTAAGGCTTTATACTATTTATATCTATGTGTAAGGATTTACATATGTGTAGATAGATAGATAGATAGATAGATAGATAGATAGATAGATAGATAGATAGATAGATAGATAGATAGATAGATAGATAGATAGATAGATAGATAGATATGTAAGGCTTTATACTATTTATATCTATGTGTAAGGCTTTGCATATGTATATATATAAATATAGATAGATAGATAGATAGATAGATAGATAGATAGATAGATAGATAGATAGATAGATAGATAGATAGATAGATAGATAGATAGATAGATAGATAGATGTATTCTTTCCATTTAAATTTACAGCTACCAGCAGTATCCACACACATAGGCAATAAGGCATGCAATAAATACTACTTTATAGATATAATGTAATAAAGCCTTATACCTGTAGATATAAGAGGTCTAAAGGTACTTACAGGTAAGTGGTGTACGCGCTGAGGGACTCCGGGACTGAGATGAGTCCTCGGTCCGAGCAGTCCACTCTCATATACACCCCGTCCTGCTCGCAGGTACATCGGACCGGACAGCCGCTCATTAGCGCGCGCGACCCACAGAACCACAGGAGGAGCACCACCAGCCCGTGCATTAAACGCGCACGCGGCATCATGACTACGCACGTGGAAGTGTGTGTATGGATGTTTGTTGGCAATCGTGCGCGCGCATCGGAGACGCAGGTAACCGTGCTGCTATTTATCCGGGGTGTCCCGACTTGTGACGTCAATTCGTGCCTCGTTTGGGTGGGAAGGTGGCGTCTGCTGTCAGGATCTGGTTGGATATTTGTAAAGGTTATAGTAGATCCTCATCGAATGTGAACTGGTTTTAATGGGAAGTGTATTGGTATTTTAATGGAAAGTGTAATAATGTAAGCCAGTGGGTCTGTACTGGTCATTTCTTAGTTCTATTGGTAGCATGAGACCATTCTTTTTTGAGAAGCGATAGAACACCTTGTAGATTTTTTAGATCACATGTTGGTTTCTACTGGAGACCACTATGAACCATTAGAGTTCCTGCTTTAATAGGTAACAGGTGTTTTTTTTTTTAATGGTATGTTTACTGGAAACCATTAGACTTTCCGTGATCAGTTTTTTCAGGATTGGTTTTCCATGATGGTTTTTTTTTTTTTTTTAGGTTTATGGTCCAACAAATCCATTAAATACCAGATTATAAATTTTAGTGGAACAAACTAAATAGCTGAAAGTATGTGCACCCTTTGTCCTTCACACCCATCTGGAGTTCTGAAGCACAGAGAATTAAAACAAAAAAATTATATTTTTTGAAGCATAAACATTTTTCTTCACCCGGCATTATAATTTTCTGAATGCAAACCGAGCTCTATGAAGGCATGGTCTTTTAAGGTCCTAATGTAAAGAACAGGAGCGTTCTGCAGAGGTCCTGATCTCCTCAATCCCACCGAACACCTTTGAGATGACCTGAAATGCCAACTGAATACCAGACATCCTCATCTCCTCAACGTCAGAGTCTGGTATCACTAATGTGATTGTATATGAATGATCACAGATACTCACAGCCATGCCCTAAATAAAATCTAGTGGAAAGCCTTCCCAGAAGAGTGGAGAGTATTATAACAGCAAAAGAACTCTAGCTCTGTATTAATGCCTATGGTTTTGGTATTGATGCATATGATGTTCTCATATAACGAACCAGGTGTGAAAGATTTCTGATACAAAGACCCCAGACTAGTCAAAGGCTCATTAAAATAACCTTTAAAGCACTGATCTTGTTTATCTGTACACTAGATTCTATAGAATAAGTTCCATGGTTTATGGTTATCGTGGTACACATGCAATTCTATACTATATTCTAAAGCAGGGGTCTAGAATGTTTTTCAGTTCAAGGACCTAAAGGAACTCTTAGGTGATAGAGACATGGGGGCAGGAACCATCAGGTGGACTGTTATACATTTACATAGACTTCAGCTTTCATTTAAAAATAACTTGTAGAACATTTAATTTGACTGTCATGTGGACAATTTGACATTTACATGCACATCAGCTTTAAGTTCAATAGAATTTTAAGGTTATAATTATAATGTTTTTTTTTAATGAAACATTTTAACTTTGATGTTTTCACCCAAAATGTATTTTGTGATTTAACATTAATAAGCGGATCCCCTGCAGTACCGCCGCGGAACCCCTAGGGGTCGCGGACCACCGGTTAAAGACCCATGTTGTAAAGAATATGATCTAGAGGTTAGGGTTAGGGTGGTACACCTGCAACTATAGACATTATATTCTATAAAAGGCACTATATTCTATAGATTGTACATAATTTATTTAATATAATAGGTCATATTCTCTGTGCAGAAATTATTGACTGTCAAAAACCAAGATGCTGATAGCAATTTTGGCATAAAAAACTGTGCAACACCTTGGAAACCTGTGAAACCCTGTGCAATAAGGCACTCATTTTGTCCCCCAAACTCAAAATCTTTGGCTGCTTATTGTAGTTCCAATTTACACCACTAGGTGTGGCAATAACTCTGTGGAATTGAACGAGGGCACTGAATGGTCTGTCCAACATCCAGGTGAGCAAAATCAATGGGTCATGAAAGTCAGATGGTCAATCACTGCTCACTCAAAAGATGTCCTAGCATTTCAACAGTGTTCTGGATGGTCCTGATGAAGAACTAGACTGCAAACGTGTGCTGGTGCAATTACAAAACTCTACAAAAAATCTGTAAACCAGGGTACGCTGAAGTGAAAGTTTCTATAAATATAAAACCTAGGGTTTGATCCAAATTTGTGTTCTTTGGCTTGTCCTTCAACAGGGTCAGAAAAGAGTAGAACCCTAAGGTGACCAAACCAAAACCAGGTCTTAGTGTGACATTGTGTTAAGATAAGATAAGATAAGATAAGATAAGATATACCTTTATTCGTTCCACAGTGGGGAAATTTCTTTGTTACAGCAGCAGAGGAAAGAAATTAAATAATAATAATAATAATAAATGCAAATATATAAAAGAATATACACATACTATAATATACAGTATATACACAGTACAATGTATAAATACAATAAGGGAAGAAAAAAGTACGCATTGCAGGTAGTATTTCACATATTGCAGGTAATATTTCTCATGTTGCTTGTAATATTGCACACAGGTGATGTTATAGCACAGTTAAAAAAGTAATAACAGTGTTGTATTATGGGGAATGGTTTACTGGGAGCAGCTTTGATTGTAAAGTCTAATAGCAGCAAGGAGAAGAGACCTTCTATAATGCTCTTTCAGACACTTAGGGTGTAACAGTCTGTCACTGAAGGAGCTGTTTAACGATGTAACGGTTACATACAGGGGGTGAGAGACGTTCTCCAGCAAAGATGATTGTTTTGCTACCATCCTCCTTTCTCCCACCTCCTGTACAGTGTCCAGGGAAATCCCCAGGACTGAGCTGGCCTTCCTGATCAGCTTGTCTAGTCTCTTCCTGTCTGCAGGAGAGATGCTGCTGCCCCAGCAGACCACTCCATGGAATATGGCTGAGGTCACCACAGAGTCAAAAAAGGTCTTCAGTAGCTCTCCTTGCACTCCAAAAGACCTTAGTCTCCTCAGCAGAAAGAGTCTGCTCTGCCCTTTCTTGTAAATTGCCTCAGTGTTGTCTGTCCAGTCCAGTTTGCTGTTTAGGTGAACACCCAGGTATTTGTAAGAGTCCACCCTCACAATGTCCCTACCCTGAATGTTCACTGGTGATGAAGTTTGTTTGTGCCTACGGAAATCCATTGTATTTTATCAAAGATTTCTGAGGCAATAATATTCAATATATCAACAACTCGATAGTAACAGTACTGCTTTATGTCCTCAAATGAAAATCTAAAGTTAAATTTAAATCATTTTGATTCAGTTATAATTAACATCCTTCAAAAACGCTTGTTTTCGGATGCAGTCGAATGAGAAACTATTTCATGCATATTTTTTTGCTGGTATATTTAGATTTTGATAACGATCTTCCACCATTTGTGTAATTTGTATATGGCTCGTGGCTGTTTAGGAAATTCGAATGCACAAATGTTGATAAAAGAAGAATGCCCAAATACCGGCACGTCGCAGCTGAAACACTAATTAAGCGATGTCCGGCTACATCCGAGAACTAGATCTAGGGCATCTCACAGTACAGCTTCCAATCCAAGACATTTCTTTGCGATACAACTACCCTACATGGCTCACTTTTGCTTTTGCGCCCCCTTCTGACGTCTCAGAAAATCAGTGTTTCGTCGGGCTTTAGTAGCCATGCTCTGGGTTTTAGAAGTTTCTCCATCTTTACCAGAGTTTTGTCCGATTTTCTAACATTTCTTCACAATATTGATGGAAGATATGCTCATTCCTCCTGACAGAATTGGTGTCTGGTTTGGGACGCTCCTCACTCAGCATTTTGTAAGTGCTACATCAATACTTCGATAATACAGATTTTAACATTGAACAATTTTACATTGAACAATTTTCATTTTTTGGCTTTCATTCAATCGTTAGCATCATTTTGTTGCACAATCGCTAATACACAGCACAATGACGTATTTAAATAAATGTATTTAATATCTAGTTAATTTATGCGAATACATTTTTTGACATGAAAGAAATTTAAACATTGCGTTAAATCTCGTTGTTTTAACCCAGAATTTTTTTCCAACTACATCCAAGTTCCCTGTCATTGGCTAACCTGCAATTTCCAGTTTATTCCCATTAATCGCTGTTCATCCCCATGGATATTTTTCAGTTATAAAAATTGCTCTAATTTTGCAACCCTAATGTGAACCAAGTAGATGAACCACTTGATTGCCAAAAAGAAACGTGTGGTAATCAAATGTGTGGAGAAAAGTGTTAAAAAAAACCCTGAACACCCTGAAGCTAGGTGAAAGTAAAACATCTGGCTTGTTGTTATATAATAATCCATTTCAAAAGCTAATTTCGTGGCTCACTGATTCTCGCCAAGTGTGGTAGATAAACAAAACGGATGATGAAATTGTTACTGTAGACATGTAACAGTGCTATTATTAGACCAACTCTAGCTTTTAGAAGTCCTCCTGAGAAGCATAGTATCAAGACGATACTTGAAACTAATGCTTTTTATTGTTATATTATATCGATATTTTGGTCACTTGTCCCACTTTTATTGTTGCTGGTCTCATGGTTTTGAGGTTTTACACTGATATTTCATTGTAAAAATTGACAAAAGTCCAAACACACAACATTATATTTGTTCCCTTGCAGGGACATGGTACAGATGTAAATCGACCTGTATACAGTTAAAATAATGAAAAAAAAAAAAAAAAAAATGAAAGATATTAAGCTAAGAAATTTTATTCACAATTGGATATAAAGTCGCATATTATGCCATTTTAGTGCCACCCTATTGATCGCCAATGTGCTTTTTATGCTTCTTTTTTTTATATATTTAAGAATAGACTATATATTTTCCAATAAATCGGCGAACCCAATCCACTCTTCCGCATGCGTAAACCGCTAGACGCTATCCGGAAGCCGCTTGCCGCCTGCCGAAACAGCAGATCCCTCCGCGGACAAGACAACATGTACACCGCAACAACACCAGCCCCACCCCCGAGGATAATAAAGTTCGGGTTTAGAGATTACGCGTACATGGCCAGTTTGATTTTTTGCAAATGCAATTCACTGTAATTTGCCTTCACATTGGCATTATTTTAAACTGTCCAAACATCACAGTTTAACATTGAAGTGGTCAAGGGTTAAAGTTGTTATGGCCAAATACATAAATCTGGTTTGATGTACGGTAAATTTCTCCATAAATACTGGGGCATGACCTGATAGTTTTTAATTTTTTACATTATTAAATATATTAGAAAATGAATGAAAAGCCCTAGAGTAACATGATCATAATAGTTTGTGGATAACTCTTAACAGAGCAAACAATGTTGGGTTCATCACCTTTCAAAAACCACTGCCTCACTTGTACAGTAAGATTTTTTTTTTTTTCTGATATTGATATTCTACTTTGAGTATGCAACCCATTGTTTGGTGTCTGATGAGATGACAGAGTATACTTTACAATTATAGGTATTATTATTACTATATGTTGAGATGGGGACATGTGACTGCTCACTCCATGTTTACACAGATACATCAGGGTATTCATAGATAGAAATGATCCAGTTTAACAACTGTAGTTCTGACTCCTCCTGAGAAGGGAACATCAGCACATTCTACTGTCTAAAAAACTTACAATTAATTCTTGTTTACTTGTTCATTTAATTTATTTTTATTTTAGAGCATTTAAAGTGCTTCTTAACGATATTTTATTACACACAAGTTAATTTATTTATTTTTGTTACCCATCATCAGGCCTCTGTGTCTAAATAAGTAATAAAAGTCCCTGAGTTAAAAAATGTGTCAAACAAATCTGTGTGCGACTTGGTATGACTTGATGACTAAGTTGCGACTTGACTTGACTTGACAAAGAGTATGACTTGACTTGACTTGACTTGACTTGACCCTTACAACAGAATGACTTGACTTGACTTTGACTTGCAATGTTAAGACTTGGACTTGACTTGAGACTTTCATTTGGTGACTTACTCCCACCTCTGGTCTATACTCTTTATTTCATAGCATTTGTCTCACATGTACTGCATCCTGTGGTGTATGCTTAGGTTTTTAATCCAAGATTTCAGCCGTCACATCACGAGTTGCCAGAGTCCATATCTGCCATGAGACCTTCAGAATCAACAATGTGTAAAATCCATTTACTTGAAACTGTTGCTTTAACCAATCAGATTTCGAGTTGGTGACTCCGGAGCCATCTAGCAGGCGTACGATAACATCGGCATTTTTGGACAGTCAAAGAGCGTCACTAGTCAGAGCTCGTAAACGCCGTCTGTAGCAAACTGCACAAGCTCTAATCTATTTGTGTGGATTTAAAAGCTGGTTTTTTTTTTTTCATTCCGCAACGGCTATACGAGGAGAAGAACTCGATTTGGTTGATTAGAGATACACTTACAAGGACATTTACAATATGGACTTCTCCAGAAAAGCTGGACGTGGTGAGGAACCAAACAGTCCAAAACGGTCATTAAGGTTTTTGCTGTCTGTAATGCAGCTGTGTTTCTCTCTGATATTGATGGTTTCTATAGCCATGGTGTCGTAAAGATAGTATTAAGAGGTGGATTGATTCAGGTAGGATGTATTTCCAGTCCCATGTATTGTCACTAATTATTTAAAGCGGAGTCATCGCAGAAAATACAGCCTCATTCATGAAATCTTACCTCAGCAATATAAATGTCACGTCCCTGCAGCCCCTGTTAGTTCCAGAGAATCGTTCTGGCGTTGCTGCTCGGCACGAAACCTCTCCAGCCAATACGTAATATCAATTATGTCAGGTCCTAAATTAAACACTTTAAATCTCCACACGCTTTCAGACAAACATCGAAATGCCGGACGGTCTACTGACAGCTCCCGGGACGCGTCCCAGAACTCTGAAAAGGAATTCTTCTTCCCTAATGGTGTCTGGGGTGTTTAAAAAGTCATTCTTTAAAAATCTACAGAAAATGTTTACAACAAAATTTATATAATGGGTTTTTGTTTACTTCTTTTTTTTTTACTACTCAAGAATTGAAAAAGAAAAGTTGGATATTTTTCATAAAATGTGCTATGAAAAAGAAAAACATACATCATACGCAAGAATGTTTTGCCTGGAATGAGGTAGGATTTTTTTTTTTCATGGAAAATATGGCAAACAGCAATAACACAAGGAAAAAGAAAGAGATATATATATATATATATATATATATATATATATATATATATATATATATAGAGAGAGAGAGAGAGAGAGAGAGAGAGAGAGAGAGATTGTTAGGGCATGGAGGGGCTGTGTTTGGGTTTGAGGTGTGTGTGTGTGTGTGTGTGTGTGTGTGTGTGTGTGTGTGTGTGTGTGTGTGTGTGTGGAAATGGGTGTGTGGAAGGCTAAATGTCCCTGCATTTGGTTTCGACGTTGTGGGGACATTTGGCTGGTCCCCCTAAAAAACAGCCTTTTTTCCTTCAACAAAAGCTTCTGTTCCGGTCACTTAGGTTACAGTTAGGGTTATATTTAGATGTAGACATAACCTTCATTAGCTCCGTGTGTGTGTGTGTGTGTGTGTGTGTGTGTGTGTGTGTGTGTGTGTGTGTGCGTGTGCGTGCCTGTGTTTATGACCGCTGGAACTAAACGTTTGTTTATGCACTCCCATGCTTTTAGGATTTTCTGATAATGTAAGGAAGCACACCCAAAAAAAAAAAAAAAAAAAAAAAAAGAAGCAGCCAAAATTTCAGCTCCACCTCCTATGATTCTGTTATGTAACAGAGTTCATGGTAGCAAAGCGAGTCCAATTGAAGCACATATTTCTCGTAGAGAGCAAGAATGTCCCAGGGCTTTGCTTGACAGTCGACTGGAGGCTCAGTGGATTCCAAATTTGGTCATTTTCCATCGGCATAACCAAAACATTACGATGAGGTATCTTTAAACAACACTGAAACAACGCAGCCTCTGCCAAGGACCGCATTAAAAACACTCGTGGGACCTCTGCTTATTTATCATAAGAGAAGCAGGAACCCGAGCGCCCCTTTTTTTCTTCTCTGACACAATGGCTAAAGGAAGCGCTTTCATGAGGAGACTATGCATCGTCCTGAACCTTCTGCTCGGGGTAAGAAAGTCAACGTACGGTAAAGTTTCGATTATTTTTTTATGTGATTGTTGGGATTGTTTTTAAAACCATTACCTTTTCCATTCCTCAGTTCCTCGGGCTGGTTTTGTTTCTGGTCGGGATCGTGGCAAGCACTTTCAAGATCGAACCACTGATTAGTGGTTATTACTGGCAAGTAAGACCAAGAATACCTTAACTGCACTCTTTAAATTATATCTTTTGTGCCAATGATAGAAATCAGTGTTTTGCCTTTTTATACCCTTAAAACCTCTAAAAACTTTCTTGATAACATGGAACCAAATATAAAAAAACAAACCAAAAAAACACCTTTATTTTAGGATGGGACTCAGAGTGTGCTCTTCAGCATTGGGTTTGGATTGGCTACCATCCTGATCTCCATCCTGGGAGTGTATGGAGCATACCACGAGCATATCTTGGCTCTGCTTTTGGTAAGCCAAGGTTTTTTTCTGTCCTTTTTTGCACACAGTATATGTGTGGTCGAATGCATTGCTCAAAAGTACATGAAATGGTGCCAATACTTTTATATGATCTATTAGATTAGCAAAGTTTTTGTTTCAGTTGTTAATAGTACATTAAAAAAAGTAAAAAAAAAAAATGGGTTAGATGTTGATATTCCTTCCAAAAAACGATCTCCGTAGGCGTCCTTTTTGAAGACGAGTCAAGCAATATGAGCATTTAGCAAGGAATTGTTAAATTCTCCAGGTTACTTTCTCCGAAATGAAGAATACACCAGAAGTTAATTTCCACATTAACGAGTACCCAGGTTTTAGACTTCCTGAGACTATATAAACAAATCAGTCAGATATTTCTCAGATATTTTTGTAGAAATATTTGCACTCGATCCGTATTTTTTCGACTCTACAGTATTGGGGATCTCTGACCTTCTGATAACCACTGTTCTAGGTTTTAAACAATTTTAAACAGGTCTAAATGTTTTGATGTCTATGTAGAATTTTTTGTTTGTTAGCAAAAAAAGTGACATTTTTTCAGCTATGGGGAAGTACAAGTTTAGCGATACTTCATTTCGCTAAGAAGAGAAACCCTGTATAAACAATTATTAAAAAAAACCTGTATAAAAAAATGACCCCGGGGACTTGCTAAGTAAAGAATGCTACAAAATCTGCTGTCAAAATAAAACCTTTTTCCACATCCATAGCACAACTCCCTGAGTGAGCTGTAACATATTAGCTCAATAATATAAACCAGTAGATGGAATTACACCTGATGTGCTTTTGGGAGATTTGCCTGAAACCCATCGCTAGCACTCAAGTGTGCTACATAAACAAGGTGCTATATTGTCTTGCGACATGAATGGATGTATATGAAAGGATCGCTACAAAACCAAGATTATAATGACATTAAAAAAGTACACTGTTAATAATTAATGCTGTGTAGCTTCAAATAGAAGGGTGCAGATTTAGCCTAGTTTTTAGCTCTCATGCTACTGAACGATGCTAATTAATTCTAATGAATGGACGTTCGGTGTTGAGGTGGAGGATAAGGACGGGTTCAATTTTGATGAGTCCCTTAGTCTGAACGGAGAATTTAACATTGGCAAAAAACTAGCAATTATAGAAACCTATTAAAAGATATGAACAATATCTGACAACAACGAGTAAAAGCTTCCTAAGATGGTATGAGAAACGTTCATTCATTATAATGCATGATAAAGCTACACAATGCTCATTATTAATGTTGTATGTGTTTAAAACACACTAAGTTCTCCAAGGTATAATGATATACACTTATTCATGCAACACAGTTTAGCACCTTGTTTATGCAACAAGTCAATTCTATTGAATACAGTTTTATTTGTTTAGCGCTTTAACAAGAGATAAAGAGAGATGAAGTTATAAGTTGTTAGCAAACAAGCCCTAAATTAACCCTGAAGACTGATGAATTACAGTACAAATCCGTCCTTAAAGTTCTTGAGTTGTTCAGTAACTTCATGGATCTTTAGGCTGTAGATTAATGATGGGAAAATCGGATCAATTTAGTGAATCGGTTCTTTGAATCTCGTTCATTGAAACGAACAAATCTTATTATTTTTTTTTTCGTCCCATTAATGAGAAATAGAACAAAAATGTTATATTTTCAAAAATCAGATCCCTAAAATATATAACCTGCGGAGATTTTCAGATGCTTTGCTCTTGCGCGTCCAAGATCGCTAGTCACTGCTACCACAGGAGCATGTTTAACTCAACAAAGAGAAAAAGAGAGAGAGAGAGAGGAGGGAAGGAAAGGGAGAAAAACTGAAGGGTGAAAAGAGGTGAGAACTTTATAGAGACTTTATAAGCATTCGCATTGTTTCAGAAATGATTAACACACTTTTGTTATCTTATAATTAGCAACGAGTTTCAAGCAAATCTCCCAAAATGCTTTACACAAAGCTGAATGTGTCAAACCATGGGCTAATCATGTGACCCCCCCCCCCCTTTTCTCCACAGTACAGTATTTTCATGATTATCGAATTCGTCGCTCTCCTGGCGCTGACGATCGTAGCTATAATAGCACAGCCGCAGGTATGCTCCTGGTACAAATCTTTCACGTTTACGGCATTACGACGAGAGCCGTGGTGTCTTCGAGTGTTTTCTTTCTTGACCATGTTTTATCGCTGCTGTTTAATTAGGTGGAAAAGAGAATTGAAGAAAGTTTTGGAAACATGACCTCGCTTTATAATACAGACGAGGTTTTCCATCGGGAGCTTAACAAACTACAACAGGAGGTAATGTTGAAATCGGTTGAAATATATATTGTATTATGCGAAAAGTGTCCTAAGAGTCACATTGATTATAGATTAACATGGCAGAGGTAGAGCTGTGTATTCCTGGAGACTGTGTCATTTCTAAAAATTATAAGCAATGGTGATAAAAAACAAAAACCAAGAGCATCAGGAAGTCCTCAGTAAATCAAGTGGCCACTTGGTGAGCATAAACGCAACACATCTCTGGGCAGAAGGTCTGCAACAGTAAAAGACTTCATGACTCCATATTTTGTTGACTCCAAATTCTGCATATTGCAACAGAATTTATGACTGATTTATAATTTTCCAGTCTTCCCAAGTTCTCGGTTGACAGGATTGTTACCTGAAGTGATCTCCTTGATCTCCTTATGTTGCTCATCCACCTCAAATCTTGATGCCTTACGTGTTCTGGGATGCTTTTCTGCTCACCACGGTTATAAAGAGTGATTATTTGAGGTACCTGTCAGCTCAGAACCATCAGGAGGTTCTCCTCATGTTTTTCATCAACAAGTTCCTTCCACCCACAAAACCGGTTTGATTTTTTATTGATTTAAAATAAAATGTAAATGTAAAATTATTAATAAAATAATAAATAATATGATTAAAAATTATTTTAAAAACTATATAAAAAATATACATAAAGTATATAATATAATAAAAAGAATTTATAAAAATCTCTTTCAAAAAATTGTTTACTTATTTAATTCTATTTAATAATTATAATTTTTTTTTTTACATTTTAATTAACCCATAGGGACCAGATATTTATTTATTATTTAATTCAATTAATACATTTTATTTATTTAATATAGTTTTTTCCCCCCACCAATCTGTCCAGCCTTTTTTGTTTGGGTTGATCCCTACCAGGTTTTTCCACATTCTAATGGTTGAGTCGATTGATCACCTGAAGCTCCTGACCTTTTTCTACATGATTCTATTAGTCGCACACATTCTGCCACATGATTGGTTAAATCAACGAGTGTTTCGCCGTCTCTCGGTATTTTCACCCGAGCCGATCTTATGATAGCATACGATCAAACAGAATCAATTTTCCTGGATTAAATCTGTTTAACAATCACGTATTTAATCCTTACCCTTGTTGCTAACAGGCCGAATGCTGTGGTCTGCTCTATTACACTGACTGGAGAAATCATATACCTTCTTCATGCGACTGTCCTCCAGACTACCCAGACAAAGACGCCAGATGCACGAAAGTCAGCGGCAACGTACAAAACTATAGAAGCAGTGAGGTACGATTTCATGTATTAACATTAACATGAACCTCAAATGGGGTTTAATATAGACTGTCAATTTCTGTACATTTATAGGTCGAATTTAGGGCCGATTTATTTGTTCGATGTATTTCTTGGTCATAGTGTCCTTGGTCTGCTAATTAATAGAATCTTAAAGCTATATTTATATATATTTATACATTTATCATAGACAATTGTATTCTATAAAATACATACAAAAGATTGAATTCATTTAACAAAAAATGGATTAATAAAAAGTATTCAGTTATTTTAGCAGCAAAACTGTAACATAAATCATATCATTTAATTGACTCATTGGATTAAAGCTACATATTTTACTTATTATATTACACAAAGATATAGAAAAAAAATTATAAACACTGTGTACTGCGTGACATCGAACACAGCCAAAAATCAAGCAAAAATTCATTTACAGGATTCAGTTAGAACAGAATATCTGTTTTAAAATCCCTACCGACAAGATTCTTTATTTTTACATGTTAAAAATATTTATGAACGTATTATTGAATTATTATTATTATTACAATATTAAAAAAATTGTCTTCTTTCTTTTCACATTTTTATTTACACCATTACCGATGTTTTTTTTGTGAAATCACCCCTAATTAGGCATCACCCCTAATATTATAATTATGATTATTATTAAATTATGTTGTCTAAGTATAGCTACTTTATTTTAAATAAAAATAAATACACTACAGATTTGAAATGCCGTCTTTATAAGTAGAATGTTCCCATCGACTATTAAAGACTATCGCTCTTCAAAGAACTCATGAAGTGCTTGATTATTATTATTGTCAAGAAAACATTCTGATTGTGTTTACAGTGGATGAACCTTCACTGTTTAGACAAAAAATATTGGGACGTGACATACGTGGTTCTTCCTCAAACTGCTACCTCAAAGTCGGAGGCACTCGATTGTATAGGACGCCATTACAGGATGTAATGATGTAGCCAACTCAATGAGGATATGGATCATGAGTGGCCTTCTATAGAGCTCTGGCCTCAGTAGCTCCAAAGCTATTGAACACCTCTGAGATGAATTAGAAGGCCGCCTCACCTCACCTACATCAGTACCTCACACTCATGTAGCTGAGTGAGAGCAAATCTCCACAAAATCTAGATGTCTTCCCAGCTTTCTTTAACAGGAAATGGGGACTAAATGTGGAAAGAGATGTTTAGAAAATGCTCAGGTGTGCACAAACGTTTGTCCTCATATTGTATGTCGCTGCTTTCTTGCAGGTGAAAAAAAACCCTGGCGCTGAAGCGGTGACCGATCAGAGTCCGATGCGCTACGTTTATAAGGCGGTAAGAGATTAAATCTGCCTTTGCAGGTTTGTAAAAAAAAAAATAAAAGAGAAATTTACAAGTTGTCTGGTCTTCCTCAGCATTGTGGCCAGTTCTTAATAAAGCACGTAAAGAACGCCTTAAGGATCCTGTTTGGAATCGTCTTTACCTTGGCTACTATTATGGTGAGAGCACCGAGGGGGTAAAACCCCCAACAAAGAACAATGTAATAAATGTAAATAATCGCACACATGCTAACTGGTTTATATCTCTCTTATATCTGACAGCTGGCCGCCGTAATCGTTGCCGTGCTCCTGTGGCATAAAATCAACTCGCGGTTGTCCATCACGGGCGTCTCGCACGACGATGACAGGACGAAGTACGAACTCCAACCGCACAAAATGGCCTGAGGAGAAATCTGAGGAGGATCTGAGGAGAAATCTGAGGAGAAATCTGAGGAGAATCTAAAGAGAAATCTGAGGAGAATTTAAGGAGAAATCTGAGGAGAATCTGAGGAGAAATCTGAGGAGAATCTGAGGAGGATCTGAGGAGAAATCTGTATAACCTCAAGGAGACATCTTTCCCCATATATATGTTTCCAGTAACAAATCATTTATCTGCAGGTTAATTCAAGAAATCTCATCTTCCATTCACTATATGCCTCAAATTTTTTATAGCAGTTGGAACGTGTATATCCTTGACCTAATATGTCTTTTTATATCTTTATATGCTGGAAATACCAGGTGAACATGCTAATCAAAAAGGATTCAGAGATTCAAGACTCATTTCAAAACATTAAGCCATTCCCGTGTTTGAGATGTGTTAGTGAGTGGACACTGGTGCTTTGGGGTGGCAGTGAGACGTTTGTCGTAGTTTGTTAGCGCAAAAATCTTGAACAAAACTGCCTCACCATTAGCACCGAAAAACAAAACTAAAGCTTTTTATTGCACTGAACAAAAGTTTCTGAACAAAACTTACCAGCTTGGCTTGGCTACATAGCAGAGTTTTTTTTTTTTTTTTTATGAACGATGGCTGTATTAGCGTAAAAACGTACCCGAGATTAGAATTGAATCCGGATTATTGAGCGATCCAGACTGACCGCAGGACTAAAGCGCTGCTGCACTGCTTTCACTATTAGTAAAAAGTCAAATTGCACAAATTGTCAATTTATTTGAAAATATATAGAAATATATAGTGTATCCACCTGTTTCCTTTTTTAAAAAATAGTTTTTACCTTGATAACTTTTTTGAGTTTTTTGAGAATTCGACTTAAAACAGAGGTTTGCGAATTTGTTTTTCGCATTTTTCGTTTTCAGACGTTTCAGTGTGGACGAGGGAATTTTGGGATTGAAAATGAAAGTAAACGTGGACCGTTAACTAAATATTAGTAAAAGATCTAAAACTAGTGAACACAACATGCAGTTGTTAAATAAAGGTTTTTATTATTGAGGGAAAACAAAATCCAAAACTACATGGCCCTGTGTGAAAAAGTGTTAGCCCCCCTGTTAAAACTGTGGTTTATCACACCTGAGTTAAATTTCTCCAGTCACACCCAGGCCTGATTACAAGACATCATGCCGAGTTCCAAAGAAATTGAAACAAACGAGAAAGAAAGTAATTGAGATCTATGTTTGGAAAAGGTTATAACGCCCTTTCTAAAGCTTTGGGACTCCAGCGAACCACAGTGAGAGACATTATTCACAAATGGCAAAAACATGGAACAGTGGAGACCCTTCCTAGGAGTGGCCGGCTGACCAAAATTACCCCAAGAGCACAGTGACGACTCATCTAAGAGGTCACAAAAGACCCCACAACAACATCCAAAGAACTGTAGGCCTTACTTGCCTCAGTTTATGTCAGTGTTCATGACTCGACCATAAGAATGAGACCTGGCAAAAATGGTCTGCATGGCAGACTTCCAAGACGAAAACCGCTGCTGAGCAAAAGAACATCAAGGCTCGTCTGAGTTTTGCCAGAAAACATCTTGATGATCCCCAAGACTTTTGGAAAAGAATACTCTGTGGACTGACGAGACAAAACTTTTTGGAAGGTGTGTGTCCCAGGTAAAAGTAACACCTACATTTATGAAAAAGAACATCATACCAACAGTAAAATATGGTGGTGGTAGTGTGATGGTCTGGGGCTGTTTTACTGCTTCAGGACCTGGAAGACTTGCTGTGATAAATGGAACCGTTAATTCTGCTGTTCACCATAACAACCTGAAGGAGAATGTCCGGCCATCTGTTCGTGACCTCAAGCTAAAGCGAACTTGGGTTCTGCAGCAGGACAACGATCCAAAACACACCAGCAAGTCCACCTCTGACTGGCTGAAGAAAACAAAATGAAGACTTTGGAGTGGCCTAGTCAAAGTCCTGACCTGAATCCTATTGAGATGCTGTGGCATGACCTTAAAAAGGCGGCTCCTGCTCGAAAACCCTCCAATGTGGCTGAATTACAACAATTCTGCAAAGATGAGTGGAGAATTCCTCAACAGCGCTGTAACAGACTTATCGCAAGTTATCACAAACGCTTGATTGCAGTTGTTGCTGCTCAGGGTGACCCAACCAGTTATTAGGTTTAGGGGCAAACACTTTTTCACCCAGGGCCATGTAGTTTTGGATTTTGTTCTCCCCTTAATAATGAAAACCTTCATTTAAAAACTGCATGTTGTGTTCACTTGTGTTCTCTTTTACTAATATTTAAATTATTTTGATGATCTGAAACATTAAAGTGTGACAAACATGCACAAAAATAAGAAATCAGGAAGGGGGCAAACACTATTTCACACTACTGTATTTGAAAAAGATATCATACTCTGAATAGGGCAGATCAGTAATTCTATAGTTTATTGGTAATTATGTTTTCAGTCTGCTTCCAAAATATAATGTTTAAAAAAATAAAATAAAAAAATACAGATTATTAAAAAAATTAATAAGTATTACAAATTCAGACAACAGGAGAAATTAGTTTTTCCTGGCAACAAAATGATTCTCTCCGCAAAACTAGAACGTAAAATCTCCATCTTTTTAGCAGCCAAAGATTTAGCTGAATATTGTACTTCTATTGTATAAAATATTCTCAATGTTCCGTCATGATTCGTAATTAAATGATATAACGAAGAAGATTATATAAAGAAAGAATATAGAGCTTTATTTATTTATTTATTTGTACGTCTAAAAAAAAAAAAAAAAAAAAAAGCTAATGTATTTAAGATCAAAGGCTACAGAATTGCAAAATTACCCATGCTTCGGTCTGCGTCGTTCCTTTATCTACTTTTCGATCGGAATTTGCGAAGTTGTTGTTGTCGGGAAAATCGTGGGAAATGTGCTCGTTAGTTAGCGACGTGTAGAACAAGAGGCCTCTGGTGAACTGGTCTGAAATATTTGACCAATTTTGGATCCTTTTTGTTTTGTTTTTTATTTACCAAATATGGAAAGAGATGAAGAGATGGAATGAATGTCTCGGCTGAACAGAAAAATAAAGTTTGATGCAATTTTGTTTAAACAAGGCAGACTGTGGATCTTAAGTCTTTTATGGGTTTTGAGAAAACACACGCATGTTCCTTTTGTTTTTATGCAACGAACTAGGCGATGTAAAGCTATGAAGACCTTTACACTGAAAAATCCTCCCCTAGAATGAATAACAGCTTTACACCCTCAACACAGTTCGTTTCTCCAAACACTGAGCTGAAATACTTTGTCATGTTTCTTTAAAACCTGCCTGATTCAGCGATTCAGTTCATCCCAGAGCAGTTCAATAGGATTTAGGTGCAGTGACTGGGCAGGCCGTTCCATGATAGAGAACACTCCAGATGACTGTTTGCTCTCTTTATAGCGCTTACAGAGCTCGGACGTACGCTTCTGGTCACTGAGGTCCAATAAGCCGCAGTCCAGACGGAGTTGCATGGTCTATGTTGAAGTATGGAACGGTTGCCAGGTTGGGTTCTTTCACTTTCTGAAATAAGTCTCCATCATTCCTTTTATCAAAACACCCCCAAACTTTAATCCTTCCACCTCCGTGTTTGACTGTGGGGGGTGAGGCAGTCTGCAAACATCTTAACTCCTGTTCTCTGTCTTATACAAGTTCTTCTGTTCGAGACAAAAATGTCAAATTTGGATCTTATTTAGTTGCAGAGAAACACGGGGAACATGCACTATAAAAGACCAGGTGTTTCCACACTTTTGACAGGCACTATGTATAAATCTGATATATTATATTCTCTTAAGAGACAAATATATAATATCTGCTGTAGCTGTTCTATTTTATTGGCTTTCCAGCAGAAAATATTAGTGACTGTACACATGAATACGTTTATACAGAACTGTACACATATATAAAAATACTTTTCTATGTTCAACTTTGTGCTTCTTTTTTTTTTTTTTGTCTGGTACTGAATTTTGTTCAAGATGCAGTGTTAAAGATCAGAGTATGATATGGTACAATTTCTCTAAGTATCACTACTTTTGTTTCTTTCTCTTTTTTTTTTTTCCAAACTGACCACATGATACATAATGAAGTGTATAAAAAAAATCCATCCGAGTTGTAATGGTTCATCATCATGATCGGCTTACTGATCTTGTGATCTGTTATCCTTTGCTATTCAGTAGAATACGGAAGTTATAAGCGTTGGCATCACTTTGTACTAAAAGAATGTGAGGTTTCATTTCTAAATAAATAAATAAATAAATAAATGTTTCAGGCAAACCGGGGTCTAAAGTTAGAAGGAAAAGTGCACAGAAGTCTAGACTTTCATTAGTTACATTATTTCAAGATGCAAAGGAAATGTTTTGAATGAATAATAATGTAAATGAAGATAAGTTGTAATATTTGCCAGCAGCTGTAGTGTTGTTTGGTGGAAATGAATATTTACAGTACAGACCAAAAGTTTGGACACACCTTCTCATTCAAAGAGTTTTCTTTATTTTCATGACTATGAAAGTTGTAGAGTCACACTGAAGGCATCAAGGGCTATTTGACCAAGAAGGAGAGTGATGGGGTGCTGCGCCGGATGACCTGGCCTCCACAGTCACCGGACCTGAACCCAATCGAGATGGTTTAGGGGTGAGCTGGACCGCAGAGTGAAGGCAAAAGGGCCAACAAGTGCCAAGCATCTCTCGGGGAACTCCTTCAAGACTGTTGGAAGACCATTTCAGGTGACTACCTCTTGAAGCTCATCAAGAGAATGCCAAGAGTGTGCAAAGCAGTAATCAAAGCAAAAGGTGGCTACTTTGAAGAACCTACAATATGACATTTTTCAGTTGTTTCACACTTTTTTGTTATGTATATAATTCCATATATAATTCCACATGTGTTAATTCATAGTTTTGATGCCTTCAGTGTGAATTACAATTTTCATAGTCATGAAAATAAAGAAAACTCTTTGAATGAGAAGGTGTGTCCAAACTTTTGGTCTGTACTGTATATATCAAAATCAGTAAATGAACAGAAAAGAAATTCAAATCAAATGAATATTTGGTGTGACCACCTCTTTGGTTTCTAGTTCTTACTTTTTTTTTTTTAAATGTCTGATGGAGTGGCGACTAATTACGAGTTAACTCATGACAATCGTGCGATTAATCAAGATTAAACATTTGAATCAATTGACAGCCCTAATAAAAAAAGCAAACATTTTTCATTAATCAATTTCCATCCTAGATCCCATATTAGCAGATATCACACAAGTATTGTAAGAAAGGATTCCTACTCAGTTGTATTTCCACGCTTCACCACTAGAGGCAGACATACAGTTTACCAAGCTAACTTCCTAACAAGTATTATAATGATAATTATTAAGACCAAATTATAAACCTGAATTTGTTGAACAATTTCCAGACGATAGAGTGATGTTTCTAGAATTAAACGATGATGACGTTGATATATTCAAACTCTTTGACCTTGACACCACCAATACCGTGTGGATCATTTGCTAAAGGTTAATGATAAATGGTACGTCTTAGAGAACATTTCTGCTCTTTTGTATGGAATGTGGTGAGGATAAAGCTCAAACCTGGACATCTGGTTCTCATTGCACACAAAAATGCGTCCCAGAATACCTGCAGGATTGGAAGAATTTTTTGCAAAGTGTCTCAGATTCCCGACGTCTGGGCTTCTCCGTAAAGAGCACACAGCAGCCATTTCGGTCGAACTTCCGTCTTTAGAACATCAGATAAAATGTTGTAGTGTAGCCTTTGTGTGTGGAGTGTTCATGTCGAGAAATGTGACACTCGACGAGCATCAAAGGTCTGGTGTGGAATATTTTTTTAATGTTGTGAAGTGAACACACACACACACACACACACACACACACAAAGCTGACTTTAATAATCGAATGCAGACTCAATATGTATGTAATAATTTTTTGAATTATTTAATGACATTTTATTTATATATTAGAAATTATGGTATTGTATCGTTTCGAAAAAGTGATGGAGAGTGTGTTAGAGAAGTGAAGAAAAGAGTGCAGGCAGGGTGGAGTGGGTGGAGAAGAGTGATAGCAGGAGTGATTTGTGATAGAAGAGTATCTGTGAGAGTGAAAGGGAAAGTTTATAGGACTGTGGTGAGACCTGAGATGTTGTATGATTTAGAGACAGTCACATTGAGTAAAAGACAGGAGGTGGAGCTGGAGGTAGCAGAGCTGAAGATGTTGAGATGTTCGCTGGGAGTGACGACAATGAACAGGATTAGAAATGAGTTTATTAGAGGGACAGCGCATGTAGGATGTTTGGAGACAAGGTAAAAGAAGCACGATTGAGATGGTTTGGACATGTGCAGAGGAGGGACATGGGGTATATCAGTAGGAGAATGCTGAGGATGAAGACACCAGGAAGGAGGAAAAGAGGAAGACCAAGGAGGAGGTTTATGGACATGGTGAAAACATGCAGGTAGTTGGATTGAAAGAGACGGATGTAGAGGACAGGGGGGTATGGAGACGGATGATCCGCTGTGGCGACCCCTAATGGGAGCAGCCGAAAGAAGAAGAAGAAGATTGCATCACATTGTATCATCTTGTATATTGTATCATATCATCATATTGCATCGTATCGTTTCATCGTTTTGGAGTGTGCTTATGGATATTTGTGTTCATCAGCCACGAGGGTGTTATGAAAGGCAGGTACTGATGTAGGTGAGGAGACCTGGGGTGCAGTCAGCGTTCACATTCATCCCAAAGGTGTTCAGTAGGGATGAGATCAGAGCTCTATAGCAGCAAGATCTTCCTCTCCAAAGCATCTAAACCAGATCTTCAAGGAGCTCACTTTGTGTACAGGGGCATCACCATGCTGGAACAGGTTTGGGTGAATACAAATTGTTATTAGAGCGCCATCTACAAGTGCTTTCACTTGAGTAAAAGTACAAAACTATTTGCCCACAAATGTACTTAAGTATCCAAAGTACTATGATTTATTATGACTACGATGTTCCTATTATAATTTTTGTCACAAGACTCTAATGTGACTCTCAGCACACTGATCAATCAATACAATGATATTACTGAGTCAAACTGATTTGACCAGTGTTTATAAGCTCATAAATAAAAAAGAAAAACGACCGATTTCACAAAACGTAAAGTAAAAAATTAAATGTTTGACTTCGAACTGGTGAAGTTAAAAAAAAAAAAGAATCTAAAATCTAATGAATAATAAATTATTGTTTTCTTGTCAGCAAAAGAAATTCGAGGATTCGGGGCTGTTTGTGTGTTACACATGGTGGTGGTGTTATGTTCTCTTCCCAGCCGCCAGGTGGCGCGGATGAGACTGATGGCTCCGAGTCGCGTTTCTTCGCTGCTGCTTTCACTTCATTGGAGGACGAACATGGCGGCGCCCGTGCGGATGCTTTCTAAAGCAGCTCTCGCGTCAAAAACAGTCTCTCGGCTCTCACTGAAGGTACACGCATGCGTACTTTAGGACTGAGACAGCAAGTTGTAAGGTTGTGTTAATATTGCCATCAGACTTATCTGATTCTGATTAAGATTGTGTGTGTGTGTGTGTGTGTGTGTGTGTGTGTGTGTGTGTGTGTGTGTGTGTGTGTGTGTGTCTGTCTGTCTGTCTGTCTGTCTGTCTGTCTGTGTGTGTGTGTGTGTGTGTGTGTGTGTGTGTGTGTGTGTGTGTGTGTGTGTGTCAGGCTGCAGTCCAGAGATGTGTTTTCAGCACGGATCAGTCTCCTACAGTGTTCAGGTCTGTCCCCCCATCTTCACATTGGTTATTGGACCTTGTGTGGGTTCCTTGACTCTGAATAGATCTCAGACTATGCTTCACATGGGTTCCTGGACCACGAATGGGTTCTTGGTCTTCACATTGGTTCCTGGATCCGACCCATGTTCCTAGACCTCGACTGGGTTTCTGGACCTAATATGGGTTCCTGGACCTAATATGGGTTCCTTGACTCCAAATAGATCTGCCCCCCGCCTTCACACAGGTTCCTGGACCATGAATGGGTTCCTGGATCATTATCTAGTCTTCTATTCACGGGTTCCTGAAAAGAGTCCAAATGGTTTAAGGTTGCATGAGTTGAAACTAATTTATCATCTAATGTAAAAAAAAAAAAAAATCTTTTGGATCTGTTTATATCTTTTCCGTTTCAGCAGCTGGACCTACAGAACCAGTAATAGTGTTCCGGGGTACAGATTTCCAACGTGTGATCTGTTGACTTGTTTTTGCAGGACCCGCATTAACGTGACTCCCGCAGCCTTCGTGAGCACGGCGAACGTTTCCTCGTTACACTCTCCTCCCGTAAGTCCTCGATACGTTACGGTATAAACCGCCGCCCGGATCTGTCTCGCTGTCGCCTCATTTGCTCCGCGTGTGCTTTAGGTCACGGTCACGGACGAGCCGGACCTGCTGTTTCAGAAGCTGGTGGTGCTGGTTAAAGGCCACGATAAAGCGGTCCTGGACAGCTACGAGTTTTTCGTGACTCTGGCTGCCAAGGAGCTCGGCTTAACCCTGACTAAAGTGTGAGTACCGCAGCGTTCCCACACGCGTCCCCGCAGGAGACCAACCCGCTTTCTCACGGACGCGTTTCTGCCGCAGGTTCGAACCGCCGAATGCCGTCGAGAGGCTCACGCTCCTGAAGTCGGTGCACATCTTCAAGAAACACAGAGTCCAGTATGAAATGAGGACACACTACAGATCCATCGAGGTGACCCTTTTATAGAGTTCGAGCACTCTAGAAGTACAGTATGGATTTGTGTATATGAGACTGTTGCCTCCCGATGATTTTTTTTCCAGATCGCCCGGATAACCGGATCAACCGCGGACGCGTACCTGGAGTACATCCAGCGCAACCTGCCTGAGGGCGTGGCCATGGAGGTCACTAAGGTAATGTGCTGAAAAGCAAATGTTTAAACGGCACGAATCCGTGAAACGATTGCGCGCTTTTGAACTTTAGATTTCGTACAATCAAGAGCTGTATTACGTAGTTCAGGTCTTGACTTTTTTTTCTCACTTATGAGTTTTTACTTAGGACAAAAAAAAAAAAAAAAAAATACATTTACAATCATTTAAATACCATTTAGTTTGCATTACCACTAGGGGGCGCAAATAAATAATTTAATAGGAATTATGTCAGTATGCAATTTTTCTTTACTAATTTATATAGTAGCTGTTGTAATGTCTGGTTCATGTTGAAGTGTTGAACTTTTACAGCAACATATATAATAAACCTATGATATTATATTTCCATCTATTATATTAATATAACAAACTGTCCCAATACTTTTGCCCATACAGTGATCTTTTTATTAATGCTAATAAAACTTGTACATTTCTGCTTCCAGACTGCTATAGAGAAAGTTCCAGAGCATATCCAGACACCGGTATGGGATAAGGAGAGCCAACAGGAAGCCAGCCAATGACGTCTTTTTTTGGAATTTTCTATTCCAAGCCTTTTGTATTTATACAGCGATCGCAGCTTATTCGAGGATTTTCAAAGTGAAAAATAAAAGGAAGAAAGAATTTTCGTTTTCACTTTCTTTCAAATGGATGAAAAGAAATGTGCGAATTAACACCTGGACCTGTGTCTTGTTTATAAGTGTAAGTTTGCATATTATAAAAAAAAAAATGCATCACAGATGCTTTTGTCGAGTTCGATTTTATCGACAATTTATCTGCAATTAAAGCGATAGCAAATCGGTTTCTCCTGGCAACTGTGGTGAGCAGAAAATTATGCAAAAAAAAAAAAAAAAAGACCTCGGGTTCAAAATAAATATAGCCAGATTTTTTTTCTTTTTTTTTTTACATTTTTTATATTTGTTATACAATTACAACAAACACAATCAAATGTTATGGAGTGTCTTAGTGGCTACACAATGCTTGGTTGTAAACACATTATCTTCTAGTTCAGGGGTTGCCAAATATGACCTGCTCCCATGGCCCTCTGAATACGCCGGAGACATATTTTCAATATATTTTAAATTGATGTTTTACTCCAATCATTTCTGCATTTGATGATAATAGTTTGCTTTCAAACTAAAATTTCCTTTAGGTATTAATAGCGGTTGAGGCCCCGTTAGTGGATTACAAAAATTCATACAGATAGTTTTTCCGGCTTCCGGTCCGTTGTCATTACGAGAGCGGCCCCTAGGGGCGACTCACTGAAACCACGTGCTTTTGTTTTTAGAAGCTGTATTATAATTATCTAGAATGTAAACATTATATAATAATTTTTTTGTAATATAAGGTCATTACTATTTTACATAGTTTTGTTTTTTTATCCAGTAACAATTGTAAAAAAAAAAAGATTGGTTAATTAATCGGTTATCTGCAAGTCTGACCCAACCTAGCTATCACTATAGGTATAATCCACTACTGATCGACCTCTAGTTATTAACATAGCTGAGTTATATGCTAGAATAACCCACCAACCATATGCATAAACAAATGTTTTGATTTAAATAGCAATGAGTATGAAAAGAAAATGTGATTATGGTTATAATGCTCTATTAATAAGTGATATATCTTGAAAAGTAACGCTCATTTGTCTGTACGGTGCAGAACAAATTAAACTAATCTAGCATTAGGAAGCAGAATAAATACATTTCTGTTACAGACTGACCAAAAGTGGCCCTCACAGAAAAAAAGGTTTGTGGACCCCTGCTCTAGAAAATGTTGGGCCTTCATGCCACTCTCATTAAAGTTAATGCACATCAGTAGTCTGGAGGTCTTTTTCCATCTCTGGCAATGCTCCTCCTTTTCCTCCTCACACAAAGGACCAGATACCGGTCTTGATTTTTGAGTCGTTGCCCTTCTATGGCCACATCCAGCTCCCGGTATATCCTCCATGCTCTTGAAACTGTTCTGAGACAAGTCCTTCTTGGAACAGCAAGTATGGAGGAGCTGGACTCCATGTGCAACCTGACTGAGCTGCAATTTGAACTACAAGTAGCACAATGACAAATCAGTCAAGAAGGATAAGGAGAAAGCAATTGTTCGTGGCCACCTGTCTAACACTTGTGTGTATGTGTATTTATATATATATATATATATATATATATATATATATATATATATATAACACACAAGTTTTAGGCAGGTGTAAAACACAATGCTGTAACGTAAATATGACATATAACAAAATATACTTGTTAATAGTGAAAAATTCAACAAAATGTAAAGCAAATAAACTAACAATTCAAAATCAAATCAATATTTGGTGTGACCAACCTTCACATCATTTCTCTTAGATACACTTGCACTTCTAGGTACAGTACTTGAAAGAACTCCTGCAGCTCCAAACATTTTAGAGAACAAACTACAGATATTGGATGTAGGATACCGCAAATCTTTTTGCCTCTTCTTTAATCCGAGACAGACTTCATGCTGAGATCAGGACTGCTTGGTATAACTGGTACCTGCTTGGTCTAATTAGTTAATTACACATACACCTGACTCTGATGCTACACAATCTCTGGCATTGTGTGAGTGTTAAAAATGGAAAGAGTGGTCTTACTATATATGGCTTTGCTTGGAGAGGGGGGAGTTTAGTGTTTCAGGTCCCAGCCACAACAATCAGGAATTTGCTTGTAATTACTCTTTACATCCATTTATAAATGCATAACAGTATATCTTGTATATAATTATTATTACCCAACATTATATTGAAAAAACGTATTAGTGTTGAGAAAAATATTCAACCTTATCTAGCGTGTGTTTTAATCAAACTAACATTAATCCAACAAATTGACCTAATTATCAGTATAGAACCTATTAAATACAATAGAAGTAGATTGATTAAACCTATTTAGCCGATATATTAATCAAACCCATGTAATCTCCAAGTATAATTAAAATAAGAATAATCGGATACTAATAAATAGGGTAGAGTAGGGTCCGGTGTTATGAGTGTGTTGGAGAGACAATCAACTGAATCCACCCATGATGTGTCTGCTCAGAGTTCTAGGTTCTACTCAGAGACATACTCAGAGACTCAGTTCTGACATTAGGACACCTGACCTTTTTTTAGCCACAAATTTTGGAGGCACACAATTGTTTAAAATGTCTTTAAATGTAGTGAATGAAATTTTCCATTCACTTGAACTACAAGACACAAACCTGTTTCGGCATGACAATACCTCACCATACCTCTAAAGCTCTAAACCCTAGTAAACACCTTTAGGATGGATTTTTACTTTACCTCACTTTACTAACACTCTTGTGTCTGGATGAGCAACATCTAATGGAACATCTTAGAAGTGTGGAGGGTATTATAACAGCATAAGGAGACTAAATATGGAAATAGATGGCACATATGAATCTTATACTGAAGTGTAAGGGATCTGATTACTTATTACTAAAAAGAAAAAAAGAGGGAAAAAACCCAAAAACAAATCCACACTGGTTTTGTTTTAGGAAGTGATTTATAATTTTTGTCCAGATTACAGACTGCCTCTTTTAGACAGGAACACTTATACAGTCTAGCTTTATATATATATATATATACACACACACACACACACACACACACACACACACACACACACACCCTACCCTGTAGTCTGAAATACTGGTGATCAGTATTGGGTAATATATTGCAATTTCTTAATAATGAAAACAAATGACAGTACATAATTTAGCAAAAAAATAAATAAATAAAAATAAAAAACATTTTACAAAATCGTAATGTATAAACTTTACAGTATATATGTATGTAGCAGTGAGCGCTTGTTGAGTGTGTGTGTGTGTGTGTGTGTGTGTGTGCCATCATAACTCTGCCCATTGGGAATAAACTCAACAAATACATTTTGTTGAAATGACACAAGGTTTATTCCATCAATTCTTTCATCAAATATTTAATTATTAAAACACATGAATAGGAAAAAAAATAAAATAAAAAAGTGCCGAAACAAGTATTTACATCAACATTATGGCACATTTCTGTACAAAGAATTTTTTTAACCACGAAAAATACAAACTGGATAAAATAATGACTTGTCGGAGTCGGTGTCGGTTCCGGAGTCGGAGTCGGTTCCGGAGTCGGTCTCATTCTCTGCTGAGGATTTCCGACAGCTCCTTTATATACTCGATGGTGAATTTGAGAGTCTGGATCTTGGTCAGGGGTTGTCCTCTGCGGCTGTATCCTGGAGGCAGATAATCCCTGAGCTGGTGCAAAGCTTCAGCTAAACTCCTCATGCGCATCTTCTCCCTCTCGCTCGCCTTTACGCGGCGCTTGGTCGACATTTTCGGCCGCGACGTCTTCGTCTGCGCCTGCGCCGCTCGCCTTCGGTCGTAGGGATAATCCGAGAACATCTCCCCTGGAGCCTCCTGGGAGGACGAGGAGGACGGTGAGGATGATGATGATGAGGAACAGGTAGAGCACGGAGATGCTGAGGGGTCATGTGAAGGGCATCCGCCCGCGATGGAGCCACATTGCTGGCCGTAAAGCCGGGTGTCGCTCCTCCAGTCCCACTGCGCCAGAAGTTTTGCGGTCAAGTGGTCGACCTCTGTGCCGTCCATGTGCACGCGCGTATGTGTGTTAAGAGAGTGTGTGTGGATGAGCTCAGGTGGGCTGAGGGGTGTTTTATACCAGAGCACTGGTTTACGAGCTCACAGCTTTTGGTGAAGTTCAAAAGAAAGCTGAAGTGCGACTTGTTCTTGTTCCTCCTTCCAGAGGAGAACCGTGTTCCTTATCGCCCAGGTGTGAATGAGCGACTAATGCGGCTGAGAAAAGAAAATAATTAGATTTCCCTTTTGTGAGAAGTGACTTTAAACCTCGGCAGCGTGAGTCTCGGGGAAATGCGATAGACAAACCAGACACCGGGGTTTTAACACCACGAGTGTGTGGGAGCAGTGCCCCCCAAAAAGACCACCTTTTTTCTCCCCCACATAAAGAACCAAAAAAACAACATTGCATCATTGAAATAAAGATTGTATAAAAGATGACAAAAGTATAAAGATATACAGTATATAAAGAAGGATATGAAGAATAAATAAATAAAGATTACATGGTGTATAGAAATAAAGGTACCATATTTCTCACATCAGTATGAGTTTTATTTTTTATTTTATTCCCTAAAATGAATTTCAGTGAACATATATTAGATAGATAGATAGATAGATAGATAGATAGATAGATAGATAGATAGATATTGTTATTTATTAATACAGAAACAAATTATGTGAAATAAGTGTTTATATGTTTTGCTGTTCTTTTAAATGTGTGTGTGTGTGTGTGTGTGTGTGTGTGGTGTGTGTGTGTGTGTGAGTGTGTGGTTTTGCTGCAACATTACTCACAACATCAGCTGATTTCAGAACATCAGCTTTTACTGATTGATTTATTGATTTGATTGATCACTTTATTCATCCTAAAAAGAAATTCACATCTTACATAAAGTTTGCTTCACTTTTTTTTTTTGAGTTGCGACGACAACTAATAAAATTATGTTCGAAGTGCAAACTATATTGAATTACAGGAAGACATTTACAATAAAAGGATTTATTTTCTATTACTTGAACAGCACAAATACTAAAAAGTATACTTATCAATTTATATCAATATAAATGTAAAGATATTCAGTATATAAAGAAGTAAACAAAGAATAAATAAAGAAGATTACATGGTGTATAGAAATAAAGTACCATATTTCTCACATCAGTATGAGTTTTATGTTTTATTTTTTTGCCTAATATTAACTCCAGTAAACATTTACAATCTAGATAGATAGATAGATAGATAGATAGATAGATAGATAGATAGATAGATAGATAGATAGATAGGGCATCTCTGGTCTACGGAATCTTTATGCTCATATGCCATGTTATATATGAAAAGATAGAAAAAGAAGGGAATGGGATTTAGAACAACATGATTTTTATTTATATATTTATCTATATTTATTCGAGTGGCCTTATTAATGTTACATATTATATGAATCATAAATGAGAGGAACGTTTTTATTTTTATGTTTGCTATAATGCAATGTTTGTTTTTTGGCTCTTTATAGGGGAGAGAAAAAATGATATATATATATGTATAAAGCAACGTGACTTTTTAAAATCTCCTGCTCTAATGCTTATTTTTTTTTTAGTTCTAGTTAATTAAATCTATAAATACAATTGGGGGGGTGGTGGTGGTGTATTTTTATTTTAAAATAAAGACGATGCCTAATACAGTGAACTGAAATGAGACGGGATGCTGATCCTTATTTTTTAAATGTTGTTCTAAATCCCATTCCCTTCTTTTTCTATCTTCTCATATATTACATGGCATATGAGCATTTAGATTCCGTAGACCAGATTTGCCCTATCTATCTATCTATCTATCTATCTATCTATCTATCTATCTATCTACAGTATCTAGGTTGTAAATGTTCACTGAAATTAATATTAGGGGCAAAAAAAAAAAAAAAAACTCATACTGATGTGAGAAATTTGGTATCTTTATTTCTATACACCATATAAGCTTCTTTATTTATTCTTCATATACTTCTTTATATACTGTATATCTTTTACGTTTATACTTTTGTCATCTTTTATATAAATTGATAAGTATACTTTTTAGTCTTTGTGCTGTTCAAGTAATAGAAAAAAAATCCTTTTATTGTAGAGGAAAATGTTCTTCCTGTAATTCACTATAGTTTATACATCGAACATAATTTTATGAGGTTAAAAAAAAAAAAAAGACTGATGCAAACTTTTAATGAATACATTTTTTTTATGTAAGATGTGAATTTATATTTAAGATGAATAAAGTGATCAATCAAATCAATAAATCAATCAGTAAAAGCTGATGTTCTGAAATCAGCTGATATTGCAGCAAAACTACACACACACCACACACACACACACACACACACACACACACATTTAACAGAACAGCAAAACATATTACCATATACTTATTTCATATACTTTGTGTATTAATAAATACAATCTTTATCGATTTATTTTTTTGCAATTATTTCTAATAGCAACACTGCAGTAGCAGAGAAAAACTAATTAATATCCTAGAACACGTGGATACGAAGCATTTCAATGGTGCAACGTAACTATTACTCATTTATTTTGATTGTAATCATTATTATTAATCGAAGTTAAGCTATTTTTCTTTTAGCTTTCTATTATTTCTGAACAAAAATGATTTTTAATAATAAACTTATATAAAAATAATTCTCGAATAATCGCATGTACTGCTTTTATTAACAACTTTAATTTGATGACAAAATTATTTACTACTACTATTTGTAGTTTATTAATTTTACTACTATTTTCTTTATTGTAAATAGTTTATTATTGTTATAAAGAAAAGCTATATCCTCTGTCTAACTAATAAAAAATTTGCACAAATTTATTTATATTTTACTTGTTTTATTTTATTATATATTATTGGTTACGGTGACAGAAATTTCCAGTTGCACATTTTTATAAAAAGATGAATTGAAGAAAAAAATAAATAAATCTGGTATTAGAAATAAATTAAATGACAAAATATTATTGTATTTTTATTTATTTTAAATGTGCAATACCACTTTTTTTATTTTATTATTATTAAGTGAGTATTTGAGTAGCTATAGGCTACTTTGGAGTGTTCAATGTATGGCAAAAAATAAAATACGCAAAAAAAAAAATAATAAAAAGAAAAAGAAGAACCTGCTCCACTACCATCTCGTGTGAGTTCTGCAGCTGTCCATGCGCTCCTGCTGTACAGACCTCTCAAAGCTTTCATGTCTGAAAAGGTGTGCAACACGGCACTACATGGGCCGAGGAAGACCAACACCGAGTGCGCAATAAAAGCTCACCATGTTTAAAAGATCTGGGTGAGGAAAAGGAAGTGACACATTTTGTTTTAACGTCCTTATTAGTACTCAGCTGTTACTCCGGGGCACAAAATCAACACGTGGCTCGGTGGCCTGGAAGTTAATCGGATGTTAATTCGAAGGCGAGAAGCGACGACGGGTTATTGGTGTATAGAAACTGAGAGATGTGGAAATGTGGTGAATATTAAATAAAGACCAACCCAAACTTTATTAAAAATGATGAAGAATTTACTAAAAATCAGTTGAATTGAACGAATAAAAAACATTTATTTATTTGTTAAGTTTCAGTTTCAGCCTCTCAGCAAGTGGCAAAGGGCTACAAATCGATGCATCATCATCATCGTCGTCTTCGTCGTCATCAGCACTTTTTGTGGGCGTGTGTTTGAGAGGATTTGTTTGCGTGATGTGTGTTTGTTTTTTAGGCGTAGTGGAATCAGCCCCATGGTGTGTGTCTACAGAATTTGTCCACTCGTTGCATCTGTCCTGTGTAATCCGTTTTTGTGCCTGAATCCCTGATTTGGGTTTGTTGACGGTTTTTAGTTTGCGTTGGTGCTGATTGGTTAACGGCCGATTCTCCACCTCACTCTCGTCGCCGGAAGATTCTTGTCTTCGACAAACGCTCGTCTTCCACACTCTTTCTGTAGTTGGATCGTTGGACGGTCTGATCAAGTGTTTCACCTTGGAAAATTTGTATTTGGGTGGAGCCGGGACTGGGACCGGGACCGGGGTCGGGTCCAGGACAGGAACGGACACTTTGGGTTGCTTTGAATCAAGAGCTGTGATTGTGCTAAGCTTTGATTTTTGGTACAGTGGCCGAAGAGGTACTTTAGGATTCTCGGATAATGGCTTGTGCTCTGAACTTAAAGCAACCGTTTCCTTCTCTTCATAATTCCCAGAGCCAGAACACTTCAAGTTCCTCAAACGGACCCTTTCCATCAGTGAACTTCGACACAATTCCACACAATCCGACTGCGCTTCCTTAGATGAGCGTCGCGTTTCGGTTCCTTCCTCTGATCCGTTTGCCGGTTGTAGATCGGATTTATCGTGTTGAGTCTGAGGAGACGGAGCAGCAGTGAAGGACTGAGCATCCCAGTCTATGCTGCTCAAGTGAAGCTCATTAATCACTACAGATACTGAAAGGGATGTCTGGGCTTGAGATGATGCTCCTGTGTGGCAGGGGGACGCAAGCTGTGAGGAAGGAGAGAACTCAGAGGCTGACCGGATTTCGTGAGAGTGATCAGTTAAATTTGATGGAGGAACAATGGAACAATGGTCAAGATCACTCTCTAGAACTGAGGTCGTCTCTAAGCCTTTTTCTGAGGAGTTGATGGGTTCGAGACGTGAACTTTTGAGTGACATCTGCGCAAAAAGATCTGTGACTCCGTCAGCCGCCTTCTCTTTTTCTGCTTTTGGTTTCTTTTCTGTTGACAGAACAGGATTGCATAAAATAAAAAATTCGATAAAATCTTTGTCAGGAATAAAAATACATTAATAACAAATGCTCGATGATAAACGCTGGTTTTAGAAATTATAATCTTCTTTATAATATTCTCCCAAGTTACATTTATTATCGAGGTGTTATAACGTTATAGTGTAAAATTTACCTCAGGCCTACTTTGTAGCAGGCCACGCCCATTTTTTTCCCTCCCACAACAATTCTTGCACTTCTATCAAGTAAGAATTTGGTATTATTATTTTTATTTGTAAAACAATTGATGTTTATGGTTTACCTCCTGTTACAAAATAAGCGTCTGGGTGTAGGATAGACATAATAAAGAAATATCGTGATCTTTTCTTAAAGAATGTACAGAAAGATGGACAGTTATTTGTAACATCAAATCGGGAAAATAGGAGGGTGAGGGTGGGTGAAGGAGAGGAAACTTGTGTGTGTGTTACAGGCCAGTGGAAGCAGGTTAAATGGACAGGGACTCCTGTGCAACACCTCGTGTTAATCAAAGTGTTTGAGTGCAGAACGACTGCTGGGATCTGGCTGGGTAAGTGTGAGGGGTTAGCGAGCCAAACACCGCCGGGTGTCACAATCACAGTTCGAGGCTTTGATCTTTACCACATCACAGAAGGAAAAGCTCATTTACTTAACCACCCAAGAAATTGTCAGGATCACTGGGTTTCGCCAGTGGACACAGCAGCCTGCTTCACTAACAAGGTCAGCGATGTATTAAGTATCCGCAAACTTAATGAGCGATTTCTGCCACTTTAAATACAGGGCCCTACAAAACTATCGCCGCCCCCACACTTATTAAAAAAAAACCCAAAAAAGTGAAGTATTTATTATAACACACAATATATATGTAAAAAAATGATTTACTTATATAATAGATGAAAGTATTTCATTTTAGAATTGAATAAAAAATTGTATTACAATCATTCTAGAATTATTTCCACTTACTGAGATTGAATGAAAGCAATAATCAGCCTTTTGGGCTCAACGAAGCATCAATGTTTGGTTGAGAAAGGATACTGTGAAAAGGAATCTTACAATTTTTGAACTATTTGTGGATCGTTGATGGTTTGGAGGCTGATCTGTGGGCATGTACTTGTGAATATTTAATGCTTAATCTTTCTAACATTATTAATGATTGTGAATAGCATGAATTCAACTTTGTGCCAAGGATATTTTAGATATTTAATTGAAAAAAAAAAAAAAACAACAAAAAAAAAAAACAAGATTTCTTCTGTCAGGAGGTAGAGATTCGAACATTGGTAATCGATTGCTGAAATGCTTAAAGAAGCAAAAGAAATCGACATTTTGTAAAAATGTAAGCTGTTTTTTTGCTTACAGACTTGTTTTTGCAGACATCTTGAGATGTTACAGAAAGAAATTGAATGGCGTGAGGGTGCCAATAATTTTAGAACGAGTGTAGTAAGAATTACAATCGCAAAGAATTGCATATGCTCGAGCTCAGAATAATGAGCTGTGGCATGCAGATTTGGGTCGCAGTCATGAAAAAAAAAAAACTATTTAATACGCTCGATGCAAAACAATGATCTGGACTTGAAAGAAGTTGAATCCGAAGTGCTGAATGTGTGAAAGGAGGGAAAAACAGGGACATACTTTTCAACTTGTTGTCCTTGGCCTCGGCTGTTTCCTTGTGGAAGAGCTGGACAATGTCTGGGAAAGCTACGGTGAACAGGTTTTCCTCTTCCACGGTCCTCACTACGTCCGACTGGTCCTGAGGGCCGTCCTCAGGAAACACGTAATGATCTGCGTTATGAAGAGAATGTGCACACAAGATCGGGTCCTTTTACTTCGCTTCACAATCGTTTGGTGTGAGGATGAAAACAAATATTTTTCACATTAGATGTTAAAATGATCAAATATTTTGATACAAAGTGATGGATTTTTTGCTTGAATAAATCCCAAATAATCGTTGCTAAATGCCGTGAAAAGAATGAGATCATCGTCCGCCTCAGTTTGCAAGTCTCCCTTCATTTTATTATTATTTTTTTATGTGTTAGCATGGATCGGGTGAGTGCAGGACACGAGGACTTCACAGTTTTCACAGGAAGCGAAGTTTAGCACGTCAGGATGTCACATTTGTTCCATCACCTGCGACCCACAAATCACACCACCAATCTCCTTCACGTCTGCTTTCACAACAAGACACTAACAAGAAGCCGCAGTGACGCTTGTCACACGTTCAGACCTACAGGACTCTGTGCCTGAACAAGAAATATTTTAAAACCTGAATACCTGGCCTGTGTGCTGGACGCTAATCACTGTATATAATCCCCCTTGAAGAAAAGATTATCAGTATTGTAAATGTATTCAGATTTCAGATTCGTTTGAGATAAAAGATCTCACCTGGTTTCCTCCAGACGATTTCGAAGCAGGAGACACCGTTCCTTACGCGTCGCTTGTGTATTCTGCGTAACAAACAGCAATTTGGCTGCAAGTGAATCACTTGTACTTTGACTTGCTTTTGGAATAATTTCATCATATTTTATTTTACACCCTGGGAAAAATAACATGGACTCCTCCATGAGTGTGTGCTTTGCTAATCTAGCCAGCTAGCATCAAGTTCCTGAGGTATTTACGTTCTCAAAACAATAATCTGTATGACCAATGTTAAAGATTTAACCACCTAATGTACCTCCTGATGAATCCACAAAAGCAAATCTATTCTAAAATATACATTTTAATATGTTTACATATAATTAATATTTATATATATTTAGCAAACAATCGATTTAAAAGCGCTCATTTACATTATCTTTTTATTGGCAAAGAGTTCTATCACAGTTTCTCAGGTAAAAAATTTATAAAAAATGAAAGCAAAGAATTTACACTGACGGGGGAAAAAATTATTTGCCCCCGTCCTGATTTAGTTTTTTGCATCTCCGTCACCCTTAAATGATTCACCAAGCTAATTTTAATATTACACAAGGTTATCCAGATTAAATACTAAATGTAGTTTTTAGATGATGTCAATCATTTTCGGTAAAATCTGTGAAACCCTGAAGAAACACCAGCGATTCCACCACTACGATGTGAAATACTTATTGCAGACACCAGTTATGGCAACAGATTGATTGCAGGTATTATTGGTTATTAGGTTTAGGGGGCAATTACTTTTTCACACAGAGTTTGGAACAGATTTATCTTTTTTTAAGAAATGAAAACATTTAAAACCTGTATTTACTCAGGTTATCTTTGTTTAATATGAAATTTAGCTTAATGATCTAACAAAGTGTGACAAATATGCAAAAAATCTAATTAAAAAAAATCATAAAAAAAAATGCAAATACTTTTTCACAGTACTCTCTTAAGCTAAACTCTATATCTTTGTGTGTGTTTTCAGTTTGAAATGTATGATTGGAAGGCGTTAATATAGCTTCATTTGTACTATAGCTTTAACTTCTAACATGGATGTAGCTTGCTAGCATTCTGTTACTACGAATACTAGCATGAGGTGATAGTTTTTCCTCCTACTACAACGCGCATTCTGAATAATAATGCCGTCTGTCATCAGATTCTGTGAAGTTAATTTGCAAGATGAGAATATCTATCTACATAAAAACATACACCAAAAAAAATCCCCTCATACCGAATGGGTTGTAACTGAGTTGACGATTGTGTCCCTTGATTTCTGTTCATGAGCTCGGCGTAGGTCATCAGAGCAAGAACTTTCTCACTCGTGTAATGTTTGGGCCACTCCATCTTGTCCAGAGCAAAATTCTAAAAGGCAAACAACAATGAAATTATATATACTATATATATTTTGTAGACATTATTTTGGCAGATTTTCTCAGGATAGACCAAAAAACCTTTACATTTTATGTTGAAATAATGAAATGTACCAATAAAAACATTCATTAAAATTTTAGTCATACAGTACAGAAAGTAAAGAGTGCGGTGACGTGTATCTTTAACTCTGTTTTTGACGTCATTTCCCACTTGGACTGATAAACAAGCAGAGAAACTACGCATAGGCTACGCTACTACAGAACTGTATAATGTACGGTACATGTACTCACTATAAATGTGATATACACACACATTATTTCAAAAGGATGAGTACAACCCTCACATTTCAGCAACAATTTCAGACAATACTATAGAAATGAAACTTGGATATATTTTAGAGTAGGCAATGTGCAGCTTGTATAGAAGTTTAGATTTAATGTCCTCTAAAAAATAACTCAACATTCAAGTGAGCACACCCCAAGAACAGCTCCAAGTTTCATTTCTATAGTATCGCCCCCTTGAGAAGATGTGAGGGGTGTACTAACTTTTGTGAGATACTGTATATTATACATACATACAGTATACACATATATATACAGTACAGACCAAAAGTTTGGACACACCTTCTCATTCAAAGAGTTTTCTTTATTTTCATGACTATGAAAGTTGTAGAGTCACACTGAAGGCATCAAGGGCTATTTGACCAAGAAGGAGAGTGATGGGGTGCTGCGCCGGATGACCTGGCCTCCACAGTCACCGGACCTGAACCCAATCGAGATGGTTTAGGGGTGAGCTGGACCGCAGAGTGAAGGCAAAAGGGCCAACAAGTGCCAAGCATCTCTCAGGGAACTCCTTCAAGACTGTTGGAAGACCATTTCAGGTGACTACCTCTTGAAGCTCATCAAGAGAATGCCAAGAGTGTGCAAAGCAGTAATCAAAGCAAAAGGTGGCTACTTTGAAGAACCTACAATATGACATTTTTCAGTTGTTTCACACTTTTTTGTTATGTATATAATTCCATATATAATTCCACGTGTTAATTCATAGTTTTGATGCCTTCAGTGTGAATCTACAATTTTCATAGTCATGAAAATAAAGAAAACTCTTTGAATGAGAAGGTGTGTCTAAACTTTTGGTCTGTACTGTATATAAAGCCTAGGTCACAAAAATCAGACATCTAGATGTTGTCAGTTCAGAATCCAGATAGACCTGCATGAGGAGGAGGTTGGGTTTCCGTCTTTTGAAACCGTTAACAGGTTTGTCCTTCGGAACCAGAAATTCATTGATGATCTGAAAGAAAAGATAAATGGAACTAAATGGTACTAATTTAAGTCTAAAATAAAGTCTAGGAAGTATCAAATGGTACTCACCTCTGTAAAAGGGAACATGTCACAGGCCAGAGTTTTCCTTTCAGTGATCAATATATATATAAAAAAAATAAAAAATACATTATTGTGGTATTTCAAGTACATAATATAAAAAACAAGGATACCATTTACTGAGCCTAGACATTTTAGCGAAATGAAATGTATTTGCATAACATACAGGAGAATGGATGAGAACAAGCACTATGATTATTTATCCAATTGTCTGATGGTGTTGATTAGTTTTATAGTAGCACATGTTAAGATGGGGACGTTTTCTGCATAGAAATGCTTGTTTAGTCAGTGCTTTGCTCTGTAATTAATATTAACAATTTACTACAATGGCTCAGGACCAGTTTAGCACCAATCACTGAACAGCACACCTTAACAATGATGGAATTGTTATGAATGAATATTCAGTGCCACCCAGTTGAGTCTGGTTCCTCTGAAGGTTTCATCTAGAGCAACTTATAATTTTACAACTAAGCACCTGAGGTTTAAGGGCTGTGCTGAAGGGGCCAAGGGTCTGTCCTTTGCACTTCAATAACTGTCTGGTTTTACTCCGCTACAAAATCAGATATCAGAAGACTAAAGATGACTGTTTAACTGCTTAATGGATTATGGGTGCTCCCCTGCCCACCTTTCAAAACCTGTACACATCCTGATTGAGGATAAGGAGCGCCGAAAATTACCCTGTATCCCCCTCATCCAAACCGTCTCCTTTTTTTTTTTACTTTTTCCGTCTGGCCGGCGCCACGGATCACAGAACCTTTCCTCCCCCAGGCAACTTATTCCACATGCTAATTTCATATTTTCAACTTCTGTGGAGTTCGCTAGAAATATCAGTCATAATCTTTGCCTCTCACTTTTTGATGATGGTTTCGACCGAGGAGGCCTGGCGAGCGTGCTCGGTGCGGTGCCAGTCACAGGGACACTGCGAGTCGTAGTCTTGAGGCTGGCAGAATTTCTCGCTGCCGCAGAACACACAACCACTGCGCTCGTGAGCTTTAGCAGAACCTGCCACATCCGGGAGAAGGAAAGAATTACAGGTGGAATGGTACGGGATTTTACCGAGAACCAAACAAACATACTCCATGTAAAATAGTACTGATCTTTATTCAGAAAATAAAAAAGAAAACAGTACTGAATCATGGAAATGTGGTCAAGTGAATGAATATATGAATTAATAAATATAATTCAATAATAATAAATGATATATAATAAATATAATATAGCGCTCTCCGTGCAGCACGCAGTCTCACGTGAAAAAACAAACAGCACGTGGCGTCACTGATTCTAGAAGCCTCAAACACTGAGTGACTGGATGGATAATATAATGTATATTGCAATGTGTGGTAACCTCACCAGGGTGACGGCACACCAGGCAGTGGGTGACCTTCTTCACAGGAAACTCCTGAACATCGTAAGTGGATTTCCTCCAATCACTGAATCTATGAGAAAACAGTCGATAAAGCACCAAATGACTCAAACCTCCTCTTTCCATTTTTCCATCTTAGGCCAAAATGGCTCCATATTAAGGAGCAAGCAGCAAAATGACGATCTGAAAGGCACTAAGCAAACAAACTGCCCTCTCTTGAATCTACAAACTCAATTTTTGCTGTTCCTGGGCTCTCATTTAGCACAAAGAAAGTGATCCCCTTTTCGCCTGGAGATCCAGATCATGCAACCATGGTAGGGAGACTAAAAGAGCTAAACTGACTGTGCGCTCATGGTGGGAGGAGCCTACTCGTCTCTCGATCGTCAATTAAAGCGAGATTAGCCAGTCAGGGGTGTCATGTGTTGGCATCAAGTGTCCTGTAGGAAGCAGCTGTATTCATGCTTTCTGCTTGGTAGCTGCTGTATGATGCAAAGAGCGATATATAATATATATATATATATATATATATATATATATATATATATATATATATAATTTTTAATTTTAATTAATGTTTCAATAATGCCAACTACGAGCCGTTATCGTGTGATGCTTCGGTTATAAACCCCCCCCCAGGAAATGTTTTTGCACCTACTTTTGAAGAAGAGTCGTGTCTTTTAAATTCTGTATAAATTTGAGCGCTTGTTCTTTCCCGATGCCTGGAACACCCTGAAGGGACATAAAAAAAGCTTTTAGCCTAAAATATCACTCAAATGGCCATCATATAGAGTGCATGCCAGTAATCTCTGTGTAGCCTTTATTATACTTTAGGGATGTAGTCACAGCCAAGGAGCACGGCCAGGCCCACGAGTGTCTCTCGCTTCATTTGCAGCTCCGTCTTTATTCTGGACATCTTATAGCATTCTATCTGAGGGTCCTGATATGTAAATGAAAAATAGAAGGCAAAATACAGGAAATTAAACGGGATAGATCATTGAATAATAAGGATATGCAGGCATTTTAAGTAGATCATTCTGTTTTGATTATTAATCAGCATCGAAAGTTGATCAGATTTCAGCAAAAATCCATACTGATAGTTTTTCCGGGTCGCGTCTGCACTGGAATGACTGAGAAGGTCCGCTGTCATTATGAGAGTGGCCTCTAGAGGCGAATCACTGAATGACAATGAATTCTATGTGCTGTTTGTTTCGACACTGCTGTACTTCATTAATGTCAGTTCATAGTGCATTAACTAGTTAACAAACGAACGCAATTTAAATATGTATTTGTAAATGTTGAAATAAACAATACTTCTAAATTTATTAAATTCAGTTAACGTTACATGTTTAAAAGGTACAACCATTTATTTCCTTAAGAGTTCATATAACTGTGTGTAGAAATAATACTAATAAGAAAAAAGTCATGGCCTAGGGACAAGAAGAAAAGCTGAGCCATGGAAAAAATAAAAAATTAATAAAACTGACATCTGGTCCAGAATGGTTCTTCATGTTTGGCTCCTATTAGGCAATTGTGGACATCATCGTTATTGATTACGTTAAGTTGAGACGATCTGTCAAAACGTTACTTGCACCACCTGGAGGTTTGGGGGCAAGAGTTTTGTATTCATGGGTAGACAATGAGGTGGGCTCATGCGTGTTTTACGGTATATAAGGAAGGACCTTTGTGTTCATGTTGAAGTTTTTGTAGACGGTTTGTGCGCCGTACAGAAACGCGTCGCCGTCACTGGTGATGCAGCCGTCCACTAAACCCTGCGCGTCCAAGAACGCACACATGGCCTCTGCCTCGCCCGCTGCAGACACCCACGGGATTCCCAGATAGTCTAACATATCAGAACACTGAAACACACACACACATATATGCTATTTTATATATTAATACTACCTCATCTTTCCTTTTTTTGCACAATATTCAGCCTCATATTTTTTTAGAACAATATTCAATACCCCTTTCTGGAACATTTTCATAGCCTTTCACTTTCAAATCATTCTTTTCCTCAAGATTCTACAAAAAAAAAAAACATAACGACAACGTGAAAGAAGTGCTTTCAATTAATTGATTGATTGGACATGATGTGAAAAGGCACACACCTGTCTTTAGAAGGTCCCACAGTTAACAGTGGATGTCAGAGCACAAACCAAGCCATGAATTCCAAGGAATTGTCTGTAGACCCCCGAGACAGGATCGCATCAAGGCACAGATCTGGGGAAGGGGACAGAAAAGTTTCTGCAGCATTTAGGGTCCCAATGAGCACAGTGGCCTCAATCATCCGTAAATGGAAGAAGTTTGGAACCACCAGGACTCTTCCTAGAGTGGAGCCGCCAGGCCAAACTGAGCTATTGAGGGAGAAGAGCCTTAGTCAGGGAGCTGACCAAGAACCAGATAGTCACTCAGCTTGAGTGTTTCTCTGTGGAGAGAGAAGAACCTTACAGAAGAACAACCATCTCTGCAGCACACCACCAATCAGGCCTGTATGGTAGAGTGGAAAGACAGAAGCCACTCCTCAGTAAAAGGCACATGACAGCCCATTTGGAGTTTGCCAAATGGCAACTCTCAGACCATGAGAAACAAAAATTTAACTCTTTGGCCTGAATGCCAAGCGCCATGTCTGGAGGAAACCAGGCGCCGCTTATCACCTGGCCAATACCATCCCTACAGTGAAGCATGGTGGTGGCAGCACCATGCTGTGGGGATGTTTGTCAGCAGCAGGACTAATCAGGATCGAGGGAAAGATGAATGCAGCAATGTAGAGAGTCATCCTTAATGAAAACCTGCTCCAGAGCGCTCTGGACCTCAGACTGGGGCAACGGTTCATCTTCCAACAGGACAGTGACCCTCAGCACACAGACTTAACCCTGATTAAACATCTCTGGAGAGATCTGAAAATGGCTGCGCACGGAAGCTCCCCATCCAAACTGATGGAGCTTGAGAGGTTCTGCCAAGAAGAAGACTTGAGTTTGTAATTGGTGTCAAAGGAGCTTCAACAAAGTATTGAGCAAAGACTGTGAATTCTAAAGTACATGAGATTCTTGAATGAATTTTTTTTTTAATTTGTAAAGATTTTACACAAACTTCTTTCACGTTGTCATTATGGGGTTTTGTTTGTAGAATCTTGAGGAAAAGAATGATTTGAATTCGTTTTTAAAATAAAGCCGTAACATAACAAAAGCAAACATTTTCCAGATGCACTGTATTTACATATATATTAATGAACTTGTTTTCCTTTTTTTTTTTTTTTAAATCACATTTTGTTTCCCCCAAAAAAATCATTACCTCATCTTCCTTTTCTTTTTTCAACAGGATCCATTACCTCATCTTTCTTTTTTCTCTTTTTTTCCCCCTCAACAATATTTGCCAACTAGTTTTTTTTTTGTTGTTGCACAATATTCACTATTTCACCTTGCTTTTCAAACCACACATCTTGCACAAACGAGCTTGATCAGGTAATAAGTGTCACGCGGCCTTCACAGAATATGAATGCAAAATGCTGACACATAGATTTACTCCGCATTGTTTCTATTGTCACTGTAAATCCCATTTTATCTTTTTTTTGTATTTTACATCAGTATTAATAATAAAAAAATTTTTATCCTTTAATCAGTAACTCTTTTGATGTAATGAGCGTTTGACTGCACGTCTACACGTGTCTTAGGGGTTTAGGCATTGGACTTTGGACCCGAAGGTCCAAGCTGCCACTCTTGGGCCCCTGAGTAAGGCCCCTAACCCCAAATCTGTTCAGATGTATAAATAAGATGCATATAAGTCACGATGTATAAATGCATCTGCTAAATGCCATAAATGTAAAAATTTCCTTCTCCTGCAGCACACACACACACACACACACACACACACACACACACACACACACACACACACACACACACACACACACACACACACACACAAACATTACCTCTCTGAGCACAGCTTTAAATCGCCCCCTGCTGGTGTTTTTGACCGTTCCCGGTTTCGGGACGCTTTTGGTTTTGCTTCCACGGAACCCCATCTCTGTTCTCTTGCTCATAGTCTCGGCCTTGATCTTGGGAGCTTCTCCTTCCATCACAAAAACCAGCTTGATGCCCATCCGGAGGAGGGACGAGGCGCGGAAAAACAAATTGCTGCCAGAAGAATTTCAAGCGTCCAGTGAGATAAACGTGTGCAACAAACAACAACGTGTTCGATAAATGGGTTCGTTCGGTGTGCAGCCTGTAGAAGCCGATGGAGGTTAAAATCACATATCAATGAATGTAAAAAATAAATAAATAAAAGGTTCTTACCGTAGGTGGGGTTTTGTGACTTTACCCATCATGCCCTGGACGTGCTGGGCCTCACAGATCCACAGGCTGAGATCCACAGCTAGAGTTTTCCCTGTGAGACTGTACAGCGGGACGGATTCCCGTACCGGACTCAGGATCGACCACAGATCGTTCACACCCATGACTGAGGGCAAAACAGGAGATGAACAGGAGAGTGGCATCTATTAATTCGATTTGAAATCAAATCTCATTTTATGTCACATACGCTTTCATACAGAGTGAGACGTGTAGACAAAAAAAAAGAAAAAAATGAATGAAATATAAGTATAGTCAACCAACGATAACTCACAGCTCGGAAAACGGTTCTCATTTGGAACCTAACCAACAGCAAGTTGCGGATTATCTTCAAATTCGTGGGAATCCGCATGTTTAGGAACGTTAGGAATAACCTATGTATTTGGTCAAATACTGTACAATATTACATTTATAAAGTGATAATGTCTGGATGAATTTACTAAGGTACCATAGGGGCTGCATCCAAAATTCGTGGATTTTCCGGGGGACCACTGTATATAAAAATACAAATCTATAACGTATTTTAAATATATATATATATACACACACACAAGAATTAGAAATGTCACAGTGTGCTTGTGATTTAGACAGAGAGAGAAGTCTAGGGACTAGATGCTAGGTTCCTGGTTTAGACTCCCAATTGTCTACAGCAAGAAGCTCCTCCTCAATCTCTCTGTGTTTGCCTTCAAGGAGTGGGATCGCTTCCATTTTTGGGAATTCTGAGGTCCTCCACTACCTTCCTGGCTGTAGATGTCCTGCAGATTGGACAGATTTATTCTCGACTTTAACTAATCTAAAAGAACTGATCCGGACTTGGGTCAGAAAAGCCTGAACATCTTGTTACAGTGCATTTGCGTCTCTAAGGAGGAAACTGCTCCCCCGATGGATACTTTGTGGAAAAGCGGCACATGCACATCTGAGAGCGGTTCAATGCAGATGCTAGAAAAACAAGAGTTGACTGAAAAACATCACTGAGCTTCTCTCCATTGCAGCTGCAACTTGCACCTTTCTTTTCTCACCAGGAGAAAGTTGATTATTATTTCTAGGACAGTTTCCTGGATTAACCATGACAGCAAACCCACCCTGCTGATACCTGACACACCAGTGAGATTCGTGTCTGTGTGAGAGAAACATGAGATGCAGCAGAGCAGTACTTTAGTCTGTTAAGCTGTCTCACCTCCTGCATTATGCTGATTTTGTGTGTGTGTGTGTGTGTGTGTGTGTGTAACATTGCATAGATCACGGCTTGTGCATTATTCTGAGTGTGTGTGTGTGTGTGTGTAACATTGCATGTACATCATTTTTATTGTGTGTGTCGATCACTGCATGTGCATTATTTGGATTGTGTGTGTGTGTAAAACATTAAATGTACATCATCCTGATTGTGTTGTGTGTGTAGATCACTTCATGTGCATGGTGCTAATTGTTTGTGTGTGTGTGTGTGTGTGTGTGTGTGTGTGTGTGTGTGTGTGTGTGTGTGTGTGTGTGTGGATCACTTTATGTGCAATCGCGGAGTGTGTGTATATCATTGTATTTACATTATATTGAGTGTGCGTGACACTTCTTGTGGAAAAGCAGTGTGCGCACGTATATCTCTGTGCGTGTGTGTGTGTGTGTGTGTGTGTGCGTGTGTGTGTGTGTGTGTGTGTTACCTACTAATTCTGGATTGAATATATCCTGTATCTCGTAGAGAAGTTTGCCGGTCTGTAAACACTACACAGATAAGCAGAACATCCACAACAGAAGTGTTTTGAATTTCCTCTTCGGCGCCACAGTCCTGTCTCCTTCCTGAAGCCTCTGTCCGACCTGAGCCCCCTGCTGACGGGAAGAGTTATTACAGCCCTTACACCAACATGGCCGCTCATAATAAATAAAAAGATGATTTAAAAAATTAAAATAAAATAAAACTATATATACATAAAACGGCACGAATTTTATTAACGCGCGATTAATTCTTCTTCTTTCTGCTGCTCCCATTAGGGGTCACCACAGCGAATCATCCGTCTCCATACCTCCCAGTCCTCTACATCTGCCTCTTTCAAACCAACTACCTGCATGTCTTCCTTCACCACATCCATAAACCTCCTCCTTGGTCTTTCTTATTTGCTCCTTCCTGGCGGCTCCATCCTCAGCATTCTCCTACTGATTTACCCCATGTCCCTCCTCTGCACATGTCCAAATATCTCAATTGGGCCTCTTTTACTTTGTCTCCAAAATGTCCCATACGTGCTGTCCCTCTAATAAACTTATTTCTAATCTTGTCTATTGTCTTCACTCCCAATGAAAATCTCAACATCTTCAGCTCTGCTACCTCCAGCTCCACCTCCTGTCTTTTACTCAATGCCACTGTCTCTAATCCATACAACATCTCAGGTCTCACCACAGTCCTATAAACTTTCCCTTTTACTCTCACAGATACTCTTCTATCACAAATCACTCCTGCTATCACTCTTCTCCACCCACTCCACCCTGCCTGCACTCTTTTCTTCACTTCTCAAACACACTCTCCATTACTTTGCATTGTTGACCACCGGTACCTGAACTCCTCCACCTTCTCCACCTCTTCATCCAGCAACTGCACCACTCCACTGCCCTCCCTCTCATTCACACACATGTACTCTGTCTTACTACTACTGACTTTCATTCCTCTTCTCTCCAGGGCGTACCTCCAGATGTACTACCTACTTGCAGTACATCCTTCCCAGCTCGGTTCCTCTGCCTGACCAATCGCTACAAATCCTTTTCTCCTTCCTTAGTGTCCAACTTCTAATACAGCTCCTTATATGCCTTTTCCTTGGCTTTCACCACATCCCTCTTTACCTACTGCCGCATCTCTTTGTACTCCTGCCTACTTTTCTCATCACTTTGTCGATCCCAATACTGTTTCTCCAAACTCTTTCTCCTTATGCTTTCCTGCACGTCCTCATTCCACCACTATGTCTCTTTGTCTTCCTTTCTATTTCCAGATGTCACACCAAGTACCTTTCTAACTGTCTCCCTTATAACTTCTGCAGTAGTTGCCCAATCATCCAGCCCCTGGCTGACCTCTTCCCTGAACCTCACACTACACTCTTCCTCCTTTAGTTTCCACCATCTTATTTTTCCTTTAGTCCTCACTCTCCTCCTCTTCTTCTTCACCACCAAAACCATCCTACAGACCACCATCCGATGCTGTCTAGCTACACTGTCCCCTGCCAACACCTTACAGTCTCCAATCTCCTTCAGGTTGCATCTCCTACATAGAACATAGTCCACCTGTGTGCACCTTCCTCCACTCTTATACGTCACCCTATGATCCTCCTTCTTCTTAAAATAAGTGTTCACCACTGCCATTTCCATCCTTTTAGCTAAATCTACCACCATCTGCCCTTCCACATTCCTCTCCTTAAGGCCATACCTACCATCACCTCCTCATCACCTTTGTTCCCTTCACCTACATGCCCATTAAAGTCTGCCCCAATCACCAATCTTTCATTCCTAGGTAAACCATCTACCACTTCATCTAATTCACTCCAGAATTTCTCCTTCTCCTCCATCTCACAACCCACTTGTGGAGCATAAACACTGATAACATTTATCATCATCCCTTCAACTTCCAGCTTCCCGTTCATCACCCTATCAGAAACTCTCTTCACCTCCACTACACTCTTACTGTACTCTTCCTTCAGAATCACCCCTACACCATTTCTCTTTCTATCCACACCATGATAGAACAGTTTAAACACCTCCAATGTTCCTGGCTTTACTCCCTTTCCACTTGGTCTCCTGAAAACACAACATATCTACCTTTCTCCTCTCCATCATATCAGCTACCTCTCTCCCTTTACCAGTCATAGTGCCAACATCTAATGTACCATCTATCTATCTATCTATCTATCTATCAGATCTCTCTCTTTCTCAAAAGATCCAAAAAACAATAAAGGGACCGTTTCGGTAGTCACTGGAAGCTCAGAAGCATGTTTAACGAGAGAGAGAGAGAGAGAGAGAGAGAGAGAGAGAGAGAGAGAGAGAGAGAGAGAGAGAGAGAGAAAAATACAGATTATTAAGTATCCTGATTGTTACATAAAAGCCGGAGGTTGCAAAGAAGCTGGAGTCAGAGCACAGGGTCACCCATGATACAGCATGCATAGAGCAGAGAGGGTTAAGGGCCCTGCTCAAGGGCCCAACAGGGGCAATATGGTGAAAACTCCTAACCCAGGATAGAACAAATGAACCTCCTGTCCTGCACAATTGTGGGGTTTTTTTGTTTTTTTTTCCCAAAAACACAAAATATCAAGAAGTAAAGTCAAGAAGTCAAGAAGTTTCCTGTTTGGGAATCCATTGCCTTCATATCACACTGTCCTCCTCATCTGCATCTTCCAAAACAACCCCCGCAGGTCTCCCTCACCTCCTCCATAAACCTCAACCTTGGCCTCCTCCTGCCTCCATCCTCAACATTCTTCTGTCGATACAGCCCATGGCACCCTTCTGCACCTGCCCAAACTATCTCAATCACCTTGTCTCCAAAACGTCCAACCTACACCATCCCTCTAATAATCTTTTTTCTAATCCTGTCCCTCCATCATCATCTTCAACTCGGTCACCTCCAGCTGTCTCTAAACCATGCACAATAACAGGTCTACCCCAAATCACTCCTGCCACTTCTTCTCCACCTTCCTGCACTCTTTTCTTCACTTCTCCAACACTCCCTCCATCACGTTACACAGCTGACGCCTGAATAACAATTAATTGAAAACAGGTTTTCACAGGAAATCCGGCGCTTCTTGAACACTGCATGAGGCGGTTCCATGATGACGTGGGCGCAGGCCGCAGAAGCGGAAGTAAACGTGTAGCTGCTGCTCCTGTCTCAGTCCTGGTCCTAGTCTGAGTCCGAGTCCAAACTCAACTCTCACAGTAAATGTAAGTTATTTATTATATTATGCAATTAATGAGAACAAATAGCGCGTAAATACACATAACTGCGATTGAGACTTTGAATATATATGTAATAACATGTATTCGGTTATCATTAGCGCGCGCGTCTTGCTAATACAGCTACGGTTAGCTAACACACCAAATTCAGTACAAAATTATTTTAATAAATTATTGCCATTATTAATCGCCACATTTATTTTTAAAGATCATAAGTGAAAATCTTTTTTGTATTTATTGGTCACTCTGATCAAGAAAAACTGACGTGTCCTTCGCGAGGGAGTCGACTCTCTTGCACGTGAGCCGACTCTTATGAGTCGGATCTTTTTTAAAAATAATAATTTCCTGTCTTTGAAGGTAAATAAATTAATAAGATGAACATTTCACACAAGTTCACGCCCAAATACACTAATCACAATTGAGACGCATTTGCAAATTGTGCTCGGTGGAGAAGAAAATTGTATTTACGGATTGAGAGTCGACTCTTTGGTGAGTCGAGTCGAGTGGTTTGACTCACTGACGTCCCAATTCATTGTTTAGAACCAGGATGGAGTTTAGTTTCTTTTTATTATTGTTACTGTAATAATGATTATTTTTGTGGTTCATTCCAACAGCATGGTGACGGACGTACAACTCGCCATCTTCGCCAACATGCTGGGGGTCTCGCTGTTCCTTTTGGTGGTGCTTTATCACTATGTGGCTGTCAACAACCCAAAGAAGCTGGAATGATGGTAAAATCATCATGAATTAGAAGGTAATAAACATTGTTAGTGATCCACATGACATTCTTGATCTTATAGTCTTATGGATTGGGTTTTCTGAATAATGTAGGTTTTCCCCAGGGGCTATTACGAATTCTTAAACCGTGGTTAGTCTGAATGCTTGATTCTGATTGGCTGTAGAAAACAAATAAGCAATCTTTTGATCTGTTCAGTCCGTTTTCCATGGCAGACATCTTTATACAGAAATCACAGATTTAACTTTTCAGTGCTGGTAAGCAGGCAATAATCCATAGCAAGTGCCCCACACAACATGCATTAGAACAACCGTCTGCATATTAAATAACACCGTAAGCAAATCTGTTTTTTTTATTTGTATTGTTTAGTTATTTATTTCTTTTTCTCCTCTTCAGGTGAATGACGTGACCAAGGACCACCGAACGGAACAGACAACGATTCAGCCTGTAGGATTGTTCTTTTGTATGAAAATGTTAATAAATATGTAAATGATAAACTGGTTTCATCTGATTTTGTCTGAAACTTCTGATTTAAAGAATACACACACTCAGGGACTTGTATGAAAGGTTTTTTGGGGTTAAAAAAATGTTAAAGGCACCTGTAATAAGATCAAATAGTTTCAAGACTATAATCGCTCAGATTACAAGAATTATTTATTTATCTACGTTTACACACAATCATCTTTCAAACACTTCTGGAAGTTTCCTTTCGCAAGCGTTTCAAACACCTTCTGGAAAGGGAGCAGCCTAATATTCAGGAAGAGGTTGAAATCCACAGGCGCCAAAACAAGTTTTATTTCCGGCGAGGGTCAGAATCGCAAAAGTGATGATGCTCGTGGTCAGAATAGCACCAGCTTCTGATGTACACCGGATGGTGACTTATGATGGCTGGTGCGCCCTGTGACTGTGTGCGCGCAGCTTTGTCCTGCCATCTGTTGGTCTGTTACAAAACTACACATTTTTCTCCCCCTGGTGTCACCAAAACAGCTCTGAGTTGTCAAAGCTTGGACTCCAGAGGACCTCCTCTAGCACTGGTAGATTCTTTGAAGTCCTGCAAGTTGTGAGATGGATTGGTCCAGCACAGATGGTCGATCGAATTGCGATCTCAGGAATTTTATCACCTTGAACTCTTTGTTGCATTAAAAGTAGCATCTACACGAGTGCCAGGACTCCATGTTTCCTGGCAGAACATCTCCCAGAGCATATGCTTTCACTGGCTCATCTTTTTCATATTCGCGCATCCAGGTGCCATCTGTACCCTATGTAAGCCATGCCCACATACATCCCCACTTTGAAAAAAACTATTAGGTTTTTTTCCACCACAGGAGAGTCTTCACAATCAAAACTTTTATTAAAATAGTACCACGTTTATCTGTCAACATGAACAATCGATGTCGTTCAGAAATCGGAATGCGACGTGGAACATGTTCATGAAGCTATGAAGCCGTCACCTCAACATCATCTCAATATTAGTTACTGAGACTATATATAAAGTTGTGGGGTTTTTCACCATAGACCTGCTTTATTGATACAGTGCCTGTAAACGAGGGAATAAACTGGATATTTCGAGAAGCAGTTCAGCTCTCCATGCTCTGGGATGCGCTGCTCTTCGCCGGCCAATGCTCAGATTGTGCTGTTTCTGTGGCGTTGTCCTGTAAAAACAAGGCTGTGGTTTTTATTCATATAAAAGGACAGCGCATTTATAGAATAATTCAATATATATATTTTTAATTGCAGCTGTTGGCTACAATGCTTTAGAAATCAACATTTCTGCATGAAATGTAAGGTTTCGATACGATTCAATTCAACAGCGCTTTTTAATGGACACTGTCCCAAAGCAGCTTCATTATTAGAAATGAGCAATAAGTTTATCCCTAATGAGCAAATCAGTGGCAAAAATTCCAACGGAAAACCCTCTGATTTGGTATGAGGAAGAAATCCTGAGAGGAACCAGACTCGAACGGGAACCTGTCTTCATCCTCAACACCAAATGTCTGTTTATTATAGTTTTACAATTCAAATCATGTCAGTTTTGTAAATAAATCTGCTTGAAATGACACCAGAGACCCCAAAAGATCAGTCAACCAATATCAGAATGAGTTTGGGATATTTTTAAGTACTTCTTCTTCTGCAAAATTCGAATTTGAAGTCACATTTCTAAAAGTGAATTAGATGCAACCTTTGCTAGTTTGCAAATCGTTTATGCTAGTTTGTTTTCCGGATTCTTAACTGACTGGTAAAGACAGTGGCTTGAAATCTCGAATGAAATGACCAGATTCCAGAACAGACCTCCATTTTAGTTAGTTTAGATTTTATGCTATAATCTTAAAAAGCAGGAACTACGAGGGGTGTTCGAGTCAAACCGGGACTTTTAATGCTACAGATATAAACATGGGTGCTAGCATGGCAGTACTGAATGCAGTAGTAAGTGGCTATAGTGTCCTATTACTGATAGGTGGCGTGGTATACATGTTACTGGGCCGGTCCAGAGACCGTTAATCCAGATGGCAGGCATCAATGTTAGTGTGTGCATGGAACAGCATGTGGTGATGAAGTTGCGTAAAACCTGCGAATATCTACAGAAGACTTTAAGCACAGTACAGCGACGAGACGCTGCTCAGCAGCAGTAAAACATTTGAATGGTGTGAAGGTTTCATAGATGGTAGTACGTCCGCCAGGACATTCGGTATCACCCGGATGAGGATAGGTTCCCTTTTGAGTCCGGTTCCTATCAAGGTTTCTTCTTCATACTATCTCAGGGAGCTTTTTCTTACCATTGTTGCCACTGACCTTCTGCTTTGAGACTGTTAAAATGCGCTATGTGTGTGTGTCTGTGTGTGTGTGTTACCTGTTTAGTTGTGGCATCGTTCATATCTCCACCGCACAGCTTTGGGAAGAGTTGCTCGGCAGAGGTTTTGTCACCAAGTGCATTGCAGCGTGATATGTCTCTAACACAAACACACCACATAATGAATTCTTCAAATTCGCAAATTAATAGAAAGACGAATTCCGTGCTTACAGCTAATCATATGCATAAATACACAATGCCAACCATTGAATTCTGTCATTAAAAGGAAATTGAAGAAAAACGATCGACGTTAGAGCATCATTGATGCAGATGAACTCCTGAGTGAAAAGGGTTTCATGAGGCACATCTGCATCAATGATGTGGAGATAATGTAGTACAGACCTGTTAGGTGCTTTCTGAGACAGGGTTTGACAAAGTTCCACACTCTCGTATTCGGACTGTCGAAGCGATCTGTCTGAGGTAGACGAGGAAAAGACGACTCTGTTTTACGAGCCGCGATTGGTCTACGTCGGCAATGCAACTCGCATCTAAAACCATGTGGACCAAAAGAAATCACAGAGTCAGCAATTACATTTACGATTATCCAGAGCATTTATTTCATTCATACCAGCTATTATAGGGGTTAAGGGCTTTGCTCAGGGGCCCAGGAGTGTTAGTTTGGTGTGGTTAAGATTTGAACTCACGACCCCCAGATTCAAAGTCCAATGCCTTAAACCACTAAGCTACCATTTGGCGTTATTTGACTGAAAAGGGCACAGAAATAGATTCAATCTGAAAACCTTCATTACCTTTTGATCTCAACGGATAAGCCACCGTCCACGGGGTGCTCCTTTGGGGAAATCGGAAATGAGAGCGCAATGAATAATTGACATTTTCTAGACGTGTGCAAGTAAACGCAGTCTTTAGTGCTCTACCTGAGACGACCTCTTCCTCTGAAGAAATGGAAAGGACTGAGTGGAGCCTGAACTGCTGTCTGTGAAGCTCTTCTTAGTCAGTGAAGGAGGATCTTTGCTCTGTAATGCTGGATGAGAATGAGGATCTTGGTTTCCTAAATAGTCACAGGCAACAGAAAAGGAGCATGGAGTAAAAAAATGTTTCGAGATGAATCACAGCGAACACTGAAACTGAACAGTGATATGTGATTTAATTGTTAAAAAAACAAACAAAAAATTATTCATGTAGATGAAGTCCTACAGATATTATTCACATCATCAGAATGATGGCAAAAAAGTAATTTTGACCGTTGCATGGCTGCTGGTCTGAGTTCTGGCTTGATTTACTAGAGTTTTCCAAAAATGGTGCACATAACAAAAAACATCCAGGCCTGCAGGCTGAAATCGCATGATTCAGAGAAGAAAATAACTGGAGGTGACTTAAAGGTAAACTTAGACCATGTCTGATCTAATACTTAACTCATTTGGCCTCAGGTCCACACCAAGACGTCAGTCGGTCAAAACGTAGTCTTCTGAAAATGCTCCGCAAAGTGGACGATTTTGAAAAAGAGGTTTTTTTTGCGCATCACAGTTTCAAAAAGCCGGAAAGTAAATAAACGACAGGTCGGAAATTATGAAGTTTTGCAAATTGCACAGTACATGGATGTACTTCAACGTTTTCAGACGTTTCAGTGTGGATGAGCAACTTTTTTGGAAAAAAAAACAAAAGTGTGAACATGGAGCGTTTTTTAGATGAAAACCCGTCTGGTTGAAGAGCAGAAAGTCCATGTCAGATTCATCTTCTGTCAACCAAAAATAGGAATCGGAGACTGCAGTGGGCAAACGATCCAAATTAAAATTGGACAGCTAAAGACTTCACAAAAAAAAAAAAAAAAAATGTATCCTGGTCTGAGGAATCTCAACTTCAACTGCAACAAGTAGATAATAGGGTTAGAATTTAGCATGAATCCATGGAGATAACCTACATTGGATTTACGTTACAAGTGGATTTACATTTACGGCATTTGCCGGACGCCCTTATCCAGAGCGAATTACAACAGACCAGTTGAGGAGGCAGGAGTGGTATCTTGATGGTGCTAGGATTTGAACTCATGACCTTCCAAGCCATAACCCAATACCATAACCACTGGGCGACCATCTCCCTTTGAACTTTTTAGAATAATGGTGTAAGGGATATTTTCATGTCTCATATTGAGCCTCAATATAAATCTACATGAGTTTACTTTCATTCATTTTTTTTTGTCTTTTCACAATTCTTCTAATTCCAGCATAAGAATTAATCGATTTAAACCACGAAGATAGCAATGAGTTAAGCGTACGTCAGTGACTTTCTTGGATCTGATCTTTCTGGATTTGACTGGACCAGACCAGACCGTTCCAGAATGTTTTAAACATCTTCACAATCCTCCCAATATTACTTGTGGTTGTAGACGATACTTTACGTTAGCAATACGACACTATAAAACAATAAAAGCAGCAGAAAACTTCAAATAAGATCTCGATAGGAAGAAATCTAGCAAGGATATGAGCTCACTTTATGAACATTGATAGCATCATTACTAGCATGTGGCACCGAGTTAGCAAGAATAAGCAACACAGTTTGAGGCATCAACTTAACACAATGGGGCTTAATCATTAGTCTGCTTTTTAAAGTTTTAGGGTATGGAGATATAGTTAGCCAGTGTTGTGTAATTAGCAATGACCAATTAATGTAAAACATGGTGCTAACTATGCTAATGCTGTACAAATACCTTGCTATGAGGTAAATAATGAGGATGGAACTGTGTATCTGTCTGTCTGTCTGTCTGTCTGTCTGTCTGTCTGTCTGTCTGTCTATCTATCTATCTATCTATCTATCTATCGAAGTTAATGTGAGCTAATGATGGGAGACACATTGACATTTATACGTGCAAGTGTAAAGACTAAATAAGAAGCACTGGATACTCCAAATACTTTGTAGTGCCTCTTGTAAAACCTGCCAAATGTGATCCAGTTCATCCCAGAGCACTTCAGTAGGATTTAGGTGCGGTGACTAGACATTCTGGGACAGATAACTTTCCAGATGACTGTCTGCTCTCTAAATAACGCTTACAGAACTCGGACGTACGCTTCGGCTCCAGAGCCGCAGTCCAGACGGGATTTCGTGGTGTATACTGAAGTATAGAATGGTAGCCATGTTGGTTTATTCCTTTCCCCCTTAACAATCTTTTCTTTTCCAAAACAACCCTAAGCCATTGAGCTTCCACGTCCATGTTTAGCTGTGGGGGTGAGGCAGTCTGCTAACAACTTCTCTCCTGGTCTCCATCTTACACAAGTTCTTTTTTAAGTCATAATTTTCACGACTCATCCCGTCTACAGAACTGTCTCGTTCTCACCAATACTAGTTTGTTGCATGGAAAATAAAGGAACATGTATGTGTCAAAAAAACAAACAAACAAAAAAAAAACTTACAGACTATGAAAGATGAGAACGTTTAAAGCAAGGGCTGCTTGTATTCTAGACGTATCAAATAATATGTTAATGAACGAGATACGAAATGAAAACCTGCTTCTTTGAAAGTAGTAAAAGTGCAGGAACAAAGAAAGGTCATAAGTCTGGGATTTAATTCGACCAGCGGTCACGTTTATTCACGAGTGAAAAATAACGACCACCAGCTCTTCCAACAGTCCGAATAGTGTGCGTTATATATACGGTACAGTATCATAAATTAGATCAAGAAAAAGTGTATACATTATACAGTATATGGAGTACACTTCCATCCACAATGATCGAGAAGCACATTTAGTGGTATCGTTAAGAGTCAAAGACAGAACATGATTCGGAAATTTGCTTTCGAAAACACCATCAACGAGATGATCGTTGACATTTACACTTTTAAGGGGAAAAAAAAAGAAGAAAAAAAAGAATCTAGGAGGGTAAATTGTTCGGGTTGCTCCTATGGGAGGGATCGCTTCAAGGATCTAAGTAGAGTTGTGAGGAAGCCAGAACCATCGGTTGATCTATTAACCCCCTTTTTTTTTTTCTTTTTTTTTTTTTTTTCTTTTTTTTAAAGAGTGTAGATACTCATTCACAAGAAAGCTACATCCCACAATGAAACTGTATTAAGGTTATAGATATAAATCATGAAAGTCTTCGGATGGAAGATGGGAATAAAAGACGGCACGGTTTTACTGATGGTCACGAAGCAACATCGGGGCAGAGCCTAACGAAGCACAGCTTTACAAAAACAAGGTCGGTCGCACAGCTGTTCTATCCGGACTTTGTGTTTTAGTCACATACGAATCCATCACAGAGGTTCAGACCAAAACTATAGAAAATAACGTACAAAAGCAGGAAATTAAAGTGGGACAGTGCTGATGTAGGGGTCCGGAAGTTGAATAAAGTGCCTGGGTATTCGATGACGCTGCGTTCGATCGTGGCCTTTAAATAAAGAGGGAAAACAAAGACGAACCGAAAAAAAGGAAACTCGGGAGGGTTTCCTCGGCAAGTGGCGTATGAGTTCTATTATATACACACAAGTATTAGCTTTAGATCGAGCAAACATTTCGTGGTTAAATAAAAAAAAAAATTCCTTTGTTTTGTAGCTTCGAATGCACGCAGGCTGAAGATGGTGATATTTTTTCGAAATGGCAAAAAAAAAAATCTTTTTAAAACAAATAAAACTGTTCTCTGGAACTACATACACAGCAATAAACTAAGTTTCCAGAAACATCTATCTAAAAAAAACAAAAACCCAAAACAACACAACAACAACAAAGCATTAGAACTGGCCTAGGTTAAACATTTCCAGAATAAAATGGATAAACATCGGCAAGATGAGAAATAGTGAACAGAAATGTGTGTATAAATGGTTGACATTTTTAATACATGATAAAAAAAAAAAAAAAGAAAAGTCAGAAAATGCCTGAACAGACCACCATAAGGACAAAACCAACATCACGTACATATTTCCCATATCTCAAGGTTCGAAATGGTTCTGCCAGGACGCTGCTTTCCGACTTTTCCCCCTCGAGGTTGTACTGACCAGTGCTCGAATTCAGTCAAATCTTATAGGGGTCCCCAGTCGTTGTGTAAATCATATATTTATTACTGAAATAATAGGGAATCCCAAGTCTATTTTTTACTTGTGATTGGGGGTCCCTAATGTGCCCTCCCCCAATTCGAGCACTGCTACTGACTCATGAAGAGTGTAAAAAAAACAACTCGGCGATTAGACAATATGAATCTCAAGCCTGAGGAACTCGTACATTTACTGCTACCTGCGATCGTTACCGCGCAAAAATCCCTCACGGCAAATAATCCCCGTTGTAGTCCTAGTACCCATTTGGATGTTATGCTACAGTATTAATATTCTTGAAAAAAAAAAATTATTCCGAAAACAACATCCAAACACCATGAGGGATGGGAAGCGGTGATCTAGTCTGGCATTTTCTATATATATTCGAAAATAATTGTGAAGAAAATAATAAATCTATATATAAAAAAACCAAAAAAAACCCCAAAACAGTCAGTCAAATTCAGATCGATGGCAAGAGATGAAAAGTGCAAGAATGCGTACTGCAGAAAGGATTTATCACTGCACGGAAAACTTTCTGAAAAGAGAGCAATATGCGCGCGCACACGCACACACTTACACACACACTCATACATACACACACACTCGTACACACACACGACTCAAATACAGTTACTATGCACCATTTTTTGTTCCCTATTACATTCAGTCATTGGCATGGAGTATAGTGTTATGTGATCAAAGTGCAATGCTAAAAAAGAAAATAAATAAAAACAAAGCCTATTTGCATAAAAAAAAAAAAAAAGGCGTTTTATGCCATGTTTTGCCCCTTCGGTCAATTTGGAACCATTACAATAGCTCGGGGTCTTCTATTTAAACGTAGGCACCACATCAAAGACTCATTTTTTTCTTTTGCACATTCACCCACCCAGTGTACAATCACACACACACACACACACACACACACACACACACACACACACACACACACACACACACACACACACACACACACACACACACACACACACACACACACACACACACACACACACACACACACACACACACACACACACACACACACACACACACACACACGCTCCAGCCAGTTATTCTTGCTGCGCTGGCTGTGCTTTCTGAGAGTCTCTGAGGCAGGTGTGATGCAGAGGGCTCAGCTTGGTGAGCAGGCCGGTGTGGGAGTACAGACCTGCCATACCCATGGAGCAGGAAGCCGCCCCCGCCCCCAAGGAGGACGAGGAGGGAGAAGAGGATGAGGAGGATGAGGAGGACGATGAAGGGGAAAGTGGGGGACATGCTGGGATGGCTTGGCTGTTGCTGGGACAGTGGGCTGAGATGCGGTGACCGAGGTGGTGCGGGCGTTTCTTCTCTTGAGCTTTTGTCTCTAAAGGGGAGAGAAATACAAGAGCGAGACGAACACACTTTATGACGCTATAAGATATTGTGTGTGAGTCTGGAGAACCACCTACACTACTCTGCACTTTCCCTCCTCTGATCACCCAATTCAACTATATACACTATATAGTCTGTCTGTCTGTCTGTCTGTCTGTCTGTCTGTCTGTCTATCTATCTATCTATCTATCTATCTATCTATCTATCTATCTATCTATCTATCTATCTATCTATCATTTCTTTTTCCACCTCTCTCTCTCTCTGTCTGTCCGTCCATCTATAATGATCTGTCTGTCTATAATACAGTTCTTTCTTTTTCCACCTCTGTCTGTCTGTCTATAATAAAATAATTTTCCTTCCTTCCTTCCTTCCTTCCTTCCTTCCATCCATCCATCCATTTATCCATCCTTCCTTCCATCCATCCATCCATCCATCCATCCATCCGTCCATCCATCCATTCATCCTTCCGAAGAGGCCTGGAGTCAGGGCTGTTTAACAGTGTTTTCAGCTCTATAGCAGGAGATCTTTCACTCCGAACCCATGGAAAAGCTGATCTTTAGGATCTGGCTTTGCGTACAGGGACATTGTCATGCTGGAACAGGTTTGGGGTCTCCTAGTTTCCCCAAGTGAAAGGAAAATTTTATGCTAGCACATCCAAAGATCTGATACAAATGTGTGCCCTTAAGTTTGTGGTGACACTTTGGGGGGAAAAACACATAACTGGAGAAATGATGTGTCCCTACAGGTTTGTTCATATAGAGAACTTCTTATCTGAGGAGTTAATTCAAGTAACCGGTCAAACATTGTGGTTCGAAGCTATGAGCTTTGAACGGGTATCAGTGGCTTTGGCAAATTCTGATCTATACAAGTGCTTTGCAGAATTATTCAGCCATACTCTGTCATATAGCATGTTGACTGAAGGATATCTCTCACCTCTAATTGGCCCCAGGCTTTTGTGGGTGGGCCTGTGGGAGCCGGGGGCGTTTCCGGCGTTGCTCCATCCAAATGTAAAGCTTGGGGAACTCTTTAGCTGGGGAGGCGTCTGCTTGTTCCCAGCGTTGCTGCCATTCCGGGTGCTGTGGCTACGACTCTGGTTTAGGGAGTTCTCTGAAAACGAGCTACTCAAACCTCTGAATTTGGTGTGGGCAAAAAAAAAAAAAAGTTAAAAAATTTTGTTTAATACAGCATATATATTTTTACTCATATCATATTTGTATTTGATAATAAAGGTTGGCTTTTAAACAAAAATTTCACTTAGTTATTAATAGAGGTCAAAGCCTGATAGTTGATTTGCTGGAACTATCGGCAAAAAATCCCAAACCGATAGTTTTTCCGGTTCGCTGTTATTACGAGAGTGGCCTCTAGTGGTGAATCACTGACGGCGCATGCTGTTTAATTTTACAACAGACTAGAGCGCTATATTATTTATAACTTAATAATTCTAGCATTATATTTCTGAATGGATATATTCATGTTTATTTCATATTTGCATAAGTAAATAAAAGTTTTGATTTCAATAGCAATGAATATGGAAAAAAAACGTCATTATATATTATGTAATAAAGTAATTACGCTCTTTAAATAGGCGATATAAATAATAAACTAATCTACAATAATGCTGGCAGTCATTCCGGGCCATGTGATTTTTTGTTACAGTAAATAAAAGAAAGAAATAATTTTGTGGCCCTCACAGAATAAAACCCCAAAAAACTGGGGACCCCTTACGGGCATTTCGGAGGACTCGGCGCCTTGTTTCCGTTCTTGCGGCCGTTGGAGCCCAAGCCCTTGTTGTTGCGCACGTGTTTAAGCAGCGACGCTCGCAGGTTCACCAGGCTGCTGTGCTCGGACAGGACAAGCCGTGGCCAGGGGTTGCATTCAGCCATGTCCAGCGCTGCTATAGCAACCGCACGGCCAACCTGCAAGAAATGGACGTTTGAGGAACCTGGCTCTGGGATGACGCTCACAGAAACATAGAACATAGAAATTAGGAACGGTTTGTTTTACCTGCTCGAATATTTCAGGTGTGTATTTGGGGGGGAAGGTAGAAGGTGGAGGAGGGGTGGCTCGGCCGTTGTCGTGGCAGGCAGGGGGAATGGTGTTGACCGAGCGGCCTGTGTTGTAATTACACTCCAATGTGTAACTGCATAGACATTAATACAGATCTTTCATTAATCCCATTGGAAGATTTTAGGGTTATGGTTCCAACACAGTGCAACAATACAAACCAGGCAATAAATAACTACACTTTCTAAGTCTAATTTCTAAACTTTCAAAACGTGTGCTGATGGTGGTCTCTTTCAGGATGACTCTTTTTGTGCCAGGTTTTCCTGACGTCACTGCCTTACCTGTGAACTAATCCGATGGCTTTGTGCATGGCCACTCGGCCGCTTCCCTCTTTGGACTGACCGTCGCGCTTGTCCCGGGCGTACATGTTCTTCTCCGAGAAATTACAGCCAGGGAAGTCGAAATGGGCGCAGTTCAACGAGATCAGCTTCGGATACATCAGGTTCTCCACCTGCGATGAGATCAGATCAAGAACATTCCCCCGATTACGATGCAGTACGATCCGATTTTGATTTTTGATTCGATTCAATGTAATACGATGTAAAAAAAAAAACAAAAAAAAACAGAAAGTAAATTATCAAGTGCTTTCTAACTTCTAACAAACCCTCCCACAAAAAAACAGGCCTTTAGTAGTGTAAAAAAAAACACAAACCCCCCCCCCAAAAAATGAAATAAAACCAGATGCAGCTCTACCTCTGCCATGTCAATCTAATATTCTATGGGACTTTAAAAACACGGTCACAGCATGGAGAAATTGATCGACGTTGAAAATGGTCGGTTTCCAAATATATCGCATTTACTGAGAATGAAATAGGAACAAATTGCTTTTTAATTATGCAAATACGCCAAAAACCGATGCGTCGCGATACAAATTACGACGTCTATCCGATCTATCCTGAATCTTACCGTCCCTAGCATATGTATGTACAGTACATGTACGCGTGTACCTGCTGATTTTCATCAGGTAGGTTGTTCCCGTACATAAAGCATCCCCTTTTGGAGGCGTGGCCATGAAGATCTATGTAATAGGCCACTCCGCTTTCCTGGGGTGAAATCTGCTCGGTCTGGACGAGGTTAGAGACGCAGGCTTCGCTCCGACTCGCCGTGGATTCGTTCTCGTCGCCTTGCCCGAGCTTGCCCTTCGCTCTGCTTTTACCCTCCCAGCTCTCGTCCATCTGCATGGGAATCTGAGAGAGGTCGAGGGTCGGGCCCTCAAGTCGCTCCACCTCGTTGCGGCAGTTGAGGTAGTGTTCGAGCTCATGGGGTGCGCTTAGGGTGGTGGTGTTGGACTGGTTGGAGAGTTTTAATGCTGACGGAGAGCCGGTTTTGAGCCGGTTGTGCCGATGATGGTAGAGGAGGAGGGATTTTGCGCCGTAGATGGAGGGGTGCAGCTCAGCACTCGGGTTCATGTACTGCCGGTTAAGATTCACGCCGCGCGAGTCCGTCCTTGAAAGACAGACACGGCAATGTGTTACTATTTAATACATTTTCACATCTTCATTTGATTATATGTATTGATACACTGCATTTTTAGAGCAAAGTAGTTATAAATATGCATTTCGGGGAGAACAAAAAGCTTCTCTCTTTGGAGCTACCGACCTATAGTGTCCTCGGACAACCCCGTCGGGATTGAGCATGGGGATGAGCTTGAAAACAAACATCCGGCAGAGCATCTGCGCCCGCGGGTCCTCCTGGTTCAGGATGAAGTTCAGGAAGCCGTTGAACACAAAGCTGGACGGCGTCTCCCCGGGGTGCACCCTGCTGCTGATGAAAAACACCTGCACACAGATATAGGCACGATCGCGATTCCTCATTTTATAGTACGAGCGACCGCTGTAGTTCTGAGTGTTCGACAACAGGGGGCAGAGTGTGGGCAGCACATTGTGTGGCACATTGAGTATGTGCCGAATTCTTTTGTTTTTTCCCTCTCAGGCCCGCTTCTACGCGCTCGATTGTTTCCCCAAAAGTTGCTCATCCGCAGGCCGAAACGTCTGGGAACGCTCGTGTCACTGTACTGCGCTTCGACATTTCCTTACTTATTTTAAAAGGGAGCGGCAAAAAAGCATCTTTTAGTTTTAAACAATTTTACTCAGTTCCAGGGGACAGCAAACACTGGGAGTTTCTTAAACAGTGGTGGGCGGTCAGGGCCAGCAAAGCCTGCTCTGCTGGCCTAAACACTATCAGAAGCACTGACCTACATTTACAACCTAAATTCTAATATTTGTTCCATGAAATTGTATTCATTTATTCCCAACAGTTTATTCTCTTCATTTCGTAGTGTTTCTCTCGGCTGCACTGCTTCCAGTACGTGTATGTTAGATTTTTTTGTCCAATCAGATTTCAGCCGCTATGTGTTGCCATGTCAATCTAATCTGCCCAGAGCCTTCAAAGTCAGTACTGCTAGCCCTTTTACCATAGAGAATATTATCGATGAGTCTGTTTCTTTAACCAAACTAATTTTATATTCTCCTCACAGGGCAGCTAGCTGGCCCAAAATAGCGTCAGCATTTTTCCGTCCTCTGATTGGTTGGTCTGAGGGGAAACTGTTACAGCCGAGTTCGATAGACAAAACACGTCTGTGCACACATTAATACATCTGAGTTAGACCTTTTTATGCCTGTGGAAAAAGAGAAATTGATTTTGTCTCGGACATACTTAAAAATCCATTTTGAAGAAAAGCTAGACATCATGAGGAGGTCGGTCAACCCTGAAGCTAGCTAGCGTGTCTCAGCCCGGGAAAGGGTTTGTTCACCGCTTCCAGACCAGTGAATACGAGCGGTACCACTGGATTACAGCCTCTGAGGGGTGGCGCAAATTACAAGTCTGCATCTCTGGTGTGTGGGTTGTATTTTATTTACATTTTGTATGTTTTTGTCATGTTATTAGACAAATATTGATTCTGAACTGCTCCAGATGTTGTAGGTGCACAGTTGTGGTTGTAGTGTAGAGGTTTGGCGTCTTAACTGGGTTTCTTACTTTAGTAAAATGGTTTTCACCTCCATATGTGAAATTCCTCGCTCTCTGTAATGCCACGTGTTGTTACATTGCGTTTTTGTATTGTATTGATGGTTTCTATCATTGTGACGTAGTAGTGGTGGTATTAGGAGGTGGATTAAGTCCGGTACGTCCCCACTGAAGACCCAGGTACCGAATGCACGGCCCACCACTGTTCTTAATAAATACACCCCAAGTTTAGTTATTGAATGAGTTTTATGTGGGGTTCGTGATATTGTATTTAGGTATCGTATTGGAGTCCAAACTTCGCCACCAAGTTATAGGAAAGCAATCGAAAAATGACGTGGATGTAGAAGTGGAGCGCGAAGTCGAACGGAATGCATGAAAAGGAGGAGAACCGATACCCGTTTGCCGGCGAAGCGGTGTGGCCGCGGAGTGCCGTGGTCCGGAAACAGTTTCTCCAGCCTCGGCTCTCTTTCCTCCAGCATGCCATGGCAGGAAGTCACAGTCAGCAGGTCTACTCTGTGTCCATCCAGGGAGTAACACAGCAGCTCACGGTGATAATAGAGGCCGTCTGTCGGACTGGAGACGGAGACACCGAGAATGAAAGTTCTTTTTTTTTTTTTTTGCACCGTCCATAACTCACATTTATATACTGTATCATACATACTTGATTTCAGTAGATTATCTTCTGACATGTATAATCTTTGCACACGATATTGTATATTACTATATATATCATATATTATTCCCTACTGCACCTTCTGTACATTAATCATCCTTGTCCCTGTGTTTATGGACCTCATACTCTATTTATCTTACTGTTATTTATTGTAAATAGGCCACTTATGCACTTCTGGTCCTTTCTATAGGATAATATAGTAATCTCATAAACCGAGTATATGATATTTTTTAATTACATTTTTTTGCATTTATTTCTGGAAACGAAAGAAAAAAGTTCTGCCAAAATGAACAAGAACGCCAGCTTGAGATAAGTGGAAGGTCCAGAAATATAGTCGGTTAACTGATTTTCATAGTGGATATCAAAATACTAACAATAGATAGTTACGACAATAGGCGTTAGCGTGTCTCCTTGTTGCCGTTGTTCTGCTACATTAAAACCCCGTTGTACGAGCAACTAATAGTGCGAGCAAACGGAGATACGAGCGACCTCACTCGCAAAATTGTACCCTGTTTCACAAGCAAATTTCGAAGGCACGAGCAAACCCACGCTGCCGGTTCCCCGTTTTCGGCGGAGGGTCGCATCAGTCGCTTAGTTGATGACGTATCGCTCGGTCACTCTCGTTGTTCAGTGCAGCAAAAACTTTTTTTAGTTTTATAGTTTTATATTTTTATTTCACTAGAAATCTTGAAAAATGTCTCCCAAGAAAATCAATGATGGTGCTGTGAAAACGAAAGTAAATAGAATTACCATGGAAACCTCGCAATCAACCACTATCACATGAGTCAGTGTTAAATTATATTTACATTACGGTAATTTGCGGTGTATTTGTTTGTTAAAATAGGCTACAAATACTTTTTAAGTGCAGAAATAAGCGATCGGATGAGATCTCGGAACGAATTAAATCACTTTTACATTCATTCCTACGGGGAAAATCAGTTCGAACGTACGAGCAAATGGACCTACGAGCAATTTTCAGGAACGAATTATGCTCGTCCAACGGGGTTTTACTGCGTCATTAAATGTAATGGCGCTGAACAAAGCGCACAAAATACTGAAACTCACAAAATAATGAAAAAGTGGTATGTGATGATCAGAGGTGCAAAGTAGCGAATTGCGTTTACTCGCGTTACTGGAATTGAGAGTATTTTTAAATGAAATTTGACTATTAAATTACGGTAATCCCCCGTTTATCGCAGGATAAACGGGGGATTACCGTACTTTAAAAGTAAAATGAGTTACATTTAAAAAACACACACTAAACGGACACCAACCCAAAAAATGCTATTTTAATTATACAGTACCATACCGTTTTAACATTTTTTTAATGAATAATTATATTTTTATTAATAAATTTCATTATTTTAACATAAAACGCTATCCGTGAGGGGGCGCGAGATTCGAGACGCGGTAAAAGCGGGGCGATCACTGTATTGTATTTATCACATTAGCTTATCCGCTACCGAGTTGATATTGAAATATGAATAACACAAGGAGGAAAAAAAGAAAAGGTTCGAAACTACTGCACCGATTGATTCGAAATGCCGTCGAATTCTTATGAAACAAACCTGCACAAGCGTGCTGAGGTCAGAAAGACTACAACTGCAAAACTGGCAATTCACAATTACACTGTATTACCAGTGTCGTATGAAACGAATGAAAAGTTTAAAGCTTTAAAGTAAATCTGCTAATGTTGCATTAGATTAGAGCATTGAACCAATCGCACACTTTAGTTGAGAACGCAGGGTCCCATCAAAGCGTTTCGATTCATCCATTCATTTATTTACTTTGATTTCTTTCTCTTTTGTTGTTGTTATTGCACTTTCATTTGTAAAAAAAAAATGTTCCTTTAATTTTAAATGATTTATATCACATTGTCGTTTTTGAACTACACTTGAATCCAAATCCCCCTTTTGATCAACTTTTTACGTTTCCCCGAGTAGATTTTTCGGAATTTTTTAGTAATAACTGTACGTTTACTCTCTTTCCACCTCTGATAATGATGAGAAAATTAAAAAGGTGTGTGTGTGTGTGTGTGTACCTGCATGGTCCCAGTGTATGAGAAAGACCGAGCAGTCTCTGGTCAAGCTGCAAAAGCATATCTTGGCATTCGGTGTAAGAGAACGGATAACAGAACGTGAAGTACGTGATGACTCCCTTCCCTTCCAGCACACGGTGAACAAACGACAAAGTGAACTGATTTTCTGACATCTGGAGTAAAAAACAAACAAAGATCATTTTCACTCTTTCAGGAAACGTTACTAGACCTCTAAATCTGAATATGAATATATATATATATATATATATATATTAACAGTAGAGGTCGACCGATAGTGGATTTTATCAATAGCTAGGTTGAATTGTACTTGCCGATACCCCCCATAAAAGTCTATGTATAATAGTACTTTATAAAAAAAAATAAATAAATAATAATATTAATAAAAATCAGTAGTGAATCATAAAAATGTGCTAAAAGAAATAAATGTATATGTTTAAAAAAATATTCACTAATAAATATCGCATGTCAGCCAAAAAACACACACGCACAAAAAAAACAGCCTCTAGAGGCTGCTCTTGTAATGTCAGCGAACTGGAAAAACTATCGGTATGGATTAAGTTCTAGCAAATCAACAATCGGTTGGCAATTGGCAAAAAACGATTAATCGGTCGAACCTCTAATCCACAGCGCTGTGCGAGACAGGAAATATATGTCCGAAAGCAAATATCTTGTCCCGTGATTGTGTTCAGTGCTGTACTCATTTAAAGGAATGCAAAAAAATCCGAATAACTGAAAAGAGAGAAGAAGAAACACGTTGTACCTCGAAGGCGGGCCGGTCGCGGACTCTCTCCCAGCGCATTTTGACAGGAAACGTGCGCACAAACGGAGCCATGCCTTGAGAATACAGCTTGCTCTGCTTATTCATGTTCAACACGTTGATCTTCAGCAGTTTGCCCGGCGACACTCCGCGCACGCTGAAGTAGAACCATGACCTGTGCGTGGAAAGAGACGTGTGGATCAAATCGACATGGCTTTGAGAAGAACTAGCATTTTGTGACTGAAAGTATGCGTCACACTTATGTACGTTAGAGCCCATAATCAATAGGATGGTCCACATACTTTTGGCTACAGAGTGTAGATTTGAATGAACAACAGTGTAATATTGTTACCGGTTGCCGTTTTCGAACTCGGTGTCTGCGCAGTCGGGTTTCGTCCAGACGTTGAACTCGTAGTCTACGTGCGAGTACGAGCTTCTCTCAGGATCGTGCTCGGAGGCCTCCACCTTCTCCACTCGGCCCAGATTCCCGGAGTCGAAGCGCGAGCTAAACACCACATTGCCGAAGCGGCCCTCCATGTCCAGGTCTGTTTGCTCGTCACGGCTTGAACATGTTGCGTCTTGACAGTCTCTCACGATCATACGTCACATTTATTGCTCCTGGAAGAAAGAAACACAATCCTATGTATTTAAACTCGTGCAGTTTTCTTACAGATGCAGGTCGCGATTCGTGGTATTAAGAGGCGGTTCAGGTAAGACACCAACGTAAGCCTGGGTGTGAAATGCACGGCTCGCCACTGCCTTTCCCCGGTCCGACAGACTGAAAGGCTATTCTAAAGTATATGCCCAAAAGTATGTACACCCGTTTATTCTTATTAAACATTCCATTTGACATTTAATTGCCACTATAATATGCTCCATTTTTCTAAAAAGCCTTTCCGACAGAATTGGGGGTTTGGAGGTTAGTGATCATTCACTGATCAGACACTGATGTTGAATTCTGAAGGTCTACACGATCTACTCAAAAGTATGTGGACACCTGATCACTACACCCACCAGACAGATTCAAAGGCAACATGATTTTTGTTGCCTTTTCAAATTCAGAACATAAATGATGGTTGGAAAATGTTAACATGGTGACTTGCAGAGGCACAAACAGGTTATCTAGCAGCTTCAGTAACCAGTTGCAGCTGGTTTCTCTCCACCTGATTGATATTCCAGGGTGGAAACAAGACACAGTGACAGCTAACACTGATCTAATCACCGATCTAAACACTGATCACACCGATCACCCCTTCACTGATCATACCGCGGGTGTAAACGCAAATGATCGAATCTAATCACTTCGATTCCGTCATGCACCTGGTTTAGATACCGATCCTAACGCTGGGAGTTTCCGCAGGCCAGAGCAGTGACAACACGGCTGTATTTATCCGTTAATCGGTTCGTACCTGCACAGCAAAATAAAGAAAAAAAAAAAAGAAAAAAAGACTTGAATCCGTCGTTTGTTTCTCCGCGACTGCTGAAGAAACCCAAACGATTTGTCCGCTGTCCGCTCTGAAATCTCTGCGACACCCAAACAAACCCACAGAGCCGTCTCCGTGCCACCCAACAACGCGGCCTCTGATTGGTCCGCCTGTGTCACAGATGGCACGTGCGATCATAGCGAGCGCTGATTGGCTGCTAATGCGGAAGCGATTTTTGTACCACAATATCAACATCAACATCATCGCAAACAACATCAGCCAGATTTTTTTAAATAATGATAATAACAATAATAATAATAATAATAATAATAATAATAATAATAATAATAATACAAAACTTGCTCTAAATAAAAATATCAATAAGATTAAAGTAAGTAAACTTGCTAACAAACAAACAAACAAACAAATCAATTCATAAATCATAATAATCAGAATTTATTCATTTGATAAATAATAGTCAAGTAAAAAAGATAATACAAAGTAATACAATATATTACTAAAAATGAACTTGAACTAGTTAAAACAACAACAAACAAACAAACAAACAATTGAATGAATAAATAAAAATGTAGGCTCACTAAGTCAACAATAAAGTAATCAGAGTACATCAGCCCGAAACATCGTAATGTTTCACAGGAACGATTCATGACTACATTTATAATAATAATAATAATATTAATAATAATAATAATAATAATAAATTTATTAATATAAATAATGTAATAAAATGAATTATTGAAATTGAACTAAATTAGTAATAAAATAATAATAATAATAATAATAAAAGATATATATATATATATAATACATAAAATAATAAAAATAATAAAAATATGTCATACAAATAAATGACTAAATTAAACATAACTAGTAATAAACAAAGAAACAAATAAATAAATCACACAGTAAATAGTAGAGTCAACAGTAATACTTAATAGGGTACTTGCAATTTGTAACATTCAATCATACTTTTTAAACATATGCTTTAAATATTTAATTAACTTTTTTATTTTCGAAAAATAATAAATACATCATTCTAAATGTAGCATCCAGTCAATATTGAGAAGGCCAGAACTGATGGTTAAATGACTTTTATTGCTCTCCGTGTCATCAACCAACGTAAGAGCTGAGTAAAACAAATAAACCATGCATTAACCATTACATTTCAACTGTTATACAGCTCCTTACATTGGTTTCAATCCGTTAGCATTAAGTTAAATTAAGCATTTCACAATAAACCTTTTAAGTAACTTGCATATGTTTCTTATTAACACCACAAACCTTGTTCCTCATTTGACCGAAGCTAACCTTGTAGTTTATCCGTAGTTTTTACTGTTTTAACCGTGAACCCTTTAAGACTTTCTTTCGTTTTACCGCCGTTCTTGAAACTGACTTCCGTTATTATACTTCCGGTTTCTGTGGTTGCCAAAATAAAAGCTTGATGTCGTAATCATAAATAAAATGAATAAAATAGTGCATAACTACTCTGTTGGCCTTTACACTCCCACCAAATTATTTGCTATTATACACCTAAAAACACAAATAATTTCTTCAAGTTACTTAACCAAATATAGAAATAACCTCGTAAGCATGTTACAACTGTAATTTTCATATTTCAATACACTTAGGCATTGTAAATTTACTTTCCACAATCTTCTAATAGTAGAACTAACTTATGAACTGGACGTTTTACAACAGACATTTTGTTCACACGTTGACCCCTTTTGGTAAGATTTCTGTCTGCAAAGCCTATTTTGACCTTTCTGACAAGTCCGTCTGTATCTTTTACAGTGTCCAATATTCGTCCAAGTTTCCACTGGGATCGTGGTTGCATTTCATCTTTGTCCATTACTATGTCTCCTATTTGCATGTTTCTTTTAGGCTTGTGCCATTTTTGTCTGACCATTATGTTCTGCAGGTACTCTCTTTTCCACCTGCTCCAAAACTGTTCGAGCAAGTACTGTACCTGACGCCATCGTTTTCGTGCATACAAGTCCTTCTTAACGAAATGTCCAGGGGGAGGCAGAGGAATTGAGGTTTTCATTGTGACCAGATGATTTGGAGTCAGCGGCTCCAAACTGTTTGGATCGTTGAGACTGTCTGTTGTAAGGGGGCGGCTGTTTACTATAGCAGCTGCTTCATACAAGAAGGTTCTTAGTGAAGAGTCAGTGAGTCGACCTGGCGTGAGAGCCAATGTTGCCTTAAGAACGTTTCTCACGGTCCGTATCTGTCGTTCCCATACTCCACCTGCGTGACTAGCATGAGGGGTGTTTAGGACAAATTCGCATTGTTTTTCTGCAAGGAAGGTTGTCAGTTTGTCAGTGTCAATTTCACCTTGTGCCGCATTCAGTTCATTTTTGGCACCTACAAAGTTAGTACCCTGATCACATTTTATTTGTCTGACCGAGCCTCTTAGAGCGATAAAGCATCTGAGCCCATTTATGAAGGCATCTGTTGATAGGTCCTCTAACATTTCTACATGAATTGCACGTGAATAAAGGCATGTGAAAAGGAGGCCATACCTTTTATATTCCTTCCTTGCTTGTTTGGTCAGGAATGGTCCAAAAACGTCCATACCACAGTATGTGAAAGGCGGAGATCGTTCAATTCTTTCTGTGGGTAAGTCTCTCATTTTTTGTCCTTCCACAGGTCTCCTTTGTTTCCGACAAAACACACACTGGCGAATGTAGGATGCAACCGTTTGACTCAACTTTGGAATCCAATAGCCATTGGATCGTATCTCGTTCATTGTGAAGCCCTTTCCTTGGTGATTGACCCTTTCGTGACAGCGAGCAATTATCAATTTTGTGACGTGATGTTCTCTGGGAATGATTGTTGGATGTTTAAATGAGCTGGGCAGCGAAGAGGGATGGAGCCTTCCTCCCACCTTGAGCACATTGTCCTTGTCCAAAAAGACATCCAAGTTGTACATTTTGTTGTTCTTTGAAAGCTGTTTGCCTTTGCTTAATGTCTCGATTTCGTTTTGATATGTTTGTTTTTGCAAGTCTCTGATAATCACAGTCTCTGTGTCTTGTCTTTCAGTCACAGTTGTGAGTGTATTTGATTTGTCTTTGAGTAAGTATCTTCTGAGACGTGCGACTGCACTGACTGCGCGGGACCAGGACGAGAACTTTGTGAGCCGGACACCAAGGTTTGTATGTTCAACTGTTTCAGTGCTTAGTGACTGTACCTTTCTCACCTCTGGGTCTCCTACTGGAAGTACAACGGTCTCTTTTGTTGGAAGCTGTAAAATCTTTTCCCACAGGAAGGGAGGGCCTGTGAACCAATTAGATGAAAGCAGTTCATTTACAGATGTGCCCCTGGATGCAATGTCTGCGGGGTTTTCGCTGGTAGGCACATAAAACCACTGTTGCAGTGAGGTACAGTTGCGGATTTTCTGCACTCTATTAGCAACAAACGTGTGAAATCGTCTCGCATCGTTGTTTATGTATCCTAGAGTGACCCTTGAGTCTGTCCAAAAGAACTCCTCAACATTGTCATAGAGCAGTTCCTCTCTTAGCATGTTACTTACAGCGACAGATACTGCGGCTGCGGTAAGTTCTAACCTTGGGATTGTGACAATCTTAGTTGGAGAGACGCGTGCTTTGCCCATGATAAAGGTACAGTGGACGTCTTCCCTTTTGTTTACGAGTCTGAGGTAAGAACATTGTCCATATCCAGTTGTGCTTGCGTCCGAAAAGTGGTGTATTTCTGTTCTTACCACTTCTCCAAAGTCTGCTGGAACATAACATCTGCTGATTTGCACATTTTTTAGATTGTGTAGATCTCCTTTCCAACATTCCCACCGTGGCTTAAGATGTTCAGGTAGCGGGTCGTCCCAGTCTGTTCCTTGACGACACATTTCTTGGAGAATTCCTTTTCCCTTGAGCACATAGGGAGCGATGAAGCCAAAGGGGTCGTATATCGCTGCGACTGTGGACAAGATGCCCCGCCTAGTTGGTGGTTGGTCCTTTAGTGTGATGTTGAATGTAAAACAATCCTTGTTCACGTTCCAATAAATGCCAAGTGCTCTTTCTGTCTGTGTTTCATTGAATGTCAAGTCTTTTGTTTTAGTGTCTGTTGCATGTTCTGAAGCTGGAATGCTTTTTAAAACTTCAGAGTTGTTGGATACGAATTTATGCAACCTTAGTCCGCCCTTTGTACATAGTTCACGTGCTTCCTTTGCCAGTTGTATGGCATCCTTTACCGTCTCTACACTGATGACTCCGTCGTCTACGTAGAAGTCTCTTGCTATGAACTGTGAGCCAACTGGATATGTAAATCTGTTCTCTTTGGCTAAATGTTTGAGTCCATAGTTCGCACAGCCGGGTGATGAAACCGCACCAAAGAGGTGTACTGTCATCCTGTATGCTTGTGGTTGGCTGTTCATGTCTCCATTTTTCCACCATATGAAGCGTAAGAAGTTGCGATCATTTTCTTTGACTTGGAATTGGTGAAACATTTTTTCAATGTCGCACATGAGAGCTACTTGGTGCTGTCTAAAGCGCAGGAGCACACCCGTCAGGTTGTTGATCATGTCAGGCCCATTCAGTAAATGCTCGTTAAGGCAGGTACCTTTGTGCTTTGCGGAGCAGTCGAAGACTACGCGTAACCTCTCAGGTTTCTTTGGATGATAGATACCGTGGTGCGGTATGTACCAAGTCTCTCCTGGCGGTCCACTATCATCAGCTTCTTCGGCATCACCTCTTTCGATGATGTCACTCATATATTCCATGTAGTCCCTTTTGTATTTTTCGTCTTTCATGAATTTGCGTTTGAGTTGGTTTAGTCTGGTTTCAGCGAGTTGTCTGTTATCTGGCATTTGTGGTCTGTCTTTAAATGGTAATGGCATTTCAAAATGTCCATTTTCAGTCTGTGTTATGCCATGCTCGAGCTTCTGAAGGAATACTAAATCGTCTTGCGACACAGTCCTTTCATTCCCGTCAGTCTCCTTGAAATCTCTTTCCAAAGCGCGTATTGCATCTGCTGGAGTGGAGGGAGGGATTTCTTTAACAGTGACTCGGTGACAGAAACTGCTTGCCAAGTCTGTTTCGCTGCCTGGTGTCGAGTTTCCAATTATGCTCCATCCCAAGTCAGTGTGAATGGCATAGGGCTCATTTTCTTTGCCTAAGATTACTTGTTTGGGTGCAAGAGCTCTAGGACAAGTATAACCTATGAGGAGACTTACTTCACAACTGAGGAGTGGAGGGATCTCGTTTACGATTGGTAGCAAATGACTCCACTGTTTGGCTGTTTCACAGGTAGGTATGTGTTCTCTGTTAGCAGGTATGTAATCCTTGGTGTATGCAGTGGGGAGCTTTATGGCTGTAGCTGAGTTATAACCTCTCACTAAAAGATCAGACACCTTTCCACTGCTTACCACTGCATTTTTACCCATCATAGTAGTTAATTTAAGCTTTACGGGACAAACATCTGCCTGCAGCTCATGTGTGACATCTTGATTAATGAATACAGTGTCACTCTGTGTGTCTAGCAACGCATAAACCAGTTTTTCTTTGAGTGGGTTAGTGGTCGTTGAGAGCCACACTGGAACTATCATTGAGGTGCTGACTGACGGTTCCGCTCTGGCAACGTTAAGTGACATAGCTGTTGCTGTTTCAGGTGAGTTACCTTGAGTTGCATTGTTTGTGTTCACATATGTTTCTCTCTGCACACCGTTCCTGTAACTTTCATCATGGAGACAAGTTGGGTGTCGCTTTGTGCAAGTTTCACAGGTAAGGCGTCGTCTGCAGTCCTTAGCACTGTGTCCTTGTTTTAGACAACCATAACAAAGTCTATTGTCTTTCACATATTTCCTTATGTTTTCTAGGGACCCTTTCAAGAGTTCAGGGCACTTGTGAAGTTGATGGGTGCCTTGGCACATTGTGCATGGTGAGCCGTTAGGTGGTTTTGTTATCATCCTTTTATCACTTTGTACAGTTGTATTTGTGTTAAATACACTTGCCTTGTTTCCTTTGATTTCCCTTGTGTACCTTTTGTCGCTGTTTGTTTCAGTGTAGCGAAGCGCATGAATGGAGGTGACTGGGTTGCAGGCGACTTCGGCTTCTAAGGAGAGGAAGGAGGCAAAAGCGCTAAAACTTGGGAACTCCCCGCCCTCCATTAAAGTCTTTGTTACCTGCCTGTTCCATCTCGCGTTTATCCAGTCTGGTAGTTTGTGCAACAGTTTTTGGTTCTCTTCGCTGTCATTGAGTATTTGTAGCCCCTTTACGTGAGGCATCGCGAGCAAGCATGCATTTATGAAATCTGCAAATGCCCTCAGTCCATCAGCATCTCTATTCTGCACTTTAGGCCAGTTTGATAGCCTTTCTCTAAATGCTTTCTGAATCACGAATGGCTGGCCGTACCTCTGATTTAACTTGTCCCAGGCGTCTTTGTATGCCTCCTCATCATTTCTGAAGAAGGTCCCTTCAAGGCATTTTCGAGCTGGGCCCGTTACATATCTTTTCAAATAGTACAACTTATCTGCTGTTGAGATACCCTTTTGTTCAATCAGTGATATGAACGTGGATTTCCATTCGATAAAGCTTAGTGATTCGCCACTAAACATTGTTGGTTCTGGTGTGGGCTGTTTGGGTATGAAGTATGGGTTCACCTGTTCACTTTTTATTGACTGTACATCATTCACCTGTGATAACTCTCTGTCATATGCCTCAAACCTAGCTCGAGCTGCTTTCACGTCCTTCTGTGCTTTCAAGCGTTCCAACTCTGATGTTTGAACTGCCATTTGTTTCTTGTGCTCCTCTTCTAGAGCTTTTATCTTTTCCTGTTGTCTTAATTCCTCTAGTACAGTCTCATATTCAGCCTCCTTTGCAGCTAGCTCTGCCGCTGCGGCGGCTCGTTTTGCTGTGAGCTGTGAAGCTGAGGACCGTTGGCTGCGATCTGATGCTGCGGTTGAGCCGTATATGGATTGGGCATAGTCGTGCTTTAAAAGTCCACGTAAACGAGTTCTTTCACGCTCTGCATCAAAATCCTCCTCAACACCACTTAGTCTTTCCAGAATTATCCTTACGATGTCATGAGTTATTGCATCACATGCATCAATCTTCCTCCTTACGTCAGATGATGGTGCCATTTGATTCCTTATTTCTGAATATAACTTTAATACATCATCTCTCTTTTGCTCTATTGTGTCTGCAAGTTCTGACATCTCCTTGTCTGTGATATCTGATTTTAACCTTTCTCTTGTTTTGCGTACCTGTGTTTTCCATTGTTCGTAAAGAGTCGTTAGTCCTTTTTCTCTTTTACTAATTTCTTCCCTTTGATATGTTATCATCCTTTCTGTTTGTACCTTAACTCTTTCTGAACGTCTTGGTAATTCTGATATGCATTGAGCTTTGTCTTGAAGCTCTGTTAAGATTTGTTCCTTGCGTGTGATTAAATCTTTAATGTTTTGTCTATCCTCACTTTCATCTTTAAGCAAGTTCTTTAAATCTTGAATTTCTTGTTGTAAACTTGTGATCTGTTCATTTATGTCCATTTGACTTACTGAAGCAGCCTGTGATCCTTCCATTTTGAGTGCTTTTAGTTGAATTGTTGTATTTTCTGACCAACTTCTGCCATCTGCTGGACGTCGCGGGTATTGCCGTTGAATCTTGTAGCTACGTCATGCAGGCTGTGGCGGTGGTCAAGCTCTTACTGTAGCATCCAGTCAATATTGAGAAGGCCAGAACTGATGGTTAAATGACTTTTATTGCTCTCCGTGTCATCAACCAACGTAAGAGCTGAGTAAAACAAATAAACCATGCATTAACCATTACATTTCAACTGTTATACAGCTCCTTACATTGGTTTCAATCCGTTAGCATTAAGTTAAATTAAGCATTTCACAATAAACCTTTTAAGTAACTTGCATATGTTTCTTATTAACACCACAAACCTTGTTCCTCATTTGACCGAAGCTAACCTTGTAGTTTATCCGTAGTTTTTACTGTTTTAACCGTGAACCCTTTAAGACTTTCTTTCGTTTTACCGCCGTTCTTGAAACTGACTTCCGTTATTATACTTCCGGTTTCTGTGGTTGCCAAAATAAAAGCTTGATGTCGTAATCATAAATAAAATGAATAAAATAGTGCATAACTACTCTGTTGGCCTTTACACTAAAAAAGATTTTACCAAAGATTCCTATTAAGATGATGTTTGTTTTTTAATAAAAAAATTTAATAAAGATATATCAATTCGAATTCTAAATGAGGTTGTATGTTTGTTATGATCTGCATTACCCCCTTCTCATGCCAATTTAGAATACAAGCTAATCTTTAGTTTTATTGGCATTATTCCATCCATACAATACACTGATGTGGTGAGAGGTTGTGAGTGTGGCAAAGTTTCCAAGCAGGTAAAACTTGTTCATAAACTTTAGGAATGTAGTAGCAGGATGGTGAAAACTGTAAACTTTTATTTTTTCATATCTCCAAAATACTTTTAGATATGATATTTGGGACAGACTGGGAATCAAGAGAATCCAGATATTCCTAAAAATTTTGGATTGGAGAAAAGTTGGATTGGAGTAAAAAAAAATAAAAAATAAATACTGCATTTATTCAGCCTTCTGCTTCTATCAGACATAAAACTAAAATTTTGGGATTAAAAAAAAAATGTATTTTGTAAATAAACAAAAAAAGTTTGTTAATGTTCTAACAAATGATAAATAAATAAACATACAGACAGTTAAACCAATATAGTCAAACCCTTAACTTTAGACAGTAATTATCTTTTACCTTTTGTAATCTGAGATAAAGATGAGGACTAATCTGGCACGAATGTAAACAGCCGATGCATTAAGAACTGTAAGTTGCTAATTGGAACCTTCATGCATTAGATTGTTTGTTCAGCACGAATTGAGTGAATCGAATTGAGATCGGCGGAATTTGGAGATCGAGCCAACGGCATGGATTTCTTCCTCCAATTATTCATGAACGATTTTTGCCCCATTACTGCATTTAGGGAAATACAATTTTGTTTTAAAACGATGTTTTAGGTGCTTACATGTCAATATAACATTTAAACCGATAAAATCAAAGTTTCCGAACAGAGCATTGCCCAAAACATCATACTAGATCCATTAATTCAATACATTTTTTATTTGTATTGCACTTTTAACAATGAACATTGTCTCAAAGCAGCTTTACACAGATAATGTGGTGATAAAAATGAATAAGATGTTCTTTATAAGTGTAAGTTTGTCCCTGATGAGCAAGCCGGTGGTGAATGTGGCAAGGAAAAACTCCCCGAGATGGCATAAGGAAAAAACCTTGAGAGGAACCAGACTCAAAAGGGGAACCCATCCTCATCTGGGTTGCACATTAGTTTGTCTCCTTCTCATAGTGCATCCTGGTGCCATCTGGTTCCCAGGTAAGCAATGCCCATGTACTTTGCCATTGACATGATGGAGAACATGTCATTCATCCAACCAGGCAAACTTCTTTCATCATTCCACGGTCAAATCATGATCCAGTTTTGAAATTGATAAAATATGTATGTATATGTGTGTATGTAATTGTAAATGTTCACAACTCGTTTAAATACTTTGAAAATCATGTCAAATTTTGGGTCAAATTAGATTCAATGTTGTCATTTTTTCAGAGTACAAGTACAGAGCCAATAAAAAGCATATAGCATCTAACCCAGGGGTCCCCAAACCTTTTTCTGTGAGGGCCACATCATTTTGCCTTTCTTTAACGAGGGGTCGGTTTATAACAGAAAATTACATTGGCTGGAGTGACTAGCAGTATTATTGTGGAGATTTGTTTTTGATTTTTAAATGTATTTATTCTGCCTCCTAATGTTTGATTTCTTTAATTATTTTGTTCCGCACAGTACAGACAGATGAGAATTATTAATATCTTAATAATATTTTTTCATATTCATTGCTATTGAAATCAAAACGTTTATTTACATAAGCATATGCATGTGGTTGGTGGGTGAAGCTAACAAATAATTAGGCTACGTTAATAACTAGGGGTCGACCGATACGGATTTCTAAATTGGATTGTATTTGTTGATAACTGATTAATCAACCGACAGCTTTTAAAATCGATACTGGATAAAAAAAAACAAAAAACAAATAAGCACCCAATTCCAAAAAGTACTGAACTTTATTATAAATATATATTTCCTAGTTCTTTCTTTCAGCCTCTCCCATTAGGGGTCGCCACAGCGGATCATCCGTCTCCATATTACTCTGTCCTCTACATCTGCCTCTTTCAAACCAACTACCTGCATGTCTTCCCTCACCACATCCATAAACCTTCTCCTTGGTCTTCCTCTTTTTCCCCTTCCTGGTGTCTCCAACCTCAGCATTCTCCTACTGATATACCCCATGTCCCTCCTCTGCACATAAACAGCCCATCTCAATCTCACATTCCCCACCTTGTCCAAAACATCCTACATGGGCTGTCCCTCTAATAAACTTGTTACTAATCCTATCCATCGTCGTCACTCCCAATGAAAACCTCAACATCTTCAGCTCTGCTACCTCCAGCTCCACCTCCTGTCTTTTACTCAATGCCACTGTCTCTAAATCATACAACATCTCAGGTCTCACCACAGTCCTATAAATGTTCCCTTTCACTCTCACAGATACTCTTCTATCACTAATCACTCCTGCTATCACTCTTCTCCACCCACTCCACCCTGCCTGCACTCTTTTCTTAACTTTTCTAACACACTCTCCATTACTTTGCACTGTTGAATCCAGATACCTGAACTCCTCCACCTTCTCCACCTCTTCTCCCTGCAACCGCAACCCTCCACTGCTCTCCCACTCATTCACACACATGTACTCTGTCTTACTCCTACTGACTCTCCAGGCTCTTCTCCACCTGCTCCCTACTCTCACCACAAATAATCAATATCATCCGCAAACATCATAGTCCATTGAGACTCCTGCTAATGCATTGTCCCCTGCTCCTGGTCCTCTCAGGGAATCAGCATGAACATGTCTGGGTAGACCTCATATCATCTCCTCTGGTGCTGGACTATTCATGGCTCTTCAAAAACAATCTTCACATTGGCCGGATGTCACCTGGAGCTCCTTCTGTCAGACCACCTGCCTACAGTCTGCCCTTCGTCCTACTAGTGTCGGTAAAGCACTGGTGCAGGGCTAGGTGAGTGAGGACCCAAATGCAGGATGTCACAGGGGTATGGAGAAAACAGACTTTAATATAAGGCAAACTGAGCAAAGGGGCAAGGCAAAAACAAAGTCCAAAAACAGTCCAGGGTCAAAACACAGGTGAACAGGGCAATGCAGAGAGAGAAACAAAACCAAAAACCAAAAAAGTCCAGAAAATCCATAAGCCAGCAAACTGAGCAATACAGGGCAGAGAAACACAAACTGAAAACCAGTCTAAAGGTCAAAACTAAAACAGAGCAGAACAGGGGTCAGGAACAGGAACAAGAACAGGAGCAGGAGCAGGAGCCGGAGCCAGAGCAGGAACAGGTACAGATAATACAGGTACAGGTACCCAGAGCAGACTGAGTGGCAGGAATCATCTCAGGGGCTAGGGAACCGGTAAGATAATCTGGCCCTGAGCTAAAGTCTCGGGTGTCCTTAAATACTGGGAGGCGCGGGAAAAACAGCAAGATGGCCGCTTACCCGAAATTGCGTGCCACGAAACCGGAAGTGTGCGCCGTGTGCCCGGAAGATCCTGACAGTAGGCCAATGATGGACTGGTTAAACTGGTTAAAGACAAACCAAAGGTGCACTCATTTTTAACTAGTAGGTAAGAGTTGTATATGATATATGTGTGTATGTAAACTTTACGGGTAAATCTCATGGGTAAATTTTATTGTGTATGACTAGGGACAGGAATTGTCCATATCATGTTATTTGTTTAAATTGAAGTAGTTTAGTATGTAAATTGTATTGTGTTTAGAGCCCAACCAGGGACAGGAGATGAAAATTAGCATTTGCTATACACTTTTTATGTAGCATTTCAGTGACAAGCTTGCTTTGACACTATGTATGTTGCATTGTCCCTGTCAAATAAATAAAATGAAATGAAATGAAATGAAATGGATATAGCTCTAAATACAGAAGCTGTTACAAAGGGAAGATGGCGATTGAATACTGCATTATTACAAGATGGGGAGTTTAGCAAATTGTTGGCTGATGATCTGACCTCCTTTTTTGAATTGAATGTGGTAAGCACTGATAGGTTGGCATCTGTAAGGAAGGCCTCAAAGGCATACATTAGAGGGAAACTGATTGCACAGGCAGCTGGAAAAAAAGGAAGAAAGAGACTTGGTTAAGAACTTGGAAGCAACAATTTGTACATTGGAGAAGGAGCTGGCTAGACACTAATCTAATTATTTATATCAGGATATTTGTAAATATAGATTTCAATTACACGATACATATAATAAAAAAGCTGAATATGCACTATTAAGGCTGCGGATAAAGGTGGTGAAAAAGCGGGCAAGCTTCTGTCCAGACAATTAAAACAACAAAATGCTGCTAACGTTATTCCAGCAATTAAGAAAGGAGATACTATGGTATCATTAATGAAATAAATAAATTAGGTCTTTCATAAGTTTTATAAACATTTATATACATCTTCAGGTGGTCTGGATGGAAAGAAACTGAAACATCATTTTTTCTAATATAAATTTTCTTTCGTCTTCTCCAATTTGGGGTCGCCACAGCAGACCACCCGCATGTTTAATTTGGCACATGTTTTTACGCTGGATGCCCTTCCTAATGCAACCCTCCCCATTTATCCAGGCTTGGGACTGTCACTAAGGCTTGTGCAACCCTAATGGCTGGGGTCAGTTCCCTGACCGGGGATCGAACCCAGGCCGAAGCGGTGAGAGCGCCGCATCCTAACCACTAGACCACCAGTAAACCTTCTCTTTTTTTTTTTCTTTTATTATTTACAATAGTTTTAGAGCCTCTGGCCATTATAATCAGGGCAGACCCAAACATTATGGGAGTAATGGGGGTAGGGGAGGGGATAGAGCACAAGTTAATGTTATATGCGGATGATATTTTGTTGTTATCTCATTATCCTCTCAAATCTCTACCTTCATTAATGAGTGTTATTCAATTATATTTATTGTATATCTCCAGCTATATCTCCCAAAACAAATTGGGAGAAATCTGAGGCTATGCCAATATCTAGAACATGTCACTCCCATACAGTGACCCAATTCGGTTTTAAATGGATTCCAGAAGGTATGATATACCTCAGGGTATAACCCTGACGTATATCAGGGTTAAACTAACACAGAACTTGGAGGATATAATGATGTTGAATTATGAACCACTGCTGTCAAAGATAAAAAAAACAATGTGGACAAGTGGGAACAGCTGAAACTCTCTCTATGTGGTAAAGTTTGACAAATATTGTCAAAATGGTTTTACTCCACAGTTTAATTATATATCCATGATGATACCTGTAAACATTCCAGACCCTATCTTTAAAAGGTATGACAAAATTATTAAGGACTTTTTATGGGAAGGAAAAAGACAGAGAATTAAAATTAGTAAATTGACTTCCCCAAGGGACAAGGGGGTCCTTGGATTACCTGATGTGAGATTGTATAATCTTTCTTTTGAAATGGCCAAACTGGCTAAGCATTGGGACAAGACAGATTCTGAGTTGGACTGGATCAAGAAACTGGCCTCACTATTTCATCCCATTAACTTTCTTTCACAGTGCTCTGGAGCTAAATGGGACTCAAATCCAGTGACAATGCACTCAAGACATGTTTGGAGCAAAATTCGTAAACTGTGCAGGTGTCAGGGTATGGACCACGAATCGGAAGTGGGAGTAGCTCTATCATGTTTATTGAGGTAAACAGAGCACAACACAGAGTCAGAGAGCGTGATTCAGGGATTCAGAGACCGTGCAACGCCCACGGCGGAGTCCAGAGGCGGTGCGACGCCCACGGCGGAGTCCAGAGGCCATGCGACGCACACAGCGGAGCTCAGAGGCCGAGCGATGCCCTCGGCGGAGGTCAGAGGCTAAGCGATGCCCTTGGCCCTTTTGCTGCCAGGCGCGGTACGACATCCCTTTCACGGCCAGGCGGCGGTCTGACGTCCCTTTCGCGGCCAGGCGGCGATACGACATCCCTTTCGCGGCCAGGTGGCGTTTAGCGGCCAGAAACTTTGAGTGGTGCGTTTGTCAGGAAGAGTCACAAACTGGAACGCGGGTTGAGTCCGTAAAGCCGGTAAAATCCTCGGACAGGTACAATTCACAGGGAAGGTATATAATCCACGGCACGTGAGTAATCCACGGAACCAGCAGGGAATGCTGGCAGTCTCAGGTTAGGTCGGTCACCATAGCCATAAAGTAGGTCCGACACAGGTGAGTTGAGAATGAGAGCTTATATACTGAATCGGTAACGAGAGACACCTGTCTCTTTCGTTAATGCTGGGAGCGGCAGAACGAGGCAGCGTGACAGCTAACGAGGGGGGCGTGGCAGGTGGATCCCTGAGAGCAGGACATCACAATTATAGACAGTCATATGCATCATTATGAAGGAATCCTGAAATTTGCATAGGTAAAGCAAGTGTGTTGTTTTGGAAACAATGGCGTCTTAAAGGGGTAACTGTAATTGGTGATCTGTATGAAAATGGAATTTTTATGTCATATCCTGAATTGGTGAAAAAATATAATATTGGGGGTCAAGGAAATCTTTGAAAATATCTGCAGATTAAACACTGTTGCCAAGAGCAAATTTGTGAATAACCCTGTTTATACCTAACTTCAGTTTCCACATAAAGTTCAGACTGCTTCTATGTGTTACAAATCAATGCTTAATGTAAATGCAGATACCGGTGAGAACCTGAGGACTATTTAGCAAAATGACTTGGGGATAAATGATTGGCTGTACATCATATCTAATGTGGGTAAGAACATAAGGAAAGCTAGGGGGAGATTATTTCATTACAAAGTAGTACATAGATATTATTATACACCATCTAGGCTTTACAGAATGGGTATAGCGGGAAATAATCTATGCTGGAAATGTAAGGTAGAAGAGGGTACTTATTTGCATATGATTTTGGAATGTTCATTAGTTCACCCATTTTGGTGTACAATTCTGGGAGTAATGCAAGAGTGGATGGGATCTAATATACCTGTGGAACCACGACTATGCCTTCTAGGAGATAAATCAGTGGTACACAACATAGCAAAAAAATTTATTCACCCTAATTAAGATTGTTTGTATTACAGACTTGAAACGAGTTGAAATATTGGCTTATTCAAAAATGGTTTGAATAAGCAGGACTGATTAACAACTGTTTAATTTCCATGTGCTTTTATTATGATTGTATTCCACTCATAGTGACTAGTGGTTGAATGTGTAATAGCAAAGATGGATATTGAATGCCGTGTTGATGTACTTTGAAGTTTGGACTGTTGAACAATAAAAAAGTTGAATTACAAAAAAAAAAAAAAAAAAAAACCCCCCCCCCCACAATAATCAGTTTATAATACACTTTTTAATGCAGATTATGTTACAATTTGTGTGTAGGTGCAGATAAGAAAAACATTTGATCAACAATTCTATTAATCCTATAGACAACTTTCAAAAAAATTTTTGTCAAAAAAAAAAAAAAAATCATATATATATTATATGATATCTAAATTCTTATTACAACTAATTGATATAACAGAGTCGAAGTGGGTTTCATTAGATGAACCTCGATTTCACCACCCTGATATCTATTGAAACTGCCTAAAAATGTAAAAAAAAATTAAATGCAGGAAGTCAGGAGTTTTCATAACACATGCAGATGATGTTGATCACACTCTGAAAATAAAAGAAAAACACCTGAATTAATAACCGCAAACTGGTGTTACTTCATGATCAACAGCAGGAAATGAGCATTTATTGTGTTTAACCATCACGTCTCTGATCATATCCATTTACAAGATTTATATTTGAAATAAAGTGTAATTTATGTGTTTACTATGATTATAGTTTACAAATGAGTTTATTAGAGGGACAGCGCATGTAGGACGTTTTGGAGACAAAGTGAGGGAGGCGAGATTGAGATGGTTTGGACATGTGCAAAGGGGGGACCATGGGGTATATCGGTAGGAGAATGCTGAGGATGGAACCGCCAGGTAGGAGGAAAAGAGGAAGGCCAAGGAGGAGGTTCATGGATGTGGTGAGGGAAGACATGCAGGTAGTTGGTATGAAAGAGGCAGATGTATAGGACAGGGGGGTATGGAGACAGATGATCCGCTGTGGCGACCCCTAATGGGAGCAGCCGAAAAAAGATGACTTTAATTATATTTAAATTGATTTTATGATAGTTCTGAAGAAAATGTGTGGTTTATCAGAAACAGGGAAAAGCAGAGATCGTCATGTTCAGGCAAAAGCAGCAGGATGAAGTCAAAGGGTGTAGCAGGGTATCACGAAGAGACAAGGTGTTTATTTGCAAACACTTATGCACTCGTGAGATTTTGTAGACTATATGACTCTTTGTTATCTTCATTAACACATTCATTCAAAAAGCATAAAAGCAAAACTGCATCAAAGCCAATTAAAAAAGGATAAATTCTTCTAAAATTGTTTTTATTTCCTGAACTGGTGATCTGATGTTTATTAGATCTAAAGAGGTTAAATCATTAGTTTTATCTTTTAAGACTGTATATAAAAGTGTCTTTACTCACATCAGTGTTACGTACTAGGACAGCAGCAAATACAGGCATGAAGTCATGAATCCGTTTCAATTATTTATCTGACCCATTTGAGATAAGTTTACAACTTTTTTAGATCTTAAGCAAAACAAAAACAAAAAAAAGGTTTACATTCAAATCACCCCCGAAACCTATTAACATTACCAGTAGTCTGTTGATACACTTCACTGTCCTTTCGGCATGGCCATGTCGACTATCCTACCGCACATGCATGCACGTAGTGTCTCTGTCACTGTTTCAAAATGGTGATGGCGCGAAAAATCCTGGAAATCATCCCAAAAAAGAAAATATGGTATCCACTCCCGAGAAAGTCCACGATATCTGTGCAACGAAAGGGATCCAAAAAGTGAAAAGATATATAGTCCAACCACGTCCCTCGCGACAATGAAGTGCATCCCCAGCTTGTCCGTAATTCCACCGAAAAAACGCGCTTCCCGAAAGTTCTTCGCGAATTCACGCTTTTTCGCGTGTGATCAAGAATGAACCAATCACAAAGCATGCCGAGATGATCACTAGCCATTTCACCGTATTTGACTATTTTATGTTTCTTCCTTTTCTCTGCTCTCCATGGAACCGAAGCATAAGAGGATGTAAACATTGATAACATTTACCACTGTATATTATTGCCATGTACTTAATCAGACAAATAGATGACCTTATGACAAAATAAAGTACAGAATCAAATCAAAATAAAACAATTCAATAGAAAAACAAAACGTAAATGTGGGTTCATCACATCAGTTTCTGTAGATTGTAAAGTTTATCATCCCTAATTGAAAAAAGCAGCTTCTTTCCTAAATGTCCTACATTGTTCTGAGACAGATACAGTTCTCGCAGGTGTGAGGGGTTTGATTTGAGAGCTGAAGCCAAAGAAGCACATCCTTCATCTGAGACACCAGACTTGCACAACCTGTGAAGACAAATTGACACACAATCAGTCTCTCAGTTTATGAACCTCAAGACACTTAAGACATGACTTCACTGAGTTGTAGACATTTCCACAGGTCTTTTGCTGTTCCCCTATGTTTTCGGTTTCACCTCCTTTTCTATTACATGCTGTACTTACAATCTTAAAATAGAAAAATAAACTGTTTGTTGACAGTTATGGTGGACTAACTAGACTTGAGAAGACCAAGTAGGACATATTTCAGCAGGATAACGCATAATGCATCTATTAAAACAGCATGACTTCATAATGGCCTGGCTTTCACTATTTAAAAGTATTTGACACATCTTGAAATAAAAAAATATTATAAAGAAGACCCAGGACTGTTGAGCAGTTAGAATCCTATATCAGGCAAGAATAGGACAACATTCCTTTACCAAAACTCTAGCAACTGTTTTCCTCAATCTCCAAACGTTGTTCAAATGTGATGCTACACTGTGGTAAATATGGGACTGTATCAACTTTTTTGATGTTCTATTGTAAATAAAATATAGGTTTATAAGATTTGCAAATGATTGCATTCTGTTTTTATTTACATTTAAACACTGTGTCCCAACTTTTTTTTAGAATTGGGGTTGCAATTATAATCTAAGGTCATGTGATCCACATAGATGATTTTACCTTAGTGTCTCAAGTTTACAGTGAGGATTCTCCAGTACAGTGGAGAGACTTATCACTCCTGAATCTCCTATATTATTATAGGACAGATACAGTACTCTCAGGTGTTAGGGGTTTGATCTCAAAGATGATGCCAAAGCAACACAGCCTTCATCTGAGACACCACACATACATAACCTGTAAAGAAACACAATGACACACTCTATCAAGAGACGTAAACGTAATCTTTGTCTAAGGCTTACTTTAAACTCTTTGTAAAATAAATATTATTGAAAATGATTTAATTTCATATGTGTATTATAATAAAAGATTTAACAAAAAGGATGAAAGCAGAAAATAATTTAGAGTGACCATGAATTAATCAGACCTGAGTCTTGACTTATTCCTGTTTATACCTATACCTTTGTATAGCTGTTTAATTTTTCTAAAATAAAGGTTTTTAGTGTAGACCTTTGGTTAAATATTTTTAAGAAGATTTTATGTTCCCCTTTTTGACCTGAGATTGACTTGGCAGCATGGAAACTTTGTTCAATTGTATTCCTTCTGTGGACCGTAGGGAATGGGTACACCCTCCAGTTTTGATCTTGGCAACCACATTTTAGTGTTGTTCTTCCCATGATAGTCAACGTACAGGAGGCTCCAGCTTTGGCACAAAAAAGCTAATCCCTCCTGGACAAAGGGGCTATAGAAAAGACACTAATTTCTTATCCGGGGATGTGAACTTGCAACCGATTTTAGATCTTGTGATACACGATGACCTCATGTCTTACATAAATCAGCAGGACAATTTGCCGGAACAGGTTGACATGACACATTTTTCTTTGGACACAGGGAACAATGCGCTCACTGAGAGTGCTCTACATCCTTGGAGGTGCTCAATGTAGAAGTAGATTTTTTATTCAGGCAGGGGCTGAGGATTGGAGACTGCATCCCCAGTTCCATTTTAGGAACTCGAGCTGCGTTGGAACGCTTTGGGAACGCGACTGCGTTGTCCATGCTCTAAATAATGAGTCTAATCAGTCAAAATTGAAGACAGGCTGACAGGGGTGACGTCACGACCAGGGTGTAAAAAGCGCACCTGGAGAGAAGACTGCTTCAGCTTCTGTTTTTTCTTGAAGCGCTCTGTGTGAAATGTAATGTTTGTCTGTATGTTTGTGGGGCACGCTCTTACGAACCGGATAGCAATGAGCTTCTGGAGGTTGTGACACGCACCGTTCAGAAGCTCGAAATAGCTTGGCTGCCCGGTGAGCATAAAGGCCCTAGCTCAATCAGCAGGTTTTGCTTCCGGCGTCACAGCCTCCATGTCGAGGCTTGCCATTTTTCACTGACCTGCACACAGAGGTCCTGGTCCAGGTCCTGGGTGCCGCCTTTCTTGACCTGTCCCTTCAGCCCCAAGATCGCAGTTTATTCCAACGTCTCTGGGCTCTGGGAATTATGGCTATCATGCTATGGGTTGAAGAGACGCTAGCACGCTATCTCTCCCCGGATGTGTCCTTCCACTTGCCTCCTGTACATAAGACCCCTTCAGTGGTGGCTCAGAACTCGGGGGTTCTCTCAGAAGAGCAATCCCCACGATCAAGGTCACATGGCGATGCCTACGTGCCTTAGATGCGTGGAGCGATCCCAGGTTTCTACTCCAAGGCCTCATGTTGGGAGTTCTCGGTTGTCGCATTGTGTTTAGGACGGATTCGTCAATGACGGGATGGGGAGCGGTGATGAGTGGCCACTCTGCACTAGGTTTATGGGACAGTGTCCATCTGAGGTGGCACATCAATTGCCTAAAAATGCTGGCCGTGCTTCTGGCTTTGAAGCACTTCCTCCCGGACCTCAGAGGCCATCACGTGTTGGTCTGCTCAGACAACAACTCAACGGTCTCGTATATCAACCACCAGGGGGGTCTGTGTTCACACCCCTGTACAGGCTGGCATGCCAGATCCTCCTGTGGGCCCAGTGGTAGCTTCTCTCCTTCAGAGCAGCTTATATCCCCAGCAGCTTGAACAAAGCAGCAGACACCCTGTCGAGACAGGGATCCAAGCCCGGGGAGTGGCGCCTCCACCCTCAGGTGGTAGAGCAGATTTGGGAAAAATTTGGCACAGCCCAGGTAGACCTGTTGGCATCTTTAAAAACATTGCATTGTCCCCTAGGGATCTCCCTATATCCACCAGCCCCGTTGGGACTGGAGGCTATGGCGCAACCATGGCCGAGGCTGCGACTTTAGGCCTTTCCCCCTGTCGCGCTGCTTCCGGGAGTTCTGAAGAGAATTCGCCAGGACAGAGTCCGTCTCCTCCTGGTAGCCCCGCGGTGGCTGGGCCATCCATGGTTCACGGACCTGGTGGCCCTCCTCGAACAGCCTCTAAGGAGGGATCTTTACAGGCCCTCTCTGTAGCCCCCTCTTACCTGGAGTTTACTCCAGGCATGACCAGTGCTTTCCTGCAGCCTAGAGAGGGTTACGACCCCAAGGTGCCCATGGTCATCCCACGACCTGTCAGGCTCCAGAGATTCAACCCTCCTCCTGACCCCAGACCAGAAGAGGTTGAACCGGCTGTTTCCGGTCCAAGCGCTGAACTGATGAAAGTCGGAACAACTTTCACAAGGTTACGTATGTAACCCTAGTTCCCTGAGGGAACGAGATGCTGCATCTCTAGCCACACCTCCGGCGCCCCTTCAGTGCTTCCTTCACGGTTACAGAAGTGGAGCAGTCTTCTCTCTAGGTGCACTTTATACTCCCTGGTTGTGACGTCACCCCGGTGACCGGTGACAGTCTTAAATTTTTACTGATTAGACTCATTAATCATGGAGCATGGACAACGCAGTCGTGTTTCCAAAGCGTTCCGATGCAGAGTCTCGTTTCCTTAGTTAAGGTAGCAGTATTTGCCACTAAGCATGCACCCACTGACATTTTGTCAGTAACATTAAAGTTTTGCTACAGCCTAGATACCCTCACCTGGGTATATTCCTAAGGTGCCTTTCTCTTATCCTCAGCCAGTGGTTTTATGGGCCTTTTGTCCTCTCCTATTTCAGTCAGCAGAGCAAGAGAAACTTCATTAATTATGTCCAGTGCAGCCCCTTAGGGTTTATGTAAAGCACACAGCCAGGTGGAATAAATCTAACCAGCTCTTTCTTTGATTTGGTGGTGGCCACAAAAGGTTGGCTGCCACAAAGCAAAGAATTTGTTCTGTGAAAGAATCAATAAGTGAAGCCATTGCCTATAGGCATCAGGGCCCAATCTGCAAGGGGTGTTGCATCCCCTGAGGCTATACTCAAAGAGGTCTCTTTAGACAATATTTTGCTGTGGAAGGGTGGTCATCCCTGCACAACTTTATCAGGCATTACAGCTTTGATATTGACCAAACCTCAAGGTGTCAGGTCCTACTGGTGTGAATCATAGCAGTTGTGAGCTACTTCATGCACCTCATTAGGCTTAGCCAATGTTTTATAAGTATTATGATGCGTTTTCATCCCCAAGTCACTCCATGAGTGGGGCTGTTTGCCACTGTTTGCAGATTTGGACTAAATCTTCACAGTCCTGCAGAGCAGGCACTGGTAACAAGCCTCAGTTAATATTGTTCCCCATAGCATCAGCTAATGACACAGTGTCAAGTGAACTTAAGAAAAGGAACGTCCATGTAACATATTTAACCTAGCTTCCCTAAGTAGGAAACAAAATGCTGTGTCTTCCCCACAAAGAAAATGATCATTCAAATATGCAGATGGTCTTATATGATGCTTTTGACACAGCATACACAGGCCATGTGCTTGTCATCAACCAATTAATTGGCATGGGTGTAATTGTGCTTTAAACACTCATCACACCCACGGTGTTACACCTAGTGAACATATGACCCATACATCTGACACAAAGCCTCGGAGACAAATTATTAATGTAAAGTGACAATAAGCAATCTTCTTCTTCAGGAGATTTATAATCAACTTCATCTTAAGTCTGACAGGTAATGTGACTCTCATAGAAAAGATCTTACCTCAGTGTTTCCAGATTACAGTGAGGATTTCCCAGTATATCAGAGATACACTTAACTCCTGGGTCTCCTACATTATTGCTTGTCAGATTCAGTTCTCTCAGGTGTGAGGGATTTGATCTCAAATTTGCCAGAGCAGCACAGCCTTCATCTGAGATATTACACTCACACAACCTGTTGAAAGACACAATGGCACATGGTTGATTTTTTTATCTTGGTTCAAGACTTACTTCAAAGATGATGCACTAGTAGGAATATCTTTATTTAAAATGACAAAGAGCAACAAAGAAATAGACATTCCTACATTTGCAGAAATGTAGCCCCAAACTTGCAAGTAACCTCCACAATGCTTCTCTGTTACATGCAGACACTCATTACTGCACTGCTCTTCAGCCCTTTGGCATACATTTCTTTTTGCTATAACCTAATATTTTAATGACACCTGCTGCCATTTTTCTGCACACCAGTTTCTACATAGTTGAGTTTCTCAGCCTTGTTTCAATGTCAGAGGTATGGCTTTCTGGCCACAGTTCTTTGAAGAAGATCACTTCTGTCCAGACTTCTTCAGACAGTAGATGGGTGTACCTGGGTCCCCCTGATTTCTGTCAGTTATTTGCTCAGGACACTGCTAGACTTAGAATTGCAAGGAAGCAAGCATGATGTTTCTCTAAAACTTTCTTTCGGCTTCTCCCGTTAGGGGTCGCCACACAGATCCTCCGCACGTTTGATTTGGCACGTTTTTTTTTTTTTTTTTTCGCTGGATGCCCTTCCTAATGCAACCCTCCCCAATTTATCCGTGCTTGGGACCGGCACAGAAGAGTGGCTGGGGTTGGTTTCCTGACCGGGGAACGAACCCGGGCCGCAGCGGTGATAATAATTGATAATTATTCGATACAAAATTTATTAAAAATCCATTTTTAACAAATGAACAAAGTGGATTTGGATTTCTCTTCTGTTCATTCACTTTCCATTTTGTTAATTGCAAAAAATTTATTAATCTGGTATTTATTAAGATTTTAAGTACTAAAAATTCACTGTAATCCCCTCTCATACCACACCTATTTATCCTGATTTATCCTGATCAAATTCAGCTCTGTGATGTATATTGTTGTGTTTAAATCTGTGCTTCTATTTGTACTTAGGACAAAACTGGTATGCCTCTATTTTTCTCTTCCGCTGCATTAACTTAAACTCTGTGATCATCCCATTTCTGCCTACGAGAGAGAGTCTCGTAGGCAGAAATGGGATGATCACAGAGTTAAAGTTATTGAAAACTGAATTTGAAAAGCTGAATTTGAAAACAGGATCAATGCAAATGCAAAAGTGTTCACCCCTTACCACCCCAGTCCTGATAGAAACCAGAGGAGAGTCAAACTGGTCAGTATCTCCTTTCCACCTTGAGGTGAAAAGAGCAGAGGTTACAACACTGTGCTGGCCCATACATTCAGTTTACATGCTGGAACTCTGAGCTTCTGACCAACCTTGCCACCACAGCTCAACAGTTGAAAGACTGCCTGCCATTAGTCGAAGTGACAACTCCAGATCCCCTTCCTAGTCCATTCCAGGCTCAACCCCATTCCCTACCTCAGGCTCTATTCCCATTCCACCTAATGCTCTAGCCACCTAGCAGTCTGCTTTCATAATGGTCTCTCATGGTTCTACACGACGAGCTGTCCCCTGAAAATCCTCCTGACACGCTTGAGTCTGTCATTTGGCAGACAGGCAGAAGGGGGTGCAGTTGAACGACAAAGAGAACATTTGGGACTGGGCATTGGGCTTGAGAAACAATCTTCCTTCTAAGGACCTTGAATGTCTGCCTCATTCTTACTTTCAGAAAATGTTTTGCTGACGAGCAGCTCGTGTAACTCTCAGAGAGATGATCTTACCTCAGTGTTTGTAGTTTACAGTGAGGATTCTCCAGTACAGTAGAAAGACACTTCACTCCAAAGTCTCCTAAATTATTTTGGGACAGATCCAGTTCTCTCAGGTGTGAGGGGTTAGATCTCAGAGCTGAGCTGAGAACAGCACACCCTTCTTCTGACACGCCACACTTACGCAGCCTGTAGCGAGAAACAATGACAATAACCAGATTTTTATTTATGATTATGTAAATAATATGTCATACTGGATTTTATTGACCAATCACAAGTTCAAAAAAAGTGTACTGAAAGATTTCTGATCTTACCTCAATATCTCAGCATTACAGTGGGGATTCTCCAGTAGGGCAGAAAGACTCTTTATTTGTGAGTGTGCTATTTAATTCTCAGACTGATGCAGTGTATTCACAGACAAATGCAGTTCTTTGAGGCTGGAAGTTTCTGAGTTGAGCACTGAGACAAGAGCTGACAAACTTGTCACACCGAATGTATCACATCTGATACTAAAGAAAATAAAATTAAATACAATATACAATAGTTAATTAACCTTAATGTGGAAAGGCTACAAAATCAGACCACACTAGATTCCAGGGCTATCTGAGGCAATTATGTGCACAGGTTTACCCACTGTCTAAAACTGTCCAGTTTTACTTAGTCTATGCCCATGACTTTTAGCTATATTGAGGCTTTTACATGTGATTGTTGATATCAATTGCAGTAAAAACACAAAATGAAAGATGTGGGGAGCTCTTTCTTAAAAGTTTGTCTGCTTCCCATAGTGCATCCTGGTGCCAAGTGTTCCCCAGGTAAGCGACGCACACGCACCTAGCCATACACTTGATGTAAAAGAAAATGTGATTCATCAGACTAGGCCACCTTCATCCATTGCTCTGTGGTCCAGTTCTGATGCTCATGTGCACATTGGTGAAGCTTTCGGCAGTAGACAGGAGTCAGCATGGGCACCCTGACTCGTCTATGGCTATGCAGCCCTATACCGTGCAAACTGCGATTCACTGTGTATTCTGACACCTTAATATCAGAACTAGCATTAACTTCTTCAGAAAATTTAAGCTACAGTAACTCGTCTGTTGGATGTCTGTCGTCACTTCCCACGTACATCAATAAACCTCGGCCGTCCATGACCCTGTCGCCAGTTTACCAGTGTTCCTTCCTTGGACCAATTTTGAACGATACTGACCACTGCATCCCGGGAACATCCCACATGAGCTGCAATTGTGGCGTCATTATGAAGAGATAGTGTTATTCACTTCACTGCTCATAATGTTATAATGTTATGCCTGATTGGTTGACAGGAATGCAGTGTTTTTTTTCCCCTTAATGTCATTCATTTCTTTGTGCAATATTTAAATCCTGAATTTATCTATTTGACTCCACCCTGTATAATCTGAATGTCAACATCTCAAAGTATATATTTAAAAAAAGCATTTTAAATTTCTAGCACTGTAACTGTAGTACAATTATATTCAGTTTTACTTACATTGCTTTTTTGGATGCTGCAATCACAGGCATCACCTTTAGAAGAACATTTTCTGTTATCGTATCTCCACTGAAATATTTACTCTGGTCAAATTCCTCCAGCTCCTCTGCTGAAGTCAGTAACACAAACACCAGAGCAGACCACTGTGTGGAAGAGAGTTCACTTTGTTTCCCAGATTTCAGGTAGTGTTGGATTTCCTCCACTAGAGAATGATCACCCAGTCCATTCAAACAGTGGAACAGATTGATGAAATTGTCTGCAGGAAGATCTTCACTGATCATCATTTTTATGTACTGAACTGTTTCCTCAAGGCTCTGGGAGCTACTTCTTGTCTGTATTACTAAGCCATGCGTTTTCTGTGTGTGCTGGGAGCTTTTTCTTGTCTGTTTTACTAAAGCATCTAAGAGATTCTGATTGGACTGCAGTGAGAGCCGCAAAAGAAAGCGAAGGAAAAGATCCAGATGTCCAGTCTGACTTTCTAAAGATTGGTCTACAGCACTTTTGTGTATATCCGCTATTTGACATTCAGGGACATAGTACTGAAACACATTTTGTTTTTTCTTTATGAATATCAGGTGCACATACAGAGCTGCGAGATGTTCTTGAATGCTCAGATGAACAAAGCAGTACACTTTACTCTGCTGAAGCCCAGACTCTTCTCTGAAGATTTGTGTACACACACCTGAATACACTGCTGCTTCTGCATCAATGCCACATTCTCTCAGATCTTCCTCATATAGGATCAGGTTTCCTTTCATCAGCTGCTGAAAAGCGAGTTTTCCCAATTTAAGAAGCATTTCTTTATCACTCTCCTGCTTCTTTGGTAATTTTTTTCTTATGATGTTTGTCTGAATGATGAGGAAGTGTATGTACATTTGAGTCAGAGTCTTGGGGATTTCTCCACTCTCTGCTTCACCCAACATTCTCTCTAGAACAGTGGCTGAAATCCAGCAGAAGACTGGGATATGGCACATGATGTAGAGGCTTCTTAATGCTTTCAGGTGTGTGATGATGTTATTGGCCAGGATCTGATCACTGATCCTCTTCCTGAAATACTCCTCCTTCTGTGGGTCATTGAATCCTCGTACCTCTGTGACTCGATGAACACATTCAGAGGGGATTTGATCAGCTGCTGCTGGTCGGGAGGTGATCCAGATGAGAGCAGAGGGAAGCAGATTCCCTTTAATCAGGTTTATCAGCAGCTCAGGCACTGATGCTGATTCAGTTATATCACACACTCTCACTGTGTTCTGGAAATCTAGAGGAAAACGACACTCGTCCAATCCATCAAAAATGAACAGAACCTTTTCCAAATTGGACATTTTTATTTATTTTATTTCCTTAAAAAAACAGACACGAAGAAGCTCCATCAGACTCAGTTTTTGGTCCTTCATCAAATTCAGTTCTCTGAAAGGAAGTGGAAATATGAGGTGAATATCCTGATTTGCTTTCCCTTCAGCCCAGTCCAGAATGAACTTCTGCACAGAGACCGTTTTTCCGATGCCAGCGATTCCCTTCGTCAGCACGGTTCTGATGGGTTCGTCTTGTTTAGATACGGGTTTAAAGATGTCATTGCATTTAATTGGTGTGTCCTCTTTTGTTGTTCTCCTGGATGCTGCTTCAATCTGTCTCACCTCATGTTCTTTATTGATTCCTCCACAGTCTCCCTCTGTGATGTAGAGCTCTGTGTAGATCTCATTCAGGAGTTTTCGGTTTCCCTGGTTTATTATCACTTCATTCAAACCCCTAAACCTCCTTAATAGATTCAATTTGATCTTCTTCTGGAATACATTTACAGCAGCAGCTTCTGGGTCGTGCCTGTGAGATGATGAAGTAAGATGATGTCATAAGACAGGCTGTCCATTTATTAGACTAAGATCACATTATTTTTTTTGGGATTTTACTAATGTATGTTTTACATCATTTAATCATTATAGATTTTAATGCCAGCACATTACAGTCATGTTTTTGGTTTTAAGCTTACCCTGAAACATGGCACAAAATAATCTGTTAAAAATAAGACAAACGCTACTGGACACAGTTACTCTGCAAAGGGCACCTGTATTAAGATTTTGGTAACTGACTATACAAATACACTATAGATTATGTGTACAGTATTTTCCAGAACAATGAAATTACGGAACGGGTTTAGGTGAACCAATGAAACTCTTTATATTAAATCCGATGCGCTCCCACTGAATTGGGCCACACCACATCATAAATAAGGATGAGGTTCCTCTGACGTTTGACCTGCCGCTCACTCGGACTGTCAACAGGAAATGCGAATCATTTGTCACGCTGAAAACAACCCGGCATGAAAAAAACACACTCCACCTGTGTTCTGAGCTGCACGGCATCGGGAGAAAAGATCCACCGATGGTGATTTTTAAACACGCGAGGATGCCAAAAGATAAACTCTAGAGAGAATTAGTTGTGAAAGGAAGGAGGAAGACAGTGAACAATGACTTTCTTGGTAGGCTACTGTTTAGATACAAGCCGTTGTAACATGTTGAGTCTGGGTGAAGGGAGAGCTCGCTAACTCCAGTTGCAACAGAAATCATATAAGCACAGACAGGTTTCCAAAACACGTGCTTTTTTATTTTTCTTGGCAACAGCGTTACGGGTTAGTCAAAGAAACTTAGAAATGAGTATCAGAAAATAATAAGGACATATTCCTCGGCCTTGCACACATGCAGTAATAGCGGAAAAATGCGGCGGCAGGCTATTCCCAAAATACCGCTCTGCTCTTAAAGAAGCCACAACTGTCTTTTGTTAAAGCCTGTGTAAAGTTCATTAGTTTCAGTGTGGACACCTGCGGCTTATAGACAGGTGCCGCTTATTTATGTTCAATATAAAAATCTTTGTAAAATTCAGCGGCTGCGGCTTATATTTGGGTGTGCTTAATAGTCCGGAAATGACGGTACTAAAAATGAGTTTTAAGCAAAAGGTATTATACCATTTATTGTGCACATCTGTTTACTCTATAAACTCTATAATACTTGTATTCTTCTCTGGGCTTTATCCACATCTGTATTTGTGGATAAAGCCCAGAGAAGAATACAAGTATTATAAAGCACAGAGGTGACTGGGGCTGAATTTCTCTACAATGCTGTTGGTGAGCTTGTGTTCATCATCGCATTATGAAAAATAAAACTTAAACACAGGAAGTGAAACTATATTGCATATTGAGTACTATACTGTATTATAACAAACATGTTAAACTTACGTGTAATGCTAGAATTTTTCTTTAAATATTAATTTAGCAGTGATATTAACAGTGAGATCTTACCCGTGCAGAAGCAAAAAGTCATTTTTAAACACCAGACGAAGATCCAAATCCCCTTCATATTATACACATTTTAAAGCAACTGTTTCAGTGTATGATTATTAATTTCAAGTTATTCAAATAATACATTTCAAGTTAATTTATTATTAGTAAAAAAAACCTTAGCTTTCTTACTGTCAGGGAACAGCCTGCCACGCCGTCTCTCGACACTCCACACACTCGTAGTCTATCCCCATCATACTAAGTACCGGCACCTGGCGCTCGTTAACCACTCAGCCCTATATAAACCCCTGCCTTTAAACGATCTCGGACTTTCCAAGACCGCATGGACTAAGCCTTTCCTAAAGACTCCTCGCATTATAGTGACTGTTCTAGTAACTACTGCTCGATACGGTTGTATGTGAGTGCCGTCATTAAAACCTTCATTCTGCTACTTCGGTTTCCGATTCCGTCTCTCCGAACCTTGACACTTACTGTATTTACACACTTTATTTTGAACGCATCATAGCGTAGAATTTTCCTTTTTTGGACCCTGGCAAAACGTGATGTAACGAGTAAAATCTGATTGAATAGAAACTACAGCGTGAACGTCTCTAGGTTACGTATGTAACCCTAGTTCCCTGAGGGAACAAGATGCTGCGTCAAAACGATTTGGAAACGCCCCGCGTTATCCATGCTTTAAATCCCGTGTAAAATCCTGCCAATAGGCAAGTGGTGACGTCATTGGCGGGTGATGTCGCATAATCATGTATTATTACACTTTTACAGATGTGGATAAAGCCCAGAGAAGAATACAAGTATTATAAAGCACAGAGGTGACTGGGGCTGAATTTCTCCACAATGCTGTTGGTGAGCTTGTGTTCATCATGGCATTATGAAAAATAAAACTTAAACACAGGAAGTGAAACTATATTGCATATTGAGTACTATACTGTACTATAACAAACATGTTAAACTCAAGTTTAATTCTAGAATTTCCCTTTAAATATTAATTTAGCAGTGATATTAACAGTGAGATCTTACCCGTGCAGAAGCAAAAAGTCATAATTTTTAAACACCAGAGGAAGATCCAAAGATTTTTCACTCTTCATGGAGATACAGGAGGGTGTTGGTGATTCTGATCTCTCTCCCTGGAGTTCACTGTACAACATTATAAACAAGCTTTTGGTGATTTACATCATACCCTTTATATTATACACATTTTAAAGCAACTGTTTCAGTGTATGATTATTAATTTCACATTTATTTAAAGTTAATTTATTATTTGTAACAAAACCTTAGCTTTCTTACTGTATTTACACACTGTTCATTTTGAGCATTTTATAGCAGAGTTTTTTTTTCTGACCCTGGCAACATGTGATGTAACGAGTTAAATCTGATTGAATAGAAACTACAGCGTGAACGTCTCCAGGTTACGTATGTAACCCTAGTTCCCTGAGGGAACGAGACGCTGCGTCAAAAAGCTTTGGAAACACCCCGCGTTGTCCATGCTTTGAATCACGTGTAAAATCCTGCCAATAGGCAAATCGTGACGTCATTGGCGGGTGACGTCGCAAAAACCAGGAAGCTACAAAATGGCTGAGCGATGGTAGCGACATTAGCTTTTGAGAAAAGAGAAGGAAAGTGCTTGCAGAGATGCAGGGAGTATGGCCCGAGACGCAGTGTCTCATTCCCTCAGGGAAATAGGGTTACAGGCGTAACCTAGAGACTGTCCCTTTCAGGAACTCGAGCTGCGTCAAAATGCTTTGTGAACGAGTATTCCATCACACCATACTGACCAGTCCCTGCCTAGTGTGTCTGGGCATCCACAGCATGCAGGACAGAGGACCCAGGAGTGGCTCTGATGTCGGGGTTGTAAAACCTGACAAAGGTCAAAGAGGTGGACCAACCTGCAGCGTCACATATGTCCTGTTGTGGCACCCCCGCAGACCAGGCCGTAAAGGCGGCCATACTCCAGGTCGAATGAGCCTTGACTCTGAAAGGAGTGGGAAGACCAGAGGACTCATAACCAGAGGAAATCGCATCCACTATCTATCTGCTAAGAGTCTGCTTATCGGCCGGAAAACCTTTCCTATGAGGGCCATAGCAGTCAAACAGCTGCTCCGACTTCCTCCAAGGACTCGTCCTGTGGAGGTACCTATCCAGTGCTTGCACTGGACACAGTCAATTCTACTTCTCCTGGTCTGGAGGAAGGGAGGAGGGCAGAATGCCTGCAACATGACAGGTCGTGGGGGAGCCATAGGGATCTTAGGTACATACCTAGCTCTAGGGTAGAGGAAAGCACTGGTCATGCCAGGGGTAAACTCCAGTAGAGACGGGGCCACAGACATTGCCAAAAGAAGGCAGTCTTACCTGACAGGTACGTAAGGGTCAAAGGCTCGAAGGGGGGCTCAGATAGAGCAAAAACTCCAGAACCGATCCAACCGGACAGTTGACTGGGTCAAACCGGTGGTGCTCACACCACGTAGAGAACAGCTGCTATCTAGCGGCAAACGACCTCCTCATGGAGGGAGCTCTGGAATGGAGGATGGTCTCAACTACCTCATGTAGATAGACTAGCCGCTCGCACCTGCGCCCCCTTAGGGGCCACAGCCATAGCCTCCATAACTCTGGGCAGGGGTGAACAAGGGTTCCCCTGGCCTGCGAGAGGAGATCCTGCCTGTGAGAAATTTCCCAAGGTGGTCCCTCAAGGAGGGACAGCAGGTCCGCAAACCACAGTCTGCCTGGCCACAAGGTGCCGCAGGGAGGAGACGTACTCCATCCTGGCGGATTCTCACGTGTTCCTTCCATATAGCTAAGGTTCGAAGAGCTTGCTTCGAAACCTTGATAGTATGAAGTGGGCTGCCCCCTCAGGAGAACCCTCTGTCTCTGAGCCACCACTGGAGGGGTCTCATATGGAGGCTCATCTGCTCAATCAGCTTGATGAGAACATGTTGCTTCTGCTTCTCATCGGGTTAAGCAATCTCTAGCTTAGCGATGGCACGTGTCACTACCTCCAGGAGCTCCTCGAACAGCACAGGCTGTAAGGAGTCCGTGGGTTCGCTAGCATCCAAAAAATCTCCCTCCTCGGAGGAAGAAATCTGGAGCACTGCGTTACATGCGTCGGAAGAAGAAACCGCCGAAGCAGTGCTTTCCCTGGGAAAAGGGAGCTTGGCCCAGCAGGAGAGGCTGGAGAGAACTCATCCATCTCCATGCCTTCTGCTAGGTCAGCCTGCAAGCCCGGTGACCTTTGGCGCTGCTTCGCCTCAGTGAGAGCGGGACCTGAGCCGCGAGGGAGAGCCACAGGTCAAAGTCAAGTCAAAGTCAATGGGCTAAAAATGCTAATAGTTGACCCGAGAGAGAGCTGACTGAGCATGCTCCTAAGCTAAGCAAACAACACATCGGAATTCTGCTTCCTGGTTCACGCGACGTCGCCCCGTCGATGACGTCACGACTTTCCTATTGGCCGGATTTTACACGTGGTTCGTGGACAACACGGATCGTTTCCAAAGCGTTTTGATGCAGCTCGAGTTCCTGAAAGGGAACAGAAACTACTTGTAGCCAGGTCCCCAAAAGAATCATTACGAAATAAAGTGAATAGTAAAGACTATTATTTATTCATTCTTTATTACCTTTATTCTTGGATTTTCTTTAGCCTTGATATCAACAGATGTTACCTGTGCAGAAGTTTGGAGTCTCCATCTTTAAACACCAGAGGAAGATCCAGAGACTTTTCACTCTTTATGGAAACACAGCTGGGCACTGCTGATTCTGATCTCTCTTCCTGCAGTTCACTGTACAACATTATAGACAGTCCTTTAGTAAATAATATAAACAATTCACAGTTTTAAACTAATCTTTACTTATGTTAGGACTTAATTGAACTTTTTAATGTATATTATAAATTTTCTAATGCTGAATCTGTTTCAAAATGTAAAAACATGGTGGGTCACTGTTGTTCTGAGGATGGGGACACATTCTTTGTGTCTGGAGTCTCCATCTTTGATTATTAGTAAAGTATGTACCACGACACTGTTGAAAAATATACTCCTATAAAACACAAAAAAATGTACAGTGAATAATCACAATCACAATAATTTTTACATTTTTGTTTTTCTAATTTTGCTCCTTCCATAAAGAATCTCCGAGGACGACCCATTGATCAGGGGGATCTTGGCCTTTTTGAATAAATTGATCATTACTAACAGATTTATGTAGCTTTTTTCAATCATGTCTGACAAACTGCAAAAACAAAAGCAAGAATAACAAACGTGTTCAGTTTTTTCTAGTGTGTTTATTTGCTAAGCTTCTCTTTTTTTTCGCGATGAGCTCCACTGCTAATTTAACATAAGAATTAGCTGAAAAAACCTTCTGACTAGAGCCAACGATGTGGATAAAACTAAAGCTGACTGACGCTCACAACCACCCCTTCCGCCCAAAAAGAAAAATGTATTCCCCAACAACCGACCATCAGTTTGGTTGCTTTCCATACTCGAGCGGTAAACTGGGTTCCCTTTGTCATATACAATATCTTCTGGTAAGATTATTTGAAAAAGACGTTGTAAAATAATAACTTAGCCGTTGTGAATTATTATTTCACAACATCTTTTTTAAATACGATATACGATAAATACAAGCCTTGGAAAATCGGTCTACTGCGCCCAGCATGGTACCCCTGTGAACTGGGGGAGGTTAGGGTCTGGTGTGAGTGTCTTTTCAATGGGATCATGATAGCGTTAGAGGGCGTCTACTTTACTGTTCATCGTTCCATTGCGACAGGTAACTGTGAAATTAAATAAACAACAGTGCCCACTTGGCTTGTCGCGGATTCAGGCGTTTGGCCCCTTTGATATGTTTGAAGTTTGGATGGTCTGTATTGACCTGGAATAGGTACTTGGCTCCTTCCATCCAGTGTCTCCACTCCTCAAGCGCTTCCTTAATTGAGAGCAACTTCCAATTACCAACATCATAATTAAAAATAAAAATAAATAAATAAATACAATAAATACAAATTTGAATACTTCATAAGACCAATCAAAAAACATTTTTAGTGAATTGTTGGCCTTCTGGAAAGTATGTTCATTTACTGTATATGTACTGAATACTTGGTAGGGGCTCCTTTTGCTTTAATTACTGCCTCAACTCGGTGTGGCATGGATGTGATTAGACTGTGGCACTGTTGAGGTGGTGTGGAAGCCCAGGTTTCTTTGACAGTGGCCTTCAGCTCATCTACATTTTTCGGTCTCTTGTTTTTCATTTTCCTTTTGAAAATACCCTATAGATCTCCATGGGGTTCAGGTCTGGTGAGTTTGCTGGCCAGTCAAGCACACCAACACCATGGTCATTTAGCCAACTTTTGGTGCTTTTGGCAATGTGGGCAGGTGCCAAATCCTGCTGGAAGATGAAATCAGCATCTCCATTAAGCTGGTCAGCAGAGGGAAGCATGAAGTGCTTTTACTTTACACTGAACCTCAAGCAAATTGGATTATGTGCCTCTCCTCTCTTCTTCCAGACTCTGGGACCTTGATTTCCAAATGAAATGCAAAATTTTCTTTCCTTTCATCTAAAAAGACAACTTTGGCCCACTGAGCAACAGTCCATTTTTGTCCTTTGCCCAGGTAAGACACCTCTGGCGTTCTCTCTGGTTCAGGAGCGGCTTGACACGAGGAATGCGTCAGTTGTAGCCCATGGATACGTCTGTGTGTGGAGGCTCTTGAAGCACTGACTCCAGCTGCAGTCCATTCTTTGTGAATCATCCCACGTTCTTGAATGGGCTTTATTTCATCTTTTTCGACTACATTTTTTCCTTCCATTTAACTTTCCATAAATGTGCTTGGATACAGCACTCTGCGAACAGCAGCTTATTTAGCGATGACCTTTTGTGTCTCACTCTCCATGTGCAGGGTGTCAATGATCGTCTTCTGGATAACTGTCAAGTCAGCAGTCTTCCCCATGATTGTGGAGTCTGAACCAGACTGAGACGCTCAGGAAACCTTTGCAGGTGGTGACACCACGAGTCTCCAATATTGAACCTTTTTACAATATTCTCATTTTCTGAGATACTGAATTTTGAGTTTTCATTAGCTGTAAGATGTAAACATCAAAATGAAAAGAAATAAACACATATCAGTCTGTGTGATGAATTTATATAATATACCAGTTTCACCTTTTGTATTAAATTACTAAAATAAATCTACTTTTTAATGATATTCGAATTTATTGAGATGCACCTGTATATTGACAGAATTACAATTTCTGAAAATGAAGAAACGAACAGACACTTGTAAGGTACGGTAAAAGTGTGATTCCTGTCCTGTCTCTTGCAATCAATATAAATCAAATATGCAACAAAAATATATTTGTGCTGCTGAAATTCATAAATACCATACAACCTTGTGCATTTTCAAAGACTGTAATCCACACTGTAGTACAAACTGTATATCAGGAAATATGAAACTGTGCACCATACTGACAACATGACTAAACATTTTGATGATCTTGTTTGTGAAAAATGACGAAGGGACTTTTTATTGCACACAATGTTTTGAGAAATGCACTTACTGGTTTGCAAATAGTAAAGAGTAATGTAAATATCAGGAAATAAACTTCTGATCTATCTTAATCTATTGACCTCAAACCCTTGTGTACAGCACAAACAAAATGTATTGCACTGTTGTTCCAGAACCTTCACAAGAGACTGATAGGTACAGGTACTGGTAGGTACAGTAAGTTATATTTCTTGGCATTAATATCACAGTTTCTGCTATAAATATTTCTTTGAACTTTTCCAGCTGCTCCTTAAAATGGAATCAATGCTGAAAAACCCTGTATTTAAAAAAGACGTTGTGAAATAATAACTTAGCCGTTTGCATAGCTGGGCGTAGTCCCTGGAGTGGCAACATCTTTGCCACTTCAGGGACTACACCCAGCTATGCAAACGGCCAAGTTATTTTTTCACAACTTTTTAAAAAAAATAAATACGATATACAGTGCCCTCCACAATTATTGGCACCCCTGTTTAAGATGTGGTCGTGGACTTCTAAAAATTCTCCTTTTTTTTAAAACAACATAGAACCCAAATGCAAAAAAAGAGAAAAATCCAACCTTTCATTTAAGTACATTACTTTGGTGGTAAAAAAATCACACATTTAGAAAAAAAAAAAAAACTTGAAATCATGTGTGCCACAATTATTAGCACCCCTAACAATTCCTCTGAAAAATTAAATTTATTTTTTTTTTTTTATATATTTTTCTGTAGTTGCTAAGGTTGGTCAGGGTATCTAGGGACTTTTAATTAGTAATTAATGATTTCCTGTTTCCCTGGGGTATAAATATGACGTGACACAGAGGCCTAATTCTCTTACCCATTTGTCAACATGGCAAAGACAAGAGAACACACCATTCAAGTAAGGCAGATGTGTGTCGACCTTCATAAGTCAGGCAATGGCTACAAGAAAATAGCCACTCGCCTTAACTTGCCGGTATCTACAGTCAGAGGAATCATTAAGAAGTTTAAAACAACTGGAACAGTGACAAACAAGGCTGGAAGAGGTCCCAAGTTTATCTTGCCACAACGCACAGTGAGGAGGATGGTAAGAGAAGTAAAAAAATTTCCCAAGCTCACCGTCACAGAATTGCATCAAAGAGTGGCATCTTGGGGTCACAGAGTCTCCAAAACAACCATCAGACACTCTCTACATGCCAACAAGCTGTTTGGGAGGCATGCAAGGAAAAAGCCTTTTCTCACTAACACTCACAAACGTAAACGTCTGGAGTTTGCTAAGCGGTACTGGGACTTCAACTGGGATCGTGTGCTTTGGTCAGATGAGACTAAGATTGAGCTTTTTGGCAACAAACACTCTAAGTGGGTCTGGCGTAAAACAAAAGATGAGTATGCCGAAAAGCACCTCATGCCCACCGTGAAGTATGGTGGAGGATCTGTGATGCTGTGGGCCTGTTTCTCTTCCAAAGGCCCTGGGAACCTTGTTAGGGTGCATGGCATTATGAACGCTTTAAAGTACCAGGATATTTTAAATAAAAACCTGATGGCCTCTGCCAGAAAGCTGAAGATGGGTCGTCATTGGGTCTTTCAGCAGGATAATGATCCAAAACATGTGGCAAAATCTACACAAAAGTGGTTCAGCAGTCACAAACTCAAGGTCCTCCCATGGCCATCTCAGTCCCCAGACCTCAACCCAATCGAAAACCTGTGGGGCGAGCTAAAGAGAAGAGTGCATAAGAGAGGACCCAGGACACTGGATGATCTAGAAAGATTGTGCAAAGAAGAATGGTCAAAAATCCCTCTCTCTGTGTTCTCCAATCTTGTGAAATGTTATAGGAGGAGATTAAGTGCTGTCTTGTTGGCAAAAGGAGGTTGTACAAAGTATTAACATCAGGGGTGCCGATAATTGTGGCACACATGATTTCAAGTTTTTTTTTTTTTTCTAAATGTGTGATTTTTTTACCACCAAAGTAATGTACTTAAATAAAAGGTTGGATTTTTCTCTTTTTTTGCATTTGGGTTCTATGTTGTTTTAAAAAAAAGGAGAATTTTTAGAAGTCCATGACCACATCTTAAACAGGGGTGCCAATAATTGTGGAGGGCACTGTATGATAAATACAAGCCTTGAAAAACCAGTCTACTGCGACCAGCACGATGGTGTACCCCTGTGAACTGGGGAGGTCTGTTACATAATCAACAGCGAGGTGGGACCAAGGCCGCTGTGGGATTGGGAGTGGCTCCAGGAGGCCACATGGTAACTGCCGTGGAGTCCTAAATGTTCTATTACGTCCCTTTGAAGGGATGGCCACAAAGTTCGTTCTGGACTAGGTGGATAGTACAGTGAATCCATGGATGTCCCATGCTCAGTTATGTATACATTCACTCGTTGTCGTTGTTCAACCAGGACATACTGCTTGTTTGGTGGCCAGGTTTAAGGTGCAAGTTCATTGGCTAAAGCCTATTGGATCTCCTCTATGATATCCCAATGGATTTGGCCAATAATAACTGAGGGTGGTAGGATAGGGTCTGGTGCGAGTGTCTTTTCAATGGGATCATGATGGCGTGAGAGGGCGTCTACTTTACTGTTCTTCGTTCCAGTGCGACAGGTAACTGTGAAATTAAATCTGGTGAACAACAGTGCCCACCTGGATTGTCACGGATTCAGGCGTTTGTAAAGGAAAAAAACAAAGAAACAAGGGGGAAAAAAGAAAGAAAAGACGCATGGCCATTCATATATAAAAAGGCATACATTCTAAATTTCTCTTTTACCAACTCAACAACAGAGTGAAAAAAGGCGAGCTCAAACTTCTATTTAAACAACTCTAATAAAACTATGAAAGTTCAATATATGAGAAATGGAACAGCGAGATTCGAAAGACATTTAGATCGCACCTGAAACGACTATTACAGGTCGGTCCTGTTCCGTCCTTTTCCAGGTGCACAAATCCTACAGTTGATTTTACACGAGTTTCTTTTATACAGTGTTTTTACATTCGTCTATTTTGTAGTTGTTTACATTAATGAAATGACTCACCTTGAACAACAGCAGTCTTGGCATTAATATTACAGTTTCTGCCTTAAATATTCCTTTGAACTTTTTCAGCTGCTCCCCAAAATGAAATCAAGACTGAAAAACACTTTCACTTTAGGAAACGGGATTCATTACAGGTGATGTGGGAGTGAGTCGATTCTTTTGAGCCGATTCAACTGAACTCAACTAAAAATTTCTTGGGCATTATGTTTTCATGTTTCTCAAATACATTACATAAAGTCAACATACTAACAGTAATTTATCCTCTGTGTATAGCAAAACATACAAACAAACAAACAAAAAAAAACCAACGAATCAGTCTTCAGATGCAAGTGAAACACAAATGAATAACCAAAACAAAACTCTACATATGAACGTGGACTCTAGAAAACAGACAATAAACAAAAACAAAACATACTACATTTGAATAATAATTTAAAAGCTGAACTATTGCATTTTTAATATTGAAAATGAAAGACCACTGATCACTCTTAATATTGAAATGCATTTGGTTGAGAAATAACACATCTTTTAATATTAAATTAATAAAATATAAAAAATATATATTCAATAAATTATTAAAAAATAATTTCTTTTTTGAATGAACATAAAACATTGCTTGATAATTCTATATACTGTACATGTGACACATCAGACTTTGTGTTATCTATTAGCTCTTTTTATTCATAATATCTGCATAGAAAACATAATACAATTTATATGTAACTTTTTAATGTCGGACATATGTTACAATTTGTGTGTAACCGCATATAAGAATAGTTAATAAATGTAATTCAAAAGAAATTCAAATATGTAGCTAGAGTGAAAAATGTTTATTTTTGTCAGAAGACAAAATTATTCACAGCTTTCAAAATCAGGCAGTATTGTCAGTGCATTTTAGATTTATCAACAAAAAATATCTATAAACCACAACGTAATTGGATTCCTATTTTTTTCTTTTTTTTTTATGATATTGGAGAAAAAAGAACAAATAGATGTAATCTTACCCAAACATAATGCTTACATATAAACAAAACTGTTGTCTATAAATTTGTTCTCAATTCCCTAACAGTCTAATCACATACACACACAGATGTTCACCTGCCATCGAACCTAAAAGAAAAAGATCTGAATTAATAACCATAAACTCGACTGGGTTCAGACTTCATGCTAAACATCATGCAATTATATCTGCTCCAAGAGAAACATCATCTTTTTTTTTTAGAATGAACCATTCAACGATTTACTTGTCTGTGTTTTAACATTTAGTTAGAACAAATGAGAAGGTCCAAAGATTTTTTAAATGGTGAACAATACAGTGTAATTCATCTCATGTTCTACATTTAGATTTAGATGCAGTGTGTAAGAACAAGCTGAGGTAAATTTTATAAGAATAGTAGAAGATGTTAGGAGCTGAAAGAAATGTCAGATTGAGGAAAGTTTTTGCTTATATGAAATATTTGTGGCAATGTGATATTAAATTCAAAAGGTTTAATTAGACTTAATGTTCTGTTTGTCATTAACAGTGTAAAGCAGAGATCAACGAAAGCAGCAGGATGAAGTAACCGACAGAAATCAACATGTTACTGAAAACAAAGCAGCACTGAAGCAGATTTATAGAAACAAAAACTATAGTGAATACAATGAAATTTTGTTTTTGTTTCCTAACCTGGTAATCTGATATTTATTCAAAGATATGTACAAACTTTTTCTTTTATAAAATATATCTAAAAACTCACCTCAGTTTCTGTAGTTTGTAATGTTTATCATTCTTAAAATCAGAAAGAAACCTCTTTCCCCAGGCTTCTACATTATTACAGGACAGATCCAGTTCTCTCAGGTGTGAGGGGTTTGATTTTAGAGCTGAAGCCAGAGCAGCACAGCCTTCATCTGAGACACCACAATTACTCAACCTGAAGAAAGACACAATGACACACACACTCCGTCTAATTTAAACTTCATCATACAGACATTTTAAACATTGTTCATGAGACGATCCACAGTGCTTACCACAGTGTCTCCAGTTTACATTGTGGATTCCCCAGTACAGCAGAGAGACACCTCAGTCCGGAGTCTCCTACATTATTCCAAGAAAGGTCCAGTACTCTAAGGTATGCAGGGTTTGACCACAGAGAAGCACAGCTTTTATCTGAGACACCACAATTACGCAACCTGTAGAAAGACACAATGACACACTTTACCAACAAATTTGTATTCTTTTTAAGTTTTAAGACCTCAGGTAGGGCAAGTCAGAGCCAGGTTTTCTGCCAGACAAGCAGGCAACGTCCTTTGCAGTGGATAAAAAATGGACAATGATTGTTATAGGGAAGGCTGGCCTTGATGAATAAGGAAAATGAGGGAGAAATAAGGTTGGATGGTGTGGAGATGGTGAAGCAGAAAGTAAATAGGATTAGTAAGGAGGAAGTGAGAGCAGCTATTAAGAGTATGAAGAATTGAAAGTCAGTTGGACCAAATTATATACCGGTAGAAACGTGGAGATTGCAGTGGAGTTTTTACCAAGATTGTATAAGAACAAAAGAAATGTGCAGACCTGCAGTAAATACAGGGAAATAAAGATGATCAGTTACAGATTAAAGTTATGGGAAAGAGTAGTGGAAGCCAGGCTGAGAGAAGAGGTGACCATCTGTGAACAACAGTATGGTTTCATGGCGAGGAAGAGGAAGAGCAATGCTTGCTTTGAGGATGTTGATGGAGAAGTATAGAGAAGGTCAGAAGGAGTTGCATTGTGTGTTTGTGGATTTGGAGAAAGCGTATGACAGGGTGGAGAGAGGAGTTGTGGTATTGTATGAGGAAGTCTGGTGTGGTAGAGAAGTATATGTGGACAGTGTGACAGCAGTGAAGTGTGCAGTAGGAACGACAGACTGATTAAAGGTGAAGGTGGGACTGCACTGTTTGCAGTGGTGATGGACAGGTTGACGGACGAAGTCAGACAGAGATCTCTGTGGAATATGATGTTTGCGGATGATATTGTAATTTGTGGTAAAAGTAGGGAGCAGGTGGAGAGGAGCCTGGAAAGGTGGAGGCACGCGCTGGAGAGAAGGGGTGGTGCGGTTGCAGGGAGAAGAGCTGGTGAAGGTGGAGGAGTTCAGGTACCTGGGGTCAACAGTGCAAAGTAATGGAGAGTGTGTTAGAGAACTAAAGAAAAGAGTGCAGGCATGGTGGAGTGGGTGGAAAAGAGTGATAGCAGGAATGATTTGTGGTAGAAGAGTATTTGCAAGAGTGAAAGGGAAAGTTTATAGGACTGTGGTAAGACCTGCGATGGTTTAGACAGTGGCATCGATTAAAAGACAGGAGGTGGAGCTGGAGGTGGCAGAGCTGAAGATTCTGAGTTTTTATTGGGATTAATGATGATTAGAAACGAGTTTATCAGAGGGACCGTGCATGTAGGATTTTTTAGAGACAAGGTGAAGGAGGCGCGATTGAGAAGGTTTGGACATGTGCAGAGGAGGGACATGGGGTATATTGTAGGAGAAGGCTGAGGATGGAGCCGCCAGGAAGGAGGAAAAGAGGAAGGCCAAGAATTAGGTTTATGGATGTGGTGAAGGAAAAGATGCAGGTAGTTGGATGGAAAGAGGCAGGTGCAGAGGACAGTGTAGTATGGAGACGGATGATCTGCTGTGGCGACCCCTAACAGTAGAAAAAGGCACTTTCAGGGGCTCTAATCATGCTTCCCCTCCCTGTAGCTCCTTGCTCTGTAAAAATAAATGCTGCATTATTTTTAAACACTGCATACATCCGACCCAAAGATTTTAACACAACTCATCAGTGAGCAGTGAAATGAATCACTCTTCCTCCTTAGGACAGTGATTTTCTTCTTCTTTCGGCTGCTCTCATTAGGGGTCGCCACAGCGGATCATCTGTCTCCATACCACCCTGTCCTCTACATCTGCCTCTTTCACACCAACTACCTGCATGTCTTCCCTCACCACATCCATGAACCACCTCCTTGGCCTTCCTCTTTTCCTCCTTGCTGGTGGCGCCATCCTCAGCATTCTTTTACCAATATAACTCATGTCCCTCCTCTGCACATGTCCAAACCATCTCAATCTCGCCTCCCTCACCTTGTCACCAAAACGTCCTACATGCGCTGTCCCTCTAATAAACTCATTTCTAATCCTGTCCATCCTCGTCACTCCCAACGAAAACCTCAACATCTTCAGCTCTGCTACCTCCAGCTCCGCCTCCTGCCTTTTACTCAATGCCACTGTCTCTAAACCATACAACATCTCAGGTCTCACCACAGACCTATAAACTTTCCCTTTCATTTTTGCAGATACCCTACTATCACAAATCACTCCTTTTACTCTTCTCCACCCACTCCACCCTGCCTGCACACTTTTCTTCACTTCTCTAACACACTCTCCATTACTTTGCACTGTTGAGCCCAGGTACCTGAACTCCTCCATCTTCTCCACCTCTTCTCCCTGCAACCGCACCACTCCACTGCCCTCCCTCTCATTTACGCACACGTACTCTGTCTTACTCCTACTGACTTTCATTCCCCTTCTCTCCAGCACGTACCTCCACCACTCCAGGCTCTTCTCAACCTGCTCCCTACTCTCACCACAAATCACAATATCATCCACAAACATCATAGTCCATGGAGACTCCTTTCTGACCTCGTCAACCTGTCCATCACCACCGCAAGCAGGAAAGGGCTCAGGGCCGATCCTTGATGCAGTCCAACCTTCGCCTTGAACCAGTCTGTCGTTCCTACTGCACACATCACTGCTGTCACACTGTTCTCATACAGGTCCTGCACCACCCTCACATACTTCTCTGACACACCTGACTTCCTCATACAATACCACAACTCATCTCCTCTTTCTCTAAATCCACAAATACACAATGCAACTCCTTCTGACCTTCTCTATACTTCATTCTCAAAGCAAATAATGCGTCTGTGGTGCTTCTCCTCGGCATGAAACCATACTGTTGCTCACAGATGGTCACCTCTTCTCTCAGCCTGGCTTCTACTACTCTTTCCCATAACTTTATTTGGTGTGACTGATCAACTTAATTCCCCTGTAGTTACTGCAGGTCTGCACATCTCCCTTATGCTTCTCCTTAGGACAGTGATGATGAACCTAAAACCTGTGTTTTAGTGTTTGTCATGTGTCTCTCATAGATGATCTTAAGGACAGTGAGGATGAACCTAAAACCCGTGTTTTAGTGTTTGTCATGTGTCTCTCATAGATGATCTTACCTTAGTGTTTCCAGTTTAAAGTGAGGATTTTCCATTAAACTAGAGAGATGCTTCACTCCTGAGTCTCCTACATTATTTTGAGACAGACCTAGTTCTCTTAGGTGGGAGGGGTTTGATTTTAGAGCTGAAGTCAGAGTGGCACAACCTTCATCTGTGACCCCACACTTACTCAAACTGTAGAGAAACACAATGACACACTTTAAATCAAAAGACTTCAATCTTGATTTATAACTCACTTTAAAGATAAAATTATTTTACAATTAAGAAAGAGTAATCACGTATTAATTGTAATACAATTGCACTTAAAATGATCATACCGAGAGATTCTATAAGCTGTTATAAATGATATTAAACTATTAGCAGCTGAACAGTTGATGCAGCAAAGGTTTCTTTGCTGATTGGAATGCTCGGGAGAAGAGCCCTGGCATGGGCTACAGCAGTATGGGACCATTACAAGCAAAAAACCTCTCATCCTGAAGCAGTCAACTCAGTGGCGGGCCGTGCATTTTGTACCTGGGCCTTCAGTGGGGACTTAATCCACCACTTAATACCACCACTATCACGTCACAATTATAGAAACCATCAATACTCTACAAAAATGCAATATAACAACATGTGGCATTACAGAGAGAGACGAATTTTACATATGGAGGGTGAATACCATTATACTAAAGCAAGAAACCCAGTTAAGACTCCAAACCTCTACACTACAACCTCAACTGTACACCTACATAATCTGGAGCAGTTCAGAATCAATATTTGTCTAATAACATGACAAAAACTTTAAAATCTAAATTAAATACAACCTTCTCACCAAAAATGTATACTTATAATTTGCAGAGCTCCTCAGAAGCTGTAATCCAGTGGTACCGCTCGTATTCACTGGTCTGGAAGTGGTGAACAAACCCTTTCCAGGGCTGAGACACACTAGCTAGCTTCGGGGTTGGCCGACCTCCTCACAATGTCTAGCATTTCTTCAAAATGGATTTTTAAGTATGTCCGAGACCAAATCAATTTCTCTTCCTCCGTAGGCGTAAAAAAGTCTAACTCAGATGTATTAATGTGTGCAGAGCTACATACGTGTTTTACCAGTCGAACTTGGCTGTACCAATCAGAGGACGGAAAAATGCTGACGCTATTCTGGGCCAGCTAGCTGCCCTGTGAGGCAAATCTGAAATCTGATTGGTTAAAAAAACCAATCTATTCATAATATTCTCTATGGTAAAAGGGCCAGCAGTACTGACTTTGAAGGCCCTGGGCAGATTAGATTGACATGGCAGCACATAGAGGCTGAAATCTGATTGGACAAACCTTCACCAATCACCGTAAAATCCAGTCCTAATCAGTACCCTGTGTCTACGATTCATCACTGATTTCTTTTGCCTGCTCATCCACTCCCTCCGTTTAGCTCTTTAGTTAAACGCTCAAGCCTTCCGTCAGCTACATATACACTGCAGGCTGAATCACATTTCTCTCCTACTCAGGCAATACATTTTGCCCTCCTCAGGACATGAACCTAAAACTTCTGCTTAATTCTTACCATTAGAGTATGAGTCTTACTTAGGAGAAGCCCATTTGATCATACCTCAGTGTCTCCAATTTACATTGAGGATTCCCCAGTACAGCAGAGAGACACTTCACTCCTGTGTCTCTGATATTATTAAAGGACAGATCCAGTTCTCTCAGATGTGAGGGGTTTGATCTCAGTGCTGAAGTCAGAGCAGCACAGTCTTCATCTGAAACACCACAATTACACAACCTGTGGAAAGACAATGTTTTTAATTGCACCTGTATTTAGTTGCAAGTACAACCCCAATTCCAAAAACGTTGGGACGCTGTGTAAAATGTAAATAAAAACAGAATGCGATTCTTAAATATCATAAAAACATTTTATTCACAATTAAAAAAAAAAATCTGATCTAATGTTTAAACTGGGAATATATATCATTTTAAGGAAAAATAAGGTAATTTTGAATTCGATTGTAGCATCATGTCTTCTGTCCAAATACAGCTGGGAATTAAGGAGAGCAGTTGCTGAAGTTTTGGGAGAGGAATATTGTCCTAATTGTGTTTGAAGCAGGATTCTAGCTGCTCAACAGTTATGGGTATCCTTAGCTGTTTTTTTGTTTTAACTTTTTCAAACAGTGAAAGGTCTAGAATGCAGGGAGTCCAGTTCAGTACCCAGACTTTTCGATTACAAAGTTGTGCTATTGTAATAGATGCAGTAAGCATTGTCTGGAATATTTTTGTTGAGAAACATTATTCTGAAATGACTACAATTTGTAGACAGTCTTTCACAGATTGGTGAAGCTCCACCTATTTTAAATTCTGAGAGACGCTGCATGTCTAAGATACACTATTTATGACCTGCTGACAATTAACCTCATTAGTTGTGAAATATTTCTCTAACTGTTTATTAAAATTAAACACTTACATTTTACAGATTTTTCTGGCCTTGTCCCAACTTTTTTGAGTTGTGTTGCAGCCATCAAATTCAAAATTAACCTTATTTTTGTCCTTAAATAGGTACATTTCCTAAGTTTACACATTTGATCTTTTTCTATGTTCTAAAAATATTCTGTTTTTATTTCCATTGAACACAGTGTCCCAACTTTTATGGAATTGGGGTTGTACGTGATGATTTGTTTAAAGCATATGATATTTTGTAGACAAATCATCATCACTTAATGACTAATCTGTTCAGTGTTCACTCCACTTTTTTAATTATGTTTCTTAGAGAGATGATCTTACCTCAATATTTTGACTTTACAATGAGGATTCTTAAGTAGAGCGGAGAGACACTTTACATCCGAGTTTAGTTTATTCCCAGTCAGATCCATTGTGATCGCTGTCAGATGCAGTTCTCTCAAATCGGAGGTTTCCGAGCTGAGAGCTGAGAACAGAGCTGCCAAACATCTCGCTCTGATTGTATCACACCTGATACTGGAGGAAAAAAACGTATACTTAATGAACTAATAATAGTGCAGATTAACAAACAAGTCCCCAAATCTGTCATTAAACTTTCTCATATTCATTCATACACTCAATACGCTTATTTTAACAACATTTTTAAAGGAAAACTATCCAAAATAAGATAAGATATATCCATTGCTAAATGTGATGCAAATCTCATAAAACATTGTGAGGGATGTGATCAAGCAGAAGACAACATTGGATTCCACACCAGTCAAAAGTACAAAAAGCTGAGGCTATCATAGGCACAAGCCCACACAAACTGGGTTAAATTTAGGCAGGAAGCAAAAAAAATAAAAACAGTCCTCAACTCTTCAAGTTCTGGTGCATCTGTGCCCATGATAGCCTTAAAATCCTGTTTTGAGGGTGTCTTCGAGACATTTTAGGGAGTTAAAATAAGCAGAAAGTGTAGGAAGGGTTCATGGTGTCAAGTTTTTATACTTACATTGCTTTTCTGGATGCTGCAATCACAGGCATCAGCTTAATAAGTAGAGATTCTGTGATCATGTCTGTACTGACATATTTACTCTGGTCAAATTCTACCAGCTCATGTGGTGATGTCAATAACATAAACACCAGAGCAGACCACTGTGTGGAAGAGAGTTCCCTTTGTGTCCCAGATTTGAAGTAGCGTTGGATTTCCTCCACTAGAGAATAATCACCCAGTTCATTCAGACAGTGGAACAGATTGATGGATTTCTTCGCAGGAAGATCTTCACTGATCTTATGCTTAATGAATCGAACTGTTTTCTCAATGCTTCGGGAGCAACTTCCTGTCTGTGTTACTAAGGCGTGTAAGAGATTGTGATTGGACTGCAGTGAGAAACCCAGAAGAAAGCGAAGGAAAATATCCAGATTCCCAGTCTGACATTTTAAGGCCTTATCAACAGCACTTTTGTGTACATGTGAAATTGTATTTTCTTTCAACCACACTGTTAAAAGTCTCCATTTTTTTACAACATTTCTCTTTTTCTTCATGCACATCAGGTGCACATACAGAGCTGCGAGATGTTCCTGAACACTTAGATGAACAAAGCAGTACACTTTACTCTGATGAAGGCCAAACTCCTCTCTGAAGATTTGTGTACACACACCTGAATACACTGCTGCTTCTCTCACATCAATGCCACATTCTCTCAGATCTTCCTCATAGAAGATCAGGTTTCCTTTCTTCAGCTGCTGAAAAGCCAGTTTTCCCAGTTTAAGAAGCATTTCTTTATCATTCTCCTGCTTCTTTGGGAACTTTTCTCTTATGATGTTGGTCTGAATGATGAGGAAGTGTGTGTACATTTGAGTCAGAGTCTTGGGGATTTCTCCACTCTCTGCTTCACCCAACATTCTCTCTAGAACAGTGGCTGAAATCCAGCAGAAGACTGGGATGTGGCACATGATGTAGAGGCTTCTTAATGCTTTCAGGTGTGTGATGATGTTATTGGCCAGGATCTGATCACTGATTCTCTTCCTGAAATACTCCTCCTTCTGTGGGTCATTGAATCCTCGTATCTCTGTGACTCGATGAACACATTCAGAGGGGATTTGATCAGCTGCTGCTGGTCGGGAGGTGATCCAGATGAGAGAAGAAGGAAGCAGATTCCCATTAATCAGGTTTATCAGCAGCTCAGGCACTGATGCTGATTCAGATACATCACACACTCTCACTGTGTTCTGGAAATCTAGAGGAAAACGACACTCGTCCAATCCATCAAAAACGAACAGAACCTTTTCCAAACTGGAAATTTTTATTTCTTTTATTTCCTTTAAAAAGACATGAAGGAGCTCCATCAGACTCAGTTTTCGGTTCTTCATCAAATTCAGTTCTCTGAAAGGAAGTGGACATATGAGTTGAATGTCCTGATTTGCTTTCCCTGCAGCCCAGTCCAGAATGAACTTCTGCACAGAGACTGTTTTTCCGATGCCAGCGATTCCCTTCGTCAGAACAGTTCTGATGGGTTCGTCTTGTTCAGATAAGGGCTTAAAGATGTCATTGTATTTGATTGGTGTTTCCTCTGTTGTTATTCTTCTGGATGCTGCTTCAATCTGTCTCACCTCATGTTCTTTATTGATGTTTCCACTGTGTCCCTCTGTGATGTAGAGCTCTGTGTAGATCTCATTCAGGAGGGTTTGATTTCCCTGATTTATTATTACTTCATTCAACCACTGAAACTTCTTCATCAGATATATTTTAAACGTCTTTTGAAATGTATAGCTAGCAACAGGTTCGGGGTCTTGCCTGTGGGATGGTGAGGTAGGAAGATATAGTGAGTCATGGTGAGTCGGGGTGAAAACAGAAAAATGGCACAAAATCATGAAGTCTGCTGAAACAAAATTGAAGCAATACACTCCATTCTATCAGAATGATCTCTACCATATACAATATTCCATTCTCATACACTAGAGCTCTGTATTAACTGTGACTTTATCAGTGGCATTAACAGTAAGGAGATGTTACCTGTGCAGAAGTGAGACGTTTCCATCTTCAAACTTCAGAGGCTCACCCTTAGACTGATCACTCTTCATGGAGATACAGCTGGGTGCTGTTGATTTGGTTCTTCTTCCCTGGGTGTTACTGTACAACATTATAGAAAGTCCAATTAGTGATTTATATCATATGCTTAATATTATACATACGTTACAGCAAGCATTTCATCATGAGTAAACCATTTGGTTAAGTTATTCCTTTCACCGGAAAAACAGATCAGGGGTCTCCATCCCATCAGTTACCACGGATTGTGTTTTATGATGTTCTCATGATTTGTTTGCCGTACTGTTTCTTTTCTAGATTCGAATCGTTCTATAGGAAATAACAGCAGATAGGCTTATAACTCCAACATATGAGTGAAAATCAAATGACAAATACAAGGTCATCTAACTGTCGCAGAAATTGCTTGTGATATATATATATATATATATCTCGGGACTAGAAACCATTGTGGGCAACATCATGGTGGGTAAAACTTCCTCCTCCACAGCTGGATATAATGCAAATAATTGAATGCAATGGCATAGGTGTGAGTAAAATCAATGGAAATCTAGTGAGAATAACAGCAGCAACTATTGCTTCAGACATCTATGAGATGAATTGCAAGATGTACAGATGGTCGAGTGTTTGTAGTCTCCACACAAAGTACACATGTAGCTCAATTTCCTACTGTGCTGTTGGTGAGCTTGTGTTCATCATGATCTCATCAACTCAAAGTGTTAATAGATAATATTATTACAATAATAGTTTCCATGCATCTCATTCAGAAGTGAGAAGAATTCATCAGTAAGCAGTGAGATGTTACCTGTGTAGAAGTGAGTGGTTTCCATCCTCAAACTTTAGAGGCTCACCCTTAGACTGGTTAGTCTTCATGGAGATACAGCTGGGTGCTGGTGATTCTGATCTCTCTCCTTGGAGATGACTGTACAACATTACAAAGTCCTTTAGTAATTTATATACACAGTCCACAATTAACTTTCTGATTAGTAATAATTTTGATTAAGTTATTCTTTATATATGAATTCACTAAATGTTTTATATTTAAACATGTATAATACGAGGATGAGGTTAGTTACCCATTTTCAGAGTTTGTGTATACATGATTTCTTCCATCTTTGAACATTGGTAAACAATGTACAAACACACCACTGAGTCCTGAAGATTCTCTGAAGAATCTGTTCTCTTCTGCTGGAATGAATCCCACTTCTAAAAAAAAACACTAATTATTGTCAGGATCTGGGAGAATTCGTTTTCTTGCCACTAGATGTCACTGTACCCCTACTCCCTATTCAAAACTGCCTATCCTCTTGACCCTAACTTTGTCCCTAATGTTTTTTTATTTATTTTGTGTTTCTTTGTTTTGTGTTTTGTTCCCCGTATTTCCCTGTCCTGGTCTTCAAATCAAACAAAAATTCTTTAAACAGTTTACAGAAAAGCAAGAGATGCTTTTGCTTCAGAGCTTTAGGTGCATGTCTGGGTTATGGTTTGTAAATATCACTTTCACAGTTTTACCAGTAGCATCCTAAATACTAATATCCTTTAACTATGTATTTTATTTTTATTTGATCAATATTTTTCCCACAAACGACCTTGATATGCGTCATTGAAGGTCTTTTTTTCAGTTCTTCAGCAACTATCATAGACTAGGAAGTCATCAATAAGTCGGAAGTTTCTTTGTTAAATAAAAGCAGATCATACATTTTAGCATATGGCTCAGAGATTTGAGATATTCAAAGATATAATGTTTTTGTATACAATTGGTTATATAAAAAAGACATTACTCACCATTAATCAACAGTCTTTGTGTGAAATTATAAAATCTTTTCAGATTTTTCAACCGCTTTACAAAATGGCTTCAGGCTGAGATGGAAACACTTTCACTTTCACGGAAAAGGTGACTCATTCATAGAAAATGTCAACTTCCTGGTTTTGCCTTCATGGTTCTCATATACATGATACACAGTGCAGCATACTGCCAGTATAAAAAAAAAATTCTAAAAATTAACAAGAATAAAACACTACAAGCATAATCATGGGGAAAACTAGACAAAAAACGATTTAAATGCAAGTAGAACACTACAAAAACTAAATTAGGAATGAAACAAGACAAAGACATGCATACATATAATTTTTATTTATTTTTATTATTATTACAGTGGAACCCGGTTATGTCGCCGGCGTAAGGGGTCGCCGAAAAGCGTCGAGATAACCGATGATCGAAGGGGAAACGAAAACCAATATGGCGGCAATATATTAACGTGCTTGAAATTTCTTTATGTACACGAGGTGCGTTAATTAAATGAGAATGTACAGGCACGTGTTTTTGGAGGTTTTTTTACACAACAGCGTGCTATAAAAATTTACATACATGTTTGTTTACACCAAAAGGCATATGTACAACAACTAACAGCAGAGATTTACCAGTATACAATACAAAACACCTTCGATTCTCAAAACAAACCTTTATTATATTCTCCAACATTGCAAACACAAAGATCGCTCAAAAAATCACAAAAAACGTGCGGGGTGTAGTTCGTTTTTACAAAAAGATAACCAGTGTCAACATTAAATTCTCGAGTCACTTCACTCTGACACAGCTCTGAAAAGTATCCTACACTTCCAACATAGCATCTGTAAGGCTTGATTTTTCTGCCACTTCCACGAGTTCTTCTGCGGCTGCACAGCGCCGTTGCACTACCGTATTTTCGCGTATATAAGATGCACCCTGGGTGAGGGGTATGTAAAACTATCTATAAGACGCGTCTTATATACGCGAAAATACGGTAGTGAGATGGTGACGTGGCAAAAGCCGGCTAATGGTCATGCGGATCCACATAACCGACGTTAAGTGGCAAGTTTGCCCTCCCCCCCCTCCCTTGTGCTCGAGATATTAGGGTTCGTCGACATAAAAGAATCGACATAACCGATTAAAAAAAGGTTAAAACAAAGTAAGAATTTGGCGGTTCCACTTCAAAAACGTCGACTTAATAGGGTTGGCGAATTAACCGAGGTCGAGATAAGTAGGTTCCACTGTACTTTTTTCTCAAATCTGAAGTGTATATTAAAATATATGTTCAGCATTCTCACATTCAGATTTAATAATCCAGTTTTTAGAAACCTGTTTTCAGGTTCTAAGTTTCAGAACAAAAGTGAACTTTAGGCTGGAAAGTTGCACAAGCCAGTGCACTGTTAACCTGGATAAATGGGGAGGGTTGCGTTATGAAGGGCATCCAGCGTAAAACGTGCCAAATCAAATATACGGATCACAAATCAGAATTTCATACTGGATCGGTCGAGGACCAGGTTACCAACGATCGCCACAGGTACTGTTAGCCAACAGGGTACCGGTGAAAACTGGGCTACTGTTTGCCGAAGGAGAAGAAGCAGAGGAGAAAGACGTCTACAGAGATGGCAGGGAAAGGAGAAGTGGAGGAGAGTGGAGGTTTTTGTGGGCACTTTAAATGTTGGTACTATAACTGGTAAAAGGATAGAGGTAGCTGATGTGATGGAGATGACAAAGGTAGACATGTGATTAGGAAACCAAGTAAATGGGGAGTAAGGCCAGGAATATTGAAGGTGGGTTTAAACTGTTCTATCATAGTGTGGATGGAAAGAGAAATGGTGTAGGGGTGATTCTGAAGGAAGAGTACAGTAAGAGTGTAGTGAAGGTGAAGAGAGTTTCTGATAGGTTGATGAACATGAAGCTGCAAGTTGAAGGAGTGATGATAAATGCCTATGTGCCTATGCTCCACAAGTGGGTTGTGAGATGGAGGAGAAGGAAAAATTCTGAAGTGAGTTAGATTAAGTGGTGGAGAGTAAACCTAGGAAAGAAAGATTAGTGATTGGGGCAGACTTTAATGGCCACAACAGAATAGAGACACAGAATGTCAAAAAAGTATGTTGTGGTCAGTAAGAACTTAGTGCACTAAGGTAGTTTTCAAAGTGCTGGAAAGCTAACAGCAAGTCAAGAGCTTCCTTTTCGATTGTGCTATAGTTAAGCTGCTGTTTAAAAACTTATTTGGAAAATAACAAAAAAAGGGTGTTCTATCTCCTGATCATCTTGTAAAAGAACCACCCCTGCACCTGTGCTAGTGGAATTAACTTCCAACTTAAATGGTATGCTCAGGTATGGAGCATACAGAACTGGGGAGCTAGTCAAGAAAAGTTAACCTGCCTCGAAAACTGACTGACACTCTTGGGATGATTTAAATGACATATTCTTTCGTAGCAAGTTTGTAAGGGGCAAAACCACATCAGAAAAAATCTTACAAAAACACTGGTAGTAGCCAACCATTTCTAATTCCTGCCTTTTCTCCTCCCTAACTCCAAACATTTATGAAGAATTCAAACATTCTTCAAAATAGTCTTTCCCAGAGGTGGAGGACACTTTGCCAAACACTGCTCCAGCAGGGCTTTCAAGGGACCTCTCACAGTGTGATCAAACAAGGTCTAAAGGGCTAAAACCAAGGTACCACATCACGTACAGCAAGAAAAAAAAAAAGAGGCACCCCCCTCATCCCAATTCTTACCTGTTTCTACACAGAATATGTGCGGCATGGTTTAGAAAGTTTGGTGAAAGCGCTCCAAGGCACCTTGCAACTACGGATGTTAAGCACTCGAGAGCTGGTGGGAAATTTGCAACACACGCTTTACTTGTGAAAACGACTAATGTGAAGTTTGTCTTACGATTGATTTGTATATACCTGGGAAGTCAAAAGGTAGTAAAAAAACTTCACGCTAGCTTTAACCACTGCATTTGATTTAAGGGTATGCATGGGCAACGCTTCAGGGAACTGGGTGGCAGCACACATTGCAGTTAAATAATTATCAGAGCGGATTTTAGCCAGTGGTCCAACACAATCCACAATGATCCGTTCAAACAGACTACAATGGGGTTTAAAAGGGGTTTAATATGTATGACAGGTCTTGCAGTAACTTGTAATATCACTCTTGATACCGGGCCAATAAAAATTATTCAGGATACACTGACAAGTCTTGCGGATCCCCGCATGTCCCCAAACAAGATGATCATGAGCCAATCTAAAAAGATGACCTCGAAGTAAAAGGGGAACCACAACCTGAAATGCATCCAACCAGCCATCATCAGAACTGACAGGGGACCATTTCCTCATCAGCACCAAATTGACCCCATACCAATTCCTTGAATTAATATATCTCTACCTGTCTCCACAGAGACAGCCCTTTTAGCTGTTTCTGAGAAACTGCATGCTGCTCGATCAGCCATGCTGTCATCTGTACTTATCTTCCTGGACCTTTTAGCAGCATATGACACAGTCAACCACAAGACTCTCTTGTCTACCCTCAAGAGCCTTGGCATCAGCAGAACAACATGGGAATGGTTTGGGTCCTACCTGGAAGGTCGCTCATACCAGGTAACATGGAGGGGATCCACATCTGCCCTGTGCAGACTCACCACTGGTGTCCCACAAGGCTCGGTACTTGGTCCCTCTTTTTCTCCCTCTATACTCACTCCATTGACAAAGTCATATCCTCACATGGGTTTTCTTACCACTGCTATGCAGATGACACTCAACTCATCTTTTCTTTCCCTCCATCAGATACCATAGCTTCTGCTCGGATCTCGGCATGCTTGACAGACATATCCTCATGGATAAGTGCTCATCAACTAAAACTCAACCCGAGCAAAACAAAACTGCTGGTCATCCCAGGTGATTCATCTCCAGGTCAAGATCTCTGAATAACTCTTCATGACTCTCTGCTCACCCCTTCAGCCACTGCTCGTAAGCTTGTTCTAACTATGGACAATGAACTGTCCTTCTTCCCACGTCACTAATGTGGCTCTCCCAAGTTCTCCCACATGACTCCACTGCTGCGCTCCTTTTACTGGCTTCCAGTAGCTGCATGTATCAGATTCAAAACACTGATGCTTGCCTACAAGGCCAAAAATGGACCAGCGCCATCTTACCTCAGAGACCTCATCACATCTCGCACTGCACCACACTGTCTGAGATCCCCCAGCACTGCTCGACTGGTACCACCTTCTCTCAGAATGCGAGGTAAGTATACTTCAAGGTTTTTCTCTGTTCTGGCACCGAGGTGGTGGAATGAACTTCCAAAATTAAATAGGCTAAAATTAAAAACTGAAACAAAGTCGCGGGCCAAATTTATTGAAAAATTTACTGCAATTGTGCATGTTTTCCCTTCTCTCCAGATGTTTAATGTTAGACCTTTTTATATGGAAACGAACTTTAGTTTTGCATAAACATTGAATCTGGAACAACCAAAGTTTAATATTATAAAACACATGAGAAATTACATTTTAATTAAAACACACATCAGTGGTATTTGTTATCTTTCAACTATTAACAGTTCATGCCTTGGAGTAGAAAAAGTGCATAAAGACAACATTCATTCAAGCTCAGTTTGCTACACTCTGATTTACTCTGATTGGTTGAAGCCAAATACCTGCCATCTCTTCTTAGATGCAAGTGCATCAATGTCTGGGTTTAGGCTCTGAGCTGAGGAAATCCTCAGGATTGAGTAAAGGTGTTCATCAGTGAGACGACTCCTGGGTGGGGTTTTGTTCATCTTAATTAAAGAGAACACTTGCTCCCATAGATATGTGCTGCCGAACATAGAGAGCGTTTGAGCAGCTTGGGCACGAAGTTGGGCAGTGTGTCGGAGAGGAAACATGGAAACTGTGCAGCACACACAGAGTCGTACTTTGACTTGACTCACTACACTGGAGTTTGATCAGCTCCATTTGGAGGTTGGTTGGTGCGCTTTCCAAGTCAACCACAAACGGATTACTGAGCAGATCAAATCTGCATTTCTGGGCTTCAAAGTCGGCAAATCGCCGGATTAATTCGGCTCTGAGTTTTTTAGTGGTCTCGACTGACGCGCCAACGCACTAAAAAAGCATTCTGGGATTTGTAGTATTAGCAGTGTATGCGCTATATACTGGCGGGCAGCTCTAATACACATTTGATATGATTTCGCGGGCCAAATATAATTATTTTGACACCCCTGCCCTAGATGTCCGTACAGCGGAGTCCCTGGCTATCTTTAAGCGACGATTGAAGACCTACCTCTTCCTGAAATACTTGCTAAATGCCGCAAATGTACTTAAATTAGCACTTTCCAAGTAACTCGAGTTATATTTATATTAAGTTTGTAATCTTGCGTACCAGTGTATATTTATTCATTGCTAGTGACTCAAAGCACTTTTGTACGTCGCTCTGGATGAGGGCGTCTGCTAAATGCCGCAAATGTAAATGTAAATGTTTAAGGCAAAGTAAGATGTGGGCAAATGTACAGAATTGGCAGGCGGGCACAAAATTGGTAGACAAGCAAAAGTCTCGAACAATCAGTGTAAAAGATGACAGGAATTCGAGAAAACAGTACTAAAATGGGTTGAAATAGATGCACAAAAAAGGCTACACTGGTTTCATCATTGTGCAAATTGTGTAGTCCAACAGTGACCTGACAAAGTTGTGTTTTTATTATGTTTGTGTTTATGTATTAGCGTTTAAAAAAATAAATAAATAAATATAATATATATATATATATATATATATATATATATATATATATATATATATATGTATATAAATATATATATATATATATATATAATATATATATTGTATTGTGACATCTCTATTAAATACAATATTATTGCATTTAATACAACCATGCATGTGTTAAATACAACTTAAAACATATTACAAAAAAACGAAACACAGTAACTACATAAAAATCGCAAAACTGATTTATATCATGTAACCTATGAATGACAAAGGAACAAGTTAAACACAATGAATTTCATTAGATACACATCAAATTCACCACCAAGAAATGTGTTAAAAACTTTTTATATCCTTCAGGTTCCTATTGGGAGTGTTTTTAAGCCATGAACATGAAATTATTTAAATGAAATGCAGGAACTCTTCAGTCTTCATCACCAGATGTTCATCACACACTGTATATCAAATAAAAAAAAATATCTCAATTAATAACCGCACACTCGACTGGGTTACTTTAATTTTTCCAACATGTATCTAATAACACCACTGCTCACCTCAGTGCCTCTAGTTTGAAATGTTCATCATTCCTAATAGCAGAGAGCAGTCTCACTCCTGACTCTTGCATTGTGTTACAGGACAGATCCAGCACTTTCAGGTGTGAGGGATTTGATTTCAAAGCTGAAGCCAGAGCAGCACATCCTTCATCTGAGACACCACAACCCCACAACCTGCAGAAACACAATCTCACACACACTCAATCTCTCAGTTGATAAACTTTATCAAGGCAAAGAAAACTTGTGTGTTTGTTTTTTGTAAATTTGAGCAATGCAGCAGTGTTGGGTTAAACTTTTTTTTCTCTTAACTTCCTTAAACAACATTGTTGTTTAGAGAAAAGATAAAAAAAAAAAAAAAAAAAACCGTTGTCCTTCTATCAACCACCGTTATTGCGCAGTGTTTTTTCCGGCATTGAACACATGAACATGCTCAGAGTTATTGTTTCTGCCTAATGCAGTTATTGTTATTGTTCATCGTGTCAGGACCTTCCGGTTTCGCGGACAAAAAAGACATTTACTTGGGGCCAGATTATCTCACCGGCTCCCTAAATACCTGCGATTATTCTTGCCCCCCTGCCTGTTCTGGTTCCTGTTCCCTACTCCTGATCTGGTTTCCTGTTTCTGCCCTGTTTATATTTTGGACCTCGAACTTGTTAGTGCTTTTGCTCGGTTCTGTTTGTCAGTATTTGGATTTCGGACTGTTTTTGGATTCTGAATTTGCCTTTCCTGCATTGCTTTGTCTGATGGCTCTCGTTCTTTCGGACAGGCTTTGTGTTTTTCCCCCTGCCTGTTACACTTATTTAAGACCATTTTCACCATACCCCTGTTGTATCCTGCATCTGGGTCCTCCTTCCAGGCACAGGATTTCCTGACAGAATAATCTGGCCCTGCATCGAGCTCCTGACACATTGTGCTTTTGGTGGGATCTTTGCAGAACCCCCACCCTTAAGGAAAGCAACTGGCCACAAATTTCCTCTATTTGTAGGTTATTTGTCTTATCAAGCATTGATGAACACTTTTTAAAAATTTTGAAGACTTTCCCAACATTGTCCATTTAAATAATGCTTCATCCATTGCCCAATGAAAGTTTATTTGCACCAAAGTTCATACTTATCAATAAAAGAACAGAGTTTTCAGAGAATTTTACTTCAGATTTTGGACTGGTAATTGCTAAACAGGTTTACTTTTCCCTCCTGCACTCTAAATAATTACTCAATATTCTCAATTAGGTCTGGAAACGGCTCCTGTATGTGTATCGTTTATAATTTAGTTTAGTCAAATTGCTGTTTTCTGTAGTGCCAATGAATTTTAGAACCAGATTTTATGGGGAAGCAATGCAGCCTGAAGCGCCTTTAAACTCACTATTAGAGAATGTGTGTTACCCAGGAGGTCATGCGACGCTCAAAAAGATGGTCTTACCTCAGTATCTCTAGTTTACAGTGAGGATTCTCCAGTACAGCAGAGAGATACTTCACTCCTGAGTCTCCTACATCATTCCAAGTCAGATCCAGTTCTCTTAGGTGTGAGGGGTTTGATCTCAGAGCTGAAGTCAGAGCAGCACAGCCTTCAACTGAAACGCCACATTTACACAACCTGTAGAAAAGCACAATAACACACTAATCTTCAACATATTTTTATTTAGGTTTAAGATTTACTTTAAAGGTTATCTGTTGCTACCAAATGTGTGTGTGATTTTAATCTATGCTTAAATTTAGTAGTGAAAGTCACTTTAACTTGTCACATTACATCATGATGAAATTCTTTTAATGCATACCCCAGATTGTTGGGATTGTATGGCACCGTGCCCCTGAAGCAGAGAGGGTTAAGGGCCTTGCTCCAGGGCCCAACAGTGCTGGAGATAAAATCCCCAACCATTCAATTTGCCCCCCTAAAACCTTAACTAATGAGTATAACAAAGAAAAGAATAATTTTGTCCTCCTTTTAAAACCAGGTGTAATTCAGCACTATGTGTGTTGTAAGAAAAGATGGCAGATCCCCGGTTTTAATGCATTTATTTAATGGCTCATACGCCCTTTCACATTATTTACATTTATCTATATAATAAAACATAACTTTTCATACACACAATTACTGATTCAGCTTTAGCTCAGTGTTAGATTAAAGAATGCATGGATTTAAAACAGGTTTTCTATTGATCCGCTTGTTTATTAGAGATCTGGCATCCATGTTCATAACAGCTAGATAAAGTACTTGTACTGAACAAGCCTTCAATTACAGGATATATGATCATTTGTAATCGGTTTATATCATTCATGATGTAGAAGTGTCTGAATTAGTTATTTTAAATAAATTAATGAATGCATGGACTAATCAGGAACTTATTAAATTAAACTAACCAACAGAGGAGCAGTCACTCTCTGAGAAATGATTTTACCACAATTTCTCCAGTGCACAGTGAGGATTCCCCAGTAAAGTAGAGAGAAACTTCACTCCTGAGTCTCCTACTTTATTATTGGACAGATCCAGTTCTCTCAGGTGTGAGGGGTTTGATCTCAGCGCTGAAGTCAGAATTTCACAGCCTCCATCTGATATACAACAATCCCGCAACCTGTATAGAGACGCGATAACGCACTCTTTATCAACAGATTTAAATCTTGGTTAAAAACTAGACACAATTTTATACTTAGTTTCTCCCAACTGTTGATATTAAACCATCAGAAGCTGAAGCTGGACAGAGAACAGCAGATGCACCATGAACTTAAAAAAACTTGAGATGATGTTCAATAAAAATTTGCAATAAAAGTAGTCTATTTTTGCATTTATATAAATATATACAATTGTTTTCATGCAGGATCAAGGAAGTAAAAGTCTGAATCCGAAAGGTCCGAATGATAAAATACAAACAAAATCATGAATTACAACTAATATATAATGTCGCGTTCTTCTTCTTATTTCGGCTGCTCCCATTAGGGGGCGCCACAGCAGCTCATCCGTCTCCATACCCCCTGTCCTCTACATTTGCTTCTTTCACACCAACTACCTGCATGTCTTCCCTCACCACATCCATAAACCTCCTCCTTGGTCTTCCTCTTTTCCTCCTTCCTGGTGGCTCCATCCTCAGCATTCTCCCACTGATATACCCCATGTCCCTCCTCTGCACATGTCCAAACCATCTCAATCTCACCTCCCTCACCTTGTCTCCAAAACGTCCTACATGCGCTGTCCCTCTAATAAACTTGTTTCTAAATACATATGTCAAGTTCAAAGCATTCATTTAAATTTAAACTGTTTGCCCATGCTTCAGAGTGGAACATTTTTACATACATTATTATAATCATATCACATTATGAAAGTCAGTAGGAGTAAGACAGAGTACATGTGTGTGAATGAGAGGGAGGGCAGTGGAGTGGTGCGGTTGCAGGGAGAAGAGGTGGAGAAGGTGGAGGAGTTCAGGTACCTGGGGTCAACAGTGCAAAGTAATGGAGAGTGTGTTAGAGAAGTGAAGAAAAGAGTGCAGGCAGGGTGGAGTGGGTGGAGAAGAGTGATAGCAGGAGTGATTTGTGATAGAAGAGTATCTGTGAGAGTGAAAGGGGAAGTTTATAGGACTGTGGTGAGACCTGAGATGTTGTATGATTTAGAGACAGTGGCATTGAGTAAAAGACAGGAGGTGGAGTTGGAGGTAGCAGAGCTGAAGATGTTGAGGTTTTCGTTCGGAGTTCAGGATTAGAAACGAGTTTATTAGAGGAACAGCGCATGTAGGACGTTTTGCAGACAAGGTGAGGGAGGTGAGATTAAGATGGTTTGGACATGTTCAGAGTAGGGACACATGGTATATCGGTAGGAGAATGCTGAGGATGGAGCCACCAGGAAGGAGTAAAAGAGGAAGACCAAGGAGGAGGTTTATAGATGTGGTGAGGGAAGACATGCAGGTAGTTGGTGTGAAAGAGGCAGATGTAGAGGACAGGGGGGTATGGAGACGGATGATCCGCTGTGGCGACCCCTAATGGGAGCAGGCGAAAAAAGAAGATTATAATCACATTAAAATTTATAGAAGGAGCACAGTGAAATCATTATTATTTCACCACCAAAATGACCATTGCTGTGGCTTTTGAGATCTTTTTTTTTTCTCAATAACAAAATAAGATTATAATACCAAAAATGTTCAAGACTAAAATAATATCAGCTACTCAAATTCATCTGAGCCAGACTTTCTGTGCCCGATCATCAGTGTTCAGTGCAAAACAAATAAATGTCTTTCTCAGGACACTGATGATGAACCTAAAACTATTACTATGGTCTCATTATTAGATAATGTGTATTACTGAGGAGCAGGTCAGATGACTCATAGAAATGATCTTACCTCAGTGTCTCTAGATTCTTCAGAATAGCAGAGAGACACTTCACTCCTGAGTCTTCTACTTTATTATTAAACAGATGCAGTTCTCTCAGGTGTGAGGGTTTTGAACTCAGAGCTGAAGCCAGAGCAGCACAGCCTTTATCTGAGACACCACACGCATTCAACCTGTGGAGAGACACAATTACAAAATATGTATCTCCTCTACTTTTTGTGATATAAAAAATAGGGAAAAATAATGGTGGTTTTTTAATGTACTGGAGCTGTTTGTCTGGTGAAGGACCTTTATGTTTGGTTGTTATATGTGACATCTATTAAATATCAACAAATCAAATATCTTCTAGAAGAACAATATCCAAAATATACGGTCAGTTCAGGCAGGGATGACCCACTATGCAGGACACACACAGATGTATACAAAAACAGACTTTAAATGGAGCAGCAGGCAGATAATAATTTCCGAATGTCTGAAGACGTATGAACACTTGAATAGAGAGAACGAGGACAGTCAAATAAAACAGTCTTAAAACCAAACCCGGAGTCAAAAGTTGGGCAGAGAAAGAACACAGTCCGAAATAACAGTCGTTACCGAGTCGGAGGGGGAAGTAAAATGATAAGTAAAGTTTATGAGTGGAAAAAAATGATATTGAGGGAAGATGGCCGCTGTTCTGGCGATGCCGATCCCCGGGAGCGAGGCTGGCTGACACACACACATCAAAACACCACCACTAATGCTTACCTTTAAAGAATGCGTCTGACAAAAAAAGCAGATCATGTAACTCTAAGAGACATGATCTAACCTCAGTGTCTCCAGTTTACAATCACGGTTCTCCAGTAGACCAGAGAGAGCCTTCACTCCGGAGTCTTCTAATTTATTCTGAGACAGATCCAGCTCTTTTAGGTGTGAAGGGTTTGATCTCAGAGCTGAAGTAAGAGCAGCAAAGCCTTCAGCTGAGACACTACAATCACACAACCTGTACAGAAACACAATTACACACTGCATCAAAATGTATATATACTGTATATATATATATATATATATATATCAGGAGAAATTAACTTACTTCAATATCTCCATCTTAAAGTTAGTATTCTCCAATCCAGTAGCGTAACTCTTCACTCCAGAGTCTCCGAGTGTATTCCCAGACAGATCCAGTGTATCCACTGTCAGATGCAGTTCTCTCAGATTAGAAGTTTCTGAGCTGAGCATTGAAACTAGAGCTGACCAACTTCTCACTCTGATTTTATCACACCTGATCCTAAAAGAAATAAAGTACACAAAGTAGTGTAAATATCCTAGGTTACACGATCAAACAACAGTTTTTAAACCTTAAAGGACAATAGTTGAGGACCATACTGGTTTCACAACTACTGTATGAGGCAATCATGGGCACAGGCTCACACAAACTGGGTTTGAGATAAGAAAAAGAAAATCACCAGGGGTTTCATTTAAGAAATTGTGTGTTCGATCCTAAAAGTGTACATGTGCCAGAAAGGTAGAAATGATGTAGGCCAAAAATACGCACACCTTTAAGAAACGTTCTTTTAAGAATCACAGATCACCACAAGTGTGTGTATGTGAATCAGCCTCATATCTCGCCCTGTACATGCACATGTTTAACCATAAATAATCAATACAAATCACCTCATGAATGATGATCCATATTACTGAGCTTTGCACGCAATCGTACATTCGTTACAGTGAACATTGGCGACAGGTGAGAAAAGAGCAAAGAAACATGACCTTCCCAGACACTGAGCTACACACACTTTTAGGGGAGGTGGAATCTTAGAAAACAATGATATTTGGTGAACACATCAGCAGTTTACTAATTAAAGAAGCACTGCCCCAGAGCATTAACTCCTCATGTATCTGAATGTAGAACATAGATACAGGAACACATGTTTCTTAACCATTTTGTTTGAACAGCTGTTTATGAAAACAATAATTACTCTCCACATTTTCAGCCCCGTTTTGGGCGTACGCCACGTTTATAAAAGAGACCCCAGGCTCTCTTTTCAGTCCTCAAATGTTCAGTTTCAGTGCCTCTATGCCCATGATGGCCTTCTTGTTCTGAGTCTGTTTTAAGGTGTGTTGATGTTTTAGAGCAATGTATCAGTTTAATATGAGCATTCTTTGTTCAAAATGACAGCAAAGGTGCATTTGGGGGTTAAACATAATATCTATACTGAATATACTGTATATATATACATTGGGGCAAAAAAGTATTTAGTCAGCCACCAATTGTGCAAGTTCTCCCACTTATAAAAGATGAGAGAGGCCTGTAATTTTCATCATAGGTACACTTCAACTATGAGAGACAAAATGATGGAAAAATTGTGGAAAACAAGTATTTTGTCAATAACGAAAGTTCATCCCAATACTTTGTTATATACCCTTTGTTGGCAATGACAGTGATCAAACATTTTCTGTAAGTCTCCACAAGGTTTTTACACACTGTTGCTAGTAGTTTGGCCCATTTCTCTATGCAGATCTTCTCTAGAGCAGCGATGTTTTGGGGCTGTCGCTGGGCAACACGGAATTTCAACTCCCTCCAAAGATTTTCTATGGGGTTAAGATCTGGAGACTGGCTAGGCCACTCCAGGACCTTGAAATGCTTCTTACGAAGCCACTCCTTCGTTGCCTGGGCGGTGTGTTTGGGATCATTGTCATGTTAAAAGACCCAGCCATGTTTCATCTTCAATGCCCTTACTGATGGAAGGAGGTTTTCACTCAAAATCTCATGATACATAGCCCCGTTCATTCTTTCCTTTACATAGATCAGTCGTCCTGGTCCCTTTACAGAAAAACAGCCCCAAAGCATGATGTTTCCACCCCCATGCTTCATAGTAGGTATGGTGTTCTTTGGATGCAACTCAGCATTCTTTCTCCTCCAAACACAACAAGTTGAGTTTTTACCAAAAAGTTCTATTTTGGTTTCATCTGACCATATGACATTCTCCCAATTCTCTTCTGAATCATCCAAATGCTCTCTAGCAAACATCAGATGGGCCCGGACATGTACTGGCTTAAGCAGGGGGACACGTCTGGCACTGCAGGATTTGAGTCCCTGGCGGCATAGTGTGTTACTGATGGTAGCCTTTGTTCCTTTGGTCCCAGCTCTCTGCAGGTCATTCACTTGGTCCCCCCATGTGGTCCTGGGATTTTTGCTCACCGTTCTTGTGATCCTTTTGACCCCACGGGGTGAGATCTTGCATAAAGCCCCAGATCGAGGGAGATTATCAGTGGTCTTGTATGTCTTCAATTTTCTAATAATTGCTCCCACAGTTGATTTCTTCACACCAAGATGCTTACCTATTGCAGATTTATTCTTCCCAGCCTGGTGCAGGTTTTCAATTTAGTTTCTGGTGTCCTTTGACAGCTCTTTGGTCTTGGCCATAGCGGAGTTTGGAGTCTGACTGTTTGAGGTTGTGGACAGGTGTCTTTTATACTGATAACGAGTTCAAACAGGTCCTATTAATACAGGTAACAAGTGGAGGACAGAGGAGCCTCTTAAAGAAGAAGTTACAGGTCTGTGAGGGCCAGAAATCTTGCTTTTTTGTAGATGACCAAATACTTATTTTACACCATAATTTGCAAATTAATTCTTTAAAAATCAGACAATGTGATTTTCGCGATTTTCTTTTTCTCTTTTTGTCTCTCATAGTTAAAGTGTACCTATGATGAAAATTACAGGCCTCTCTCATCTTTTTAAGTGGGAGATCTTGCACAATTGGTGGCTGACTAAATACTTTTTGCCCCACCGTATATTTATATATATATATACTTCTGTCTTTGATGGTTTTTTATACAAATGACCCACTTTGCTTAAACATGAATATTTATTACTGTAAGGTCAGCAAAATGTTTTCAATTTCTCTCTTTACAGTAGAACAGTTATATTCAGTTTTACTTACATTGCTTTTCTGGATGCTGCAATCACAGGCATCAGCTTAAGAAGAACTGATTCTGTTATCTTATCTGTACTGATATATTTACTCTGGTCAAATTCTTCCAGCTCCTGTGCTGAGGTCAGTAACACAAACACCAGAGCAGACCACTGTGCAGAAGAGAGTTCACTTTGTTTTCCAGACTTCAGGTATTGTTGGATTTCCTCCACTAGAGAATGATCACCCAGTTCATTCAGACAGTGGAACAGATTGATGGATTTCTCTGTAGGAAGATCTTCACTGATCTTCATTTTAATGTACTGAACTGTTTTCTCTATGTTCTGGGAGCTACTTCCTGTCTGTATTACTAAGGCATTTATGAGATTCTGATTGGAACTCAGTGAGAAACCCAGAAGAAAGCAAAGGAAAAGGTCCAGATGTCCAGTCTGACTTTGTAAAGCCTGATCTACAGCACTTTTGTGTACATCTGAGATTTGACTCTCTGAAAACGAATACTGAAACACGTTTTTCTTTTTCTTCATGAATATCAGGTGCACATACAGAGCTGCGAGATGTTCCTGAATGCTCAGATGTACAAAGCAGTACACTTTACTCTGATGAAGCCCTTTTCTGAAGATCTGTGTACACACACCTGAATACACTGCTGCTTCTGTCATATCAATACCGCATTCTCTCAGGTCTTCCTCACAGAAGATCGGGTTTCCTTCCATCAGCTGCTGAAAAGCCAGTTTTCCCAGTTTAGGAAGCATTTTTTTATCACTCTCCTGCTTCTTTGGGAACTTTTCTCCTATTATTTTGGTCTGAATAATGAGGAAGTGTGTGTACATTTGAGTCAGAGTCTTGGGGATTTCTCCACTCTCTGCTTCACCCAACATTCTCTCTAGAACAGTGGCTGAAATCCAGCAGAAGACTGGGATGTGGCACATGATGTAGAGGCTTCTTAATGCCTTTAGGTGTGTGATGATGTTATTAGCCAGGATCTGATCACTGATTCTCTTCCTGAAATACTCCTCCTTCTGTGGGTCATTGAATCCTCGTACCTCTGTGACTCGATGAACACATTCAGAGGGGATCTGATCAGCTGCTGCTGGTCTGGAGGTGATCCAGATGAAAGCAGAGGGAAGCAGATTCCCTTTAATCAGGTTTATCAGCAGCTCAGGCACTGATGCTGATTCAGATACATCACACACTCTTACTGTGTTCTGGAAATCTAGAGGAAAACGACACTCGTCCAATCCATCAAAAATGAACAGAACCTTTTCAAAGCTGTACACTTCAGTTTCTTTTGTTTCCTTAAAAAAGACATGAAGGAGCTCCATCAGACTCAGTTTTTGGTCCTTCATCAAATTCAACTCTCTGAAAGGAAGTGGAAATATGAGGTGAATGTGCTGATTTGCTTTCCCTTCAGCCCAGTCCAGAATGAACTTCTGCACAGAGACTGTTTTTCCAATGCCAGCGATTCCCTTCGTCAGCACAGTTCTGATGGGTTTGTGTTCTTCAGATATGAGCTTAAAGATGTCATTGTATTTGATTGGCGTTTCCTCTGTTGTCGTTTTCGTGGTTTCTGCCCCAATCTTTCTCACCTCTTGTTCTTTTTTTATGTCTCCACTTTCTCCCTCTGTGATGTAGAGATCTGTGTAGATCTCATTCAGAAGTGTTTGGGTTCCCTGATGTTTTATCACTTCAATCATCCACTGAAACTTCCTTATCAGATTTAATTTGAAATCATTTACAGCAGGAGGTCTTGGGTTGTGCCTGTGAGGTGGTGAAGTATGAAGAGTCATGGTGCTTTTATCATACTTTAAGAAAACATTTTCTTGCAGTTTATTATCTTCTCACTATGTGTTTGTGTTGCAGTAATATATGTTGAACGGTATCTAATTTCTGCACAAAAATCTACATCTTCCTTCTTTGATAGCTAAATATAATGTACACATGTATAATGTAAAGTTCAAGCATGAAGAAACTGTAATTGGAAGCAAGCAAGCAAACCCCATTGTTAAATTACCGTAATTTCCGGACTATTAAGCGCACCCATATATAAGCCGCACCCACTGAATTTGACAAAGATTTAAATTTTAAACATAAATAAGCCGCACCTGTCTATAAGCTGCAACTAATTACGCTGAAACTAATGAACTTTACACAGGTTTTACCGAAAGACAGAGTCTGTTACACAGTCTAACGGGTAAAATATGTTGTGGCTCCTTTAAGAGCAGAGCGGCATTTTGGGAATAGCCTGCCGCCGCACTTTGCCGGTATTACTGCATGTGTGCAAGGCCGAGGAATATGTCCTAATTTTTTTCTGATGCTCAGTTCTAAGTTTCTTTGACTAACCCATAACGATGTTGCCAAGAAAAATAAAAAGGCACGAGTTTTGGAAACCTGTCTGTGCTTATATGATTTCTGTTGCAACTGGAGTTAGCGAGCTCTCCCTTCACCCAGACTCAACGCGTTACAACGGCTTGTATCTAAACAGTAGCCTACCAAGAAAGTCATTGTTCACTGTCTTCCTCCTTCCTTTCACAACTATTTCTAAGTTTATCTTTTGGCATCGTCGTGCGTTTAAATATCACCATCGGTGAAGCTTTTCTTCTGATGCCGTGCAGCTCAGAACACAGATGAAGTGCGTTTTTTTGTTTCCGTTCGGAAATCACATTGGTCTAATGTTATGGCGCTCAGTTTTTTGGCTTGAAGTTTGTGAAACCGGCAAAAACCCAGGAAAAGTCCATAAATTAGCCACTTCGGTGTTTAAGCCGCCGGGTTCAAAACGTGGGAAAAAAGTAGGTGGGTACATACTTGTGTATTGAATTGAGTAAAAAAAGGATGGAAAAGTGTCGGTTAAAACAGATAAATGGCACAAAATCATAAATGCTACTAAACACTCAATGTAGTTATTTAATCAATTTCAAGAGAAAACTACTTTAAGACAGAATATAAAATCTTAGGTTAATGCCAGAATTTCGCTTTAGCAGTGACGTTAAGAGTGAGATGACATTACCTGTGTTGTGAGGATCCTCCTTTTTTAAAATAGATAGGAACATTTTTAGACTGATCGCTCTTCATAGAGTTCCTGCTGGGTGCTGGTGATTCTGATCTCTCTTCCTGGAGTTTACTGTACAACATAAACAGTCCTTTAGAGGTTAATACACTCACCATACACACCGCTATCTTTTCATTAATAACACATCCTCTGCTTAAATTGTTCGTTTACTATGTACATACTAAATATTTTTTTATTAAGTACATATTTTTGTTAGATTTAATAACAGTTAATGACTAAAACACATTGATATTGTAAGTCACCGTTTTTTTGAGGGTGGGGACTCTTTATCTGTGTCCAGATCGGGGGTCTCCATCTTTGATTATTAGTAAAATATGTACAAACACATGGAAGTCCTGAAGAGTCTGATCCCTTTTGCTGAAATGGATTACACTCCTAGAAAACACAAAAATGTGCAGCAAATCTTCACAAAAGTTTTTATATCTTTGTCCTAAAAAAGAAAATCAGCATTTAAGCACACCTCAACAATGGAACTGTAATATATGGACATTCAGTGCCACCGAGATGAGGATGGGTTCCCTTTAGAGTCTGGTTCCTCTCAAGGTTTCGCCTCATACCAAAGCCCTCAAAACCTATTAACCACACATTTTAATATATCAACAAATAAGTCATATAAGAACTTTGCATAAGTAAACTTCATATATGTATTTATATTAGTCATTGCATTAGAGTCATTCCATGATCTGACTTTGCCATTAAATGTTAGCTAATTAATTATTTTGATACTTTTGCAAGTATCAAAATCATAATATATTTACTAACATTTTTTTGGAATAAAGACAGCATGCAGTTTTATTGGAGCTTTGGAGCGTTTCTCAGATCAAAAATTAAATTCTCAAAACTACTTGTTCAACCTCCACATCATTTAATCACTTGTGCTCATCATAAGAACATTTATTTTTGCTTTGATCAAATTGCGAATGCTTTTCTACATCATTTAATGGATTGTGTACGAGTGTCTGCTGTTTCCTACATTATCAGTTGTTTATGTTCATGATGATCAAAATATATTATACTGGTTTCACCTGAATAGTTTTAACCCCCAAAACATCTCAGCATCAGTTCATTGCATACGTCATTGAATGCAAAATGGTTAAACCGGTTATCAGAATCTGTCATCTAAAATTACTATTACAATTTTTTTGTAAATGTGTTGAAGTGATGAATTGTGCAGATGAATCTTGAATGTCACTAATGAAGGCGAGTGAATGGCATCAGATCAACCAATGGTCAAGCAGTTCTCTAAAACAGGTCAAAGGTGAAGCTCGTGAACCTTCAATTGGGGAGTGAATACAGACAGAGCAAACTCTGAAAATGGATGAACAGCTAAGAAACAAATGAACACTTGTACAGTTCAGTAAAAGTGTGAACCCTTCTGAGTCTAGTGCAATCAATATAAATCAAATATGCAATAAAATAAAAAATTTGTGCTGCTGAAATTCATAAATACCAAACAATGGGAAGTCAGATTTTGTGCATTTTCAGTCGCTGTGATCCAAAACGTAGTTTATATCAAGAAATACTGAAACTGTGCATCATCACACTGTTAACACGACTAAACATTTTGATGATTGTGTTTGTGAACAATGACAAAATAACTTTTCATTCTGATGGAAATGGGAACTGAGGATTTTGAGAAATGTTCCGGCTTTTGCAAGAAAGCCAATGTATTGTGCTGTTTTTACAAATTGTTTTTAGAAATGCACTTACTGGTTTGCAAATTTTAAGGGTTGATTTGATAAATGCTTCAAAGCAACTGAGAAAAACTGTAAGAATTGAACTCAGTGATTGGAGAACATATATAATATAGTTCCCCTTTCAGGAACTCGAGCTGTGTCGAAACGCTATGGAAACGCTATGGGAGATGCAGCGTCTCGTTCCCTCGGGGAACTAGGGTTACGGTCGTAACTTGGAGACGATATTTTATGTATATATTTATAAAATATATACTTTCCCCCTAGGCTTAAAATATTGTACATCACTTTAATAGTTTATCATTGTACAACTTAGAGGTAGAACACAGTATAAATTTGTTATATTTACATCAATATGCTTAAATACATATATTTTATTCCTTTCAGTCGTGCAGCAGTGCCCTCTAATGGCCAACAGGTATTATAACATCAATCCAAATACATTACAATATTTATCAGTTTAGGGTTTGTGACTATAGTACACTATTTGATATTTTTAGATATTACTTTTTCCCCTATATTTTAGAGCTTATTCATGTATTGGTACATGCAGACATTCCGAGCTATTAGTTTGTATAATCAGTGGAATAAAATTTAACATTCAGTTTTATGTTATAAGGGATCAAGGCTTCAATGATTATAATGATACAATTCATCATTGTAATATATAAAAAGTATAAAGGAAAACTTTAGATGTTATATATTAACCTTAACGTCAATAATTAGTTCTTATAAGTTTCTCCACAAACACCCGATTATACGTACCAATGTTTTTGATTCCTTGAAATAAAAGACATTTGTCCCCTAATTCTTTTTTTGACCAGAAACTCTTTAATGTGTGAGTCAAGAATGGATGGGAGAAACTCTTTCACTTTAGCAAAGACGACGTGCAAATGGAACCATGTGAACCGATTCAGGAGTCGACTCGCAAATCTTCTAATCCAGTTCTCTTCTCTTCTATTACAAAAAAAAAATCCTCAGTGTTTTGTTTTCATGTTTCTCAAATTTGTCAGGTGTGGAGACTGGAAGCACACAAATGAAGGACGCAAGCAAATACAGTATTTAATGAAAGAAAAACTAATAATGTGGAAAACAAAACCGTTCTTAAGGTGTTGGGCTCAATTCCGACCCCCCTGGCTGAAGACTTCCTCCCTTCGCGTGCTCGCGGACAGTACCGTCGTGTTCCTGTAGATGGCAGTATAAACTCACAAATCATTCACTTTCAAAACCCAGCTGCCTTTCTTCTTTCTGCATACCCAAAGAGTCAATAAAATGGGTCTGATACACTTTCATAACTAGTAATGTATGTGTAAAATACTACATTTCATTCTATTAACATGAACAGCTTTAGTATTTATTATTTAGGCAGGCTGATTTAAACCCACCTGCCTAAAATCTACCCCCCTATTTCTTCTGTCTGCATTGCCAAAGAGTCACTAAAATAGGTCTGATACACAAGTTATACTGTTTAATGCACCATTTTATTTTTGAGCTCTTTATCCATACAACAAAAAATTAGTCCTTCTTTAAAACTGCAGAAAAAATAATTGGTGCTTCCCTGCCAACTCTCCAGGACTTTACCATATAAGAACCAGAAACCGGGCCGGAAAAAACCCGACTGACCCTTCACACCCTGGACACAACATCTTTCAGCTCCTCCTTTCTGCCATGTGCTACAAAACAGGAACTGCCTTGCAGTCAGACTAATTAATAACTCACCTTAATTATATTTCCTGCTATATATCTATAAGTGCTGCATTATCAGAGCTGTCAGTCATCACATCATCTGTATATGTTACACACTATTACTGCTGTTTATTGTACAAAGTTCTAAAGTAAACTCTTTATCATAACGGATGCACAATACTGTTATTTGCACCATGCACTCTCATACTTTATGTACATTACTGATCTGTCATATACTCTGTATCCCTATTTGATACTCGTACTGTCTATGTTGTCTCACATTGTCTGTATTTTCTTGTATAGTCTGTTTTTGTCTTGTAAATTCCAAGCTGAATGTATAGTGTTATTTATGTCTATACTTTTGAGAGTCACTAACATCTGGAACCAAATTCCTTGCGTGTGTCAACACATGTGCAGAACAACTAGCAGATGTCTTCACTGACATCTTCAACATCTCCCTGAGCAGCGCCACTGTTCCTACGTACCTCAAGACGACGACCATCATTCCTGTGCCGAAAAAGTCTTCTGTGTCCTGCCTCAATGACTATCGTCACGTTGCACTCACACCCATCATGATGAAGTGCTTCGAGAGGCTTGTCATGAGGCACATAAAGACCCAGCTCCCACCCGCACTGGACCCCATGCAGTTTGCGTATCGTCCAAACCGCTCCACGGACAATGCCATCTCCACAACCCTCCATCTGGCCCTCACCCATCTGAATAACAAGGACTCTTATGTAAGGATGCTGTTCATAGACTTCAGTTCAGCATTCAACACAATTATTCCCCAGCACCTGATCGAGAAGCTGAGCCTACTGGGCCTGAACACCTCTCTCTGCAACTGGATCCTGGACTTCCTGACCGAGAGACCTCAGTCAGTCCGGATCGGGAACAGCATCTCCAGCACCACCACACTGAGCACTGGAGCCCCTCAGGGCTGTGTGCTCAGTCCACTGCTGTTCACTCTGCTGACTCACGACTGTGCACCAACGCACAGCTCGAATCATATCATTAAGTTTGCTGATGACACGACCGTGGTGGGTCTAATCAGCAAGAACGACGAGTCAGCATACAGAGAGGAGGTGCAACGGTTAACAGCCTGGTGTGGAGCCAACAACCTGTCTCTGAACGTGGACAAAACCAAAGAGATGGTTGTTGACTTCAGGAGAACACAGAGTGACCATTCTCCACTGATCATCGATGGATCTTCAGTGGGGATCGTCAAGAGCACCAAATTCCTTGGTGTTCATCTGGCGGACAACCTCACCTGGTCACTTAACACCAGCTCCATCACCAAGAAAGCCCAGCAGCGTCTCTACTTCCTGAGAAGGCTGAGGAAAGCTCATCTCCCTCCCCCCATCCTGACCATGTTCTATAGAGGGACCATCGAGAGCATCTTAAGCAGCTGCATCACTGCCTCGTTTGGGAACTGCACCGTCTCGGATCGCAAGACCCTACAGAGGATAGTGAGGACAGCTGAGAAGATCATCGGAGTCTCTCTCCCCTCTATCATGGACATTTACACCACACACTGCACCCGCAAAGCAAACAGCATTGTGGACGACCACACACACCCGTCACACACACTTTTCACACTACTACCATCAGGAAAACGGTTCCGAAGCATTCGGGCCGTCACATCAAGACTGTGCAACAGTTTTTTCCCGCAAGCCGTCAGGCTCCTGAACAAACATCTGGACTGAACTCTCTCTCTCTCACACACACACACACACACACACACACACACACACACACTTACACACAACTGAGTGACTGATCTGTACAACCGGACTCAACACACATACACTTCACACACCCAGGTTTCAGCACCATTCACACCTCTCATTATCGCAAAATGTTTACATGCCGTTTGTTGCTGATCTTTCGGGACTTGCTCTTTTTGCACAATATTCTGTCCAAATCCTTTGGCCACTGATCACTTTATTTTGATTGCTGCTATTATATTTTATACTATTATAGAATTGCAAAATTCTGTTCACATTTCTGTTTACATTTCTGTTTACATTTCTGCTACTGTGCACCTTATCCTGTCACGACAGGTTTTACTGGCGGAGCTATTGCTGTTTTTATTTTTATATTTTGTGTATTGTGTATTGTCCTGCACTGTCCTGTGTTGTCTTGCACTGTCTTGTGTTGTCTCTTGCACTGTTTGCACCAGTTGCACACATGCACTTTATGTGGCGAGGATCTTAGTTCCTGGCCCTGTGTTCTTCTGTTCTGTGACTGTTGTTTTATGTTGTTTTATGTAGCACCTGGGTTCAGGAGAAACGTTGTTTCATTTCACTGTATACTGCATCAGCTATATATGGTTGAAATGACAATAAAAGTTTATTGACTTGACACTTGGCTAATAAACCTGATTCTGATATCTGCTTAGTTTCCACAGTCAGACACAGAAAGCGCACTTTTGATGTCCCCTGCCTGGGTACATGATTGGTGGTACCGCCGACTGCAGCAGTCACACGCAATCTGAAACATAGCAAAATTTTAACTTTCTGCAATGGACCAGACAGACACTGTAACCAGTGATAGAATTGTAATAGATGCAAGTGAATAATATGGACCATAGTCTCCACAGACATGGCCCAGCTGGCTCAGGTCATCTGAAATAACCAATTCAAGTGAGGAAAAAGACATAAAGAACAGGAAGTCAGTAAATGTACCCTAAGCATCGCAAAATAAAATATATCTCATTTAAACCCAATTAACAGGTAAAGTTCTGTTAAAAAAGTCTCTGGAGACTGTAAAGATAACAAATAATCAATTAATAAAATTTGACGCTTTTCTGAAATAATTAGCAAATTAAGATCCAGTCAAAGGTTCTATAGAAGAGTATCTGTAAGAGTGAAAGGGAAAGTTTATAGGACTGTGGTGAGACCTGAGATGTTGTATGGTTTAAAAAACAGTGGCATTGAGTAAAAGACAGAAGGTGGCACTGAAGGTAGCAGAGCTGAAGATGTTGAGGTTTTTGTTGGGAGTGACGACAATGGACAGGATTAGAAACGAGTTTATTAGAGGGACAGCGCATGTAGGACGTTTTGGAGACGAAGAGAGGGAGGTGAGATTGAGATGGTTTGGACATGTTCATAGGAGGGACATGGGGTATATCAGTAGGAGAATGCTGAGGATGGAGCCACCAGGAAGGAGGAAAAGAGGAAGACCAAAGAGTAGGTTTATGGATGTGGTGAGGGGAGACATGCAGGTAGTTGGGGTGAAAAAAGGCAGATGTAGAGGACAGAGCGGTATGATATCAACTACGGTTTGGATTACAGCGACTGAAATTTGATTTATATTGATTGCAAGAGACCGAACAGGAATCACATTTTTAGATGATTTTTAGATGACAAAAAAAAATGTTCCTCAAAAAAAAAGATTGAAAAACCATGCAATGACAAGAAATAGGTTGATGGGCTGAAAATAGGCTGAACATTTTTTGCAAAGATTTAATGAGTGAAAGTAAAAAGTTGTGCAAAAAATGAAGAGTGAATAAAGTAGCAGAAAAATCTACTTAAGTACAGTAACAAAGTATTTGTACTAAGTTATTTCCCATCTCTGCATCAAATATATACAAATCTTTCATAAAAATATGGTCGTTTATAATAATAAAATGACTCACTTTTATTCAACACGTTACACTGTTTTTGTGTAACATTTACAACTAATCTACTAATCAGACTCGAGGCTGAGGGGAAAAAAACACTTACTTTAGGAGAGGAGATTTATTTACAGGTGATATGGGATGGTGTCGGCTCCATGAACCGACTCTTTTATATGACTCTTTTATATGTTTCTCAAATACTTTACACACAATGCAACCAGTACTACCAGAAATATCACCCCTGACCTAAACCAGTATATTTCTGTGTCATCTATATCATTTTTGTTTTTTTACACATTTTACTTACTAAAGCATATTTAATGATTTTTTAACATAAAACTCAGTGTGTCATATGAATCTCAAAGGCTCTGTGAATGCCCAGTGTACAATCAAATTTACCGCAGGGGTTTTAGGACATGGGTTTTATGCTTTAGGTGGTTAATCTTTTACAGCTGGAATTTGACTCCCACACTCCTTAAGAGAAATAAAATAAAAATTAATTTTATTTACATATACACACAGCACTCCCCAGAGACATGTGATCTTTTATGACTTTCCTCCAAGCTTTCTTTTTATTCATACTGTCCCTATTCACATTTAATGAGAAAAAGAAAAGAAAAATATTTTACTTGGTAAAATGGTGTTTTGTGAACATAATTCTGTTTTATAAGAATACTTAAAAAATCTGTCAGGGATCATTTTTGCTTTACCTGCACAAAACCTTTCATTGAAACCCCCCTCCTACCAAAAATTCACAAGTAGTAAAACCATGAGTAATTGTTATATTGGTGGATTTAATCGACTTGGGTACAGGAAGAAGTACATTTTAGGTTTAATAATAAAAAAATTTAAAAAATACCTAAAAAAAAATAATAAAGAGGATTTAAATAAAAACTTTATCAATTGCACATCATAAAAATCCACAAAAAAAAGTGAAAACAAAAATACAAACACTGAATAAAGGCTTAGGAACAACAACCGTAAAATGCAGACTTTGGCATATGTGAATGAACCAGAGTGTGAACTTTCCAGTGCAGTGTGTGAAAGTGTGTGAAAAACAAAAATGGCCTTGAGAGAATTTTTAACCAGAGAAATAAAATGAGAGGGAGGAATGACTATGACTCATGATTATGACCAAGTTATATCATAAACACGATCACGAGCTTCTACCTTCTGGATTTTTGCATAAAACTCCTGTTAATAAAACTAAATCGTTTTAGACATTAATTTATCCCCTCAGCTGTAAAGTTTGTACATTTAAGATAAAAACCCTATTAGGAGGAAACCAGGTGTTTGTACTGTGTGATTGAATTGTATTATGTAATATGACTTGGATGCTACGACCAAATTGCCTTTGTGAAATCAACAAAGCTGAACTTGAACTTGGGAACAGGTGCTCAATCAGTAACGGGGGAGGTTCGTGTTGACCGTGTTTAAATTCTCGAATAAAAACTGATAAACAATTCTTATCATGTTTCTCTTTGTCTCTTGAATTTTGTCGGTTGATCGCATTAAAAGCTGGAAAAAAAAGATTAGTAGTGTCAAAAACCTGCAATTGTCACGGTGGTTGTTTTCATTTTGTTTTTAGAATGGAAATGTTTACATAGAAACAGAAATGTAGTATTTGTTGAGATTTGATTTCGTTAATATCTGAATCTAATATATTTTCCATGCAAATATATCATATATATTGGAGCATTTGCATGTGGTTTGCAGCTGAACTTCTGTCAGTAGTGACTGTGAATAACCTATCAAGGCTTCAGCTGTTCTCCAGTAGCATTTTTAGATGATGTTGATGTAATGGCCATGTCAAATCACACATTTGTATTTGAATACTGAACAAGGCAGTTGATATCTGGGTTTGTAGAGCTTTTCTTATTTCCTTTGCTGTATTTCCTTCCTATTTCCAAAAATATTCGCCTGACCTTTCCTGCTATATGTGCTTCTTTTCCAAACTGTTTCCACAAAGCCGGAGGCACTCAATTGTACAGGACGTCATTAGATGCGCTTTAATAAAATTTTGTATTCGCTTGAACTTGGAAACTCAATCCTGTTCCAGCATGGTGAGCTCCTTAAAGATCTGGTTTGCATGCTTTGGAGAGGAAGATCTTGCTGCTATAGAGCTCTGATCTCATCCCTACTGAACACCTTTGAGATGAATGTGAACGCTGACTGCACCCCAGGTCTCCTCACCTACATCAGTACCTGGCTTTCATAACACCCTTGTGACTGATGAACACAAATATCCATGAGCACACTATAAAATCTAGTGGAACATCTTCCCAGAAGAGTGGAGTAGAATTCGAAGAGCAAATTGGGACTAAATGTGGAATGCGATGCTCAAAAATCACATACCGCACTTATGACCAGGTGACCCAATACTTTTGGCAATATAGTGTATATATTTTTGTTGCATTGCATTCACCTTATTATATTCACTTGGTTTGTTAATTCCAGGTTTGACTACTAGAAAAGAAAAATATTTGTGACACCTCTCGTAAGTAATATAAGAAAGTATGAAGCACACAAGCAGTACTGTGCATGTGAAAAATACTTTGAGCCCATTACAAATATGCATCTAATGACCTTCATTTAGATAAACGTTCACCAAACTCTTCCTCTGCTAACTATTTCCCAACATGGCAACCCTGAAGCACTGGAGTCTTCGTCACGCAGATGCTCACCACCAAACCCTGAATATAACAGACAAAGATGCGAATTAATAACCACACATACTTTTGGTACTTCATGATCAGCAGTCTCAGTGTCATTGCTCACATCAGTTTCTGTAGTTTGTAATGTTCCTCCTCCTTAAGAGCATTAAACATCTCTTTTCCCGAGTCTCCTACTTTATTATCAGACAGATTCAGGTCTCTCAGTTGCGAGGGGTTCGATCTCAGAGCTGAGGTCAGAGCGGCACAGCCTACATCCGAGACGCCACAACCACGCAACCTGCAGAGACACGAGGACACGGTGGTGAGTGGGCGTGTCCTTCTTTTAACAACGTGTAACCACTTGTTTATGAGGAGTCAAAATGTCTCAAGACATCTGCTTCATGTTCACTATTAGACAATGTGTGTTACTAAGGAGCAGGTATATGACTTTTAGAAAGATGGTCTTACCACAGTGTTTCAAGGTTACAGAGAGGAGTCTTTAGTAGAGCGGAGAGACCCTTCACTCCTGAGACCCCGATTTTATTACAGGAAAGATTCAGTTCTCGCAGATATGAAGGGTTTAATCTCAGAGCTGAAGTCAGAGCAGCACAGCCTTTGTCTGAGACACCACATATACACAACCTGTAGAGAGACACAATGACACTCATCCTCAACACATTCCTATTGGTTTAAAACTTATTTTAAAGGTCACCAGTTGACCACACTAAAACATTTGTGTTCACCACTTTAAATTCCAGTTCATACCAGCTAGTGTTCAATCATCAATAATTTTCATATATATAACCTAAAGCTAAATCAGTTAAAGATAAATCATTGGCCCTCAGCTACCCACCTTGGAGAACATTCACAAAAAAAGTCTGAGAGGCATTATCAAAAGACCCCAATCATGGACTATTCACCGTTCACCCATCGGGCAGCGCTTCAGGTGCCTCTGAGCCGCACAAACAGACTTAAGAATAGCTTTTTATTCCTGTGGCTTTCACTGCACTGAACATTAAATTGGCATCCGATGTCAAATACATTGCTGCATTGTCATTTTCTGTGTTCTTTTGCACTGCTTTATCCAATGTGCATTTTTTGCACCGTTCATAACTTTTTTATTACTGCGCTACTGTACATTCCACTCATATATATTCTGTATATACTGTACCATAGAACATTCATACTTGTACATAACTATCATTCGAGCATGTTATCTCCTGACCTCCTGACATCTATGCACAATCTTTGTACAGTATATTGTATATTACTATATAGATATATATTATAGCCTACCGCACCTTTTTCACCCCTGTACATATGAACCCCATAAAGTTATTTATTGTAAATTGGCCACTTATGCACTTCTGGGTAGATGCTAACTGCATTTCATTGGCTCTGTACATGTACCTTGCACAATGACAATAAAGTCTAATTTAATGAAAAGAAAGAAGGGACACCAATTTGACCAGAAGCAGTAACAGCAGTTTAACTCATTTCCCGCATATACACCCGATGAGTTCAAGTCAATAGTGCGGTTATGTTGTTATCAGTGTTGGGCAATAACGCGTTACTGTAACACAGTTACTTTTGACAGTAACTAATACTGTAAAGCATTACTTTTTAAATAAAGTAACTCCGTTACCGTATGGTGCGTTACCCGTTACTTTTTTAAATGAATGAATTTCGGCTAAAGTGTAGACTACAGTCTAACCTGTTTACAGCAGAGACACATTGTAGGATTGGTGGATGAACCACTGTAAACACGAAAAAGACGCGCTGTGGGCGTGTCTCCGTTAATTCAGGTCTGTGCGGCAGTAATGGCGAGTCGAAGCGAGAGCAAGACGAGTTTCTCAAAGTGGAAATATGCTCATTATTTCACTTTAGTTGAGCATAAAGACAAAAACGTTTTAGTCAAATGTGAGCTGTGTCTTTCTGGTTCGAAGCTCGTATCTACTGCGATAAACAGTAACTCCAATCTGTTGAAGCTCCTCCAGGACCTCCATGCCTGAAGAGCTAGAAGCTAGAAGCTAACCCGGTGTTCTGTTCTACACTGTTGATAGTTTTTATACTTAAGCTGTGAAAGGAACATTTTTAAGAGCTCAACACAACAGCTTTTATGATGCAGAAGCCACTTTAGTTTTTGATTCTGAATATATTATTCAGCTTGTTTTGTTATTTATTTCAGAAAACCTTGTGATATATTCAGTTACTTTTTAAATGAAGTAACTAGGAACTGTAACTAGTTACTATTTCTTAGTAACTAGCACAACACTGGTTGTTATGCTGTATATCAGCGTCTTCTTTCTCAGGGTAATAATGATCCTCAAACCTCTGCTTCGGTATCATTATTAGAGTATGTGTCGCTGAAGAGTAGCTCATGTGACACTCGGAGATGTTCCTACCTCAGTTTTGCCAGTTTACAGTGAGGATTCTTCAGTACAGAAGAGAGACCCTTTACTCCTGAGTCTCCTACATTATTATTAGACAGATCCAGTTCTGTTAGGTGGAAGGGGTTTGATCTCAGAGCTGAAGTCAGAGCAGCACAGCCTTTATCCGAGACACCACATTCCTGGAGCCTGCAGAAAAACACAGTGACAGTGTGGTTACTGGTGTGTGTGTATGTATGTGTGTGTGTGTGTGTGTCTTGTTTTTTTTCCCCAAAGTGGACACATGAACGGAATCTTCAGCAAAGTTTTTTATATAATAATCCCATGTACAGAACTTTATCGAGAAGATCAGGATAGTATGTTTTGCATAATAGGGTCAAAAATGTTATTTCTTCACATCTTTTGCTGTTACACAAGGTTTTTTTTCCCCATGATATTAACTGGCAATTGCATTGATGAACACTTTCAGAAATCATTTTGAAGCCATTGCCCAATTGTTCATTTCAATAATGTCATCTAAAGAACTGTCAATACTGTATAATTGTTATAGAAATAAAGATCGGACCACATTTTATGATGGTGCGACCTAAAACTGCCTTGGTCTTACTTCTTCTAGAATGTGTTCTTAAGGAGCAGGTCATGTGACAAATCTGAACTCAAACGCACTCGTAATCATTTTACACATCCATGTCTTCAGCGCCACCCATATTATATGATTCTATTATAACTACATACTGTATTTTGAACGTCCATAAGACTGCCGCTATTGCTGATTTGCACAACTTTTTGTGTTTACATTTTGTGGTTATTTTACAAGCACACTCCTGTATACTGCTCTCTTTTGCACATTGTACTGTGTAACATACAGTTGTTCCCTGGTGGTCTAGTGGTTAGGATGCGGCGTTCTCACCGCTGCAGCCTGGGTTCGATTCCCGGTCAGGGAACCGACCCCAGCTATTAGGGTTGCACAAGCCAGTGCACTTTTAGTGCCGGTCTCAAGCCTGGATAAATGGGGAATTTTGCGTTAGGAAGGGCATCCAGTGGAAAAACGTGCCAAATCAAACATGCGGATCATGAATATGATGATCCGCTGTGGCGACCCCTAATGGGAGAAGCCGAAAGAAAGAAAGTTTACTGTGTAACATACAGTAGGTTTATGGGAACATTGTCTTATTTCACTGTGTACTGATTCCGCTTTATAATGGGTGAAATGACAATAAAAGCTTCTTGACTTCTTGACCCTCAGAGAGATGATCTTACCACAATTTCTCGAGTTTACAGTGAGGATTCTCCAGTACAGCAGAGAGACACTTCACTCCTGGGTCTCCTACATGATTCCAGGACAGACTCAGTTCTCGCACGTGTGAGGGGTTTGATCTCAGCGCTGAAGACAGAGCTGCACAGCCTCCATCTGTGACACCACACTTACCCAACCTGTAGAAAGACACGTTGAAGCACGTCATTGGTGTAAGTCTTGGTGTACTGGTCACCTGTTTACTTTAGTTACCAATAAAATAAAAAAAGAAGTAGAAAGTTAAATTCCAGTTCCTACAGCAGTGCTGTTATTGTCGCATAAAGCAAACAAAAATATTCAGAGATATAACCTTTTAAAGATAATCGGTTTAAGATGAATAGGAAAAAAGGACACCAATTTGGTAAATTTGACCAATTTTTACATTTGCTAATTTTATGCCCAAAATGTGACTCCATCTGTATTAAACTCTTGGCTATAGATCTGTTAATAAAATCAATATTGCAATCGTGTTGTTGAAATATAGCCGTCTCAATATTCTGTGTAACTGCTCTCTGGCTTTTTTTCAAGTGTACTGAATACACTTTTATAACAAGGTTACAGAATTCATGATGCACTTGTATCTGAAATAATAGTTCAACATGAACTACAGATGAATCAAAGCATGGACTTAACAGGAGGTAGTGAAGAGCTAATCCTAATTAACTCTAGAGTCATGAGGATTATCAGGATCTCCTGCACAAGAACAAGGTCATGTGACTCGCAGAGAGATGATCTTACCTCAGTTTTGCCAGACAACTGTGAGGATTCTCCAATACAGCAGAGAGAACCTTGACTCCTGAGTCTCCAAAGTTATTATTAGACAGATCCAGTTCTCTCAGTGAATGGTTTGAACACAGAGCTAAAGTCAGAGCAGCACAGCCTTCAACTGAGACACCACAATTACACAACCTGTAGAGAGACACAATGGCACACTCTTAGTTACCAGATTTTTTTTATCTTGTTTAAATGATGCGTTGTTGTTTGAACCTGTCACAAGCTTAAATTTACACAATTCATTACTAGAGGTGCAAAAATATTGCTGACTTTATACGCAACAATGACTGAGTCAAAACATCAGTGTGTTAATGAAAAGCAGGTCATGTGACTCTCAGAAAGATGAACTTACCTCAGTGTCCCCAGTTTACATCGAGGGTTCTCCAGTACAGAGGAAATACACGTCACTCCTGAGTCTCCTACATTATTCTGAGACAGATTCAGTTCTCGCAGGTGTGAGGGGTTTGTTCTCAGGGCTGAAGCCAAAACAGCAAGGCTTTCATTTGAAACATCACAACCATGCAACCTGTAGAGAGACACGATGACACACTGCTCATCGACAGATTTTTATCTCAATTAAATGTGTTTATTGTGCTGAATTTTTGGACCATTCACAAGCTATAATTAACACTAAGCAAAGTATTACTTAAGGTGCAAATATATTACTGTATGTACTAAATTTGTGAGTGCATTCAATAATTAATGCATAAGTGACCACTTAATGACTATTTGTTCACATTGTATTGATGTAAATTAAAATACAGCTGCTTCCTTATAATAATTTATTAATTATTATGACTCAGATAAATATCTTACCTTAATCCCCCCACTTTACTGTGAGGATTTCCTAGTAGAGCCGAGAGACACTCAACGTCCGAGTCTTTTAGTATTTTCCCAGACAGATTCAGCGTATTCACAGTTAGATGCAGTTCTCTGAGATTGGTGGTTTCTGGGCTGAACACTGAGACCAGAGCTGACCAACTTCTCACACGGATTTCATCAAAACTAATACTGAAGGAAACACAATAATAGATCACAAACTAACCCTAGTACCGATTATGAAACAAGTCTTTAAGTACCTTGTCTCAGTCATAAATGTTCGAAAGTACAAACAGCAGCAATATTTCATAGATGAACCTCTTTTATATCTTTAAAGACGTGTGGTAAGCAGGAAAGCAACTCTGCCTGCACAAAACTTCTAACCTTGAGGTGGACCACACAAATACAACAATGGTTTCCACTCCTGTCAACAGTGAACATATTTCTGAGGCTATCAGAGGCCCACTCAAATTGGGGGGAAAAAAATCAGTCCACAATTGTCCAGTTTGGAGTGTCCACATCCATGATAGCTTTAAGTTCCTGTTCTGAGTCTTTGGAATTAAGACGACATTTTAGGGATTTGATGCTTTGTACACTAAATGGAAAAAGGTTTATGAGCACCTGATGATCACAGTCATAAGACAACGTTTTATTTTTTTTGTTAGCAGACAACAGACAATACAGAATGACTTTGTGTACTGCCAGGTTACAATTTCCCTTCCCAAGAACTAAGAAGCCCAAGCAATATTCTTTCCCCTGTTAACAAGGAAAGCTTCATGAAGCTCCATTCAAGTATCCTGCACTAAACCCCAACCTCCTCAAACCCAGCACCTTTTGGATGAACTGGAACACCAACTGAACCTCATATCTTCTAATAAACATCAGTACCTGATCTCAGTAATGCTCAGAGTTATCACAAGTCCCCACAGCCATGCCCAAAACTCTAGCAGGAGGATTTCGCAGAAGAGTTAAGGTTTTTGTAACGACAAATAGAGAAAAAATCTATAAATCAGTAAAATGTGGGTTTGTTTAACCTTTATTTTTACAGGCAAGTCATTAAGAACAGGCTCTCATTTACAATGGCGGCCTGGGTGTGATTGTTAGGTGTCCATATAGTGGCCACTCTTACTTCACAAAGACAGCAGTAGCAATGAACACACAAAATGGGATGTGTAATTTATTACTGTACTTAAGGATCTTTATCGCGTATCGGTATTTCCAAATGTGGAGACTTTTACTGAAATTTCACTACATTTTAAAGTTATGCAGCAAGCCACCAATCAGGGTAGAGAGCCTGCTCCGTTTTGAACTTGTTTTGATTGGCGCTTGGTGGTATCTACTTAGCACAGACATACAGTTCAGCGTCAGAGGAATAAATGATGGAAGAAACTCCCGATTCAAACTCACCACAACACCTGTGTCCATATTTACATTATATTTATTAAGTCATTGAAAATGAAGGTTTTGGGCTCCTGATCATTTTAATAGAAATCATTCAGTGTTTGACTCAATATTATCGTTCTAATAATAGATTCAGTTATCCACCCCCTTATTAAGAAACCTGACCTTGACCTATGTCAGTTGTCCAACTACAGACCAATATTAAATCTCCCCTTTATATCCAAAATTTAAAAAAAGGTTGTAGCGCAGCAGTTATGCTCACACCTACTTATGAATAAAATTTTTGAAATGTATCAGTCAGGATTTCGGCCTCATCATAGCACAGAGACGGCGCTAGTTAAGGTGGTAAATTACCTGTTATTGGCCTCTGATCAGGGTTTTGTCTCCTTACTTGTTTTGCTCGACCTTAGTGCAGCTTTTGACACCATTGATCACACTATACTGCTTGCTCGAATTGAGAACGTTGTAGGAATAAAGGGAACAGCTCTCTCTTGGCTCAGGTCTTATTTGACTGATCGCTATCAGTTTGTTGATGTAAATGGTGAGTTCTCCACACTCTATGAGGTAAAGTTTGGTGTTCCTCAAGGATCTGTCTTAGGCCCACTGCTTTTCTCTTTATATATGCTGCCTCTTGGTGAAATCATTCATAAACATGGGATTCGCTTCCATTGCTATGCTGATGACACACAGCTGTATATTTCAGCAAAGCCAGATCAGCTAAACAATGTTGAGAAGTGTGTAAAGGACATTAGACAGTGGATGCTTAATAACTTTCTTCTGCTCAACTCAGATAAGACGGAAGTACTTTTACTAGGACCACATGCAGCTAGAAGTAAACTTTCCGATTATGTAGCATCTCTGGATGGTGTTTCTGTTTCAGCATGTACGGCTGTCAAAGACCTTGGTGTGATTATTGACCCGAGTCTTTCCTTTGAGTCTCACGTGAATAAAATTACCAGGATCGCCTTCTTTCTCCTTAGAAATATTGCTAAAATTAGAAATATGATGTCGTTACAGGATGCAGAAAAACTAGTTAATGCTTTTGTTACTTCTACATTAGACTACTGTAACACTTTACTGTCTGGGTGTTCGAGTAAGTGCATAAATAAGCTTCAGTTAGTTCAGAATGCAGCAGCAAGAGTCCTCACTAGATCTAGGAAATACGACCACATCACCCCTGTTTTAATCAGTCTACACTGGCTCCCAATCAAATCTCGCATTGATTATAAAATATTACTACTGACGTATAAAGCACTTAACGGTCTCGCACCACAGTATCTGAGATCCTCCACGCCTACTTAGATCAAAAGGTGCTGGCTATCTGTTGGTTCCTCAAATAATGAAGACTACAGCAGGGGGCAGATCTTTCTCTTATAAAGCCCCACAGTTATGGAACATCTTTCCAACCAGTGTTCGGGACTCGGACACAGTCTCAGTGTTCAAGGTTGAACACTTATTTATTTAGTCAAGCCTTTTATCAGTAGATTTTTCTTAGGTAAAGGCTCAGATCTGGAGGGAGCATGGATATAGAGTGTTTGGTGAACTGGTATATTTGTATGCTGTCGTCCCCTCACATTCACACGTTCACTCGGGTTTGTTGACGGTGGTGTGGTGGGTCGTCTCTTATCCCAGAGATCCCTAATGTCTGTGTTACCTTCTGGTTCTCCCTTTTAGTTATGCTGCCATAGCGAGTCTTGCCGGAGTCCAAACTGCACAGTGACATTAACTTTCATACACCAATAGTTACACTTAATAATCCATATCCTTCTCTTCCCGTCACCCTCTCTCTCTCTCTCTCTCTCTCTCTCTCTCTCTCTCTCTCTCTCTCTCTCTCTCTCTCTGTCTCTCTCTCTCTCTCTCTCTCTCGGTCGAGTTAAACATGCTCCTGAGGCTCCAGTGAATACTTTTCCTGCCCCTCTCCCCTCCGTGGATCTTCACACTTCTGTGCAGCTTGGGACGGTATCTCATCAACACCTTGGGTGGTTCCATGTAATTCCGGAGTAGAACGGGTGCTTTGAGGACGGATTGGACTGTAGTTGGTGTCGGCGGTCTGCTGCACTGACTCGAGAGTGCAGTTTGCTTCTGATCGTCATCACTGTACCCCGCAACATTGTATATCTGTTTCAAATGGACATTTGATGCAACCCAGATGAGGATGGGTTCCCTCTTGAGTCTGGTTCCTCTCAAGGTTTCTTCCTTATGCCATCTTGGGAAGTTTTTCCTTGTCACAGCTGCTCATCAGGGACAAACATACTTACAAAGAACATATTTACGTTTAATCACCACATTATCTGTGTAAAGCTGCTTTGAGACAATGTTCATTTGTTAAAAGCGCTATACAAATAAAAATGAATTGAATTGAATTGAATTGAATTTACTTACATTGCTTTTTTGGATGCTGCAATCACAGGCATCATCTTCAGAAGAACAGCTTCTTTAATCTTGTCCATACTGACATATTTACTCTGATCAAACTCTTCCAGCTCCTGTGCTGAAGTCAGTAACACAAACACCAGAGCAGACCACTGTGTGGAAGAGAGTTCACTTTGTTTCCCAGACTTCAGGTAGTGTTGGATTTCCTCCACTAGAGAATGATCACCCAGTTCATTCAGACAGTGGAACAGATTGATGGATTTCCCTGTAGGAAGATCTTCACTGATCTTCATTTTAATGTACTGAACTGTTTCCTCTATGCTTAGGGAGCTACTGCGTATCTGTGTTAAGTTATTTATAAGATTCTGACTGGACATAGTTGAGAGTCCAAGAAGAAAACGGAGGAAAATATCCAGATGTCCACTCTTGTTTTCTAAAGCCTGATCCACAGCACACTTGTGAACATTTGATATTAGAGATTCAGAGCACTGAAACTGAAGAACATTTTGTTCTTTCTTCATGAACATCAAGTGCACATACAGAGCTGCAAGATGTTCCTGAATGCTCAGATGAAGAAAGCAGTACACTTTACTCTGATGAAGGACAAACTCCTCTCTGAAGATGTTTGTACACACACCTGAATACACTGCTGCTTCTGTCACATCAATGCCGCACTCTCTCAGATCTTCCTCATAGAAGATCAGGTTTCCTTTCATCAGCTGCTGAAAAGCCAGTTTTCCCAGTTTAAGAATAATTTCTTCATCACTCTTCTGCTTCTTTGGGAACTTTTTTCTTATGATGTTGGTCTGAATGATGAGGAAGTGTATGTACATTTGAGTCAGAGTCTTGGGGATTTCTCCACTCTCTGCTTCACCCAACATTCTCTCTAGAACAGTGGCTGAAATCCAGCAGAAGACTGGGATGTGGCACATGATGTAGAGGCTTCTTAATGCTTTCAGGTGTGTGATGATGTTATTGGCCAGGATCTGATCACTGATTCTCTTTCTGAAATACTCCTCCTTCTGTGGGTCATTGAATCCTCGTACCTCTGTGACTCGATGAACACATTCAGAGGGGATTTGATCAGCTGCTGCTGGTCGGGAGGTGATCCAGATGAGAGCAGAGGGAAGCAGATTCCTTTTAATCAGGTTTATCAGCAGCTCAGGCACTGATGCTGATTCAGATACATCACACACTCTCACTGTGTTCTGGAAATCTAGAGGAAAACGACACTCGTCCAATCCATCAAAAATGAAAAGAACTTTTTTCAAACTGGACATTTTTATTTCTTTAGTTTCTTTTAAAAAGACATGAAGGAGCTCCATCAGATTTAGTTTTTGGTCCTTCATCAAATTCAGCTCTCTGAAAGGAAGTGGAAATATGAGGTGAATGTCCTGGTTTTCTTTCCCTTCAGCCCAGTCCAGAATGAACTTCTGCACAGAAACTGATTTTCCAATACCAGCGATTCCCTTCATCAGCACGGTTCTGATGGGTTTGTCTTGTTCAGATAAGGGCTTAAAGATGTCATTGCATTTGATTGGTGCTTCCTCTGATGTTATTCTCCTGGATGCTGATTCAATCTGTCTAACCTCATTTTCTTCATTGATTTCCCCGCTGTCTCCCTCTGTGATGTAGAGCTCTGTGTAGATCTCATTCAGGAGGGTTTGATTTCCCTGATTTATTATTACTTCATTTAACCACTGAAACTTCTTCATCAGATATATTTTGAACTTTTTCAGGAATTCAGCAGCAGCAGCAGCTTCTGGGTCGTGCCTGTAAAGTTGAAGCAGAATGATGTGGTGAAATATGAGAATCAATTATCAGACTTTACAACCTAAATTCCAAAATAAAGTTGTGAAAGGGTGTAAACCACAGATACAAAAACCTTTTTTTTTTTTTTTTTTTTAGAAAAAGTCGATCATCATCTGTATGCACATCTGCTCACATTATTCATACATCATCAGGAAGAAAATAATCTTCCTTTTTTTTGATAGATGGATATAATGTAGAATAGTTCAAAGATGAAGAAATTGTAAATGGAAGCAAGCAATGTACGGGCAAATTTGTGAGTAAAATCTAAAATCACTCTTCTTGGAGATACAGCTAGGTACTGGATAGTTTGATCTTTCTCCCTGGAGTTTACTGTTCAACATTTTAAACAGTCCTTTAGCGATTATACAGTACACTTACATCACCAAACATTATAACACTATAACAAGTTTCATGCTGGAATTTCCCTGTGACTTTTTACCTGTTTTGGAGTGATGAGTCTTTATTTTTAAAAAGGAGAGGAAGATTCATAGACTTTTCACTCTTAGTTGAGACACATCTGGGTGCTGGCGATTCTGATCTTTTACCATGAGGTTCACTGTACAACATTAAAAACGGACACACACAGGTAGCTTTTCATTAATAACATACCCTTTGATTATGCTTTTTCTTAATATTTACTCAATAAATATTTTACATTTGAACTGTAATGACTGAAACAATAGGACATTATAAATCACCGTTTTTCTGCAGGGGACACATTATCTGTGTCCAGATCAGGGGTCTCCATCTTTGAATATTAGTAAAGTATTTGCAAACGCATCCTGAAGATGCGATTTCTTCTGCTTGAATGAATTATTCTCCTAGAAAAAAAGCAGCAAAATTTCACAAAATTTGTTGATATTTGACTTAAATATATGAATTATTTTCTAAAACAAAATAATCTCTTATGACAGTTTAATTAAACATTTTACAGACATTTAATGGGGTTAAAAACTGTAATTGTGACAGAAATATTTTAATGTTGATGTTCCTATACACACATATATATATATATATATATATATATATATATATATATATATATATATATATATATATATATATATATGCATATACATATACATAAAAACACATATAAACATATATATATATATATATATATATATATATATATATATATATATATATATATATATATATATATATATATATATATACACACACACACACACACACACACACACACACACACACACACACCATAGTCACTGCAGTAGAGAAGCCCCTGATTGCTCGAAACAAATGTTTGCAGTTACTAAATAATTTCACATTAATTATAACTACTATTCTTTTGCAAGTCCCATAATCATAACATATACAAATGCATGTTAAATAAACAGTGTGAAGTTTTATTTATTCTTTCCTTGACATAAACCTATTTGGACTTTTTTTTTTAAATCATGCTGAAACTAGAAAAGTCTTAAAATCTACACGTTCATAAATCTGAATCACAAATCTAAACGTTCATAAGTCACATATGAACGTTTTATGAATTCAGCGAGTGAAGAATGGACTTTGGCTTGTATATTTCAATTATTACTTATCAATTAAATACTACTTATCAATAACACATCATATTTTGCATTAGATATTTTTCGGATTGTAAAAGTAAAAATTTCCTGTTCCATGATTCAAAGATTGTAAACCACTGTATTAGTGTAAAGATTATGTGGCAGCAAGTCGAGTTTATTTCTATAGCGCTTTTCACAACAGACATTTACAGAATTTAGCAGTTAAGGTGAATGATGTGTATTTATCCCTGATGAGCAGCGACTGTGGCAAGAAAAAACTCCCTTAGATCTTATGAGGAAGAAACCTTGAGAGAAACCAGACTCAAAAGGGGAACCCATCCTCATTTGGGTGACATCAAGAGTTTGATCATAAATAAATCTAATTAAACAATACAGAACACTGGAGAGTGGGAACTAACATGAGCACTGGAGTGTGTGAATATGAGTCCTTTCCACAGTCTTATACAGTCATTTGAGATTATGGAACCAGGAGCAATAGAGCAACTCATAAAATAGCTTTTGCGATCATCATAGATCCAACACCAGCTTCTCCACGACAGAGCCTTTAAAACAGAGGCAAATCTGAAACGGATTAAACTTTGAACTGAGCAATACACCTCGACAATGATAAAACTATAATGAATGGAGGTTGGTTATCACCCAGATGAGGATGGGTTTCTTTTTGGGTCTGGATCCTCTTAAGGTTTCTTCCTGGAAGTTTATCATCTCAGGAAATTCATCCTTGCTACTGTTACCACTGGCAAAGGGGTTTAATTTGATAACATTTTTGTCTCTGTAAAGAATAATTCCATTGTTAAAAAGACAATGGAATCAAACAATTATAGTTTAACAAGTGTCCCTATAAACATTGTCCCCAAAGCAACTTTACAAAAACAAATTGTAACGTCATAAATTCCTTGTTTATCTACAAGAATCTGAGTCACATGATCCATCTTTGATCTGAGATCAATCAGTAGGTGATATGTACTCATTTATTGAACACGTTATGATCTAAATATTCGGCATTTTTTCCCCCTTTATTGTCCTCTTTTGACCTCAAACGCTTAAGTGTACAACAAAAACAAAGTATGGTCTTGCTGTTCCAGGAATGAAAAGAAAACACACATAAACTTTCCAACTTTCCAATTTTAATTGCTATTACTGACAAAAATAATCTATACAAAAGGTACATCAGACTAAAAAAAAAAACACGTTAAATTCAATAGACAAAAATGTACAAAAATGTAAAAAGTCAGTATAATAAACCCACAGGGAAAAAAAACACTGTACCTGTAGATGAAGTCCCTCCGGCAATGTCGCACTTGTTCCTCATACCTGCAAATTTCCTCCACCTGCTTTTTATTTAATACCTAGAGCTTTTATAGAACACCTTTATTACCAACAAACTACATCGTTTCTGCGTTATATAATTTTTTTATTTCAGCCAGTCACGAAAACAGATTCTTGGCTGAGCGAGAAACACTTTCACTTCAGCCAAGAAGATTAAATACAGGCGGTCTAGGGAAGGAGTCGACTCCGTGAACCGACTCTTTTTTGGAAAACGTCAAGAGCCGAATCAAAATGACAGAATTTAAAAACTACTTTAAGTAGTACAAAAAACTACTCAATTACAGTAACGCAGTTAAACGTAAGTCGTTTCTTTCCAGTTTTTGAACGAACTCAGCAGATAAGTTGTTCCAAGTTGTTCATATTGGAGAACTCACCACAGATCTTCTATAGATGTAGCCTTCTGTCTCATCTCCTCAAACCACATTGTGTTCGAGTTAAAGCATGATAGAGCTTAAATTAGCATTTGTGGAGAAAATGGCAAACTGTGTTCATATACAACAATTTCTGGAGGTGATTCTAGACCAATGCTGTGATTTCCATTATAGATTCCTGCCTGCTAGATATTGAGGAACATTTTTCTGAAATTGTTCCATAATTTGTGAACAATTGTTTAGTAGAGAGGTGAACCTCTGCTCATGTTAACTTCTAAAACACTGATTTTCTAAGATATATTTTTATACTCAATCATCTTAGTGACCTGATGCAAATTAACCGAATTAGTTGGATTGTGTTCCTCCAATTGTTTCTTTTAATAACACTTTCCCAGCCTTTAGTTGATCAGTCCTAACTTTTTTTTATTGCAGCCAACAAATAAATTATTTTTTTATCTTTTTCCTTGAAATTTCCTTAATCTCTTGATATGTATTTTATGTTCTATCAATATAGAACATATAGAAAATATTAGTTTATCAGATTTGCAATCCATTGCATTATGTTTTTATTTACATTTTACCCAGCACTTTTTCTGGTATTGTATGAATTGTTATATTTTAGTTCTTTATGAAAATAAGTTTTGGTATTGACATGTTTATTACTTTTTTTTGTTTGCATTTAAAATCTTATACAATTCCACACAGAACACAGAACGCATTGGACAAAATTATTGGCACCCTTAACTTAACATTTGGTAGCATCACCTTTGGAAAAAATAACTGAAATCTTTCGCTTCATGTAACCATGAATGAGATCCTTAAACTTCTCTACTAGAATTTTTGACCACTTTTTAAGAAAGTTGAGAAATTGAGAACAAATTGAGAAATGTTTTGAGATCTCTCCACAGGTGTTCTATGGGACTCAGATCTGGACTCACTGCTGGCCAATTCAGAACTCTCCAGCGCTTTGTTTCAAACCATTTCTGAGTGCATTTGGAGTGTGTTTTGGGACATTGTCCTGCTGGAAAACCCATGACCTCTGGAGGAGACGCAGCTTTCTGACACTGGTCACTACATTGCGCCCTAAAATCCTTTGGACACAGTGCCAGAAGCAGCAAAGCAACCCCAAAACATATTTGAACCTCCACCATGTTTGACTGTAGGGGCTGTGTTCGTTTCTTTGAAGGCCTAATTTCTTTTTCTGTAAACAGTGCCATGATGTTTTTAACATCTGTCTAGGGACTGCAGGTGGAAATTACCTTTTTTTTTGCTATAACCTGGCACATGACATCTCTTCTTTCTTAGAATAATGTTCTCTGTGCATTGTCTATGATTAAGTACAAATAAACTCATTCATTCATTCATTCATTCATTCATTCATTCATTCATTCATTCATGTCCTTTACCAAAATGCTTTACCTTTGTCTCATCTGTCCACAGAACGTTCTCCAAGAAGGAGTGTGGTTTCTTCACATAAGTTTTGACAAACTCCAGTCTTGCTTTTTTATGCCTTTGCAAAAACTATTTTGCATACAGTAATACATAAATTATAATACCAGGATATTATACGTACAGTTCAAGCAGAGCAAGGGCAGGCTAGTGAAGTCATCCTCTGGGTAGTTTGGCAAAGCAATGTCCCCAGCCAATCAGGGCAGGGCAAGCAGTAAAGTCATCCTGTAGGTAGGGTGGCAAAGTGATGTCCTCAGCACAGCAGGAAGGCAAAGCGAATCTTGGCGGAGTTTACGTCTCCTCAAGTAATATAGTAGTATATTAATGTAGCATTAACAAAGTTGTCTAGTTTTCTAACATCTGGACAGAACCCTGGAGATGTGGATACCCAGAAACTTAAATCTGGAGACTCAGTCCTGCTAATGTACAGAGGGGAGTACCAAGATATGTGGTGTAAGATTTCTGGAAGGCCAGAGTGGCTTCTTTGATTTTAATGGCATTGAGGATGAGAGATGAGATAAAAAGTCGCAATAACCTTCGATTTTTATTGTTTTTTGGTGGTGGAAATGGAAATATTTAATAACTGGAAACGTTCCTATAATTTAATATTCCTTTTTACTTTTTTGTTTGTTTGAAAGTCACATTAAAGATGTAACAAGTCTGAAATTTATGTTGTTTTTTCTATGTTATATTTTAAAAATCTGCAAATTCATAATGGTGTGTAAACTTTTAATATCCATTATACACAGACTGGGGTTGACTAGTAAATTACAGTTTCACTGTTCATTAATAACATCTTAAATGCTAAAACCTTTAAACAATATATTTTAAACTAGATGTTTGATATTATGTTTCTAAATATAACATGCCTATACGTATTTGCTGCCATTCATTTTTTACATTGTTTACAGTTTTGGCTATATTAAGCTGCTACATGGCGCCCTCTACCTGCGAGAGTTAAAAATACCTGAACAGAAGTGATCATTAGGAAAAGAAAAACGGTGAATTATAGCCTTCTAAAAATGATTAAGGGATGGAAATGTTCATCACTCCAGTACATTAAGTAATTCAAGTTCCTGAAGCTTCTCATCATGTGTTCAGTTGCTAGTAATTCACTTTCAAATGGAATCAGATTCATCTTCTGGACCATTCAATGATTTGCAAAAACAAAGGAATTGACCTTGTCAAAAAAAAGAAGAAGAAAAAGAAGAAGAAGTTGTGATGTTGGAAATGTCAGAACATTGTTATATTACAAACCGAAGAAAAAAAGAAAGAACATGGCACATCTGAATTTCCATCTTTATCTCCATATTATATTGTTTTTTGCTGTTATTGACATGCATAAAGTTGGGATTTGAGACCAGGTATGCAAAATGACAGTTATAAAACTATATTTTCCCAAATCAGTATATACGTTTCATTCATGAATATCTAAAGACCTCACCTTTAAACCAACAGTTGTTGTGTGACATTAATATCACTTTCTGGTTTAAATATAGTTTTGAACTCATCACATCCATAAACCTCCTCCTAGGTCTTCCTCTTTTTCCCCTTTCTGGTGGCTCCATTCTCAGCATTCTCCTTTGTCTCCAAAATGACCAACATGCGCTGTCCCTCTAATAAACTTCTTTCTAATCCTGTCCATCCTCGTCAATCATCTTCAGCTCTGCCACCAGCAACTCACTCCTACTATCACTCCTGACACTATTGACACAGGAGACACACATTACTGAGGTGTTGTGGTATTGTATAAGAAAGTCTGGTGTGGCAGAGAAGTATGTGAGGTTGGTGCAGAACATGTTCGAGGACAGTGTGTCAGCAGTGAAGTGCACAGTAGGAACGACAGACTGGTTCAAGGTGGGGGTTGAATTACATCAAGGATCGGCTCTGAGCCCTTTCCTGTTTGCAGTGGTAATGGACAAGTTGATGGACGAGGTCAGACAGGAGTCTCCATGGACTATGATGTTTGCGGATGATATTGTGATTTGTGGTGAGAGTAGGGAGCAGGTTGAGAAGAGCCTGGAGAGGTGGAGGTACACGCTGGAGAGAAGGGGAATGAAAGTCAGTAGGAGTAAGACAGAGTACATGTGTGTAAATGAGAGGGAGGGCAGTGGAGGGGTGCGGTTGCAGGGGGAAGAGGTGGTGAAGGTGAAGGAGTTCAGGTACCTGGGGTCAACAGTGCAAAGTAATGGAGAGTGTGTTAGAGAAGTAAAGAGTGCAGGCAGGGTGGAGTGGGTGGAGAAGAGTGATAGCAGGAGTGATTTGTGATAGAAGAGTATCTGAAAGAGTGAAAGTTTATAGGACTGTGGTGAGACCTGAGATGTTGTACGGTTTAGAGACAGTGGCATTGAGTAAAAGACAGGAGGTGGAGCTGGAGGTAGCAGAGCTAAAGATGTTGAGGTTTTCGTTGGGAGTGACGACAATGGACAGGATTAGAAATGAGTTTATTAGAGGGACAGCGCATGTAGGACATTTTGGAGACAACGTGAGGGAGGTGTGATTGAGATGGTTTGGACTTAAGCAGAGGAGAGCCATGGCGTATAACGGTAGAAGAATGCTGAGGATAGAGCCACCAGGAAGGAGGAAAAGAGGAAAGCCAAGGAAGAGGTTTATGGATGTGGTGAGGGAAGACATGGAGGTAGTGTAGAGGACAGGGTAGTATGAAGACGGATGATCCTCTGTGGTGACCCCTAAGGGGAGCAGTCAAAAGAAGAAGAATATCACATAAGACACAATTTAATTTAAAAAAGTTCACTTCTCACTTCTGAGACAGAAGAAAAAGTATTTATTAAAAACTCACATTTGCTTTAAAACAGGTAAAAAAAAATCAGTTGTGGTCCATTTTATCACTAATATAAGAAAATAAGAAAGTGTCAGAAATCAGGACTTGTCATCTTATATTTTGTGTTTGGTCACTAGAGGTCGCCATTGTTCTCCTAATTAATTTTTCTTTTTTTATTCATGTTAATTATCGTTATTGGCACGTGTGTCTATATTCCCCTGCATAAGTCAAGTTTTACACTTGAAAACATCAAGCTTCTTTCTTCTATACATCTGCTGAATTGTGCCACGTGATTCATTGGTCGTTCAACACCAATTTATATATGGACATTCAGTGTCACCCAGATGAGGATGGGTCCCTTTTGTGCCTCTCAAGGTTTCTTCCTCATACCACCTCAGAAGTTTTTCTCTGCCTATGTCGTATGACTTGTTAATAGGGATAAACGTATGGATGGCTATGAAATTTGTATTCGAAATCTACTTATTTCTGTAAAGACGCATTTGTGTTTCCCATTTCAAGATCGTGTCTGTTTCTTATGCTGCTAAAATGAGTTTCAATCCTGACACAAATATCTAAGTTCTTCTAGCAAAACTTCAACATTTTGTGGACTTTGTCTCATTAACATTAAATTTACATAGCCAAATATTTGATTGTGACTTATATGATTGGTCCATGCCTGTCAAAAACTACAGCTAGACTTGAGAACATTGTTGGAATAAAGAGAACAGCTCTCTCTTGGCTCAGGTCTTATTTGACTGATCACTATCAGTTTGTGGATGTAAATGGTGAGTTCTCCACACTCTATGAGGTAAAGTTTGGTGTTCCTCAAGGATCTGTCTTAGGCCCTCTGCTTTTCTCTTTATATATGCTGCCTCTTGGTGAAATTATTCATAAACATGGGATTCGCTTCCATTGCTATGCTGATGACACACAGTTGTATATTTCAGCAAAGCCAGATGAGCGAGATCAGCTTAACGATGTTGAGAAGTGTGTAAAGGACATTAGACAGTGGATGCTTGATAACTTTCTTCTGCTCAACTCAGATAAGACGGAAGTACTTTTACTAGGACCACATGCAGCTAGAAGTAAACTTTCCGATTACGTAGCATCTCTGGATGGTGTTTCTGTTTCAGCATGTACGGCTGTCAAAGACCTTGGTGTGAATATTGACCCGAGTCTTTCCTTTGAGGCTCATGTGAATAATATTACCAGGATCGCCTTCTTCCACCTTAGAAATATTGCTAAAATTAGAAATATGATGTTGTTACATGATGCAGAAAAACTAGTTCATGCTTTTGTTACTTATAGATTAGACTACTATAACGCTTTACTGTCTGGGTGTGCGAGTAAGTGCATAAATAAGCTTCAGTTAGTCCAGAATGCAGCAGCAAGTGTCCTCACCAGATCTAGAAAATATGACCACATCACCCACTGACTCAGGATACAGTTCGCTTCTGATCATCATCACTGTACCCCGCAACATTGTATATCTGCTTCAAATGGACATTCGGTGCAACCCAGATGAGGATGGGTTCCCTCTTGAGTCTGGTTCCTCTCAAGGTTTCTACCTTATGCCATCTCGGGGAGTTTTTCCTTGCCACAGTTGCTCATCAGGGACAAACTTACTTACAAAGAACATATTTACGTTTAATCACCACATTATCTGTGTAAAGCTGCTTTGAGACAATGTTCATTGTTAAAAGCGCAATACAAATAAAAATGAATTTAATTTAATTTAATTAAAACACATGTTCCATTTGTTTGTATGCAACAAACTAAGTAAAAGGCAAAAACATAAAAATTAGATTGGACATTGAATGATTGAAAGAAAGTTCTGTGCCCAAGCTTGCTGCATGGTTGCATTGCTTATGAAAAAAATCTTGTACTTTCTTTAGATTTTCCAGATTATATAATCATGATTGAAATTCATCTAAATACTGAATATGTACATTTACATCTTATGACGTCATTGCTGTTGATGCAATCAGCCTTCCATTTTTTGTGAAGTGCAATTCACACCAGAAGAGTTAACAAAAAAAGTGCTCTTTGACCAATTGATTGACATTAGTCTCCTGGTTTCTGATTGGTCAGTGTGGAGAGAAGGCGGGACCATAGCCATGGTTAAGAAATTTGCGCACTTTGCAGAGTCACATTATGTAACAGCAGAACTTCATGGGTTTCTGCTGGTTTGTTTTACAGTGCTTTAGGTTGTATGAATGCTGGGAATAAGTAAACCCTGAAAATGCCTAAACACAGATGAAAACGCGTTGGAAGAGACTAAATGAGTGATGAAAGTGGGAATTTCTTCTTAGGGCTGGAAACAAGAGAACACCAAAAGGAAAAGCTTTTTTTTTGCACATCTTTCTACACTTTCGGAAAAAAATGCATAAAGGGAAAGTTTTTTTTGTAGTAGAATAAGTGGCTCAGGAACTTCATCATTACTCTAAAAGCTGAATAGAATTCACAGCACGTTCGTGAGAGGGGAAAAAAAAGGAAAGAAAAACACATCCAAAGAAACCAAAAGAGAATTCTTTGGCTGGAGACATCAAGAATGGACCTGTTTAGAAAACTGTGGGTGGCGAGGAAGCTGATTCTCGTGGTAATGATCCCACTGTCGCTTCTGCCTCTTCCTCTCATCCATCCCAGCAGTGTGAGTATCCTTCCATCTAATGCAACTTACTCAATATCAGGTTCAAACTGCGCAAGGCGACTGCGTAATGACGGTATATAAATCATGGGTTTCAAGCCCAATTCTTTTCTTTCCAGGTTAAATAAATTAAACACCTATAATGTGGAATCTTTTAACTGCTTGGACCTATTAAACTTTGGAAGCTGGAAACGTTTCCCCTGTGCGCACAGCGCGCTTTCCCGTGCGTATTTACGAACATGCGCGCTAAACATGGAGAGATGTGCAGTTTGGGAAATGTAGACGGATCACGCAGTGAATATAAATAGGATGTGGTGAATAAAAGTGGAATTGCATTTGGATAAATCTTAATGGATGTGCACAAATATAAAATGAATGAACAGTGATTAGAAATTGTAGGATGCATGCTTTAATAAAGAGAAATAGGAGGAACACTGGTGAATCTGGATAGATGCATGTTTTTGTAAATAAAAATAGGATAAACGCTTTGGTAAATACAGGTGGATGCATGTTTTAATAAATATTTATTGGATAAACATTTTGGTAAATCACAGTGGATGCATGATTTCATAAATATTAATAGGATGAACACAAATATAGGTGAATGCGTGTTTTAGTAAATAAAAAAAGGATAAACACTTTGGTAAATCTGGGTGGATGCATGTTTTAGTAACTATAAATTGGATGTACACTTTTGTTAATCTATGTGGATGTGCATTTTGGTAAATAAACTTCGAACTATCTGGGTGGATGCATGCTTTAGTCAATCTGAATGGATGTACACCGAGAAATTTGGGTGGATGGGCACTTTGGTATATGTTAGGTGGATCTTTAGTAAAATATGGGTGCATGTGCACGATGAATGTTCTATGATAAATAAATGTAATAAAAATGAAATAAATTGAGAAAGAAACAATTTCAATCAAAGATTCTGAAAGATTCTCAACCTGGATTGACACCCACCCGTTACAAGAGATCAGGAGTATTGCTGTAAAGGTGGATTCTTTTCTCCAGCATATTAAATCGGAAAAACTGCTGACACCTGCTTTTACTGCATTTAAAAGGAAAATGATCAATGCAGTTCTTAATGAACAATTTCTACATCTCTCTTTAGACTATATGATAAAGATGCACTGTGGGAAAGGAGTCAGCGAACCTTTCACCAATTTGGAAAGGGTACAAGTGGGATCGTGGAATTTTGCACAAGTATTGACCAAGCCCCCTCCTGATGTTTTGTCACATCTTGCTTTGCTCTACGAATTGTTTATTTGAAACACCAGCAGCTTTTGCAGATGTTGTTTGTTTTTTCGAGTGATTTTTGGGTCCGTTTTTGAGGCAACCGATCGCTTCTACGGTACGTCCCTTTGAGAAGCAGCCTGCCGCCATCGTAGTCACGTTTTAACAATCAGTTCAGCGCAAAACAGTTTTTCCTGGCTGTTAATGATAATCAGCCTCGAAGGTCAAATCAGTTTCCGTTACTTTTCAGTGATCGGTTCTTATCTCCCAATCAGGTCCGCATTTCGTTTGGAGTGTCGTCACAAAGGAAGCGAAAGATTAGATCGGCTTTTGCGCCGCCGACCTGTGGCGTAATAATCAAGACGTTACTCAACGTACTGATTGATAACTACAATTGGATGTGTATCCGGACTAAGGGAAACCATTAGCTCTTTTTAAAGCATGTTCTCAAAGATTAATCCTAGAGAATATATTCTTTTGTGACAAAAATCAGTGGATCATTCTCATGCGATAGCAGGAAGGCCTGAAAAAAGTCAGATTTCTTAAAAAAAAGCCTAAATCAATCACGTTGGAATGGTCTGATTAACAACAAACAGATTAAAACACCATGTGCTGGCCCACGGCTTAATCCGCCAGCAGTACACATTGCTGCGGCGTGCTTTCACCTTTGAGCTCATGCGCAACCAGCGGGAGATGCAAACACATAAGTCGTGGTGTTATAAGGGGGATCTGGGGGCATGCCAAGCAAACATAGTCTTACTGAGTATGAACAAAACATGTCCATCCACAAAGAGGACGCGTTTTCTTCAAGAGCAAGTGTGAAATGCAGACTTCATTCATACTGTAGAGCTGGAAACCTGTGGGCATGTTTTAACGCCGCTTGACTACGTTATAAAACCCTGATTAATACGGGAACACGAATCACCTGACTAACTTTCTCGCCTCCAGAATTTTGAGACACAATAAAATCTAAATGCCAGAAAGGAAATGACTTGGTTTGGTAATCAGAGTGTAATATGCAAATAGGACTAAACGACAGGCTCCTTTTAAACACCGAGTCCATGCTCTATAACACGAGACCAAGTTCTATAAAAGAACGTATAAGTTTAGTGCCTATTAGTTTGTTTCTTATAATTACACGTTTATCCCTGATGAGCAAACCAGTGGCATAGGAAAACTTCCTGAGATGGCATGAGGGGAAAAAAAACCTTGAGAGGAACCAGACTCAAAATTGAACCTATCCTCATCCTCAACACTGATTCCATCATTCTTGGTTTACTGTACTAGGCTTTTAAATGCAAAACTCTTCATGCAACCTGTGGTCCTGAGCCATTGTAGTAGACTGCTGCTGTTGATTAGACTCAAAGTTCTTCAGTTGCTCAGTAACTTCATAAATCTTCAGGCTGTCGATGTGGAACCATCTTGTTCAACCATCCTCGGCTGCACAGGGTGGTCTCCAATTGAAGAGAATGAATGACTAATGCAAGATCATATTGTCTATGTGTGTCATACAAAGATATCTCAGATACACTCCGATATTTTATTTACCGATTGCCGTGCCGATTCTACACATTTGTTGCCAGAAAGAGCAAAATAATACATAAATCCTGTATCATCCAAGGTATGCTAAAGCCTAACACTTTGTACTATCCAGACCCCTGATTCCAGACTCCCCTGTGTTTGTTTCTCTGCAGGAGTCATCCTGTGCTTATGTGCTGATTGTGACAGCAGTGTACTGGGTCTCGGAGGCAGTGCCTTTGGGGGCGGCAGCGTTGGTGCCGGCATTTTTATACCCGCTGTTCGGGGTTCTCAAATCAAGTGAGGTGAGTATATTTTGCTGTCTGAAATCAAGTCAAGATTGTATTAAGTACGTATTAAGTCAAGATATCACAATAAATCTTGTTTGTTATGCACTTTAACCAAAATGAACTAAGGAATTGGCGCCCCCGGTGGAGAGAGAGAGTTAAAGGCCTTCCTTAAAAGCCTATTAGTTGCAACTTGGAGGACCTTCGTAGCAGTAACCCAGAGCTTCACATTAAAGTAAACTTTCAAGTAGAAATAAGTTTATATTTATAAAATAAGAGCATGTTAGAGGAAAATCAAATACACCCCAACATACAGACGACATTCTGATGATAAAGCACGATGGTGGTAGGATCATATGTGCTAGGGTTTTATTTCATCCAAAGAGACCAGAAATATATGTTCCAACAAAACAATAAGCAGAAGCACAGGATGAAAACGAATGAAAAATAAATTTAATCCGATTTAAAGTCTGTGGCAAGACTTAAAAGATTTTTTGGTTATTTTTTTATTTTATTTTTTTACGAAAAAAAAAGAACTTATTTGGATTTATATATACACACAGAATCATATTTACACACACACACACACACACACACACACACACACACACACACACACACACACACACACACACACACAATGCTCCAATAAATCAATAAATGTAAAAGTGATGTTGCAATATAGCCAAAAAAATAAAAAAAAACACTCTCCGGAGGTTAATCTAGAATTTTATCTGATATTACAATATTTTTATATTGAAAACAGAGTGAAGAGAGTCAGATGGTCAGCCGAACTTGCGCAATGCTCCTTCACTGCTGGGGGTCTGAGCCATGTGCTCTCGACCTTTTGTTTAATTCGCTCAGCATCAGATCGCAGATACACCACTGAGTACACCTGCATAAGTAAAAGAAGTACTAGTGTGGGTCATTTTCGAGGCCATATATTAATCAAAGAGCATTAAAGAGGCGTGTTAAGTGTCAAATTACATTTTGACACACGCTGTGGATCGAATGAATCATTTTTTTATTGTTATCAGAGGATTTTATTAAGAGGAATACAATGGAAAGCATAACATTTACATAAACATGCCATTTTTTTTGCCATTGTTGATCATGTAATCAATATACTGTCATGTAAAGTAATTAGGTTAAGTATTAATGTACTAAAAATAGATTCATTAGAAAAATTCCTACAGTAACATCCATATAAATCGCTATCTATGAAATTCTATTAAAAAATTTTTTTTAGCAGTATATGTATATAATATAAATGGATTTGTTTTTAATTTTATTTCTACTGAGAGTCTTTTTGCTAAAACTCAGCAAAAAAGCTGCTTTAAGCTTTATATACTGTACATCTAAACTATTTAAATGTTATGTTTAAATGTGATATATACATTTAGTATGTATTTATATTAATTCGTTTGTTTGTTTGTTTGTTTTTCAAGAAGCAAGTGATTAGATAAAAATAATTCTAGATAGTGAACTAAGACTTTTGGACTTTACCATGCAACATCCAAAAGCATCCCAAGATCATTGCATTACAGCAAACAAACAATATTTTAACACACTCGTGAAAAGATTTTTTTTTTTTGCTGATGGTTTATTTTCTAAACACGTTTTTGGTTTTAATTTTTTTTTCTTAAAATTCTTGCTGGGTGGATATTTGAGCCTTTAAATTATGTAATGCACAATGTTGCCTCATGTGACTAAATCCCCATGGACAAACTTCACAAATTAGGGGTACATGAGTGGATGTGTAGTAGAGGCATATCCTGTAGACTCAGGTCGCAGGAAATACATTAGTTTATACTGAACTCATTATTCGGTTTGCAGAAAACTATATTTTTCAGTTATATTATAGTCCGGTGGTCTTGTTTTTTAAGCGATAGTTGTTAGAGGATCTGTGCATTATCTATTATCACCACTACTGCTTTCAGTAATTAATAAATGCTATTCATATAAACGGTAAAGCATTTACTGTAAATACTGTATATTGTAAATCGTTGAGAGCAGAGTTGCCAGTAAAAATCTTCAGAATATTTAACAGTAAAGAACTTACATAAAGTAAATTTTGGGTCTTCATGGGGAAGTGAATAAGATGTTGGACTTCTGATTGGAAGGTCATGGGTTTAAATCCCAGCACCACCAAGCTGCCACTGATGGGTTATTGAGCAAGGCTCTTTTCAGTCAATTGCTCAGCTGTTTAACTGAGATAAGTTCAAGGATAATTGCATCTGCCAAATATTGTAAATGTAAAATCAATGGGTTACAGCTGAACTCCATCAACCAGCAAAACCCACAATCCTCAAACATGTCTGCCAAAGGATTACCATTCCCACAGTCTACAGAACTCACCGTCAACAAGCTTAGAATTGAGTACCGATGTTCCCTATTACACACAAAAGGACTTTGGTTTCATTAGAAAACCTTGAAGTCTTTGCTCACATTCGATGACTCAATACCAAACTGTTGTTTTCTCGTTTGCTTGTTTACACTATTGTCTAGACCCATTGGCTGACCTTGTTCGGTTTAACCACTGAGTTTGGATTGTGTTTCTACCAGTGGTAAATGAAGTACACAAAACAAGTACTTAAGTTAAAGTAGAGATACAGTAGGTAAAAAAATTACCTCAGAAAAAGTGTCCATTTAAACGTTCACTTGAGTAAAAGTACCACAGTATTTGCCTTCAAATGTACTTAAGTATCCAAAGTACTATGATTTATTATGGCTATAATCTTCCTATTATCATTTTTGGCACAAGACTCTTAATAAATAGAATAATATTAATGAGTCACACACTGATCGATATCTATTAAAATGATCATTTTTTTAACTACTTCAAAAAATTAGCGCAAATAAAGCCACGGGTGTTGTGGCGAGTTCAAGTCATTAGTTTCTTCCATCGTTTATGTTCTGCTTGCTGTTATATTGACGCCAAACTGTATGTTGGAGATGAGATGAGATGAGATGAGATGAGATAGATAGATAGATAGATAGATAGATAGATAGATAGATAGATAGATAGATAGATAGATAGATAGATAGATAGATAGATAGATAGATAGATAGATAGATAGATAGATAGTAAATTTTTTATCCACTTATAAAATGACTGATTTCGCTAAATGTAGTTAAGTCTGAAAGTTAAGTGTAAGTCAGATATTTGAGTTGGAAATGTAAAAAACTTACATTAAAAGTCTCCCCAAGTGGAAATACTACAGTAAAGTACAGAAACGTGAAAAAGCTACTCAAGTACAGTAACAAATTACATTTAATTCATTATTGTCCACCAATGGTGTCTGGTCAATATAAATTTCTACGTGCATTTGTTTCCACCCATAACTTTAGAATAGCACATGATGCAGTATATGTGCTCATATATTGGCTGGTGTTTTGTTTATAATCAAGTTAGATTCAACTGGGCAGAAGGTTAAAGGTTTGAACTTGACACGACATTCTGATCTGTCATTCAAAGCCTTACTTGAGTAATGGATATTTTAGCTGCAGTACTTTGCTGTCCATTAAATACTTTAGATTTATGAATGTAATAGCATATATATATAATTTATTTATTTATTTTTGTTACAGTAAAGTACTACCTTTCATTTTGCTCCAATAAAAGTATTCATGTTTTTTGCGTTCAGGTAGCCTCAGAGTACTTTAAGGACACAACACTCCTGCTGATGGGAGTTATCTGCTTGGCTGCTTCTATCGAAAAGTGGAACCTGCACAAACGCATCGCTCTGCGCATGGTTATGATAGCGGGAGCCAAACCTGGCATGTACGTCCCCCTTCACACACAAAAATACATTCATTACACAGAAACACAACATGGTTTTAAGCATCATGATCTCTTCTGATCCTTAATAATTGGAATTCTGTTTAATAAAGTTCTTTGGAGTTACAGTGTATCCTAGAATCCTAGATGAGTGTATCCAATAAGAAGCTTATTAGCGTTTTATTAAACATTCTTCAGCTTCCTGGATTTTATGGATCAGTATTTAAGTACGTTTTCCCATCCTGTAGTGAAACCACAAACTGCTAATAAATCGTCTTATTAGGGAAGAAATCCAGACTTTGGCTGCGATTTTTACCAGACACAGCCCTGATCATCTCCTAGAAATGGATTGTAGACTGAAATTAGCGTAAAGAAATAGGTAACACCCCAACGCTTGAAATCTACACAGCATTTACAACATTCGGCCAAAAGTATACGCCCCTGACCATTACATGCATATGTGCTTCTGGATCTGTAGTTAATGGACATTCGGTGCCACCTAGATGAGGATGGGTTCCCTTTTGAGTCCTTTTAAGGTTTCTTCCTCATGCCATTTCGAGGAGTTTTTCCTTGCTACAGTCAACACTGGCTCCCTCATTAAACAAACTCATAGGCACTAAACCTATACATTCCAAATTCATAACCCCTTTATCTCTGTTTGGTTTAAATTGAATTGCTTCTTCCTCAAACCGTTGCCATACAATTTCATTATATACGCAGTACAATTCTCCCAAAACTGTTCCAACATATCCATGCTTGTGTACACAAAGCAAGCTCCATGAAGACATGGTGTGTTAAATTTGGAATGGAAAAAACACCACTGAACAATGGGTCGTCCATGAACGATTCGTTTATTTCAAACGAGTCTTTAAGGTGACTCAGAAGAACGAGTAGTCTCAAAGAGCTATTCGTTCATTTTCTACTGGACGCCCATGAGCGAAGCATCGCAACAGCTCCAGACAGTAGGTTATGAACAGGAAACAGAATCAAGTAGTTTACCTCTTGACTATTCTAGTCTGAATCTAGTCATTATTTTATCACATGACTCCCATAGGCATTACAGAGGAAACAGAATTGAGTAGTTCATCTCATGAATCCTCTGATCAGAGTCGTTTGTTCTTTTATCACATGACTCCCATAGACACTACCCAATGCAATAGATCGGGTTTTTGTTTGGAATCTTGAAATTATTGTTACAATAATTATGAGAGTCACGTGACAAAAGAACTAAAGAACCGGAGCAAAAGATATTAAAGGTGAAGCTACTCGATCTGTTTATCAAAATTTGTCCGTAGCTGCATTGTCATATTTTCATTATGGAACCTATATTCAAAGATCATGTATTTGTTTGGGGGATCTGCTTAGTGAAAATGTAAGATTTTATTTTATTCCTGATCAAAGGAATTTATTATTTGACCAGGAATTTCATTATTTATGGGAAAAAAATGACTTTAATCAATTTTGGAATAAGGCTGTAACAGCAAAATGTGGAAAAAGTGAAGCGCTGTAAATACTTTTCAGATGCACTGTCTACTACATACCTATGTTGAGGTTGGCGTGTTTAAAGCTAACATTGCTTGGATACATCGCAGGCTGGTGTTGGGGTTCATGTGCGGCACCGTCTTCCTGTCAATGTGGCTGAGTAACACGTCCACCACGGCCATGGTGATGCCGATCGCCGAGGCGGTGCTGCAGCAAATCATTTACACCGGCATCGCTGACTCTCACGACGACTCGGACACTGTGGAGACACAAGAGGATGAAAACGGTACACTCATATTATAAAGTTCTTTACTATAAGGTCAATTATAGTACACCATTATGTAACATTTAGCCAAAAGATGCACTACAACACATAAATCTCACTTTTATTGTAGAAAAAGAAAAGAACCTGAGCAGGAACCATCTCGAGCTCGTAAACACTACTAACAAGTAGGGAAATGTCATTTGTTTTACTTTAGAATTTTTTTTCTTTTATTCATGAATTTCTAAAAAAAGATGTATTTTTTTTATTTCTACAGTTGTAAGAAAGCAGAATTTTGCACAGTTGTCGAGGTAAGACGCATATATCATAAAGCATATCATAAGCAGCAGCCTTGATGGCGTATACTAGCGATGGGTTGCTCGTAAATAATTTGTTCGAGTCTTTCGTATGTGTCTCAAAAGAGTGATTTGTTTATTTTCTACTGTATATAAACTATTGAAACTATTACGTTTAATTTCTGATTAACAAAATGACTCAATAAAAGATTCGTTCATTTTGAAGAATAAAATGCAAAGAACTGTGTAATGTTTAATGTGTCACACTGCATTTTACTTTTTCGACTTCGCAGGATGTTAATGGGGTCGCATCGAAACCAGTTCAGGGAACAGATTTCCCAAAGCAGACTAACGGACATTTACCTGAGGTAAAAATAATAGCAGAAGTAATACCTGAAGTAATACCAGAATTTCTCAAAGTTCATGAAGCATTGAAACCACCTCAAGATTATATTTCAATTCAAATCTCTTTGGCTTTGAGCACTAATTATTATATATTAAGGTATAAAATATAATAAGGTTTCGATTGATGTTCCTGTGCCCAAAGAAACCCAAAATCCGAAGGGACTCCCTGTACCCAACCAAGAAGGACCACATGATCTGCAAGTGCTTATCTCTGAGCATCACGTATGCAGCCACTATTGGCGGCCTCATCACCATCACGGGCACCTCCACCAATCTCATCTTTGCAGAGCAGTTCAACAAGTAAGTCGGAAGTTTTCCCGGATTTGTTAAAGCAGATAGTGGTTAGGCTGCGGCGCTCTCACTGCTGCTGCCCGGGTTCGATCCCTGGTCAGGGAACCAACCCCAGCCCCTCCTAGTGCCGGTCGGAAGCCTGGATAAATGGGGAGGGTTATGTTAGGAAGGGCATCCAGTGTAAAAACATGTGCCAAATGAATACGGATGATCCACTGTGGCGACCCCTAATGGGAGAAGCCAAAAGAAAGTTTTTAGATGTACACAATTCACTCAAAGACCTATTCCAGGAAATAATCAGCCTTTCTGATGCAAATCAATTCTAGAGCAAAGGTCAGTTGTACCCTGCGATACATACAAGACCCTATATCAAGTCAAGTCAAGTCAAGTTTATTTGTATAGCGCTTTTCACAACAGACATTGTCTCAAAGCAGCTTTACAGAAATAAACAGTGAAGGTGAATGGTGTGAATTTGTCCCTGATGAGCAAGCCGTGGCGACTGTGGCAAGGAAAAACTCCCTTAGATGTTATGAGGAAGAAACCTTGAGAGGAACCAGACTCAAAAGGGAAACCCATCCTCATTTTGGGTGACATCAAGAGTTTGATCATAAATCTTTCAACAGTACAGAACACTGGACAGTGAGAACTAACATGAGCACTGGAGTATAAGATTATAAGTGATGTTCTTTCTGCAGTCTTATACAGTCTATATGGTTAGTAGCTCTGAGTTTTATGAGCTCAGCATTTGTGATCACCACAGATCCAGCATCAGCTTCTCCATGCCAGAGCCTTTAACACTCCAGGAGGTCCAATGCCAAACTCCACACATGTAGCGGGATCCAAATGGCACTGGTACGTCTCTAGATGGTTCGGGATGTTTGTGAGTTCGGCATCTACTTCTTCAAAGGTCCGTAATCATCACGAGGTGGGAGGTGACTGGAGCTGGCCAAACCTCAGGGTGTCTCGGGATGGGGAGAGAAAGAGAAGCATTGGAGAGGAATTAGCGTAGCTGCTGTTCATGATATTAACAGCACAAGTTGATAATGTGCATGTGATCAGATGTTCTGGAGCACAAGGTTATGATGTGATGTGTGTTATGTGTAGGCTTTGCTAAAAAGATATGTTTTTAATCTACACTTAAACTGGGAGAGTGTGTCTGAGCCCCGAACACCGTCAGGAAGACTATTCCAGAGTTTAGGAGCTAAATGTGAAAATGATCTCCCACCTTTAGTGGACTTTGCTATTCTAGGAACTACTAGAAGCCCAGAGTTTTGAGATCTCAGGGAGCGTGGCGGATTGTAGCGAGTTAAAAGACTGGATAGATACAAGGGAGCCAAACCATTTAGTGCTTTATAAGTGAGAAGTAATAGTTTGTAGTCTATTCGAAACTTAACAGGAAGCCAATGTAGGGACGATAAGATCGGGGTTATGTGATCATATTTTCTTGCCCTTGTAAGAACTCTGGCTGCTGCATTCTGAACTAACTGAAGCTTGTTTATTAATGATGCAGGACATCCACCTAGTAACGCATTACAGTAGTCTATTCTGGAGGTCATGAACGCATGGACGAGCTTCTCGGCATCGGATATGGACAACATGTTTCTTAGCTTAGAAATATTTCTAAGGTGAAAGAAGGCTGTTTTAGTAACTTGATCGATATGATTTTTGAAAGACAAGTCGCTGTCTAAAATAACACCCAGGTCTTTTACCGTTATATACCGTATATAATAACAAAATTTATTACATTTATCACCCAAGCCTGCATATATATTGCTCACTGTCTGTATTCCATAAAAATTGGAAGCTTTATTATCTGACAGGCTTTTTTTTTTTTTTGCTGTACACTGGACCTTTCACGCTATGACAAAATTGTGACCTTTCGACGTAAAAATAAACAGGTCAATCAGTTGAGAGGAAATTGGAATCCTATAGATATGCAGTGATCACATGCAAGTAACGGAACAAACGGTGCATTTCTCTGGAAATCCTTACTATCAGTCGCCTTGTCTTTGTGAGATTAGCGGAAGATCGAGTAAAAACGCTGGAGATAGAGTTCAGCGTGACAAATCAATGAGCTCTTAGAAAGTACAGAGGTTACCTCGTTTCAGGATAGCGGGTACACTACACCTAGCGGGTACAACATTATGACTGGTGAAATGAATGTCACTGATGATATCTTCATCATGGCACCTGTTAGTGGGTGGATATATTTATTAAGCAGCAAGTGAACATTTTGTCCTCAAAGTTGACGTGTTCGAAGCAGGTAAAATGGGCGAGCGTAAGGATTCGAGGACGGCCAAATTGCGATGGCTAGATGACAGGGTCAAAAACTGCTCTGGGTGTTCCTGGGTGTCTGGTCCCGGTCCAGTGGTCAGTATCTACCAAAAGTGGTGAACCGGCAACAGGGTCACGGGCGGCCGAGGCTCACTGATGCACGGTCCATGTGGTCCGATCCAACAGACAAGCTCCTGTGGCTCAAACTGCTGAAGAAGTTTATGCTGTTAATGTTTGATGGGTCACGACTGTTTTGGCAGCAAAAGGGAAGCAAAAGACGGAGACCAGAAGTCAAACATGGAGGTGGAAGCTTAATGGTTTGGGTTTTTATTTTTGGAGCAGAGGAGGTTGGAGACTTATTCTGGGTAAAAGTAATAAACCAACATGGCTACCATTCCATAATTTAACTCCACACAATTCCATCTGGACTGCGGCTGATTGGAACCGACTCCACAGCAATACAATAAGCTGAAGCATACATTCAAGATCTCATTTATAGAGCAAACAGTCTGTTGAAGTTTTATCCATCATGGAATATCCTGCCCAGTCACCACACCTAAATCCAATTGAGGATAAATTAGATCGGAAAGAAATAGTCAACTGATTAAAAACGCATTTGGCAATTTTTTTACAAGAAAATGAACTGCTTGGATGCCGAGAGTGCGAAAATCTGAAAGAATAAAGTAGAACATCTGGACGTTTCTATATTTGTTTGGTGAAAGTAAATCTTCATACCAGTAAATGAACTTGTTTGTTGCATAAAAGGAATCATGCATGTGTCTCTGAAAAATCATTACAAAAATGGGTGCTTCCAGACTTTTGACAGGCCAGTGTTATCATTAAAAAAGCAAATACTGAACGAAATGTCTTTTGTAGTCGATACCCAGATGCCAAAGTCATCAATTTTGGAACGTGGTTCATCTTCAGCCTGCCTATTGCTCTCATTATGCTGGTTCTAACTTGGCTCTGGCTTCATTTCCTGTTTCTGGGATGCAAGTAAGAATAAACAGCAACTTTCTCTTGTAGAATATTTATATTTAAATATTTAGAATAAGTTAAAATTGTTTATAACCTAAATAAAAGCAGTATATGACTGGAATACGCTTAGTTTCAGGGAAACTTGTTCCTGGAGTAAAAAACGCAAAACCAAGCGGGAGATCCTCGCCGAGAAACGAATCCATGAAGAATACCAGAAGCTTGGTGCTATAAGGTAAAAGCGCACAACAGTTATAAACACTAAGAGTTATAAAATGCTTTTCATGCAGTTTTTATTTTACATTTTAAATATGTTTTTAACCAAACAGTTACCCAGAAGTTGTAACAGGAGTCTTCTTCATATTGATGACTTTGCTGTGGTTCACCAGAGAACCGGGATTTGTCCCCGGCTGGACGTTCCTGTTTGAGAAGTGTGTGAAAATCATATCTTCTGCATATATATAAATATCAAATTACTATTACATGATCATGACATTTCGCTGATGGGAGAAGGGAAAAGAGTGAGCCCCCTGCTGGAGAGAAAAACTTTACACCTCTCTAAAATAACCCTGGTCAGGAGATAAACCAACAGATGGTTAGGTCCAAAAAAATTAGAAAAATATGCAAATTATTGATTCCCTGACTGTTAATTTTTATATTAAGCACTATAATCGAGTGTGACATCATAAGTAAATTCAGTGTTGAACATTAATAGGAAACATATGATGATAAAAAAATACAGTATAATACAATAATGATTAATAAAGACATACAAAGAGTTCTGTGAATATGAGTAAAAAATGAATCTTCAAATCTGATAAATCTGTGTATCAAATTGAGAATAAACTGAGTGTAAACTGAGAATATATACCATTTTAAGGAAAAACTAATTTATTTAGAATTTCGAGTTTGCACTGTGTAGCATTAAGTCTTCTGTCCGAATATTTTTGGGGGTTCACAGAAATTAGTTGCTTACGTTTTGGGAGAGAAACGTCGTCCCATGTGTGTCTGATACAGGATTCTAGCAGCTCAGCGGTTCTGGGTGTCCTTTGTTGTATTTTTCATTTCATGATCGTTTCAAATGTTTTCAAATGGTGAACGGTTTAGACTGCGTGCAACCTGGCATTGACGTTTCCTGAATTCTGTGGCTGCAGGAAAGGTTACAGGACTGATGCCACGGTCTCCGTGCTGCTCGGCTTCCTGCTGTTCCTCATCCCTGCACGCAAGCCCTGGGGGTCTTCGTCTCAAAGCGAAAGCACAGGTCAGAACTCACAATATCACCCTTTCCTTACATCTACCCGAAAGCAGGTCACAAATACATTCGCTTGATGAATGCTGTTGGGTTCTTGTGACGTAGTGAGTGAGTGCAAGGAGGACAAGGAGGATGAAGAGGAAGACCCCTTGGCACCCATGATCACGTGGAAAGACTTCTTGAGACTGATGCCGTGGGAGATTGTGATTCTGGTCGGAGCAGGGTATGCGCTGGCAGCAGGGTGTAAGGTAATATGGGAATATTACTCTCTATGCATTTTATCCCTAAACCTTTGGTGGGGTCCTACCTGAATCAATCCACCTCTTAATGCCATCATTATGACACAACGGCTCTAGAAACAATTGATAATAAAGAGAAACGCAGTAGAACAGAGCGCTGCATCACAGACAGGAATCTCATACAGGGAGAATAAACGCCATTAAGCATGAAACCCAATGAACACAATTCAACAAGTCTCCCTTCACTATCATATATATAATGTTTTCCCTGGATTTTTTCTGCATTACGGGTTTTCCTTGGGATTTAAAATGAAGGCAAAATGTGTGTCCTTGAGCAAATCCTCCAGGAAAAAAAAAACATAAACGGCTCGTGAAAAAGCTTAACAACTGTTTCGGCCGACCTTTCGTGCAACTTTTCCTGAAAAGTCTGTCTCGTAAGCATATCCATGAGCTTTTACCAGTGCGCCCTCTGGACAGCCAATTCGAAAAACGTAAAAATGCAGACGTTATCGGACGCCTGCTAGATGGCCCTGGTGTCTGCAACTCAAAATCTGATTGGTTTAAAGCGACAGCTTCCTGTACTTCATGCTCCAAGCACCCCCCCTGCTGATTTCGGAAGGCCTTGAAGGCAACACATCATGGAGAGATATAATTGGAGAGATATAATTGGAGAGAAACTCTAACGTAAACTTACACAGCGCAAATCGAGGGAGTGTATGAAATGAAATGAAGAGATTATTGGGAATTGAAAAAAATTTTCATTGAGTGATTCTGCCCCCAATTCTTTTTTATTTATTTTTTTGCACTTAACAATAAAGGAGTCATTGTGACAAGAATCTTTATGAAAGTGAAGGTTCAAGATCACTGTCTTTACCCAGGTTTCGGGTTTGTCCATGTGGATCGGGCGTCAGCTGGAGCCGATGAGCGGCCTGCCCCTGTGGGCCGTAACACTACTCGCTTGCCTGCTCGTGTCTGCTGTGACTGAATTCGCCAGCAACCCTGCCACTCTGACCGTGTTCCTGCCCATCCTGTCTGCTCTGGTAAGGACACACAGGACCGATTCTTTGTTTTTTCTGAAAAGGCTACGTCCTGGAAATTCAGGCATGTATTTCTCAGGGCCCCAGGATCTAATGTACAGTCTTACAAGGTATCACATGCACATGTGGAGACCAGGAAATGCAAACAGATATCAAGATAGGGATCGGATTTTGTGGATCAGAATCAGAACACATAATTAGCTAATGAATGAACCGAAGTGAATTGTGCCATTAAAAGTGTTTTTATATTTTATATATATATATATAGTATTACAGTATAGTAATACAGTTTATAGTAGGCTGTCAATACTGGACCCTGACTTTTTCAATGTGATTACAGAGGAACTGTTATATAATAATAATAATAAGAAGAAGAAGAAGAAGAAGAAGAAGAAGAAGAAGAAGAAGAAGAAAAATGCAATAAAATAAAAAATAGTCCAGTGGAAAAATATCCTTATCCATGACAGACGGTCCAATATCAGTCTGATCTCATTTTTTCTGAACTGCTGCATACTACATATATGCTCCAGTGCCATTAATACATGTCAAAATTAAGGAAGGAAGGAAGGAAGAAAGAAAGAAAAAGAAAGAAAGAAAGAAGAAAGAAAGAAAGAAAGAAAGAAAGAAAGAAAGAAAGAAAGAAAGCTGCAATATTAAAGAAGGAATAAAAGTCAGAATGGAAAAAAAGACTAAATAGACAGAATGAAAGAATATATGAAAGAAAGAAAGAAAAAAACAGTAGATGGACAAGTATGTAAGAAAAGAAATGAAAAAAAAGAATGAGAGACAAAAAAATAAATGATTGAAGGAAGGAACAGGGAAGGAAGTTAGGCAGGTGGGTTAGTAACAAAATTAAAAATTATAATAAAATGAATAAAAGATGAGAGGAAATGGAGGAAAAAAGGAGAAAAAGACAGGAAAAAAAAGATGAAATGGTTGAAAAGATACAGGTTGTAGGAGGGCAAGAATGGAGAGAGAGAGAGAGAGAGAGAGAGAGAGAGAGAGAGAGAGAGAGAGAGAGAGAGATAGATAGATAGATAGATAGATAGATAGATAGATAGATAGATAGATAGATAGATAGATAGATAGATAGATAGATAGATAGAGCAACCACTAATCCACATGTGCATCAGTGCCTTCAGATCATGGACGTCTTGTATTTCACCCTTTCAGTCGGAGACGCTGCAGATTAACCCCCTCCACACACTCATCCCCGCCACCATGTGCGTCTCCTTCGGAGTCATGCTGCCTGTAGGAAACCCGCCGAACGCCATCGTGTTCAGTTACGGCCATGTGAAAATCAGCGACATGGTGAGACTTGTTTTCCTGCGATACGTCTATAAACAGTGTCAAAAAAACATTTTTGAAAGAAGATGGAAAGAAAGAAAGACAAGACAGATAGTTAGGTACTAGTAAATATATAGGTGAGCAGAATGAGTGAAGGATGCAGGTATAGGATGGGTATTGTGTGTGTGTGTGTGTGTGTGTGTGTGTGTGTGTGTGTGTGTGTGTGTGTGTGTGTGAAAGGGGGGGGATCTTCAGCTGGTGAAGGTACAATTTGAAAAGAAGTTTGCAAGAAAGAAAACTATGCTTCAGACCATGTTCACACAATTCTGTGTAAGAAAAAAAAGGAAGACAGAAAGAAAGGACAAAAGAAAAATATTTGGAAAGAAGGAAGACAGAATAAAAAAAAAAGAAAACACTGAACACACACAAAGAGATAGGAACGAGAGAATGAAAGAATAAAGACAATGACAGATTGAATAAAGACAATGAAAAAAGAATAGAAAAAAGATAGATAGTTAGTTAGTTAGTTAGTCATTGCGTACACTAAACCAGTGTATGTAAATGCTCATGATGGTCTTCTGTCGTGTCTCTGATGAAGGTTAAAGCCGGGTTCGGGGTCAATCTGATCGGCGTTCTGGTGGTCCTGCTGGCTATAAGCACGTGGGGAGTCCCGCTGTTCCAGCTGTCGGATTTCCCTGCTTGGGCAGTCATGAGGAACGGAACCCAAAGCTTGTAGGCACACATGGGAACGAGTGTGAGAGCGAGTGAGATGCTGAAACCGAAAGGAATGGACAATTTTTTTTAAATATACGGTGCAACAGTTTTCGGATTGCCTGCGAACAGGCCGTAGCTAAAACACTTTGGGCAACATTGGGAAATACGACGACCTCCTCGTGGCTTTTATTCGATGGCGATGGGGTTTTATAGAATAAATAATGCCTGGTCAGTGAAGCGCAGTTCTTTAACACGCTGTAGATGAATGCGGCTTTGTGTGAAAAATCGTGTTCGGGTATAAAATCATGGCCGCCGTAGCCGTAAGTTTTGCGCGATCTCACATTGCTACTGTAACCCGATTTACGGTCACGTGCCGTAAATACGCTGCGTAATGTACTACGTGATCAGACGTTTATTTGCAACAGACATCTTTACAAACTGCATTAAAATATTAACAACAAAGAATCGATTTTGGGGTTTTTTTTCTCTCGAACGTCAACAAAAAAAAAAAAAGAAAAGAACGGGATCCAATCCGGGATCCGTTCTGGCTCCGGTGTCGATTTTGTGCAGTTCATTTCGATGAGCTATGATTTGGATGCTCCCTCGACAGGATCGAATCCGTTCTTCTCAATTCGTTCTTTGTACTTCAGAAAGTCCCTTCGTTTGTTGAAGTATTTCACCTGGAGAATGAACAGAATGTCAGCGTATGTATGCAAACAGGACATTTGTGAATACACACACACACACACACACACACACACACACACACACACACACACACACACACACACTTGCATGTTAATTTTCCCATTAGAATGAATATAAAAGTAATAAATGCGTCCTCAGGCCTCAGGCGGTCGCTTATATCGTCCCATAAAAAAAAAAAACGTTTCATACCTAATTAAAAACACGCAACTCTACTTCTAACAAAGTATAAACATAATAATTCATCGATTATAAACAAAGAAACGAAGGACTTTTCTTTCTTCATGATTTTACTTGCTGTTGAACTTGAAAGCGCACGAAGCGTGTGCTTGAGCTAAAAGTGCAAACTCGGTAAAACGTGACTCCGGTGGAAGTGCTAAACTTTCGCGTGAGCAAAAGTCAAATGGACGTGCGTATCTGCGGTACTACGATCGGTGATTATTACTATATGTTCCAATCATCATCGGCGTAATGAGAGTTGATGTTTATGAGATTAATGGGTCAAACGCTGATTGATATCTGTTACGAAATGAGACCAAAACCTTCTTTTCGACGACTCGAGTCTGGAGATTCTTCCGTCATTTGTTTCTCTCTAAACGTTCTGCTTGCTGTTGGACTGACGCTGAATTGTACGCCTCATCAATCACGGAACGACCTGCCCAGTGTTCTTCTTTCGGCTGCTCCCATTAGGGGGCGCCACAGCGGATCATCCGTCTCCATACCCCCCTGTCCTCTACATCTGCCTCTTTTACCCCAACTACCTGCATGTCTTCCCTCACCACATCCATAAACCTCCTCCTTGGTCTTCCTCTTTTCCTCCTTCCTGCTGGCTCCATCCTCAGCATTCTCCTACTGATATACCCCATGTCCCTACTCTGCACATGTTCAAACCATCTCAATCTCACCTCCCTCATCTTGTCTCCAAAACATCCTACATGCGCTGTCCCTCTGAAAAACTCATTTCTAATCCTGTCCATCGTCGTCACTCCCAACAAACACCTCAACATCTTCAGCTCTGCTACCTCCAGCTCCACCTCCTGTCTTTTACTCAATGCCACTGTCTCTTAACCATACTGACCTGCCCAGTCACCGCTCCAAAAGGTGAACACTTTTACAAGAGCAAAGGATCAAATTTGAGCTGAGCGTTCTGGCAAAACGAACCGTCTGAATGCAGAGTGTGGAAAGCTGTTCTTCGTCAAAATCTCCCCAAACTCCCCAAAACCAAGTATGATTTTTCGGCACCAATTCTGAGATCATCCAGATATTCCTACAGCATGTATGTATGTGACCCCTTTGTTCGAATGGCTCTTAATAGTGAGGTGTGAGAATTGTAGGTTGTTGTCCAACGTACCCACTGAGCAGGACAATTGGCCTCAAACTCTTTGCGATATCTCTCGCAGGCTGCCGCGTCGTCTCGGTTGAGGTCCAGACACGTCCACAGCTCGTCTCTCGCCCCCCAGCACGCTTGCCTTTGCTTGGAGTTTGGAGCGCTCATAACTGTGCCAATGCGCCGTCAATCTAAAACCGGTGGAGCCCTGGGGGGAACAAAAATCGGGTTACTGGGTTTCTTTCTTTCAGGTCTTCTCTGATCTTCTGAATGATGTTCTAATAAATGAAAAGCTTCACCATCAGGCAGGAAGCCAGAAGTTTGAACAAGTTGGGACATAGCAGTTTGGTTTCAACTAATTTTGCCACCAATTGTGCAGGTTCTCCCACTTAAAAAGATGAGAGAGGCCTATAATTTTCATCATAGGTACACTTCAACTATGAGAGACAAAATGAGAAAAAAAAATCCAGAAAATTATGGTGTAAAATAAGTATTTGGTCACCTACAAAAAAGCAAGATTTCTGGCTCTCACAGACCTGTAACTTCTTCTTTAAGAGGCTCCTCTGTCCTGCACTCGTTATCGGTATAAAAGACACCTGTCCACAACCTCAAACAGTCAGACTCCAAACTCCACTATGACAAAGACCAAAGAGCTGTCAAAGGACACCAGAAACAAAATTGTAGACCTGCACCAGGCTGGGAGACTGAATCTGCAATAGGTAAGCAGCTTAGTGTGAAGTGATCAACTGTGGGAGCAATTATTAGAAAATGGAAGACATATAAGACCACTGATAATCTCCCTCGATCTGGGGCTCCACGCAAGATCTCACCCCGTGGGGTCAAAATGATCACAAGAACGGTGAGCGAAAATCCCAGAACCACACGGGGGGGACCAAGTGAATGACCTGCAGAGAGCTGGGACCGAAGTAACAAAGGCTACCATCAGTAACACACTACGCCGCCAGGGACTCAAATCCTGCAGTGCCAGACGTGCTAGATCGATCGATCTATAAGTATTGGGTCACCTGGTCATTAATATATGTAATTTTCCACTCACAATCTGCTTATAATTCCAGCCACTCTTCTGGGAAGATGTTCCACTAGATTTTGGAGTGTGCTTATGGATATTTGTGTTCATCAGACACAAGGGTGTTATGAAAGGCAGGTACTGATGTAGGTGAGGAGACCTGGGGTGCAGTCCGCGTTCACATTCATCCCAAAGGTGTTCAGTAGGGATGAGATAAGAGCTCTATAGCAGCAAGATCTTCCTCTCCAATGCATCTAAACCAGATCTTCAAGGAGCTCACATTGTGCACAGGGGCATCACCATGCTGGAACAGGTTTGGGTTTTCAAGTTCAAGTGAATGCAAAATTTTATTAGAGCGCCATCTACAAGTGAATGTCTCCAGCTTTGTGGTAACAATTTTGAAAAAAAGAAACATATATAGCAGGAAAGGTCAGGTGACCCAATACTTTTAGCAATATAGTGTGTGTGTGTGTGTGTACGACTTACCAATGAAAAATCACATCGCAGGAGGAAAATAAAACGTTTTCTGCAGCGTTTATTCGTCTGTCGTGTTCTGTAAGATCCACAGCTCTTGATAACGTTGCAAATTATTACATAAAATCAAGGACACAGCAAGAAGCACAAGCACAAGTCTCTGTACATCCGGCGCAGCGTGATGACGTTGTGTGTAAATATGCAGTATGGCCACTAGATGGCGGTGGTGCGATTCGAAAAAATCATATATAATCACATAGTTAATATTAATTACAGTCAAATCTCTCTTATTTATGTCTTAGTTTCTTAGTTCCTCTTCATGGAACCAGCTTCAGATGGAGCAAGTGGTCTATCATTGAAAAGGACTGTAATGAATGGACATTTGGTGCCACCCAGATGAGGATGAGGTTCTCTTTTGAGTCCGGTTCCTCTCAAAATTTCTTCCTTATAACATCTCAGGGGAGTTTTTCCTCACCACAGTTGCCACTGGATCGTTAATTAGGGACAAACGTGCGATTAAAAGGAATAAACCTGTACATCCTTTTATCCAACTTTATAATCAATGTTTCTCTGTAAAGCTGCTTTGAGACAATGTCCATTGTTAAAAGTGAAAAAAGAAAGGAATTGAAGTGAACTCCATTGAGACGTCAGGATGGATCAAGCTGATCCAGAGAGAAGAAAAACACAGGATTAAAACAGTTGTAGAGCTTGTTGAGGTTTTCATTTTTTTGAATGGAACTTCTTCAAACTCTTATCTTTAATCAGGAAAAGATCTGTAGACTGAATTGAAAGAACAAAACAAAAAAAAAAAACAGCAAGACATCAAAATCCTGCCATTAGTATCATTAGAAATAAATACAGTGATTGTGGCTGACAACATAATACTCAACGCTTAATTTACTTTTATAGCAAAAAAAATATGCACACAAGATCAGAAACCTATTTAAAATCTTTCATACTCAGAATGTCAAATTAAGTCAAGGAGGCTTTATCGTCATTTTAACCGTATACAGTGCAGTACATGGTGGAGCGTTTCTCCAGGATCAACCCATACAATAAAATTAAATATTTTAAAATGTATAAAAAAATTAGTTTTTGCCCATTTTTTGTATATATATAAAAAAATAAACAATAATTATAATAATAATAATAATAATAATAATAATAATAATAAATTATTATAATTTTTATAATATATTATAATTTATTATTATTATTATTATTATTATTATTATTATTATAAATAATATATAGAAATGTATTATATATATATATATAAAAGCACTTTCATTACTTTTTGTTTTAAGATTCCTTAAATATTTATTTTTTTATTTTTAACATTTCATTTTAAATGATTAACGTCAATAAGTCATCGTGCATGTGCAGACCCCGCTGCATGCATTAACTTATCTTAATGCATATCCGATGCAGCATGGTGTGTTTTTGCAAAAAATGATGTATTCACTTTTTCAGTTTATTTTGTTATGCTTGTTTATAACACTTAATTGCATCCATTATCCATTATGCACCTCTCAGTCTCAGAAAGGGGCAAAATATTTATTTAACTTCAACAAAAAAGTTTCTGAAAGTTTTTGGAATTTATTTAAGCTCTTTTTGGACTGAAAATGAGGCCAGCGGTGCTATAAAACAGTCACAGGCAGCAGATGCGGGAAGCTGTTGAGTTTAGAGTTTTAATCTTCATCGGAGTTAAATATATACTTATATATTGTACATATAATTAAATCATAAATAAAGTTGAGTAGAGAGGAAAAGTTGCTTATATATTTGCTACCTATATATTTGATATTTGAAGGCCTATACTATTCTAAACTATACTATACTATACTATACTATACTATACTATACTATACTATACTATACGATACTATTCTATTCTATTCTATACTATATTATTCTATACTATACTATACTATGCTATTCTATACTATACTATACTAAACTATACGATACGATACTATACTATACTATACTAAACTATACTATACTAAACTATACTATACTATACTAAACTATACTATACTATACGATACTATTCTATTCTATTCTATACTATATTATTCTATACTATACTATACTATGCTATTCTATACTATACTATACTAAACTATACGATACGATACTATACTATACTATACTATACTAAACTATACTATACTAAACTATACTAAACTATACTATACTATACTAAACTATACTAAACTATACTATACTATACTATACTATACTATACGATACTATTCTATTCTATTCTATACTATATTATTCTATACTATACTATACTATGCTATTCTATACTATACTATACTAAACTATACGATACGATACGATATTATACTATACTAAACTATACTACACTATACTAAACTATACTATACTATACGATACTATTCTATTCTATTCTATACTATATTATTCTATACTATGCTATACTATGCTATTCTATACTATACTATACTATACTATACTATACGATACTATTCTATTCTATTCTATTCTATACTATATTATTCTATACTATACTATACTATGCTATTCTATACTATACTATACTAAACTATACGATACGATACGATACTATACTATACTAAACTATACTACACTATACTAAACTATACTATACTATACTAAACTATACTAAACTATACTATACTATACGATACTATTCTATTCTATTCTATTCTATACTATATTATTCTATACTATACTATACTATGCTATTCTATACTATACTATACTAAACTATACGATACGATACTATACTAAACTATACTATACTATACTAAACTATACTATACTAAACTATACTAAACTATACTATACTATACTAAACTATACTATACTATACTATACTATACTATACGATACTATTCTATTCTATTCTATACTATATTATTCTATACTATACTATACTATGCTATTCTATACTATACTAAACTATACGATACGATACTATACTATACTAAACTATACTATACTATACTAAACTATACTAAACTATACTATACTATACTAAACTATACTATACTATACTATACGATACTATTCTATTCTATTCTATACTATATTATTCTATACTATACTATGCTATGCTATTCTATATTATACTATACTAAACTATACGATACTATACTAAACTATACTATACTATACTAAACTATACTATACTATACTATACTATACTATACTATACTATACTATACTAAACTATACTAAACTATACTATACTATACTAAACTATACTATACTAAACTATACTATACTATACTATACTATACTATACGATACTATTCTATTCTATACTATATTATTCTATACTATACTATGCTATGCTATTCTATACTATACTAAACTATACGATACGATACTATACTATACTATACTATACTATACTATACTATACTAAACTATACTATACTATACTATACGATACTATTCTATTCTATACTATATTATTCTATACTATACTATACTATGCTATTCTATACTATACTATACTATGCTATTCTATACTATACTATACGATACGATACTATACTATACTATACTATACTATACTATACTAAACTATACGATACTATACTATACTATTCTATACTATGCTATGCTATTCTATACTATACTATACTAAACTATACTATACGATACGATACTATACTATTCTATACTATACTATACTAAACTATACGATACTATACTATATGGTACTATACTATACTATTCTATACTATACTATTTTATTGTATACTAAACTAAACTATACTATACTATATTATACTATACGATAGGATACGATACTATACTAAACTATACTATACTATACGATACTATATGATACTATACTATACTATACTATATTATACTCTACGATACGATACGATACGATACGATACGACACTATACTATACTATATTATACTATGCTATACTATACTATACTATACTATATTATACTCTACTCTACTATACTATACTATATTATTCTATACGATACGATACTATACTATACTATATTATTCTATACGATACGATACTATACTATACTATTATATACTATATTATTCTATACTATACTATACTATATGATACTATACTATAGTATACTCTACTATACGAAACTATACTATACTCTACTCTACTCTACTATACTATATTATACTCTACTATACTATACTATACTATATTATTCTATACGATACGATACTATACTATACTATATTATTCTATACTATACTATACTATATGATACTATACTATAGTATATTCTACTATACGAAACTATACTATACTATACTATACTATACTATATGATACTATACTATAGTATACTCTACTATACGAAACTATACTATACTATACTCTACTATACTATAATATTCTATACAATACGATACTATACTATATTATACTCTACTATACTATACTATACTATACTATACTATATTATTCTATACGATACGATACTATACTAAACTATTATATACTATATTATTTTATACTATACTATACTATATGATACTATACTATAGTATACTCTACTATACGAAACTATACTATACTCTACTCTACTCTACTATATTATTCTATACGATACGATACTATACTATACTATTCTATACTATATTATTCTACACTATACTATACTATATGATACTATACTATAGTATACTCTTCTATACGAAACTATACTATACTATACTATATTATACTCTACTATACGATACTATACTATATTATTTTATACTATACGATTTGATACGATACTATACTATACTATATTATTCTACACTATACTTTACTATATGATACTATACTATAGTATACTCTACTATACGAAACTATACTATACTATATAATACTATACGATACGATACTATACTATATTATTCTACACTATACTATACTATATGATACTATACTATACTATACGAAACTATACGAAACTATACTATACTATATTATTTTATACTATACGATTTGATACGATACTATACTATACTATACTATATTATTCTATACAATACGATACTATATGATACTATACTATACTATACTCTACTATACGATACTATACTATATTATTCTATACTATACTATACTATACTATATTATACTCTACTATACGATACGACACTATACTATACTATATTATTCTATACAATACGATACTATATGATACTATACTATACTATACTATATTATACTCTACTATACTATACTATATTATTCTATACGATACTATACTATACCATACTATACTATATTATACTCTACTATACTATACTATATAATACTATAAGATACAATACTATACGATACTATACTATACTATATTATTCTATACGATACGATACTATACTATTCTATACTACATTTTTCTATACTATACTATACGATACTATATGATACTATACTATACTATATTATACTATACGATACTATACTATACCATACTATACTATATTATACTCTACTATACTATATAATACTATAAGATACGATACTATACTATATTATTTTATACTATACGATTTGATATGATACTATACTATACTATACTATATTATTCTATACAATACGATACTATATGATACTATACTATACTATACTCTACTATACGATACTATACTATATTATACTATACGATACGATACTATACTATATTATTCTATACTATACTATACTATACTAGATTATACTCTACTATACGATACGATACGACACTATACTATACTATATTATTCTATACAATACGATACTATATGATACTATACTATACTATATTATTCTATACGATACGATACTATACTATTCTATACTATATTATTCTATACTATACTATACGATACTATATGATACTATACTATACTATATTATACTATACGATACTATACTATACTATACCATACTATACTATATTATAAGATACGATGCGATACTATACTATACTATATTATTCTATACAATACGATACAATACTATTCTATACTATATTATTCTCTACTATACTATACGATACTATATGATACTATACTATATTATACTCTACTATACTCTACTATACTATATTATTCTATACGATACGATACGATACTATACTATACTATTCTATTCTATACTATACTATACTAAACTATACGATACTATACTATACTATTCTATACTATACTATGCTATTCTATTCTATACTATACTATACTAAACTATACGATACTATATTATACTATACGATACTATACTATACTATTCTATTCTATACTATACTATACTAAACTATACGATACTATACTATATGATACTATACTATACTATTCTATACTATACTATTTTATTCTATACTAAACTAAACTAAACTATACTATACTATATTATACTATACGATAGGATACGATACTATACTAAACTAAACTAAACTATACTATACTATACGATACTATATGATACTATACTATATTATACTCTACTATACGATACGATACGACACTATACTATACTATATTATACTATACTATACTATACTATATTATTCTATACAATACGATACTATACTATAGTATACTCTACTATACTATACTATACTATATTATTCTATACTATACTATACTATATTATTCTATACGATACTATACTATACTATACTATTCTATACTATATTTTTCTATACTATACTATACTATACTATACTATAGTATACTCTACTATACGAAACTATACTATACTATACTATACTATACTATACTATACTATACTCTACTCTACTATACTATACTATATTATTCTATACGATACGATACTATACTATACTATTCTATACTATATTATTCTATACTATACTATACTATATGATACTATACTATAGTATACTCTACTATACGAAACTATACTATACTATACTATACTATATTATTCTATACGATACGATACGATACTATACTATTCTATACTATATCATTCTACACTATACTATACTATATGATACTATACTATAGTATACACTACTATACGAAACTATACTATACTATACTATATTATACTCTACTATACGATACTATACTATATTATTTATACTATACTATTTGATACGATACTATACTATACTATATTATTCTACACTATACTTTACTATATGATACTATACTATAGTATACTCTACTATACGAAACTATACTATACTATATAATACTATACGATACGATACTATACTATATTATTCTACACTATACTATACTATATGATACTATACTATAGTATACTCTACTATACGAAACTATACTATACTATACTCTACTCTACTATACTATATTATTCTATACGATACGATACGATACTATACTATTCTATACTATATTATTCTATACTATACTATACTATATGATACTATACTATAGTATACTCTACTATACGAAACTATACTATACTATACTCTACTCTACTATACTATATTATTCTATACGATACGATACTATACTATACTATTCTATACTATATTATTCTATACTATACTATACTATATGATACTATACTATAGTATACTCTACTATACTATACTATACTCTACTCTACTATACTCTACTATACTATATTATTCTATACGATACGATACTATACTATTCTATACTATATTATTCTACACTATACTATACTATATGATACTATACTATAGTATACTCTACTATACGAAACTATACTATATTATACTCTACTATACGAAACTATACTATATTATTTTATACTATACGATTTGATACGATACTATACTATACTATATTATTCTACACTATACTTTACTATATGATACTATACTATAGTATACTCTACTATACTCTACTATACTATACTATATAATACTATACGATACGATACTATACTATATTATTCTACACTATACTATACTATATGATACTATACTATAGTATACTCTACTCTACTCTACTATACTATATTATTCTATACAATACGATACTATACTATATTATACTCTACTATACTATACTATACTATATTATTCTATACGATACGATACTATTCTATACTATATTATTCTATACTATACTATATGATACTATACTATAGTATACTCTACTATACGAAACTATACTATACTATACTCTACTCTACTCTACTATACTATGTTATTCTATACGATACGATACTATACTATACTATTCTATACTATACTATATTATTCTACACTATACTATACTATATGATACTATACTATAGTATACTCTACTATACGAAACTATACTATATTATTTATACTATACGATTTGATACGATACTATACTATACTATATTATTCTACACTATACTTTACTATATGATACTATACTATAGTATACTCTACTATACGAAACTATACTATACTATATAATACTATACGATACGATACTATACTATATTATTCTACACTATACTATACTATATGATACTATACTATAGTATACTCTACTATACGAAACTATACTATACTCTACTCTACTATACTATACTATTCTATACGATACTATACTATACTATTCTATACTATATTATTCTATACTATACTATATGATACTATACTATAGTATACTCTACTATACGAAACTATACTATACTATACTCTACTCTACTATATTATTCTATACGATACGATACGATACTATACTATTCTATACTATATTATTCTATACTATACTATACTATATGATACTATACTATAGTATACTCTACTATACGAAACTATACTATACTATACTCTACTCTACTATACTATATTATTCTATACGATACGATACTATACTATACTATTCTATACTATATTATTCTATACTATACTATACTATATGATACTATACTATAGTATACTCTACTATACGAAACTATACTATACTATACTATACTCTACTATATTATTCTATACGATACGATACTATACTATACTATTCTATACTATATTATTCTACACTATACTATACTATATGATACTATACTATAGTATACTCTACTATACGAAACTATACTATATTATACTCTACTATACGATACTATACTATATTATTTTATACTATACGATTTGATACGATACTATACTATACTATATTATTCTACACTATACTTTACTATATGATACTATACTATAGTATACTCTACTATACGAAACTATACTATACTATATAATACTATACGATATGATACTATACTATATTATTCTACACTATACTATACTATATGATACTATACTATAGTATACTCTACTATACAAAACTATACTATACTATACTATATAATACTATACAATACGATACTATACTATATTATTCTACACTATACTATACTATATGATACTATACTATAGTATACTCTACTATACGAAACCATACTATATAATACTATACGATACGATACTATATTATTTTATACTATACGATTTGATACGATACTATACTATACTATACTATATTATTCTATACAAGACGATACTATATGATACTATACTATACTATACTCTACTATACGATACTATACTATATTATACTATACGATACAATACTATACTATATTATTCTATACTATACTATACTATACTATACTATACTATACTATACGATACGACACTATACTATACTATACTATATTATTCTATACAATACGATACTATATGATACTATACTATACTATACTATATTATACTCTACTCTACTATACTATACTATATTATTCTATACGATACTATACTATTCTATACTATATTATTCTATACTATACTATACGATACTATATGATACTATACTATATTACACTATACGATACTATACTATACCATACTATACTATATTATACTCTACTATACGATACTATACTATATAATACTATAAGATACGATACTATACTATACTATATTATTTTATACTATACGATTTGATATGATACTATACTATACTATATTATTCTATACAATACGATACTATATGATACTATACTATACTATACTATACTATACGATACTATACTATATTATACTATACGATACGATACTATATTATTCTATACTATACTATATTATACTCAACTATACGATACGATACGACACTATACTATACTATATTATTCTATACAATACGATACTATATGATACTATACTATACTATATTATACTCTACTCTACTCTACTATATTATTCTATACGATACGATACTATACTATTCTATACTATATTATTGTATACTATACTATACGATACTATATGATACTATACTATATTATACTCTACTATACTGTACTATACTATATTATACTCTACCATACGATACGATACGATACTATATTATACTATACGATACTATACAATACTATAATATACAATACTATACGATACAATACTATACGAAACTAAACGATATTATACTATACTATACAATACGATACTATAGTTTACTATACTATATTATACTATAAGATACTATACTATACCATACTATACTATATTATACTCTACTATACGATACTATACTATATAATACTATAAGATACGATACTATACTATATTATTCTATACAATACGATACTATATGATACTATACTATACTATACTCTACTATACGATACTATACTATATTATACTATACTATACGATACGATACGACACTATACTATACTATATTATTCTATACAATACGATACTATATGATACTATACTATACTATACTCTACTATACGATACTATACTATATTATACTATACTATACGATACGATACGACACTATACTATACTATATTATTCTATACAATACGATACTATATGATACTATACTATACTATACTCTACTATACGATACTATACTATATTATACTATACTATACTATACTATACTATATTATTCTATACAATACGATACTATATGATACTATACTATACTATACTCTACTATACGATACTATACTATATTATACTATACTATACGATACGATACGACACTATACTATACTATATTATTCTATACAATATGATACTATACTATTCTATACTATATTATTCTATACTATACTATACGATACTATATGATACTATACTATACTATACTATATTATACTCTACTCTACTCTACTCTACTATATTATTCTATACGATACGGTACTATACTATTCTATACTATATTATTCTATACTATACTATACGATACTATATGATACTATACTATATTATATGATACTATACTATACCATACTATATTATATTATACGATACAATACTATACTATATTATTCTATACTATACAATACTATATGATACTATACTATACTATACTATGTTATACTCTACTATACTATACTATATTATTCTATACGATACGATACGATACGATACTATTCTATACTATATTATTCTATACTATACTATACGATACTATATGATACTATACTATATTATACTCTACTATACTATACTATACTATATTATTCTATACGATACGATACTATTCTATACTATACTATACGATACTATATGATACTATACTATATTATACTCTACTATACTATACTATACTATATTATTCTATACGATACGATACTATTCTATACTATACTATACGATACTATACTATACTATATGATACTATACTATATTATACTCTACTATACGATACGATACTATATTATACTCTACGATACTATACAATACTATAATATACAATACTATACGATACAATACTATACGAAACTAAACGATATTATACTATACTATACAATACGATACTATAGTTTACTATACTATATTATACTATACTATATGATACGATACTATACTATACTATACTATACTATACTATACTATACTATACTATACTATATTATACTATACGATACTATACATTTACATTTACATTTACATTTGCAGCATTTAGCAGACGCCCTTATCCAGAGCGACGTACAAAAGTGCTTTCAATCTCTAGTAAAGAATTAATCTACACTGGTACGCAAGATTACAAACTTAATATAAATATAACTCGAATTCTACAAGCTTGGAAAGTGCTAATTTAGGTATTTCAGGAAGAGGTAGGTCTTCAGTCGTCGTTTGAAGACAATCAGGGACTTTGCTGTACGAACATCTAGGGGAAGTTTATTCCACCACCTCGGTGCCAGAACAGAAAAGAGCCTTGAAGTGTATTTACTATACTATATTATACTATTCTATCCGATACTATACTATACGATACTGTACGATACTATACGAAACTATACGATATTATGTTATATTATATGATACTATATTATACTATACGAAACTATACTATACAATTCTATACTATACTATATTATACTATACTATACTATACTATACTATACTATACTATACTATACTATACTATACTATACTATCAGTCCAGTAAGTTGAAAGCAACAGACAACAGAAGCTCAGTCTGCCTGCATTCCATCTCCATCCAATCATACCAAAAAGTAAAAAAATTGACAATGCAATTTCGATGCACAGCCAACAATGCGATACATTAAAGATACATACTGTGGTCAACAGTATGTATCTGTCAATTTGGACTGAGGTCAACAGTTTGCTACATTGACTCAGGACTACAGTTCGCTTCTGATCATCATCACTGTACCCCGCAACATCGTATATCTGTAATAAATGGACAATTGTTGCAACCCAGATGAGGATGGGTTCCCTTTTGAGTCTGGTTCCTCTCAATGTTTCTTCCTTATGCCATCTCGGGGAGTTTTTCCTTGCCACAGTCGCCACCGGTTTGCTCATCAGGGACAAACGTACACTTATTAAGAACATATTCACTTTTTATCACCACATTATCCGTGTAAAGCTGCTTTGAGACAATGTTCATTGTTAAAAGCGCAATACAAATAAAAATGAATTGAATTGAATTAAAACAGCTGCTGATTCGATACGATTCACCAATATTACTATGCAGTTTGATCCGATTTCAACTGATCTGTCTAACTTTATCAGTTCATCGTTCATTCTTTGTACCCTTCATTGATGTAAATCCAGAACATTGCTGTAGGTGACCTGTTTTCAGTCTGCCCTTTCCATATGCTAATTTCCCACTGAGAGGCATGTGGCATTTATTTAATCACAGTGGGGTACAGAACCGATCATTAGTCTCGTGCATGGCTCATGCACCCCGTATATATACTGCTTATCTAATATTGTGGTTTTTAAAACCAAGATTGGATCGGATTTGTTAGTCCAGAACATCCTATGTTTGATGGGATTAAGGACCATCAATTAAAGTCGCTCAGATTTTTTTTATTACAGATTATTCCAGCTTTTTATACATCACAATACTTTAAGAAATGACTTTTCACCAGTCACTGACAGAGTTCATTGTAACAAGATAATCAATGCTATTCACGTCACTAAAAACAAACCCAAACGACTCATGAATGCTTTCTGAGGTAAATCAGTCATCAAGGTAGCTTAATAGCTTTGTTTTCTTTTCTTATATTGTGGAATTACTTCATTACCCAATTTCTTTCGGTATTTCTTTTCTGAATGCAACTCGGAATCCACGGAAAAACTTCAACATCATGAGAACTAACAAGTACTGTATGCCCGTCCACAGCACATGCATTTGTGCTCCCATTTTCAGGGCTATTTCTGGATAGCACACTGAATCTTAGATTGGGAGGATATGCACACAATGGCCTTTACACAGATGTAAAAGGAGCCGTATCAAAAGCGCTCCAACAAAAATGCTCTCTTGAAAGCGATGCAAAGGGCCTGCATGAATTAGAGCCAATCTCGGTTCAATTATGTAAATGTATGCTAAAGGATAACAAGAAAGATCATGTTTGGGTGCGCTACGGCTACGACGCAGAGACGAGACCATTTCACATGCCTGGCTTGCAAGCTTCTACACTTTAAAGCATGGCATAATGAAGTTCTTCGTTTTTGTCATCCATCCTTTCACTATACATCCTCATCCCAGGGCAGTCACAAAGCACAGATACAGATCAGATACACACAAACACTGTGGAAAAACAGAATCTTTAGCCAGGGAGGAGGACGCAAGAATGCCCAGAGGAAACAGGGTGAAGATGAAATTCAACCCATCAACCCCTGATATATACAATCCTGTTACTGTCTTGTGTTCCTGTTGTCTATTTGTTCTTTACTTTTATTTTAGTCATAACTAAACTGAATCCAAAAACTATTCTGGAATACCATGTACACACAATTTATTGTAACCAGTCCGCCCACTGAAATGTATTCGGCAGATGGCAGGAAACCAAAGAATTATAGAACAAAAAATGGTAATAAGTGAACTATGTGTATTTATCCCCAATTAGCAAGCACAGATGTAGGGAATGAAATTGTTCTGGACACCACTACAAAATAGCCGACACTCCATATGTAGAAGATCAGGAACGGTTTCAGACACAGCATTGGTCTCACAATGGTCTTTCGTGGCTGTTGGTTTAGATCACGCTTAAGTTTATGTCATATACATTTACAATTGTGGCATTTGGCAGACGCCACTATCATTCCTACAACTGAGAAGCGATGGGGTTGAGCTGCAGCTTAGTATGGCTTGGATTTGAACTCAAAACCTTTGGATAGAAAATCCAATGCCCTGTTTTTTGTCTGTGTTTTATAATTCACAGTATTTAGTCTTTGCTCTTACGTTCTTTAGTTTTTTTTTTTATATGCTGAAATGAATCATAACAGCTGCTCGTCACTCACTGTGTAGGAGCTGTTACTATAGAAACTACAACATATCAGAATGAGCGCATTAATACATTGTCAGGATTATGCCAATGTCTGGACCATGTTCTCCAGCAGCAACTACACTACCATATTGGTCACATGACCATCGCAACCCAAACAAAGCGAGCGCTAGTGTTTAGTCGTCGCTGTCATCGTCTTGTGATTGGTTGTTTTTCACCTCTCGGTGTGGTAAAGTGCATTTTTTTTGTGCTCCGTTGTTGGTAAAAACATGCACTTGCACACAGTTGCTAACAAATTTGAGAATTCATGGCATAAAGGTCTCTAATGATAATCATTAATGAGATTGCATCAATTCATCCATCTATTTTCTTCAATGCTTATACCTTAAAACCGAGGAACCTAGAGCCCTGGACATATTGCCAATTTATCACCAAGCACAATCACACTCTTCAGATAATATGGAAATGTTTTTGGATCAGAGAAGGAAACTGGAATACCCTGAGGAAACCCCTCAAAGTATAATTATGCGCATATGGAATTGGGCACGGGGTTTAACCCCTCAATTCCTGTGAGGCAAACATGTGAACAAGTGAACAAGTGAACATGTGAACAATATGATTATAATTGAAATGTTAAATAGCTGTTTTTTTTTAATTATTATTCTGCAATGGCTGTCAGAAGAGAAAATATTGTTTGGTTTGCAGATACACTTACAAGGACATTTACAAGATGGACTTTTCAAGGAAAGCTGGACATCGCGAGAAAAGCTCAGCAAAAACGGTTCAAAACTGTAATGCACAAAATGCACAGAAAACCCAGAATCGATTTATGAGATTAATATCAATGCTTCTGCTAATTGATGCTTATGCGAGCGGTGCAGCTGTGGCTGCAGTGAAAGGAGACTTGTTGAATAGTGCTCACTGCGTTTCTTCTTTTAATAAAGCCATTCATTCTGGCTGTAGGAGATTCCCATCTGTGATGCAGCGCTCTGTTATACTGCGTTTCTCTACAATATTGATGCTTTCTATATGCCGTGGCATCGTAATTACGGTATAAAAGAGGTACTTAGCTCACCATAATTGCAGAATAAGTAAAAGCCCTGAATCACATGAAAGATAAGAATCGACTGTTGCAATGAACTTATCATTTAAATAGGATTTACATTTACGGCATCTGGCAGACGCCGTTATCCAGACCGAATTAAAAAAAGACGCAGCCGTGGCAGCTTGGTGGTGTTGGGATTTAAAATCACAACCTTCTGATCCAGAATCCACTGCTTTAAAACCACTAAACTAGCATCCTTGTCATTTTCTTTGAAATTGAGCTTTCTTAATGATGTTTGTCTTGAAGCCTTCTGCAATTTCTGCTTGTTTTTTTGTTGTTGTTTTTTTTACCTTTTCCAAAAACTTTCCCAGCACTGTTTGATTCGTAGTCTTCTTTGCTAGGGATAGCGTCTGGTCTTGATTTATCGATGCACAGAAAAAAAAAATGCGGCTGAAACGAGTGCAGGGGGGGGGGAATTGGCACAGGCGAAAATAACACAAAAGTCAGTAAAATGGAAAGAAAACAAATTTCAATCAGTCTTGAAAATAAAATCCGATACGAAACAATCTATGGAGAAGATCTCACTGTTTGAGCTCTGAAAACGCTCGATTCAGCTGCGCAGAATGAAAATAAATGAATAAAAATAATGTGGACCTCAGGACAGTTTTAATTATTGGTAATCGATCTCCAGATTCAATTAAACCTAACTAAAACCATCGAAGCATATCAATGAGTTTCCTATAGGATGTGGGGAAAAAAACCCTGTGACTGTAGAGTAGGATCCGTGTTTATGAGCCGATTGGCGCTCCATAATGAGCGAGCCTGTGGATTTTACTGCGTGGAGATGAATACTGAGTGAGAAAGAAAGAGTGTGTGTGTGTGTGTGTGTGTGTGTGTGTGTGTGTGTGAGAGAGAGAGAGAGAGAGAGAGAGAGAGAGAGAGAGAGAGAGGATCGACATGGAGCTGTAGCATCCTCCTCACATGCAACCCACCGTTTCTACGTTCAGGGTCTTCATGCATTCGCCAGACATCCATCCCGACCACTGGACAATGTCTGGGATAAAAATCAGCTTTTACCTTCTGATTTCTCAGCTGTTCATCATGCATTCAGCAGGTAAGAAGCTGTGCATCTGGAATATACAGAGGTGAAGACGCAGGATGAGTCTCTGCCTTCAGTTCAATACCTTCATGCATCATTGCATCAACTTATTATTATTATTATTTTTATTATTTCAAAAACAAAAAAATAATGTTGTGCATTGCAGCTTAATCTCCCAACCTTCCAATCTGACAGGTTTATTTTAATTTTTCTTGAAATATCATGTTTCATTTATTTATTACATTTTTTAAACAATGACATTTGTCATATATAATAAAAAAATCCACATCTTTTCCAACTTGTGCATCTTTTATGCACATGTATGCATTTTTTTTCCATTCGTTCAAGTCTCTAATGCGTTTATTTTTGTTACTCCTTTTTATTATTCATTTCGGAAGCATTTCATCTCGAGAACATCCTGTAATCGATCCTAAACATCTCCATATAACAGCTTCCAGGTTGTCCTCGAGATCTGCATCGAAAAGCTTTACATGTTCACTCGAGAAATGACATCGCTGTCAATAATCATACTTCCACTACTACTGTACAACTGTTGTTTTGTGTGTGTGTGTGTGTGTGTGTGTGTGTGTGTGTGTGTGTGTGTGTTTTATTCATGAGGCGGTGTGTGAAAGCCTCCATGCTGCTCTCACGCCTGTATCAAACTGTTTGCATTGTATGTTCTTAAGGTTTTCCAGCTGTTTAATGTGTGTGATTGAAATAACCTGTTGTCTTTGCCAGTGTTATGGTCTGTTGCATGCTCAAGGTGGTCATTTTCAGGGAACAAATCTCTTCTCACTATTGGGAAAAAAAAAAAAAGTTGAAAAATCAGCATACGGATTTGTGTATAAAATGTAGTATTGGTGAGTGTGAGCTGTTTTGTGCACGAGCCGATGACGTCCTGTCCAGCTGGCCAAATGTCAGCCGATCCGCCAGCTGTCCTCTGACTTTAATGTTACAGGCCGTGTTTCATTCCAATTCTATCGTGTGGGAATTCCCGGCCTGTTTGTGCACTTTTGTTAGCGGAGGAAACAGTTATCTCTGTTCGGATGGATGTGCAGGTTTTTATTGGGTCAGGTGGCAGCCTGTGTGACAGCAGTGTGACCAATGAGGAAATCGCTGTCCGGGTCTTAAACCTATTTGATGTAGTGGCGATGATGTATTTTATTTGCCTGGTGGCAGGATCTCATAGTGTTAATGCCATCTGCTGGAATGAAGTAAAGCATCTGCTACCATCTGCTCATTAGTGTCTGCTATTAACACTTGATTTAAAAAAAATTGTGTCATCTGAGGAAAAAAAACAGGTCAGTAAGAATATTCCGCTATCTGGATGTCTCCATTCTCGGCTTACTGCTGATTTGCCTGGTGTGGAAAACTCGTGATGGCAGCTGTGCTCTCAGTGTGTGTTTTTGAGCTGTCACATGGTCCCACTGTGTACACGGCTGCGGATTTATTATTCAGTGAACCATCGATTACACGGCCGTAGGAAAAGTATGAGTGAGAAGTATAAGGGCTTGGAAGGCATCATGGAGCATCTGTCTCACTGAGCACAAATCATGCCATGTTGCATTAGCCTGACCTTTTCAAACGTTTGATATTAAAGAGGAACCTGGATAATTTAGTTTTGGGCTCGACTGAATGGGTTGGAATGGGAAAACCGGAGAACCATAACATGGATTTATCAGTGGATGTAATCTAGCAGCAGTGTGGGAACAGGTTTTCCACAAAGTCTTGGAAATGTGAAAATCGACATTTTAGGCCTTTAGTTTTCATTTCGCTGTTCTACGTCTTAAATAATTGAAACTCGATCTTAATTTTTTCAACGTCCACGTAACGCTATCCATTGAAACGCTTTCGAATGTTTTTGTTTTGTTAGTTTCCGTGATTTTTTGTTCTTTCTTTCACCAGTCCAAATATCATTCCCGGGATCACGACCTCAAATGAGACCAACGTTCAACAGGCAATCGGATTTCCGTTATTGGCGCGTATTTATCCCGAATTGTACCGCGGATGTAAACGGATTTTATTTGTGTGTGTGTGTGTGTGTTTTTGATGTTGTGAACTAGGTCTTGCAATTTACATTCTTTTTCTTGAAAGAATTTACAGGCTTCGGTTTACTGATCGGAAAGTCAGGGGTTCGAACACCAGTATCGCCAAGCAACCACTCTTTTGACCAAGGACCTTTTGACCAAGGACCTTAACCGTCTGTGCTCCAGGGGGCGCTGTGGCATGGCTCCTACCCAAGCTTCCTAATATCGTTGAGATCACCTTTTTTCTAGCATTTGCTAGACGAAATCTCGCATTTCGAATCGTTAAGCACTGAGCGACCACCGCACATACAGTAATGTAAGTAATTACTAGTAATAATGGAGCTGTTGGTTTTAACTCCTTGTGCCGCTTTTCATTCGATTTCCCATTTGAACAGCCTTATTAGTTCACCATATTACAGTGGAGATTTACCAGTATACAATACAAACCACCGTCGATTCTCGATACAAACCTTTATTATATTCTCCAACATTGCAAACACAAAGATCGCTCACAAAATCACACAAAATGTGCGGGGTGTAGTTCGTTTTTACAAAAAGCTAACCAGTGTCAACATTAAGTTCTCGAGTCATTTCACTCTGACACAGCTCAGTTTTTCTGCGGCTGCACAGCGCCGTCTCACTACCGTATTTTCGCGTATATAAGATGCACCCTGGGTGAGGGGTATATAAAACTTTCTATAAGACGCGTCTTATATACGCGAAAATACGGTAGTGAGATGGTGACGTGGCAAAAGCCGGCGATTGGTCATGCGGATCGAGATAACCGACGTTAAGTGGCAAATTTGCCCCCCCTTGTGCTCGAGATATTAGGGTTCGTCGACATTAAAGAATCGACATAACTGATTAAAAAATGCTAAGACAAGCGAGAATTTGGCGGTTCCACTTCAAAAACGTCGACTTAATAGGGTGGCGAGTTAACCGAGGTCGAGATAAGTGGGTTCGACTGTAGTTATATACCATTTAAAATTATTTTACTAATGACTTCACGTTACTATGTTTACCGCTAAGGTAGTGCATTCAATTCAAATGGTGATTTAATGGAGCTACAACTTCCAGCCAATCAGAATCGAGAATTCAGTCTGCCCACGGTATACAGGGTGACGAACCGAGCTAAATTTGTCGCACTCGTATTGAAGCGTATTCTCAAAGAAATGCTTTTATACTGTATGCATTGAATATTTCATGGATAGATCTGATAAAGAGATCGAAAACTAATGCAGTTTTCTGGCCTCCACGTGCTCCTAAATGCGTTTTGCCAGCATGAAGCGAACATTCGCAGCCTGAAATAAACTACATAAGTAGAGCTTTTGGTCGTATTCGGCAAAAGCAAAAAAGGGGATACTGGAGACTAAGCGCCGAGAGCATAGTAGCTCGTCTTATTATTATTAGCCGGTGCGAGAATGACCTGCCCTTACAATCCATGTCACCACAGGATTCGATCGTCAGCAGCTCTGCTTGTGGATTTTGGATTTGTGATGGAAAATCATAAGCACAAGTTCCTCCTCTAATTGTTCGAATTTGAATTAAACGATTCTCCAGGCACAAATTACTAAAATATTGGCAACACACCAATGATAAATGCACATTGCTTAACCCGGGTTTGCGTTTCAGTCGAGCTTTGCATTTGATTTCCCACAGAAGAGGCTTTTTACCCCGGCACTAGAAGCTTCATGATACCGATGAAAACCGACGTGCACTACATCTGTTGCCATGGCAGCATCAACCAGTGTTATGAAACATGCTCTTGAATTTTTGATTGAGCCATATTCCACACTGAGCAGCATCTCTGGAAGACCTGACACGGACCTAAGGCAACCGTTTTTGGTTTTTTTTCTTTATCCTTTCTTTTTTTTTTCCGGAAAGCCTCGTGCACACAACCCCTTGTCGCTGGTTTAAAGTGCAGCGACTTGACTAAAGATAATTTTTATTCCTGCCTGAGAAATACAATCTGCTCAAATGGGAACGCTCAGACCGAACAAAGCTGGACAAGCTCTAGAAAGGCCAGCGGTATTAAATTCAGCTTCTGGCATATTTCCAGAACTTTGTATGCAGGGAAATATAGAGAGTTTTTTTTTTTTTTTGTACAGAAGGCGTTCGATACGGAAATCAATTACTGTATATTTAATTGTTTGGTTGGACAGTATGAAAGTGTTTGTACACTGTGACTGTATCTATTATTTTCTATAGTATCTGTAGTAAACATTGATACTTTTTGAGAGCTTTTTCTTCACTCCATTTGAATTTGTATCAATTTACAGCATGATAAAAAAAAGCTTACAGTTCCTCGCTTCTTCGGAGTAAAAACGGAGCGTTAAATGAGGAGCTGTGGCCCATTGTTGTGGTGTGTGTGGGTGTAGGGTAAGGGTTTTTACTGTGTGTGTGTGTGTGTGTGTGTGTGTGTGTGGGTGCAACAGTAGAAGACTCTCTCCTTATAAAGGTCTAATGAGCAGAAGAATGGAGAACTGCAATTAATGATTCAACCAGAGTTCTAATAGATCACTACTTTTATTTCAATTCAATATAATTAACAGTGATTTAAAGCAGCTTTACACAGATATTAAAAGAATGTATACATTTGTTCCTTATAAGTGTCAGTTTGTCCCTAATGAGCCACCAGAGATGGCATGCGGAAGAAACCTCGAGAGGAACCAGACTCAAAACCAAAAACCTGTAAACAGGACGATGTCTGTTGGCACACTGACTTATGAAGGTGCCGCCTGTGACTGTGCGTGCAGCCTAGTGTTGCTATCAGTTAGCAGGTTATAAAACTAGTCTTAAAACTTTTTGATACCACCGTATATATATATATATATATATATATATATATATATATATATATATATATATATATATATATATATATATATATATATATATGGTATAGGTGGTATAAGATTGTTTAATTCAGTAACTGTAGTAGCTCTTTCCTGCAGTGTGAGCTCTCCTACGATGTCCGTCAAACAGAGAACCAATCGGAGCTCCGAACTCGATCAAAAAAAAGTATTGAGTTATTGAGGAGAAAGTGTTTCGTATGACGTTTTTATGATCAAGGCATGCCATGAACTTAATTAGCACTACAGATTGTTTTTGTTTGCTGCTAGCTAACATTAGCGAGACAACATGCCAACATTTGACCTTCAAACATTATGACAACTATTATTAAAAACATTTCTGAGGTACCAGTGATCCTGTCTTTTTCTTCTGACACCCAACCTGACCAATCACTGTACCTGAGGATGGTTCTACATGAACAGCCTTAAGATCCATGAGGATACTGTAGAGGGTTTACCTCAGGATTGTGGTAGATTTGGACTGTAGTCTGCTACAATGGAATAGGTCTACAGTTGTCATGAAGAGTTTGGATTCAGTGAACAGTTGATAAAAACCAATGATTCCATCATTCCAATGATGGAATTGCAATAAATAGTCATTCTGTGTCACCAAGATGACAATGGGTTCCCTTTTGGGTCTGGTTCCTCTCAAGGTTTCATCCTAATACCTGGCCACTGGGTCACTCATTAGGGATACAATTTTAAGCGATAAACTTCTACGGACTGATTTACAAACTTACAATGATAAGGAACGAACTTACTTTAGTAGCACTTTATCATTGTTGAAAGCACTATACAAATAAAAGCGACTGAATTTATACAGTAAATTATAAATCTATTTCTTTTATAAAACTGTATTGGGACAATTTTCATTGTTAAAAGCACCATAAAAATAGTCAATTGAATTAAAATGGAAAAAGGAATGACAATTACTAATAATAGTTTTTTTTTTTTTGCAAAATTTGATCTTCCATTGCAATTTAAACGCTTGAGTGCAAAAAAAAGAAAGTTATTAAGAGCTACTTGACTACAGGAAGTTGTTCTGTACCTACGTTTAACTGCTGACTGCTTGTCTTTGAGCGCTTTGGCACGAGAGCCTGGCGGGGTTAATGTCAGGAAGGATCTAGACGGCGTCTGTAAATAAGGACGTGTCACAACCTGTTCTCTTTTTTTTATTTATTGCTAAAGTGATGGTCAAAATAATGCTATTTCATGAATGTAGTGCTTTCAAAATAAAAATAAAAAAAGTGGCCCGGGTCAGTGAGACGTGGCGAACAATAGGTCTGTTACTAAGTAGTGAACCCAAGTGGAGGGATAAAAGGAAATCACAGAGGGGGCTGTTCTTGTGGCCATGGTGATGGACAAGGCAGTGGAGAAAGTTCCAGTGGCAAAACGCCACAAGCGACCCTGTGTGTTGTCAAGGAGTTTCCTTTGGCATGTCCTGCATGATGATTAGAGACCTGCTCCCTGTCGGATATGCTCTGATAAAAAAAGCGTTAAGGATCATCTGGCGCTCTTAAGCGCTGGAAGGCTCGCTGTATATACACACAAACACACACACACTACTTTCACATGCTGACATTTCGGATGGCTGTTTGCAGCGTCAACTTTTTTCTCCTTGCTGGAACGAGATGTTTAAAACTGAACGTTTACTTTAAATAACACTGAAAATGCCAGGCGCTTATCCAAGCGCATCATATACAGTATTCAGAAAGCAAATACCCTTCTATACATGACAACTCGATTTTTTTCCAGGGCATGGATCCTTCAAATCCGCCACACAGGGCATGGGCAACACTCGAGAGCGTGATTTACAGGCTTTAAGCCGTGAGAGCGAATCTAATGTCATGGTTTTTGAGGTATGGGATCATGGTGCTGTTTCTAAAAAGTCTCACAGCTGTTACTTGGCGTTAGCACTTTCAGCACCTGGCACCGCTTTCTCGTGCTTATTGGTGGTCACATGACCTCTGACACTTATGCTAACAGCTGGTCTGTAACGCATAGAGGATGTACGTACTCGTTCTCAATAATTAAATCATATGGTCACTCGAAAGGCTATCCATAGCACTTTCTTTTACACACACGCATACTAGAAAGGTTTTTCGGTTCCTGTGATGTGAAGCTTTTAAGTCCTTAAGCCAAAAGGCCGGTCTGTTAACCCTAATCCTAGGACAGAGAGGAACAGACAGAAAGAGAGAGAGAGAGAGAGAGAGAGAGAGAGAGAGAGAGAGAGAGAGAGAGAGAGAGAGAGAGAGAGAGAGAGAACATAACATCTTTTTATAAAAGTATAAGTTTGTTGATTGGTCACATAGATCCTCATACCAAAGTGCAATGACAACCAATTCACGTCTCTTCAATTGTATTTGTAATTGTCATTTTTATCGTTTTGAACGTATTTGCATCAGTAAAAAACGATTAATTTACATACGATTATTAGTAGCTGCGCTATACTTATTATTTACAAAGTGAGCAATTATTTATGACCAATATTTAATATGTAGATCGTTTTCTCCACGCTAAACCGTTTCTTGATTGCGTTCTCTCTGCGCCACCGCTGCAACGTGAACATGACGCACCGCAACGGTCCTGAGAGTCACATAGTTAAGTCAAGTGAAGTCAAGAGGCTTTTATTGTCATTTCTACTATACACAGTGGTACATGGTACACAGTAAAAAACGATACAAAGTTCCACTAGAACCATGGTGCTACACTAAACAACACAGAGCTACAACACATAACATAAAGCTACATAAAGTGCATCGAGTGCAAGCGAGTGCAAACAGTGCAGACGAAAAACAGTACAGACAGACAGACAACAGTATAGACAGACAGGCAACAGTACAGACAGACAGACAGACAGACAGACAGATGGACAACAATACAGTACAGACAGACAGACAGACAACAGTAAAGACAGACAGCCAACAGTACAGACAGACAGTACAGACAGACAGACTAACAGACAACAGTACAGACAGACAGACAACAGTACAGACAGACAGACAGACAGACAGACAACAGTACAGACAGACAACAGTACAGACAGACAGACAGACAACAATACAGTACAGACAGACAGACAACAGTACAGACAGACATACAACAGTACAGACAGACAGACACCAGTACAGACAGACAGCACAGACAGACAACAGTACAGACAGACAGACACCAGTACAGACAGACAGACAGACAGACAACAGTACAGACAGACAACAGTACAAAAAGACAGACAGACAGACAACACTACAGACAGACAGTACAGACAGAGAGACAGACAGACAGACAACAGTACAGACAGACAACAGTACAAAAAGACAGACAGACAGACAACAGTACAGACAGACAACAGTACAGACAGACAACAGTACAGACAGACAGACAGACAGACAGACAGACAGACAGACAGAGAACAGTACAGACATACAGACAACACAAGACATGTGGGACAATACACATAACATGAGAAATTTCCCCACTGTGGGACGAATAAAGGTATTTCTTATCGTATCTTATCTTATAGCGCTGACCAGTAAACCTACTGTATACTCTGAATATAAAAGACTATGAAGTATATGGGTTTATGTAAACAAACACAATGCAGTGCAAAAAACAGCAGTAGCAGCAGTCAAGAGGTGCAAAAAACAGCATGTAAACAGTGTAATACGGTCAAGTATAAATAATAATAAATAAATGATAGTGGAATAGATTGAGATGAGTAATGAGTGTGTGTTAAGTTCAGGTTGCACAGTTCGGTAACACACATTTGAGTGTGTGTGTGTGTGTGTGTGTGTGTGTGTGTGTGTGTGTGTGTGTGTGTGTGTGTGTGTGTGTGAGTTCCAGTTCAGTTCTGTGTTAAGAAGCCTGATGGCTTGCGGGAAAAAGCTGTTACACAGTCTGGATGTGACGGCCCAAATGCTTCGGAACCGCTTTCCTGATGGCAGGAGGGTGAAGAGTGTGTGTGAGGGGTGTGTGGGGTCGTCCACAATGCTGTTGGCTTTGCGGATGCAGCGAGAATACAGATTAACATGGCAGAGGTAGAGCTGCATCTTCCTGCAGACAGAACAGGAAGGTTTCATTTCTTTTTTGTATACCATGTTGAATTGCGTAGCATCATATTTTTTCATCGCATTGCATTGAATCACAAAAACCTTCAAATCCAAATTTGCCTCTCGCCATGGAAAACCCTGAAGAGAAAAAAGAGAAAAACACAGATGGGGTACATTTTTTGTTCGTAAATGATTCGAGCCATAAAACAAATCTTTTGGAACAATAGCGTTCAAAGTTTAAATACCCGTGCTTACTTCCCCTTACTTCAAATCGCTGTGATTGGTACTTTCCTGAATGAGCAGTAAAGACGGACATGCTATCAGAACCTGTTAGGACGCTGGGATGCAGTTCTGACGCTGGGTTTAGCAGCATTTCATTATAACGCCAGAGTGATTTTCCGGAAAGGGGTTTCAATGAAGACATTTTCCACAGAGTCTTTTTACAGCTTCTTCTTCTTTTTAATTAAAACGGATAACCAAAATTCTTGTATCCATTTCGAGCACATTTGTATATCTGTAAAGTGTACTCGTGTGAATGAAGGCTCACCATTCATTAGGACAAAAATAAATAAGTTTTGCTCATTTCATCACGTTCTCTTCACGTTTCCCTTCTGGTTTACGCGAGTATACGTTTTAAGGATGTGCATCTCGGTGCATAGCGAATGTTACGATACATTAAAGATACATATGCAGCAGCTACCAATGCGATGCGGTACGATCCCACCCTGTTACGATGGGGTGCGATCCGATTTCGTTCGAAATGCGTTTCGATGCAATGAAAAAAAAATAATACAGGAATTTACTTCAATTTCTTTGTTTCAGACAGACAGCAAATGATCAATTTCCTTAAGTGCCTTCTGACTTCTAGCACATGGCCTGTTCACAAACAGGCCTTTGTAGTACGAAACAAAAAGAGAAAAAATAAAAAAACCTTCCTGTTTTGTCTTCAGGAAGATGCAGCTCTACCTCTGCCATGTTAATCTGTATTTTATGTGTTGGGATAGTGTAATTTGCTCTCCCTGCCTTTGGAGGGAGCTGTGTGACACGCCTCCGCCTCCATAATGTTCTTATGTCAAATTCACGAAGCAGCATTGGTGCTTTTTTTTTTTTTCCGATCTAAATAGAAAATACCGGTCATAAATTATTGGTCACATTCTAAATAATAAAAGTATAGTAGCATCTACTAATAATTGTATATAAATAAATTTTATTTACGATGCAAATATGTTTTTTTCAAATTGATGCGTCACATTCCTTCTACTCTATATTTATGATTCAATCATGTTCAGTCAACGATTCAAACAATTTTTTTATTTGATTGTATTCTTTATTTTTATTTTCTTTGTATTGTGCCTCTGTTCTCGCATGAGACCCGGAAATTGGGGCGACTGTTGATACATTGTAAGAGATGCATCGCATAAACAGACAGATATCAAGACTCTTCAGGGAGGATGGATGGATAGAAATTGTCAAAAATTTGGATTCAAAGTCTTTTAGACAAATAAAAGCTAATTAACCATAAATGAAATATTTTGATTAAAAGCCATGCGATCATAAATCTTCATATATAAGTATTGAATTCCTTAATGACTTAACATTGGTCAGGGAAATGATAATGATAGTTTGGGATAGCTTTTTCCAAGTTTAAACCTTGTGGCTGAATTTACAGGCAGAAAAATGCTGTTTCATATAACGTTGAAAAGCTTCATACATTTGATGTCAGCGAAAAAAAAAAAATGGTATAAACTAAGATATGTGTATTTCTAATATAACTTGAATTTCACTTTCAGGTTTTCCAATTCAGCTTTATTTCTACGGCGCTTTTAAATCATTTTACTGCGGCAACGATCCAGTAAACGGAGGCGCAGGAGAATCTCGCGAGTGCGTTTAATATCGTTCTTGATCTTTTTTCTGAACGATTTGTCCAAAGATTGATATTCGGGGCATATTAACTGGCCAAAAGAGAAGAGATATGTATTGATTAGTTACATGATTCATGAACTACTTTTATTTCACAACTGGTTTTTCGGAATGAATTTAGAAAACATAATTGAATTAGCTTTGTGGAAGCGTAGAGCTTTTTGGCCGCCATGTACAACAGGTGTTTCCCACCAACAGTGACGAAGCTCAAGCCTTTAGGTCACGTGCGGTATGAAGTCTGTGATATTAAGAACACGGCTTTTTGTGACTAATCCACACAATTACTTTAAAGCGAATTTCCTTTGAACCTGCAGCAACCAGGAGCTGACTTCAGACTAGCCTTGCATTTTTCCGGTTCTGGTTCCGGTTCATGTTTCTGTTTATACAGTATGTGATTCAGCAATTGAATTCGAAGTCAACGGGGATAATTTCACCATCTTTCTTGCTATAAATTGAGATCAGAATCGAATTAAATGCACACAATGCTCCAATGTTTACACAATGCTCCAATTCAGTTCGAATTTCACTGTTAATTTTATGTGTAAAGCACGTTTTACTATGAACATTGCTACAAAGCAGCTTCACAGAGATAAATAGTCGAAGAAAAGAAATTGTAAATGAATTAATTTTTCATCCTTTTATTCGTCTCTATACATTTATGTATGTGTAAAGTTTTGGAGTAAATGGACTTTGTTACTGTACTTGCGCAATTTTTTGCCTTTCAAATTTTTCTTACTTTCTATTTTTACTAAGTAGCAAAGATATGAGCAACTTGAACTCGCACCTTGACTACATTTAGGCTTTAATTACCGTAATTTCCGGACTATTAAGCGCACCCAAATATAAGCCGCACCCACTGAATTGTACAAACATTTTTATTTTGAACATAAATAAGCCGCACCTGTCTATAAGCCGCATGTCTACACTGAAACTAATGAACTTTACACAGGCTTTAATGAAAGACAGTGTCTGTTACACGGCTTGTATCTAAACAGTAGTCATTGTTCACTGTCTTCCTCCTTCCTTTCACAACTATTTCTCTCGAGAGTTTTTCTTTTGGCATTGTCGTGTGTTTAAAAATCACCACCGGTGAAGTTTTTCTCCCGATGCCGTGCAGCTCAGAACATGAATCTTGAATCTTGTGAAACCGGGAAAAACCCAGGAAAAATCCATAAATTAGCCGCTTCGTTGTTTAAGCCGCAGGGTTCAAAGCGTGAGAAAAAAGTAGCGGCTTATAGTCCGGAAAATACAGTACATGTACTTTTTATTTCACTGTATTTGAATTGACACGGACCAATTTTGCAATCAGCTCTGAATATTTGCATAATTACAGGATACTGTAATTCTATTGGTTAATCGAAGATACCGTTTTAAAAGATCGCTTTACTACTTTGTCTTTTTGTTGACCGAATTGCTTCATTCCTGCATGTGAAATAGGCTGTTGTGTTGATCTTAATGTTGTTAATACAGTGTTTTAGTTGTCTAATTTGATTTGTGTTTCATAAATCAATAAAATGTATACAGTTGTATACGTTCGGTATGAGTCAAATAATAAAGTACTGTTCAAATCAGATACTCAAAGACTTTTAATAAGTCATATTGGAATTGGTGACAGTTAGGGATCTACTCTGCTTTTACTCAAGTATTATTTTGAGGTCATCTTTACTCCATTTTGGGATTCAGTATACAGTAGTTCCATCATTGTTGCAACATTGTGGGGGATTTTATTGTACATTCCCATTAAAATTGTAATGAACTGTTAGAGGTTTGCTCTTTTTGCTCGTGAGGTCTGGTGTCACTCTGTATTATAGCCAGGATGTGTTTTATAGCACAAAGAACTTTCTCTTCTTACGGGTTAATGAGCATGATGAACCTAGGCTGACCCTAACCTGAATCTAGCCTGACCCTAACCTGAACCTAGACTGACCCTAACCTGAATCTAGGCTAACCCTAGATTCCTCTAAGACATTCAGCATCACTGGACCATGTAAGTGAGCAATTTAGCGTGTTGTCGCAGTTGTTTATTCCCAAAAATATTTAATGCATGTCCTATTTCATAAATCTTCACAATGCTAGCATCTGAAAGTGCTTGGGTTCAGTTAGATTGCGGAAAAAACTTACAGATTTTTTTTTGGGTGCCAGTCATTGCAGATTTCAGTCGTTCAAACATAGCAAAGACCAAAAAATAATTTATTCTGAACTTATTTCTAATAATAGTGTGATATGCGAGTGTCTGGGTACTGACAACTGTCTGTTTTTGGCCCGAAATGTTTTGCCGATTTTGTTTGTTCTTTTCTTTATCTCATAGAATGAAACAGTTCATTAATAAGATGTGATACAGAAAATTGCTTAAATTAAACATTTATTGAACAACACAAGCCTCTCAAGTCAGTGTATTTGTTAGCAGGTATTGGTTTTAGAGTCTACAGCTAGTTTAAGGATCGCTAACAATACAGTTCTAAAAAGTTACTCTCATTCCCTCTGCAAAAGTAGCATTATATTTAAACTATATTAAACTAAAATAAGAATAAAGGATAAGACCTTAAAGCCCTGGAAACACCAAACCGGCGTTCGGTTATGTGACAACGACGGGTGATTTTTAAGTGTCAGTCAGCTTTAGATTTATGTTTTGCACCGTTTGCTCTAGTCGGAGAGCGTCAACTGTATTTCGACCGATTTTGCATTTCTAATTGGAGGCGGAGCCCGTCAGCGAGAAAGAAAACTCCGATTTGCTATTCAGCCAAAACAATCCGCGAAAGCAAACAATGGTGGGGTAAAGAGGGAACGCACAAACACTTGTTGTCATTCTTGTTCTTGTTTGTGCAACTTAGTAGAAATGATTGAAAAGAAACAACAGGAATCTGTTAATAACGATAACAGCAGGTGTAAAGATGGCGAATGCAGACTCCTGCCACCTGCTGGTATGGGAAAGTTAGGTTTTCTCACACAAACATTTTGTTGCGTTAGACGTGCCTGACTAATAATCAGCCTAAATTGCAGTACAAAATAATTTAAAAAATCGGCCAGATTTATCCGCCGGCCAATCGATCGGTCGACCTCTAGATACTAAATACAACAACCAATCAGCTGTCTTTATACATTTAGTCAGCGATTGACCAGAAAACTGTTGGTGTAATTGTCTGAACATGTCTTTTTTCTTGGTAGATATGGATCGAGATTAAGACTTTATAAATAAAAAGTTTAAAGCGGTGCTTTGCATTTACACCATTGCTCAGTGGCCGAGGAGTGGCAGCTTGGTGTGTCTGGGATTTAAACGTAGTACCTTTAGATCCAGACGCCGTAAAAACACAAGTTACTACCTCCCCATCATCTCGAAAGAGTCCTTTTTTCACCCTCTGTTATGTATTTCATCTCAAATCGATTAACAATTGATCATAAATTCAGAACGATTTCAGGTCATTTGGCTGATTGCCGGTTATAATATTGGCCTCTGTGTTGGCGTGTGAACGCATGTCCTGTACGCGCCTTACGTTGTTCTTTGCCTTTTGATTTCCATGATTTAATTTCTTCTCTTTGGAGTCTGTCTTTTGCAGTCTGTGTGTGTGTGTGTGTGTGTGTGTGTGTGTGTGTGTGTGTGTGTGTGTGTGTGTGTGTGAGCGGGAGGGTGTATGTGGCGTGTACATTGAATCTGACAGTGATGTGTTTTGTCTCCGTGAGCTCGAGGGAGAAAAAAAAGCAACAGGTCTTCTAGAGAATTGAAATGATAACGACTCGTTTTCATACTCGGCGTGTTCGTTTACGCGAGTAATTGAAGTGTTGCTGCTGGTGGGAAGGAGAAAAATAAACAACTACTGGAACAATCTGGGTGTTTATTGTAACAGAATAAAGGGGTTTAACCGTGCAGAGCAAACTAATGAGGATTTTGAAGCTTCTTATATGTATGAGCCATTCTTAATAGCCACATCTGTATATATATATATATATATATATATATATATATACACACACACACACACACACACACACACACACACACACACACACACTGGTGCGATGTGATTCACCCCATTATGGTGCAGTGAATCCGATTTCAATTTCATTCAACACTTCAATGCAATACGATGCAATGAAAAAAAAAAAGGTTCTATGCAATTCAATGTATGTTTAAAAACGATGCACCAATGCCGGCTTGTATCCGATGCACACTTTTGAACAATGATGCTGTGATGTTCTCATTAACTTGTATGCCGATGCACTAATGTGATTTGGTGATTATTATATATACACATACACTCACTCAAATTTTTTCTCTTTCTCCTCTAGTGGGCTTTAGCAGCAAATACCTGAGAGACCAGCACAGGTTTACCGATGACGTGGACTGGTCCTACACAGGTCAGTGCTCTGAGAACAAATCCTCTTAATATCTTTAATCTTTTTCTGTCCCCATTCAGTGTCATATCTGTACTGCCTTTTATAAATCCTTCCACTGTGACCGGAGATGATTGGGGATGTAAAATCCCAGATCGACACGAATAAATTAGGATCAGTGCCATGGCTGCTCTCTGACTACCGACCGAATGTTTTGAATAAGCTCCAGTTCTTCCTGCACATGGGATTTGGGGGGGGGAAGCACTAGCCTTTAGCTAATTCACTGGCCTGTTTTGCAGTGCAATGACCAAGAAAATGACAAATGACAGTCTCATAATAGACATTATTAGACACTTCAATTCAACTCAATATGATTATCACCTGTTTTCTTGTTTTTTCTTTTCTTGTTATTTGTATGAGGCTAGTAATAGAAGCATGAGCTAAACGCTAACTAGCATCTAAAAGCTACAGTAGGGAGGAAATAAAGCTTGAGAAAGACTGTTATTTCTTCTCTAAACGTAGAAAAAGCAGTCAGGCATGTCTTGTTCTCTCACAACTGCAGTCTCAACTTTAGGTTTGAGAACAGCGCAAGTCTTTCCTGAGCTTTTTGATGCCGTTTTTAACATTTTCCCGCCGGAAAAACCGACAGCACATAAACAAATGCCGTCAACGCAAAATTTAGACTTTTAGTTCATTAGGATTGGATATATAAAAGGAAAAAGGACCGTGGCTACGTCTACACAAATTTGAACAAATAGATTAGAAAACGACATTTTCGACTAAAAATGCTCCACGTCCACACTTTTCAGTCGTTTTCCAAAAGTTGCTCATCCACGCTAAAAGCTCTCATGTCTCTCATGCACTGCGCATGAGCAAATGATAAGACGCTTCGACCCGCGTCAATTCCCCCTGCGTTTAGTTCATTTCCGGCTCGTTTAATTGTTGCGGCAATGGTAAAAAATGTGCGATTGTTTTCGAAAGCCTATAATATTAATAACGTCTAAATCTATGTTCATGGTTCCTGAGTTGAACCTCCTTCAGTAACTTAATGGTTGTTTAAGCTGTTTGTGTGGAAACATCTTCAGCTGCACAGAGTGGTCTCTATTTAAAGAGACCCCTACCTATAGCAGCACGATTTTAAGGCATAGGCAAACGCTGAACTTATTGCTGAACTTTAATATACTGTATATGTTTAAATACTTGAATACAGGCAATTTTGCAATGATTATTAAATGTGTTTTTTTTTTTTATGGTGTGGGAGTGGAGCATTGTGGTGGGTGGGCGGAGCCATTGGGGATTGACAATAGATATCTCGCCCAAGGGTGCCAAAAAACGTGTAGAAACGGCCCTGATCCAGAAGAAGGATTAGTGGGTAAGGCTGTGGGTCACTGGTTGAAAGGTAGGGGTTTCAAGACGCAGTTTTGCCAAGCTGACACACTTGGGCCCTTCAGCAAGGCCCTTAATGAGCAAGGCCCTAAATTTGTGCCCTAAATTCAGCTTGACCCCCAGCTTCCTGACATCGCTGGGATATGTGAAGAAAGAGTTTCACTGTAATGTACATGTGACAAGCCTCAAGTGTGTCAGAACGATAGGAAGGTTAGCGATAAAGTACGTTGTTGCTGCTTATTCAAATAGTAATAAAATGCATCGAATAATCACAAATTGATACGTGAATAAAAATGACTAAATAAAAAAAAAGCTTTAAATGATGTGAATTGGAGGTGTTTAAGGTGTTACATATGATATGTTCATCCCTTAGGTGATTTTATATGTGATATTCCTAAATCCCATGCTGGAGTTTCATGTTTCACGTGTGACAAATGAATACAGAATTGGCAATGATGATAGAAACAGCTTAAAGATCCACGAGGTTATTGCAGCGGGTTAAACATAGCGCTCCGAAGATGGATTTGGACTGTAATTAGTATAAACAGTCTGCTACAATGGCTTAGGGCCACAATTTCCTGGAACATGGTTTGCATTCATGCGTCCATCAGTAAACAGCAGAAATTCGTAACAATGATGAAACTGTAATGAATGGACATCCTGGGTTACTCTGAAGGGAACAGGTTTCCTTTAAAGTCTGGGTCTTCTTGAGAATTCTTCGCCACTGGTTTATTAGTGCAACAATTAGGGACGAGGTGTTTTATTTAACATTTCTATTAATGATCTGTTTATTTCTGCAAATACAATTAAAATCTTTACAAAAAAATTATATCAGCAAGACTTGTACTTTTGAATACATTTACTTTTTGAATACATTCCAGTAATGTTTTAGAAAAGTTTCCCTCTTTCACCTTTTAGTTATTTATTTCTTTTATCAAATGTGAGTAGATTGAACAGGAAATATTTGCAATTTCTCCACGATCTGGTTTAACAGTGTGACTGCTAGTAAAGTGATGCTAAACAATTCCTGAATTGTCTTATGAACAAATGTCAATCATTGGAAAGATATAATTTTATTGTCTTGCACTTCTGATGTAAATTCTGACAGCACTCAAGACTAACACCTGAAAAGTCCTTTAGAGATCAGGTGAGATCAGGTGATCAGGTGATATCAGGAGAGATCAGGTGATATCAGGTGATCAGGAGCGATCAGGTGAGATCAGGTGATCAGGTGATCAGGAGAGATCAGGTGAGATCAGGTGATATCAGGTGATCAGGAAAGATCAGGTGATATCAGGTGAGATCAGGTGATCAGGAGCAATCAGGTGAGATCAGGTGATCAGGAGAGATCAGGTGATATCAGGTGTGATCAGGTGAGATCAGGTGATCAGGTGAGATCAGGTGAGATCAGGTGATCAGGTGATCAGGAGCGATCAGGTGAGATCAGGTGATCAGGAGAGCTCAGGTGACTTCAGTTTAAGTTGCTGTTTTGTTTTAGTATATTTAGTAGTTTACTATGTGAATTGGATCCATGTGCATTACAGAATAATTATTTTTTTTGTGTCAACTGTTTTGTGCAATTTTAATCATGAAATGAACTTTATTTACTCAATCACTTTTTCATTCATTCACTTACTCACTATTCCACTTACCCATGCATTTATACACTCACTCACTCAGTTATCAATGCATTCATTTACTCATTTTACTCATTTATTCACCCCCCCCTAATTCATTCATTCACTCATTCATGCAATTACTTCACTCACTCATACATTTTGTCACTCATTCACGTACTATACCACTCACTCACTCACTCACCCACTCACACGTTCATTTACTCATTCACTCACTCACACGTTCATTTAATCACTCAATCACTCACTCACTCACTCACTCACTCTCTCATATGCCCATTTTGCTATCAGTAACCACTTTTTTCCAAATCCTCTCAGGAATTGTCTGAAACTTTGCGAGCTAACAGTATTTCCTCACACAGCAGCACCACAGCAGATCAAACATCCAACAAACAACAATATTCATCTAAATACAGTTGACTTCTTTTTCAGTTGTTCCCACTGGCTAATAGTTTTTAGATCTACATACAGTTACCAAGAACAGAACAGTCAGCTGGAAGTGTGAAATGACATAGTGCCACAGATGCTTTTATATATATTTATATACCTTACAGACGACGTCATAAAGTTATATGTAACCTGGAAAGTGTAACCCTGCGTATGCTTCGTGCCAAACAGACAGGTGATGTACCTTGTTCGCAGTAATGCTTTAGACAAAGCTACAGCTCATGAGAAGGGGGAACTCAATGTTTAAGATGTTGGACTTCTGAACAGGAGGGTATGAGTTTCAATTCCATCACCGGGTCCTTGTATGGAAATGGAAAAAAAGTGAGGGATGAAGATGCTTTTATGAGATTGCATAAGTATTGCTGTTCCAGTACATTTAAAGTGCGCTATATATATATATATATATATATATATATATATATATATATATATATATATATATATATATATATATATATAAGCCGGGGTATTTTGTCGCAGTGAGAAACTCTTCCACGGTGTTAAAATAAAAAAAGCTGTATGGCTGTTTTCACGAGCTTTCTGGAGCGGTCTGGAGGAGGAGGGAAGGCTACCAGTGTGTATGTGCACCGAGCTGTGAATAAATCTATTAACATGTGAAAGAGTACGAGCAACACAAGGCTAAGCTTCAAGACTCCTAAAGAGCAAAAGGGAGGTCCACAAATTACTCCAATGCACAAAAACACCCCCCCCCCCTTTCACAGAGACCTGACACACCTCCTAAGTGATTCAGTCCTTTTCCTTTTTTTTCAAAATACAAAAAAAAAAAAACATTGCAGCACGAAGGCTGGATTTTTCTTTATTTCATTACAAAAAAATGTATATATACACAATAATATAGATATGTATATAATATAAATCCTCTGCGTGCTAGCCTCCCCCTAAATGCCATGGCCATTTGTAACCATAGCAGCGAAGACTGCGGCTGATTACAGAGTGTCATCAGTTTCCTCCGCAGGGGCCAGACGAGGCTACGTAGCGCTTTGCTTTACCTTTCCATCACAGCTGGTTGTACTCGGTGCTTTCGATCTTTGCGAAATACACTGGGACCGATTAGCATTTCCACCTGATGCATTCCGGTCATTCCGGATAACGTCGACCTCACACAGTGTACAAGCTTTCAGCAGCCTGGGAATGTGTTTAGATATGCGCTAATTATCTGTCAGCTTGTGGGCAGATTTGAAGCAACAATGACCTCAAGGCGAATAATAAAAACAAAGGATGGGGGAAAGCGAGGAAATCTTTAAATTACGCTATTGTTGGACAATTTACACTCTTTAAAAGAATAAAAAAAAAAATGCCTGCTTGGTTTAAATAAAAATAATATATTGAAAAAAAAATGGGCTTATTCAAATTAATGCAATACTTTTTCTTATTATATTAATTACATTGAGTAATTAATTAAATAGGCACAAATTAAATACAATTAAATAAATGGACGTGTTCCATAGTTTCCATTTGTTAGACCCCATTTGGGTAATGTGTTTTTTTTTGTTTGTTTTTTTACATTTAATATTTCATTTTCTAAAAATATATTCTACTCAACTGTTCTACTTGTTTCAGCGTATGTCGACGAATCGTTCATTTAAGAAACACACCAGAGATTTTCAATCGATGTATTTATTCATTTATTCATTCATTCATTCATCCACTCCTTTTAATTTGTCTCCTTTTTTTTTTTTATAATGATATAAAACACAAAAGAATCCAGATCGCTAGATTTTTATAAAAACGTTGGTGGTGACAGGAAGCGGCAGCGATTTTTGCACATGAGCAGAAAAAAAAATCGGAATTTTTGCACAAATTTTTTATACAAATCGCGTTTCCGGGTCGAATCGAGTTGCCACAGCGACTACAATTCGATTCAGGCTTGAGACGCTGTACTGTAAATCTAAAGGGAAATTTTTGTGATAGTATATTTTTTATCCATTCAGCCAGTTTTTTTAGAATATATTACAGTATAGTGAACCTCATTCTTTACTGCTGCATGCTATTTTTTTATTCTTAACCACTGTTCCTCTGGTTCCATCGTCTCTCTGGGTACAGAGGAAAACATGCTTCCAGATTCTTCTCATTCTGGTGGTGGAATAAACTGTTGAGTCAGGGACAGCCTTTTTTTAAATTATTGATCTATTTTTATGGCTTTATCTCTTCTTTATCTCTCTTCATCTCTCTTATTTATCTCGCTTTATCTGGTCTTGTTAAGGCAATTTCAACATCAGTGGCAGTCTAATTTCAATCACAGGGGCTGATGCGTACATTTTTTACAAATGAACCAAAATCTCTGGCCCGGCCCGTGACATGTGCGCCCTCTATCTGTGTAGTACCACCACGTTAGCATTTTTATACCTGTAAATAAAAGTCCTTGTTTAACTTTACCACCCCTTGTAATGAAGTACTATGAGATAATTAGTCAGGGGGTCTGAATGGGCTCTGAAAACTTTTGCAAACACTCTGTATTCTCTCCAAACTGTTTTTTAGACTGGCTGATTTTTTAGTGTGTCCTATTGAACCAGTATCAGGATGTATCCATTGACAGAGAGTCTCTCTGGATAAAGGCGTCTGCCAGAAACCATTTACGTAATTGTAAATATAAAATGAAAGATGATTGCTATCATTTTGTTGTTTTCCCAGATAGATTCCAGTTCAATTGAATCACCGGGTAAACAAATATTCCCTCAAATGTGTCCTCAGAACAAGAAGTAATGATGGTCAGTAGTTTCAGTTTAGCAACCAGTCAATTTCGCTCTCAGAAGGCGAAATACTGCACTTCCATACACTAGTTTATACATTTATCATTTTATTTCATTAGATCTTTCACTTCGGGATGATTGCTACCGTATATATTTGTCCTTATTGCATAAGTGTGCAATTGTTTAGGCCCCCCCCCAAAAGTCTTTTACTAGGAATGGTCAGAGTAAGTGGTTAAAATGAAATACTATAAATCTCAATTAAATCTCAAAGATCTACATGATGTTGGTGTGATTATGAACTCATATTATAAAATGTAGCAGAAGAGATTTTTTTTAATAATTTGTATTTTTTTTTATGGTGTAAAAGCGTTTTTTTTTTTCCATCCCAAAACATTTTCTTACGGCAGTCCAAAGAAGCCATGCATTATTATACATTTTTTTCTTTCTCATTTTCTCGTTATCATGACTTAATTTTCTCGTGATCGCAACATAACCGTAGTATTCTCATGATCAGTACTGAATTTTTGGTGTAATCGGGCTGACCGGACGTCCTGTGGACAGCATCGTCGCAGCGTCATGGATGATCTCATTCGCTTTTACTTTGATCAGGGACTCAAAATAGAGATAAAGTCCGTATTTGCTGCGAGAAATTTGTAACTTTATTACAGAGATTTTAACGTTTACTTAATGATGTACACCAGAAACATTCGAAAATGTTTTCTTGATACAATTCTTGTGATAATGAGAAAACGACTTGTTTACAGCATGAGAAAACTGAGTCAGCAAAAACCAAAAACGAACACATTTTGTTTTATATAAATACAGTAATCTCCTGTTTATCACAGTGGTTATATTTCAAAACCGCCTGCGATAAAAGAAAACCACGATAAACAGATGCAACCCCAAAAAATTGGGGTTATACGTTTTTCTGGTCTATGGTGCGAGAGACCGGGAAAAAATCAACCAAACAAATTAGTTATGTGGCAGATGCGATTCCGCAATAAACCAGGGGTGCAAGATTCGAAAAGCGGGGGTTACTATATAATATATATATATATATATATATATATATATAATATAAAAAAATACATGGCTTCTTAGAACTTCCTGTAATTTCCCATGCATCATTATATATTTATAAAATTTGCCTCGAGGCGTTTGTATTTACTTTAGGGGCTAAATTACTGTACAGTTTGCACTCAAAACTACCGTGGATCTGGCAACGTTTTTAGCTATGTTAGGTTTTAATATTATTCGAATAAAAAAGGAGCTGGCTTGATTTTTAGATTGATTTCCAATTGCTCTTTAGGGATTAGACGGAAATCCTCTCGTTAATTCAGATCATTGCTATATAGGTTTTGGCGAGTGGGAAAATCCATACCTATGGTCTTTCCCTGTGAAGTGCTCAAAGTCTTATGGAAAAGAAGCAGCACAAAAAAATGTATTCTGTACAGGAAGTTTGAACCAGCAGCACTGGGTGAAGAAGTACCGCTCCTGCAATGGTGCCAGGCAGTCACCCATCAACATTGAGGAGAGCTTTACTCAGGTTCAAGTGCAGTACCAGGATCTGCGGTTTGAGAACTGGGAGAAGCTCATGTCCGATTCTACCATCCGCAACGATGGAAAAACAGGTTGGTTTATTTTTTTCCAGGCTTAGAAGCATGCTAGATCAAGAAAACAACATTAGAACACCATGCTAGGTTTGATTTGGGTTTCTTATTCAAAATATAAATGTGTGAGACTGTATCAATGGACGTCAATGGAATTCAATTTAAATGGGATCTAATCTCAGTCTCAACCAATATCAAGTTTTTCCTGAAGCCATAGACCCATGTCTCTGAAGACAATTCAATGAATTTTCCTGTAAAATCTGCTATAGATACAGAATACGAAATAGCTGGCAATCATTCTTAGGTGCAGTTATAAATATTCTCACAGGTATATAAGTACCAGGCATAAATAAAGTAATTTAATTGCAAGCGTAAATCGAAACCGTGAAAGTGAGCGCAATAATTCCTCAATGATTAAATTGTGTGTGTGTGTATGTGTGTGTGTTCCTGCATCGTACATGTCTCAGTGGTTATCAGTGTAAATGGGCAGTTCTTCATCAGTGGAGGAGGACTTGGGTCACGGTTCAGAGTAGCCAGGATCACGTTCCACTGGGGCCGCTGCAACGCTTCGTCTGACGGTTCGGAACACAGCCTCAATGGCTACAAGTTTCCTCTAGAGGTAGGACTTACATCAAGTCGTTGAGGTTCCCAAATGCATTGTAGGTCCAAGAGATCATAACAGAGCTTAATGCAGCAATCCACTGCAATCCGAATTGGAAAAAAAAATATTTGGCATGGAAAAGTGAGACCGAATTTCCATTTGAATGGTAATTTCCATTTGGAAACTTGTCTCAATATTTTGTCTGAATCGTCCAATAGAAACACACAAACAAAACAAACAGAATTCCTTTTGCATCCATGATAAAATTTGATTTTTACCTCTGATAGTGTTTGAAAATGTTTAATTTTTTGAAACACAAAGTTTACATTTTAAGAAGCAGCTTTTGCTTAGTCATGCATACATTTACACGCAATAAAATTCCAGACATATCCCGGTTTGGGGATGGGACCAGAGCAATACGTTTTCCCAATATTACTGGAGCAAGTTAAGGGCCTTGCTTGAATGCCAAACAGTGGCATTTTTTTAGGTTTATACAACTTTACTTCCTTATCTCTGTAAAGCTGCTAAAACAATGTCCATAAGTGGCAAAAAATAAATAAAAGTGGCAATATTTATGAATTTTGAGTAAAATGGATCTGCATTATCCACTGTCTATCTAGCAATACAATTTATTACAGTCTCTGATGGATGACAAAGACCATTTCAGTTTCCTGGGGATTTGAAATTAAGGAAATTGTGTTTTAGTGCAAATTCTTGAGGAATGGAATGAAAAAAAAAGCACATGTATAAAAAGGTTCATGAAAAAGATTAACGACTGTTTAAATTTCTTATTTTCTACAAAATAATTTCTAGAAAATCTACAAACACTTTCCCATAATGACAATGAAAAAGATGTTTGTTTAAATGTATAATAAAATAAAAGAATCAATCACATGTACATTAGTATTTACAGCATTTGCTCAATACTTTGTTGAAGCTCCTTTGGCACCAATTACAGCCTCAAGTTTTATGCTTCAGGCGTGACACCTATTTTTGTGCAGTTTCTCCCATTCATCTTTGTAGAACCTCTCAAGCTCCATCAACGTTCAATCAGATTGAAGTCTGAGCGCTGGCTGGGCCACTCAAGGACTCTGTCATCCCTTAGCCACTCCTTTGTTATCTTAGCTGGGTGCTGAGGGTCGTTGTCCTGTTGGAAGATGAACCGTCGCACCGGTCTGAGGTCTAGAGCGCTCTGGGGCAGGTTTTCATCAAGGATGTCTCTCTAGTCTCCAAGTTCCTGCTGCTGACAAACATCCCCACAGCATGATGCTGCCACCACCATGCTTCATTGTAGGGATAATATTGGCCATCAGATGATCTGGTTTCCTCCAGACATGACACTTGGTCAGAGAGTCCTTTAGGTGCCTTTTGGCAAACGGCAGGCGGGCTGTCATGTGCCTTTTACTGAGGAGTGTCCGATTTACCATACAGGCCTGATTGGTGGAGTGCAGCAGAGATGGATGTTCTTTTGGAAGGTTCTCCTCCCGCCACAGAGAAATGCTGAAGCTCATTCTGAGTGATCTTCCTGACTAAGGCCCTTCTCCCTCGATAGCTCAGTTTGGCCTGGCGGCTCCGAGTCCTGATGGTTCCAAACTTCTTCCATTTACGGATGATGGAGGTCACATTGGGACCTTCAATATAACAGAAATGTACAATCAACTGAATTTAGCACAAGTGAACCCCAATCAAGTTGTAGAAACATCTCAAGGATGATCAGTGGAAACAGGAAGCACCTGAGCTCAATTTTGAGTGTCATGGCTGTGAATCTTTATGTACATGTGATTTCTTTCCTTTTTCATTCTGAATTCATTTGCAAAGATTTCAAACAAACTTCTTTCACTTTGTCATTATGAAGTTTGTAGACTTTGAAGGAAAATAATGAATTGAATCCATTTTGGAATAAGGCTGTAATATAAAATGTGGAAAAAGCTCAGAGAAACTTTTTGTATTTCAATGGCTCTAATTATCCCCCAAATGCTGCCCCTCACAGATGCAAATTTACTGTTATGAGGAAAACGAGTCATCTATAGATGATGCTCTGAGGCGGAATGGCAGAATCACTGCACTGGCCGTACTGTTTGAGGTGCGTCAATTCTTTTCAATTCAACAGCAGTATTTCTTTCTTTTTTTTTGTCTTGTTAATCAGTAATGTACATGGTTTCACAGGAGAGCTTTGATGATAACGAGAACTACGCTGCCGTAATCGATGGGGTCAACGCCGTCAGCCGTTATGGTACGTGCCGTGATTCTTCGTTTGAACTCGTTCTTTTTCCACCCCTTGTGTTAATTTATTCACGCTAGGTTACGTTAGAATTTTTTTTTTCGCTGTATATCTTCGGCAAAAATTTAAATGAGCTTTAAATGAGGGATATATTATATGTTTTGTACCCTTCGATTTGATAAAGTAGCTACTCATAATTGATCAATGATTCAACTTTGTATTTAATTTCAACCTTAAATATGTAATTGTTTTACTTCCTGTTGGATATGAAGGTAAGAGTAGTATGCTCGAGGCCTTTTCTCTGCTCGGCCTACTTCCTGAGTCGACATCCAAATATTACATCTACAACGGCTCCCTCACCGCGCCGCCCTGCACGGAGACAGTGAGGTGGATTGTGTTCCGAGACACGGTGCCAATTTCTGAAACGCAGGTCAGAGCTTTTCTGTTCTCGGTTCCATTTTACACTCAAAATGTCTTCAATAACTGGGACACTGAAAATATGTCTTTTTATCCTTTTTGAATCAGTACATCACGATAGATTATAAAATGCTCTGTATATGGACAAACGTTTGTGGACACCTAACCAATGTGCTTTTTGAACATCCAATTCTAATCCCTATTTGCTGTTATAAGAACCTCCACTCTTCTGGGAAGATGTTTCACTGGATTTGATGGGAATTTAAACCCATTCTGCCACAAGGGTGTTAGTAAAGCCAGGTACAGATGTAGGTGATGTGAGGAGGCCTGTGGTGCCGTCAGCATTCCAATTTCGTATTTTCAATCGGGTTATGGTCGAAGCTCTATAGAAGGCCACTCGAGATCTTCCACTCCAACTCATATAAGCCATATCTTCATGGGTTTGGGTCTCCGAGTTCAAGTGAAAGGGAAAATTTCATCATGGACACCAGGTCAGAACAAAAAGCAAACGTGAAATTCTGCATGAAATCCGGCAAAACCCCCACAAAGACGTTTGACATGACATACATTTGACGCGCTACGACGAGTGGTCCGAGGTGTTTTGGAGTCGAGTGACGGGAGATCAGGAAGACCTTCAACAAGCCCAACCTTTGAAAATGTACATGGTGTTCTTTGGAAAACAATCATGACATGCCCGCCCAACTGGCCGGATTTGGCTCCTGCTGACTTCGCCCTCTTTCCAAAGAGTGTCAAAGGTCGCCGTTTTGACACCACCGAGGTGATCCAGCGCGAATCGCAGAAGGTGAAGAGAAGACTTTCAGGACACATTTCAGAAGTGGCAGGAACGCTGGGAGCACAGTATTGCTGTGCAAGAGGACTATTGTGAAGGTGATGGTATAATGAATGGATAAATGAAGTATTAGCCCAGTAAACAGGGCTAAACAGTAAACAGGGCTAATCTCAAAACTTTTTTATACCATCTTGTAAAGGACTGTCCTTTGAAAGGATGGAAGAAAGAAAGAAAGGAAGAAAGAAAGAAAGAAAGAAAGAAAGAAAGAAAGAAAGAAAGAAAGAAAGAAAGAAAGAAAAAAGAAATATGGAGAGAGAGAATTTGCCATAGAGAACCAAAATCTCATCTTCCAAGGGGACAACATAATCAAGAAGAGAGCATTAACCTTGCAAAACCTGTTACACAGTGTAAGCTGTACTGCAGTGGTACATTTTTTAGATTATGCCCATGAGGAGGAGAAACTCCTGGTAAAGTGCATTTGATGGTAGGGGCTGGGCGTCCACTCTGTCCATAGATCAAGTTGATGCTGGTCACTACTCAATGGGCTTGTCTCTGCTTAGACAAGGCAACCTCTCCATTGAGAACTGGCAGGACAATACTGCGACTTAAAATCGGGCGAAGCAAGCTAATGTCGAGTACGCGGCGCTAATCATTTGCTAGCAAAAAGGCAGTTTTCAGACCATTTCTGATTGGCAAGAGGCATCTTATTCTGGCTTTACCAGAGAACAAAAGATCCAGAAATTTTAATAATGAAACAATTGGACTTCTGATTAGAAGGTCGCAAGTTCAAAGCCCACCACCACTGAACTGCCACTGCTGGGGCACTTGAGCAAGGTCATTAACCCTCCACTCTCGACACCTATCAAGCATAACATTATGACAATCTGAGCAGTAAAGTGAATAACACTGATTGATCGTGGTGGCTACACGACTGGGTCAGAGGATCTCCAAAACTGCAGCTCTTGTGGGCTGGTCCAAGGAAGAAACAGTGGTGAACCGGCGACAGAGTCATTAGCGGCCGAGGTTCATAGACGCACATGGGGAGCAAAGGCCAACCCATGTGGCCCGATCCAACAGACGAGCTCCTGTAGCTGAAATTTCTCAAGGTAATGCTGTTAATGCTCAACAGGTCAGGACTGTTTTGACCAACGGAATATTAGGCAGGTGGTCATACAGTGATGTTATGCCTGATCATTATGGATAAAATGGATAATGACAAGTCACCGGGTTAGAACAAGTCTCTGTTACGTTGCCCCGGCATATACATCACTAATTTCAGCATCATGTCTAGCACCGGGGTCACTAATCTGCTATTTGGTGGGTATTTGAGACTCCATATGGCGTACATCTTCATGTGGTGGTCTGACGTGTAGGAGGTGAGAAGAACCTGTTCACTATGTAACGTTAAATCTGTAAAAACAATGCCTACTGGGTCCTGTGATAAAATCCAACCACTCGCAATACAGTTTAATTAAATTGGTGTGTATTTTCTATTTACATTTATGCCTATTTGTTCCTTTGCGCTCCTGCAGCTGGAGGTGTTCTGTGAGGTGATGACCATGCAGCAGGCTGGATATGTGATGCTTACAGATTACCTTCAGAACAATTACAGGGAGCAACAGCAGCAGTTCCTGGGGCAGGTTTTTTCATCATACACTGGCACCGAGGAAGTTCTTGCTCCTAGTGAGTACATGCATACACACACACACACACACACACACACACACACACACACACACACACACACACACACACATAAATATATACATACATTGCCAAAAGTATTGGGCATTCCACATTTAGTCCCAATTTGCCCTCCTAATTCCCTCCATTCCTCTGGGAAGATGTTTCACTAGATTTTGGAGTGTGCTTATGGATATTTGTGTTCATCAGCCACAAGGGTGTTATGAAAGGCAGGTACTGGTGTAGGTGAGGAGACCTGGGGTGCAGTCAGTGTTCACATTCATCCCAAAGGTGTTCAGTAGGGATGAGATCAGAGCTCTATAGCAGCAAGATCTTCCCCTCCAAAGCATGTAAACCAGATCTTCAAGGAGCTCACTTTGTGCACAGGGGCATCACCATGCTGGAACATTTTTGGGTTTTTTACATTACGTTACAATGAAGTGATGTAATGTGAGTGGTACTGAAGACATGGATGTGTGAAGTGAGTACGAGTGTGTGTTGAGTCCGGGTTGTACAGATCAGTCACACAGTTGTGTGTGTGTGTGAGAGTTTCAGTTCAGTTCTGTGTTGAGAAGCCTAATTGCTTGAGGGAAGAAACTGTTACACAGTCTGGATATGACAGACTTCAGAATTGCTTCCCTGATGGCAGGTGGGTGAAGAGTGTGTGTGAGGGGTGTGTGTGTGGTCGTCCACAATGCTGTTGGCTTTGCGGATGCAGCGTGAGGTGTAAATGTCCATGATAGAGGGGAGAGAGACTCCGATGATCTTCTCAGCTGTCCTCACTAAAGACACTAAAGGACCAAAGACACTCAGCTGTCTTTGGTCCTCACTCCAAAGACACGTCTCTAGTGTCTTTGGACAGCTCTTTGGTCTTGGCTATGTTAGTAGTTGGATTCTTACTGATTGTATGGGGTGGACAGGTGTCTTTATGCAGCTAACGACCTCAAACAGGTGCAGCTAATTTAGGATAATAAATGTAGTGGAGTTTAAAGGCAGACTAACAGGTCTTTGAGGGTCAGAATTCTAGCTGATAGACAGGTGTTCAAATACTTATTTGCAGCTGTATCATACAAATAAATAGTTAAAAATCATATATTGTGATTTCTGGATTTTTTTTTTTAGATTATGTCTCTCACAGTGGACATGCACCTACGATGACAATTTCAGACCCCTCCATGATTTCTAAGTGGGAGAACTTGCAAAATAGCAGGGTGTTTAAATACTTATTTTCCTCACTGTATATCAGTGCGCATAATCTTTTAGAGGTTTGCTTCTGTGTCTCACACTCTGATGATGCTCTTCAATTGTATGAAAAAACCCCATAAAACAAAAAACACTAGCAGCGAGTTAGGCGTTGCTAAGTAACATCTTTTCCCCTCAGCATGGCCCTTCCCTTTGTTCCCTTTTTCAAGTAGACTTGCACTGAGCAAAAAAAAAAAAAAAAGTTTGGTTGGTATGTGCATGGCTTTTCAGGTGCATCTCTCCATTTTTTTCATAAAAGACATTCCAAAATGTTTCATGATCTATTCAGCTTCTAACACACACACACACACACACACACACACACACACACACACACACACACACACACACACACACACACACTTCAAATATGTAAAAACGGCATTCGCCGAACTTCCAACGTTTCATCGGAATTTCTAACGCGTGGTGGTGCATCTCCTCACGTCCTGTTTTACTGATTTTTTCCCCCAAAGCTGTGGGGGTGGAGGGATCAGAGTTATTCAACGGCTAGAGGGCCTCGGTCTTTGAAACGCTCATCCACAAGCTCTCCCCCATTGTCCTGACACAAAACCCTCATTCAAACACAGCCATACTTTTCCCTATTGCATTTTTCCTTTTTCGTCTTTTTTGTGTTTTATTGTGATATGTGCTTTTTCACATTAGTCCACATTATTATTATTATTATTATTATTATTATTATTATTATTATTATTATTATTATTAGCCTTCACTCTTGTGGGTAAATGTTCCAGCAGTTTTTGGAGTGTACTTGTGGAGATTTAAGCTCAAATCAGCGAAGTCAGGTCCTGATGTCGGTGAGGTGAGGAGGCCCGGGGTGCAGTCAGCGTTCCAGTTTATATGTTTGACAGGGTTAAGGTAGGATCTTTCACCCCAACCCATGTAAAGTATATCTTCATGGATCTGGATTTGTACACAGGGGGATTGTCTTTTGATTCATGTGAAAGAGAAAATTTCATGCTGCTGCATCCAAAGGCATCCTATAAAATTGTTTGCCTGGAACATTGTGGGAACTGTAAGCAGAAGTTCAAATCCCAACACAAACAAGCTGCTACTGCTGGGCTCTTGAGCATGGCCCTTAACCCTCAACTGCTCAGTTGTAGGTTTCTAAGGATACTTTTGTCCACATAGATGTACAGATGTAACTGATTCCGATCAAACGTTCTTGTCCTCAGTGTGCACCTCGGAGCCAGAGAACGTTCAGGCGGATCCGCAAAACCACACCAGCATCATGGTCACGTGGGAAAGGCCGCGTGCCGTCTACGAAACCAGCATCGAGAGATATTCCGTCACTTACCAGAGTCTACAGGGCAAAAATGCTCCAAAGCGACAGTTCCTGACCGACGGGGACCAGGATGTTGTAAGTTGGGTGTGAAGTTGAAATCAACAATTATAGTTTGGATTCATAATAACAGTAATACTTAAATCAACAATACTTTATTAATCAAAAACAATGAAAATAATATAGATATAGTTATAGATTTTCATGCCACACTTAGATAATGTTAATATCTTGGGCAGTTGTATGCAATATGCAGTATAATTGTTACGTGTGCAATAACTTGTATAACTATCTGTGCAGTCTGACTTTTTTGCCATCTGTTTTACTGCTGCAACAAATTTCATTTCATTTAATATAAAACAATATGTACATTTATTTATATCTTACAATAAACATTACTTTTAATTCTACTGTGAGCAACTGCAACCCAACAATTTCTCTATGGGGACCTATAGAGTATTTGGATTGTATATATATACATACATATATACACACAATCTTTCTATCTGTATGGCCATAAATAATGTTTTAAATAATGTATGGCCATGGATAAACTTAAAATATAAAAATCATGGTCCCTTCGGCACTTTTATAGACCCGTAGTGATTAAGCACGCTCCTTACTTTGCATTGTGAGCACATCTGACAAAAAAAAGTTTAGAGAAATAGAAAAAAAAAATCAAAATGTAGATATCAATTGTGAGAAAATACAATTATAATCTCCATCAAATGTTATTACTTGTTTATTGCTCTGGGACACATGAATTCGATTTGCACTCGTGTTTTGCTTTGTGTTACAGGGAGCCATTATTTACAACTTGCTGGCCAATAACAGCTACGTTGTCCAGGTGGTGGCGCTGTGCACTAATGGCTTGACCGGTCGCATGAGTGACCAGTTTATAGTGGACATGCCTCTGGAAGACCCTGGTAAACCAGCCCTGCTCACTAATTTACGCTCAGCACATGTTAGTGGAGTTTTACACAGAAATTAATCAGGGAATCTTTAACGCTTATTCGACAGAAAACGATCCTGATCCATCGGCTGAATCAACCCAAGTAGAAGATTTTCCTGAGGTACGATTATTTAAAAATGAAAAAAAAAGCATCTGTGATTGCACCATTAGTGATTGTTTTTTTGTTTTTTTTTTGCTTATTTCAGGAGACCTCCCAGCCCACTGTATCTGCGAGTAGGGCAAGCAGCAAACCAACAGTTTTGCCGGCCCAGACCTCTTCTTCCAAGAGCGCCTTATACGACACCACTCCCACCTACAATCAACCAGTAGCCCTTTTTCCAACGATCAAGCCAACCACATCACCACCACCACAACATAGGCTTACAGAAGAATCTCAAACGTTTTCTTCAGAACAGACAATAAGCCACGAACAACCAACAAGCAGCCACATTTCTCCAGAGGATGAAGACACCATGCTGGTAACTGAAGTTCACTTGAAATCTAGGACGACTTCGTCCAGCCCGAACGAGGAGCAGCTCAGTCTGCCGACGCTCATAACCAGAGGGGATCGAGATCAGGGGCAAGTGTGGTGGACCAAACCTCGCATCACTTCGGTAACCTCAGCCCCAAATGCAGAGAGCAGAACCATCTACGTCACCAGTAACACTTTGTCCGTCTCGGTGAAGAATGTTAATGAACCCACTCGGCCGTTGTTTAACGGTAAGTCTGAGAATAATTACAGTTCAAAAACACTAGGTTTCAGCAAACAAAAAAACATGATCAAATTGGTTCTTTGGAATTGGACACAAAACGTACCAAATGTAGAAATTCATTTAATATCTTACAAGCTACAAATAAATACACACTGGATACAATTCGAAAAGACAGAAAAACCACCATTCTTCTATTCAGTGGTGGACGAAGTACCCAAACCATGTACTTGGGTTAAAGTAGAGAAACACTCTGAAAAATTTTACCTCAGTAAAAGTGTCCCATAAAACGTACAAAAGTATTTGCCTCCAAAAATGTACTTAAGCCTCCAAAGTACTACGATTTATTATAGCTATAATGCTGAGTGAGAAAAATTATCATTTTTCTCACTCAGTTTATGTGAAAAGACTCTAAGCACAAGCAGCTATTAATAGAATGATATTAATGATATTAATTGAAATCAGTGTTAAAATATTAATATAATCATGAGCCCAAAACCTTCTTTTCAACCACTTTAGAAAAACCACGTAAACAAGGTCACGGGTGTTGTGGCGAGTTCGAGTCAGGAGTTTCTCCCATCATTTGTTCCTCTCAAAATGTTCTGCTTGCTGTTTAACTGGCGTTGAACCGTATGTTGGTGATAAGTAGAGACCACCAACACGATCCTGATTGGTGGCGTGCTGCAAATTTGACCAGTTAAGTTTCATAAATAAATAAAAAAGGTCCGACTGATTTCGCAAAATGTAGTGGAGTAAAAAAGTACGAGATTTGATTTTGAAATGAAGTGAAGATAAAGTCAAGGAAATACTTTGGTAAAGTTCCAAACTAAAAATCCCGCACAAGTATAACTCCAAAAAAGCTCAGGTACCGAAGAATGGCAGGTCAGATCAAAGTCTACAATTCTTAATCTTCTTGGGACTTGAATTGAAGTTGAATTATAGTAATAGAAAAAACAGGAGACTCAGGGACAGGATGACTTAACTTCATGAAAAAAAAGGGGACTTGAATACACAAAAGACACAGGTGGAAACAATAGAAGCTAATGAGGGACTCTGGAAACACTCTGGTGACATCTAGTGGAAAAAACAGGAAACACAAAGAAATAATAATAAAAAAGCCTAGCTGGAAACCCCCCAGATCTCGACAGTTTTCCTACATGTTGTCTGCTAACGAATCCCTGTGTGGTGCTTGTTGAGGTGATATAGTATTTAGTTGCTTCCTGCTCCATCCTGATGCCCTGCTTCTGGATCATGGGTGTCCAAGGCTCATTGATGTTGATGTTGTAGCTTATATTCCTGAAGGAGAACCAACACAATATTGGTTGTTTGTATTGGTGCAGCTCCGCCTGCAGCCTGTAGAGTGTAGGATATTCATATACCCAAAGTTGTCTATATCATTAAAATGTACAGGAGTCAAACATTGGTCCATGCATTTTTCTACAGATTTCTCCTTTACTTCTATTTGAAAGAAGGTATGCATTGTTGGTCATGTGCAATTTTCCTGGACCACTTGGAAATTGTACACCGAGCAAACAATTTCCGACTGGTACACGCTGATGAAAGAGCTAAGCGTGACATTATAGAGATACAGATTTTTACCTTGAGAGGAAAAGCCATGTTGAGGGAGGAAGTACAGATCCCAGAAGTGCAGATTTTCCACTGGGAGGAGGGTTAGAGGGATCCACAAACCTGCGAATCCCAGACTCTTTAAACCCAGTGTCGGATGTAGGTGAAAGCGTCACCAACATTTCTGAATTTATTTTGTGACTGAATGATACTTGACACTTCATTCTAATAATTCATATATGCAAATATTGCTATGTCCAATAGTAGGAAGCCATTGTGACTGGTATACTGTCCTGCTCATCTATGGAAATTTCATTCACACATCTTTAATGGGCAAATATTATACATGGAATCCTTGTAGACATCTAAACCACTCTTAAAAAGCAGTAAAAAAAAAAAAAGTCGAAAATCCGGACAGCAATACTCTGGCTTTAATCAAATTTGTGTTTTCTGGACAGAAGCGAGCAACAGCAGTCCACAGTCTCGAGTGGGAATGGTGGGAGGGACGGAGCGAGAAAAGAGGACAGTGGTGCCACTAGCGGTGGTGTCTACCCTTACTGCGATCTGCCTGCTGGTGCTGATTAGCATCCTAATCTATTGGAGGTAATACGAAACACACACATGTATACACACATGGAAGGACCAAGGAAAGACCATGGAGTTGAAGAGAATGTGGCTCTTTCTTGTGTGTCCTATTGTCACCAATTTTACATCGAAGTTCATGCTTTTTTTTATAAATTTTTTTTTCTTACCATTCCTATGTGACACATCAAATAAAGAAATCCAACTCAATATGAAGATATTACATATATTTGATAAAAAATGTTGTGCTTTTGTGTGTGTGTGTGTGTGTGTGTGTGTGTGTGTGTGTGTGCAGGAAGTGCTTTCAAGCGACACATCTCTATGTAGAAGACAAAGCATCTCCCAGAGTCATAACAGCTCCATCAACACCTCTTCTCCTCAGTACAGGTAACTGTACACACACACACACACACACACACACACACACACACACACACACACACACACAGAGTTTCTCTTCACATTTTTCAGCCGAAACACCATACACACTTAAAGTGCATATATATTACAGTCCTGAAATTTTCATGCTGTTGCAGAAGAACATGCAGCTCTTCCAGTGAAAGAATTTGTCAAGCACGTCACGGACCTTCACTCCAACAACACGTTCTCGAAGGAGTTCGAGGTACTCTTCGTTTTCTGTCCTTTTTGCTCAGACAGCTCACTTTACTAGATTCTAATTGAACTATGAAATATAACAGGAACGATTTCCCCTGGAGCTGGACTTGGGCACGTGCAGGGATCGCACCCTGAGCATGCTCTGTGCAAGCAAATTCGTCTAGACGAGTCAGCAGCATGTTAGCAAGAACACACTGCGTCATGCTCGAATGGGTTTCACGATCAGCCCCTTCAGGAGTGGTGTGAAACACCTGAATAACCCTTTTGTGTGCTTGATGCTGAGATCTTAAAATATTGCTCTCAAACAACAACCATTCCCATTTGTTTTTCACAAATCCTGGGCTACACTTTATGCTTAATGAAGCTAGCGGCTAAGCAAGTTGCAGCTACAGTCGAAGCTACAGCTTTCCTGTCCTCAGACGATACAGTATAAATATCATTCTATGTCATTCCAATAACATTATGAGCACTGTAGCATAGACCTCTGTGTTTCCTCTCAAGTGTCCCACATTCTGTCATATCCTGCCAGTAAGCTACTAGCTTAGCTACTAGCTGTTGCCAACATGTACTACTTTGTTTACTGATGAATTTGCTTCTCTTGGCTACGATTTGCAGCTCTTTGGTCTGACATTCTCTTTACACAAATGTCTGCATGTGGACGAACCCCATAGTCTACACTTTAGAAGTAAACAGTCACTACTGTATGTTTCATTTGTCCATTCTGGTACTGTCTGAGTCTTTCGGAAGACAATAATGAGAATCAGTTTTGTACCAATTAACTTTTGATTGAGCGCCCAGATTTTGACATCATTAGCATGCCCCCGAATGCTATGAATGCAGTTGTTTGCATTTCAAGCCCTTTCTAGCTACTATGTAGCATTGTTTCTGCAGGTCGATAACTGTCAGTATACATACGGTTTATGGTTCACGGTCCACGACAAGGTTCTCTAGAAAGATTGTCGAAGGACACATATTGTGAATACAGCATCATTTAGTCTCATGTGCACGAAGGGTCATTCAGGTTTTACACACTACTCTGAAAGCTGCTACACGGTTCACAGAACCACAGTTACACAATAGCTAGCGCTTTATGTATCAGCACTGGCTGTTCACTGTTTGTCCTGGACTCTCATTCTTGTTATTTTTTTTCTGCATTTGTTTTTCTCACTTCCCCATCCCCCCCCCCCCCCCCCCCCCCCCGATTAGAGCTTGAAAGAGTCTTACGAGGTAAGACACCTCAGTCTTGTGTTCTGTCAGTCATTCTTCCTTTAAACACAAAACTATAGTTATGTAGTCTTGTCTGTCTCGATAAAAGCACCATTGCATGCACGTTGCATGACTGATGTGTAAAATGTGATGACACCTACTGTAACTTACTAAACTTGCATTCGTTATATAATGTAATGTAATTTTTTTTGGAATATTTACAGGAAATTCAGTCCTGCACTGTGGACATGGGGATTACGATGGACAGTTCAAACCATCCAGACAACAAAAACAAGAACAGATACATCAACATCCTGGCCTGTAAGAGAAGCAGTTATTCCTTACTACACAAACATGTTCATTTTGCAATTTTTCAAAAAATAATTTTTTTCCCCCCCCAGATGATCACAGTCGAGTCAAACTCAATCACAATGCAGAGAAAGATGGAAAGACTGGAGACTATATAAATGCTAGTTATGTGGATGTAAGTATAAGAAGTTTGCACACAAATATTTGTCACTATTAAATGTTACAATTTCATTGATAGTTTTAACCAGAATGAGTTTTTATTATTGGGTTCATCTGTTCGGGCTGGAAAACATAATTTTGGCTCTGTAGTGACGAGGTGGAATAAAAACATTCAGAGACGCGCCAACGCATGGCAGCACAAGTCACAGGGAGCACCGACCTTCATAAGTCAGTCTGCCAAAAGACATCGTCCTGTGTACATCAGGAGCTGTGCAACTGGTGTCCACGTGCATTACCACGTCTGCTATTTCATCTTGGACAGCAAGTTAGAACAAAGAGCAAACGTGAAATTCTGTGAATATCTGCCACAGAAACGTTTGACGCGATTTGGCAAGTTGACGGCGATGCTGCAAAGAGTCGTTCGAGGGGTTTGAGTGGAATGTGTGCTTCAAGTGCGGAAGAACATCACTGTAAGATGACTAGAGAGATCAGGAAGACCTTCAACGGGCTCAACCCCTGAAAATGTAGAAACCATTTAGCAACTTGTGCATGATGATCATCGGAACACAAGGCACAACATCGCCGCCATTGTCGAAATGTCATGTGGAACAGTCCAGGCGATCCTTACGTGTGATTTGACCATGCGCCGTGTTGCTGTCAAATTTGCAGCAGGCTGCTGACCCTGGAGCATAAGGAACACCGCGTTGAAGTCTGCCAAGAACTCCATTAGCATCCTTCATGTCCAGGTCATTACCATTGATGAATCTTTGGTGTACGGGTAAGACCCTGTGAAGAAGCAACAGTCTTCACAGTGGAAAAGCCCATCATCTCCATGAGCAAAAAAAGGCGAGGCAAATCCGCAGCGCGACTCATCGTCTTTTTCGAAGTTCGTGCCATTGTGCATCGTAAAATCCTTCCCCAGGGGCCAGACTATCAATATCGATTTCTTCTGCCAGGTTTTAAGCCGTCCGAGGGAGGACATTTGGTACCACCTCGTATAATTATTTACAGCTTTTTACAGCTTGGGTTCAATTATTAGAGACTTATCATGAATTAGACAGGTTTTAAACTAATCAAGACCGTAGCATATAGCATCTGAATCAAGACCATAGCCTACAGAGTCTAAGTCAAGTCTGTAGCTTACAGTAAAGACCATAGCCTACAGAGTCAGGAACAAGCATCTCAGCAACTACTTGGTACTGGTTGGAACATTCCCCTCAAGCAAGATTGACACTGTGTTCTTTTTCTTTTGACCTTGTTCTAGGGCTACAAACATCCTAAAGCTTACATTGCAGCCCAGGGTCCACTCAAGACAAGCCTGGAAGACTTCTGGAGGATGGTGTGGGAGCAGAATGTTAGCGTCATCGTCATGATAACCAACCTGTTGGAGAAGGGTCGGGTGAGGGGATGCTATGCTTTATGATAAGATCGTTCTTAATATTAATCGGATTCAATGGAATTTTGATTAGAATTGAAACTATGGTGATGGTGGCCATTTATTTATTTTTAGCAAAACCTGTTCAATGTTTTCTAAAAAATGTTTGGCAAATATCAATGAAGAATATAATCACAGGTCAAACAAATTACATACAATACATATAATAAGTCTTCTTGCCCACAGAGAAAATGTGACCAGTACTGGCCAATGGAAAACCAGGAGGAGTATGGGAGTTTTCTGGTCACGCTGAAAAATACCGTAACCTTGGCCTACTACACTAAGAGGACCTTCACTCTAAGAAACATCAGCAACAAAAAGGTTCATCATCATCATTGGTTATCAGTCTAACCCTAAAAACTGTCGTAAGTAAGAAAAAAGGCACAGTTTATTGTTTATTGGTCTGTGATAATAGGGCTCTCTGAAGACTCGCAGTCAGGAAAGAATCATCGAACAGTACCATTACACTCAGTGGCCAGACATGGGCGTTCCTGAGTACACACTTCCAGTGCTCAAATTTGTACAAAAGTCATCTGAGACCCAGAACGCTGACTCAGGCCCTGTGGTGGTGCACTGCAGGTAACTTACTGGACTCACCATAAACAAATCTGTGTGTGTGTTTATTAGGGATGGAAAGATTTGATACAATTTCGATTTGATTCAACACAACGCGATTCAACGCAATATGATGCAATGAAGAAGAAAAAATGCTATGCATTTTAATGTGGTATCTTTTTTTTCTTTCATTTCTTTGTTTCGGACAAAATCATCAATTTTTACTTAAGTGCCTTCTGACTTCTAACACATGACCCTTTCACAAACGGGCCTTTGTATTGCAAAAAGAAAAAGAAAAACGATGTCATAAAACCAGATGTTCTTTACCTGTTCTGTCTCCAGAAAGATGCAGCTCTACCTCTGCCATGTTAATCTAATATTCTGTGTGACTCTCAGGACACGCCTCGGTGTCAGTAGTGTTGTGATACGTCATATTCACGTAAAACGCGCTTGAGAACCAGCTAAGCATGGAGTGTAGCACATCTACTAATTATTATATATATACAGTGCCCTCCACAATTATTGGCACCCCTGTTTAAGATGTGGTCACGGACTTCAAAAAATTCTCCTTTTTTTTTAAACAACATAGAACCCAAATGCAAAAAAAGAGAAAAATCCAACCTTTTATTTAAGTACATTACTTTGGTGGTAAAAAAATCACACATTTAGAAAAAAAAAAAAAAACTTGAAATCATGTGTGCCACAATTATTGGCACCCCTGATGTTAATACTTTGTACAACCTCCTTTTGCCAACAAGACAGCACTTAATCTCCTCCTATAACATTTCACAAGATTGGAGAACACAGAGAGAGGGATTTTTGACCATTCTTCTTTGCACAATCTTTCTAGATCATCCAGTGTCCTGGGTCCTCTCTTTTGCACTCTTCTCTTTAGCTCGCCCCACAGGTTTTCGATTGGGTTGAGGTCTGGGGACTGAGATGGCCATGGGAGGACCTTGAGTTTGTGACTGCTGAACCACTTTTGTGTAGATTTTGCCACATGTTTTGGATCATTATCCTGCTGAAAGACTCAATGACGACCCATCTTCAGCTTTCTGGCAGAGGCCATCAGGTTTTTATTTAAAATATCCTGGTACTTCAAAGCGTTCATAATGCCATGCACCCTAACAAGGTTCCCAGGGCCTTTGGAAGAGAAACAGGCCCACAGCATCACAGATCCTCCACCATACTTCACGGTGGGCATGAGGTGCTTTTCGGCATACTCATCTTTTGTTTTACGCCAGACCCTCTTAGAGTGTTTGTTGGCAAAAAGCTCAATCTTAGTCTCATCTGACCAAAGCACACGATCCCAGTTGAAGTCCCAGTACCGCTTAGCAAACTCCAGACGTTTACGTTTGTGAGTGTTAGTGAGAAAAGGCTTTTTCCTTGCATGCCTCCCAAACAGCTTGTTGGCATGTAGAGAGCGTCTGATGGTTGTTTTGGAGACTCTGTGACCCCAAGATGCCACTCTTTGATGCAATTCTGTGACGGTGAGCTTGGGAAATTTTTTTACTTCTCTTACCATCCTCCTCACTGTGCGTTGTGGCAAGATAAACTTGGGACCTCTTCCAGCCTTGTTTGTCACTGTTCCAGTTGTTTTAAACTTCTTAATGATTCCTCTGACTGTAGATACCGGCAAGTTAAGGCGAGTGGCTATTTTCTTGTAGCCATTGCCTGACTTATGAAGGTCGACACACATCTGCCTTACTTGAATGGTGTGTTCTCTTGTCTTTGCTATGTTGACAAACGGGTAAGAGAATTAGGCCTCTGTGTCACGTCATATTTATACCCCAGGGAAACAAGAAATCATGAATTACTAATTAAAAGTCCCTAGATACCCTGACCAACCTTAGCAACTACAGAAAAATATATATATATAAAAAAAAAAAAAATTAAATTTTTCAGAGGAATTGTTAGGGGTGCTAATAATTGTGGGACACATGATTTCAAGTTTTTTTTTTTTTCTAAATGTGTGATTTTTTTACCACCAAAGTAATGTACTTAAATGAAAGGTTGGATTTTTCTCTTTTTTTGCATTTGGGTTCTATGTTGTTTTAAAAAAAAGGAGAATTTTTAGAAGTCCACGACCACATCTTAAACAGGGCTGCCAATAATTGTGGAGGGCACTGTACATTTATACCAATACACACTTTTTTTATAAATGCACCAATGCAAATCTTACTATCCCTAATATACTCCTGTCAGCCAATCAGAGTTGAGTATTCAGCCAATGCTATAAATACTATTACAGTCAAAATGATGTCTGGTTTAGATGCTTTATGTATGTGTTTTAGTGCTGGAGTGGGAAGAACAGGAACCTTCATCGTGATAGACAGCATGTTGAAACAGATAAAGGCAGAGGGAACGGTGAACATCATGGGCTTCCTGAAGCACATCCGGAGCCAGAGGAACTATCTGGTGCAGACTGAGGTAGAGGCACCTCAGCATATACTTTCAGTACAAAGCTATTCTGTTATACACTTGACCTCATGCCTCAATGTACCTGTCCAAAATTTGAGTAAAATGATGGGAGAAATTACACAAAGATGTGTAAACACTAGGTAAGGACTAACTTGAAGAAAAGAAAAGTAAGAAATAGTATAAAAGTAGTAAAAGCAACAACAAAAAACCCCACTGAGGATCAAATGAATTCAATGCTGTCTGAAAGAAGGAGTGAGATGTCCCAATGAACTAGCTGAAATTTGGATTATTTGAAGGTAGACTGCTAATTAGTAATGGATGTACAGTACTTGATTAGGAAACTGATGTAACATGTGAGGAACCTGGAGAACCAAATCAATAAAAACTTCTAAACTTCTAAATCCAGATACAACCCCATTGCCATAAATGGTCATCGATCATCGATGCTGAACGGTATATAAAGGTTTTAGAGAAACAAATGCTTCTCTCTAGAAAGTTTCTTTCTCAGGAAAGACCACGTTGACTGGATACAATAGCATGACTTCGCATGGTTCTAAACTGGTCTGCCTGCAGTCTAGAGCTTTCACCATTTAAAAACATTTGGCATCACATCAAACAAAAAATACAACAAAGAAAACCCAGAACTGTTGAGTAGCTAGAATTCTGTGTCAGATACATATGGGACAACATTCCTCTCCCAAAACTTCAGCAATTGGTCTCCTCAGTTCCCAGATGTATACGGACAGAAGACCTGATGCTGCAAAGTGGTGAACATAACCCTGTCCCAACTTTTTTAAGACCTGTTGCAGGCATGAAATTCCAAAATAAAATACACAAATTTCCATTAAAATTAAATAGATTTTCAGTTTAAACATTTCAGATGTTTTTTGTTTTATCGTGAATATGAATTTGTGAGATTTGCAAATGCAGTATTTTTCTACATTTTACCTCGTGTCCCAACATCTTTGAAGTGGAATTGGGATTGTCCTTTCTAATTATACTGGTTTTTAGTATTAATAATAATATCTCGTTAACTAATTTCCGCATTCTTCTTGCTCTTTGTTGTCAGGAACAGTATGTTTTCATTCACGACGTCTTAGTAGAGGCCATCAGGACTAACGAGACACAAGTGTCAGCCAACCACGTTCACGCTTACGTCTCGCATCTTCTCACTCCAGGACCAACAGGCAAGACCCGTCTAGAGAAACAGTTTAAGGTAGGATTAAATCGTTTGATGACTTTGTGTTGGAAATCAAGGACCGAACAATGAGCTGATGTCTTTATTTTATGTTGTACTTTTGTTTGTGCATTGAAGTTGATTAGCCAGAAGTGTGCAAATCAGGACGACTATGTAACAGCACTGAAAGAGTGTAACATACCAAAGAACAGGACTTCCGCCCTCCTGCCAGGTGAGTAGCACTGCGTTAAATGCCGTATCAAATTGAGAACTTCAGGAAGGTCACACAATATGATGAAACACTATTCACACTATGTATACCATTAAATGGCATAGAATAGTGCACATAATGGTACTTGAACCATTTACCCTGGCATTGTTGTTGGTACCAGATAAATTGGTTTGAATATTTTTTGTCAACAGTCTGTACCCAGAATGGTGAAGTGTAGTACAGAATGAGTTGCAGTTCTGCACTGCAAAAAATAAACGTCTAAATATAACAAATATATCCAGGGCAGATAATACACTTCAAGATAAGCATACTTGAAATATAGATAAATAAAAAAAAACTTTAAATATGCATTAAAACAGTGGTCCCCCACTTTTTTGCGCCACAGACCGGATTGTGTCAGACAATATATTCACGGAGCGGCCTTTAAGGTGTGGCGAATAAATACAACAAAATAAAATGATACGACCATAAAAACAATTTTCTAAATATAATAATAAAAGTGAATCCACTGTGTTGTTTTTTGTTCATTTTGTTATCTTGGGGGTTTAAATTTAGCACTATTGTATTATGTGTTAGCGGCCGGAGCCCCTTTAAGAAGGTAGCGGATGGAGGGAAGACATGTGACCGAGGCATCATGACATGCATCAAGAGTGAGTCATAGACAGATGTGTCCAAAATAAAACATCGTTCAGAGTCAGATAATAAATAAAATGGAAATAATGTAAGTTATGTATTCATTCTTTGCTCGGCCCGGTACCAATTGACCCACGGACCGCAGCCCGGGGGTTGGGGACCACTGCATTAAAACACATTCCAATCGATTCGATTTAATCAAATTAACTCAGAATAAGCTTAATAATTTTTTTTAACAATTTGCTTTTCATAATTTGTATGAAAAGATCTTAAAACCAAAGCTACTAAACTGGAGAATTCCTGTCAATTTACTGAATCGTCAGCATGATATCATTGTTAAAATGAGACAAAGCATTTAAACTGAAAATAAGATTCTGTTCCGAATCAATATCACACATACAAGCGTATTGTCGACAATCATTTTATTCGGATGAAGAGAGTAGGTGCGATGCAAAAACAACAAAATCAAAAACAACAAAATCATTACTCGCTGCTTTGTCACTGTTAAACCCTGAAAGATATTCAACATGAGAAACTGAAATCAAACTGCAGATCAATTGAGTAAAAAGCAATAAGTCTTTGTATAAAGAAAAAACGAATGTGTTGGTTTAGACATGAAACAAGCATTTGGAATAAATAACATTAATGAACAAGTCCGTGTGATTATTGAGCACAACTTTAAAAACCAGTTCTTACAGTTAAAATCAAGGGTTAAAAGATAAAAGGCTGGAACTCAAATGATGTCTCTGAAGGTCAATTTGCAGGGAAAGTAACTTTAAGCTTTATCAACTAAGTTATAAAAGAAAATCTTAAAGCAATCATAATAATCCTTCACAATAGTTAGCATTTTATTCTTAAAATTAGATCAATGCGATTTTTATGGCTGGAAATAAGATGGTAAGTCTTGATGTGGTAGAAACGCCTTGTTGAAGAGAGAAGTAGGTTAGGAAAGAGCCACGCAGCGACGAAACAGGTCGATGGGCGAAAAACGGCGCGCAATGAGAAATAACGCTCGTCACCAAATGGATGAAAACTAAAGCAACGAGGCTGTTTTAAAATGTAAGAAGTAGAAACTACAGATATTTGTGTAAAAAGTGTAATGTGTGAAAGTAAAAAGTTGTCCTAAAAATAAATGGTGAAGTAAAGTATTGATAATTTTGTACTTCCCACCTCTGGATTTATAGTAGTAACAACTCTTACTGTATAATCACTCTTTACATCCATGGTGAGCAGAAATAAATCACCATCATGCATAAAGCTTTGAAACATAAAATCCAAAAGCAAAAAAAAACCCATCAGGTTCCTCTCCTGTCAGCCAAGAACAGGATTCTGAGGCTATCCGAGGCGACCTCACTTGGATGTAGAACATCACCATGATTTTGTCAGCCTGCATTTTTATGTGTAAAACCCTCATTTTTGTTAAGTTGCTGAAAAACCCACAGTTTTTTCCCCGGGAAGATTCATAAAAAAGTTTTTTTCCATGCCCTCATTCAGTCAGGAAGCATCTGTCATTACACTCTCGCTCTTGGCATGGAGAACAACCCCGAAAGAGGAAATGTATGTCCTAAAGTCTGCCGCTGTAGTCATCACCCCGGGAACTCCATTCACAACATGCTAATATGAATGACCTTTCAACAAACGTGTTACTGTTTGCATTTCCTCGTCCACAATCGTGTACTGTATTGATTCTACATCCCACCACCCAGTGTTTTTAAGAAGAGGATGTGAAGAGGGTTTTGAGTCTGGTTTCTTTTTTCTTTACTACGTTTATTGTGACGTTTTCCAGTTACTTTAATGTTCCTCCACATCGTAGGCTGCTATAATGAGATTCTATGGGTTTATTCTGTTGCTAATCTTGAACTTTTTGCATGGTACGTATGTCTTTGCTAATATCGGCCTACGATGCGAAACCTTTTGTCATGTTCAATTCCCGCTGCAATTCTTAAAATGTGTACTTAGAATTTTAGGTCTAGGGAACTTACTGAGCCTGCTGCAACAATGCAGCAAAGGTGCTAACCACTAGGGGTGCAACAGTACATGTACGAGGTGGTAACAAAAAGGTTCGAGACTAATGGTGCTAACTGGTGCTATTCTGACCACGTGCGTTACCACGTCTGTGATTTCACCATGAACAGCAAGTTCAAAGAGCAAACATGAAATCCTGCATGAAACTGCCAAAATCTGCCACAGAGACGTTTGACACGACATACGGCGACGCAGCAACGAGCTCTCCGAGGGGTTTCGAGCGGCATTCACGCTTTAAAAGCGGAAGAACCTCACTGGAACGCGACTAGACATCAGAAAGTCCTTCGAAGAGCTCAACCCCCGACAATGTCTAAACCATTCAGCTACTCTTGCATGATGATCGTCGGAGAACAATCAACACGATCTCACTTTTGCATCCATCCTACCCGCCTCCCGCGGACTTCGGCCTTTTCCCAAAGATGAAGATCCGGCTCAAAGGTCACAGTTTTGACACCATTGTGGAAATCCAGCGCGAATCGCAGAAAGTGCTTAACACACTTCAAAAAGAAGACTTCCAGGACACATTGCAGAAGTGTCAGGAACCCTGGGAGCGCTGTATTGCTGTGCAAGGGGAATATTTTGAAGTTGATAGTGATAAAGTACTTTCTTGTAAACAGAGCGAGTCTCTAAACCTTTTGATACCGCCGCATATTCGTACTGTTTCAGTACAGAACAAATCCGAGTTCTTCAAGAATTTTTCTATTGGAATATAGGAAATCAAAGGAATTGAATGAATGAATAAAGGATGGCTGGAAGGAGTGAATTGATTTATGGATAAATAAATAAATTAATAAATAACTTGCGCTTCTTAAATGAAGACATTTGTTAAAGTATGCTGAATAAAGTAGAACAGTTAAGTAGAACATATCTTTACTAAATTAAACATTACTTTTAAAATACACACACACACACACACACACACACACACACACACACACACAAACGTCTGCATTACCCAAATTGGGTCTAACAAATGTAAACTATTTAAATTTTATTTAATCAATTTAATTTGTGCCTATTTTACAGAAATTACTCAAATGGTTGAATCTGATAAAAAAGTGTATTGCATCTGTTTGATTTATGAAATTTTATTATTTTTTTTATACAAATTATTTATATATATATATATATATATATATATATATATATATATATATATATATATATATATATATATATGTGTGTGTGTGTGTGTGTGTGTGTGTGTGTGTGTGTGTGTGTGTGTGTGTGTATTTTCCATTTATTTAAACCAAGCAGGCATTTTTAATTAAAATTGTTTTATAAAATATATGCATATGGTTGCTGTTCATAAATGTTAATATTAATAAAAATTATAATAATGAAAAAAAATGTACAAAAAAAAACCACAAGCGATTTTATGTTTTGCATTTCTTCCCTCTAACTGTACCAAAATTTAACCCGAACCGTGACTTGAAAACCGAGCTACGTAGTGAACCATGAATTTTGTGTACCCCAACAAACCACACCACATGAGGTCACTGTCACATGACTTTGTTATTTGTATTTGGCCAAGCAAATGAGCTCTGGCCGTGATTTCCAGAATGTACAAGTGTAGGCTTCATTCAGATCAGGACAAGTACATTATTGAGTCTGATCTTGATCTCTGTGTGCAGTGGAACGATCCAGAGTCAGTTTGTCTCCGACCGGTATGGATTCTTCCGACTATATTAACGCTTCTTACGTCATGGTGAGAACTGTTTCATTGTGGGTCTTTCATTGTAGTGAAATTACATTATTATTATGAATATTATGATGGACAATTTTCGGGTTTGTTCTGTTTGCAGGGTTACCATCAAAGCAGTGGATTCATCATCACACAGAGACCCCTGGCCAACACTATACAAGACTTTTGGAGGATGATCTGGGACCATAATTCGCAGATCATCATTTCTTTGCCAGATATGCAGAGCCTGGTCTGTCATTACACACAAGCACACATGTTTTGCATATATACTATTTTATATTAGAGGTCGACCGATTTTACTAGAGGATTTTACAGATACCGATATCTAGGATGGCTCGTACTTGCCGATAACCGATAATCAACCAATAGTTTTTGAACGGATACTGTATAAAAAAATTATACAAATATTAACACTCAGTGTAAAATACTGAATTTTATTCCAAAAAAAAAACAAAAACAGTACTGAATCATAAAAATGTGCTAAATGACATAAATACAAATATATTCATTGTTTTAATAATTATTGAGGAAAATAAAAGACACACTCCAATTAAATAAAAACATTATAAGTTACATCCAAAATAAATCCATTTAAATAATCGGCATGTGTCGCCAGTGATTCGCCTCTAGAGGCCGCTTCTGTGCTGTAAAACGCAACCCGGAAAAATTATCTGTATTGATTTTTGCGGATATCCGATCAATCAGCAATCAACTATCGGTGCCGATTAATTGGCAAAACCGCTAAATCGCTCGACCTCTATTTTATACCACTGATATTGAAACAACTCATTGGTCTTGCTGGTTTACAGAGCGAGGAGGAGTGTGTTTACTGGCCAACTAAAGAGCAGCCAATCAGCTGTGAGACCTTTACAGTGACACTAGCAGGGGAGGATCATCTTTGTCTATCTTATGACGAGTCTCTGGTGGTGCAGGACTTTATTTTGGAAGCCTTAAAGGTAAGTAAATCACTTGCTTAATTTAATTGGATGTAATCTGTGGATGAAAAAGTACATATTAAAGTTAACTGAAAAAAATAATTTGAATGCTAACAAACGTTGAAAAGAATTTTGATGGTAAGATTCGGTTAACGATGCAATGCATCGATTTTAAAAAGTGGGCATTTGGCAAACTTTTATTGTTATTCATATATAATTATTAGTAGATGCGCTATACTTTTATTATTTAGAAAGTGACCAATATTTTCTAATCTGAAGATTAATATGATTGAGTATTCTACCGATTATTCCAACGATTATTTAAGTAATCGTTCTTTAAGTTCTTTATTAAAAAGCGATACTAAATATACAAGAGAAAATAAGATGGTCTCTTATTTTATAAATGAACAAGTAACTTGTTTCCTTTTTAGAAAGATTCACGTTTTATTGCTGAAAGTGCAAGAAAAAAAGTTATCAAACTTTTTATTTATTGTGGCGGCAACAGGCTTCCATATGAATCTTCGCTTCGGCCCTCAATGTTTTTCCCCCGTTCCTCCATTTTTCTTTTGCAGTGTCTTCTGTGTTGCGCAGTGCTCTGTGTGTAGTTAAATGGACTAAACCAGGGGTCACCAACCTTTCTGAAACTGAGAGCTACTTCTTGGGTACCGATTAATGTGAAGGGCTACCAGTTTGATACACACAGTTTACAGTTTGATCTGAAATAACAAATTTGCTCAATTTACCTTTTATTATATGTTATTATTAATAATTAATGATATTCATCTAAGTTTCATAATCTGTGTATCTTCTGGACATTTAAACGCAGTTCCAAGTTGTAACACTACAAAAAAGTGGGAATTTTTAATGGAAGTAAATACTTATAAATAATTGAACAATACTTATATTAGGTACTACACATCATGGGTTTATTGTGCACCCTGATAATTAAAGTTATTACTATCTGTATCTTTGAATAACAGGATGACTATGTGCTGGAGGTTCGCTGCTACCAGGCTCCACATTGGCCCAATCTAGACAGACCCATCAGCAACGCCTTCGAGCTCATTAACATCATCAGGGACGAGAGTGCACATCGGGAGGGAGCTATCGTGGTCCATGATGGGTAGGTTTAGGTGGTACATTCTTGCTATGATTATTGTTTCTCTTTGACATTTTGTCCAGTCGTCTTCTGCAAATTTGGTTTACAATCATCCTTGTCCATTTGGTTCATGTAGACTCCTAAAGTCAGAGAATTCCAACACTGTCCATGATCTAAACATGGAAATATCACTATTGTATCCTTCTGTCCAAAGTTCTGGCTTTGCAGTCAGATAATTGCTTCTAAAACAGAGTTTGGGTTCTTGGGTCCTAAAATAGGGGGAGGTGGTAACTTAGAGGTTATCGGACCTTGGATCTGAAGGTCGTGAGTTGCAATACCAGCTACACCAAGCTGCCACTTGTGGGCCTCTGAGCAAGGCCCAGATATCTGCTAAGTTACATGAATGACATAACTGTAAGTCACTCTGGATAATGGCGTCTGCCAAATGCCATGAAAGTAAATGCAAAAACGCTTGCTATTTTTTATTATTCTAATTATTATTTGTGAAGGTACGGAGGCTCCAATGCAGGGATCCTGTGTTCCCTGATTACCCTGACTAACCAGCTAGAAGACGAGAACATGGTGGACGTCTATCTGACAGCCAGGATGACCAACCTGATGAGACCAGGAGTATTCAGTGATATTGTGAGGACTTTTAACTTGCCTTGTATTTCCCCTCGTTTATTATTGATATTTTCACATTATACAGGAGTTTGTGGTGAAACCCTGAGGTAAAAAGTTGGTCATCTGTACTTTTTTTTCCAGGAGCAGTATCAGTTTCTTTATAAAGCGATCTTAAGCTCGGTGAGCAGCAAGGAAGATGAGAAAACGCTGCATTCCACGGAGAACAACGGAAACATCCCGGCCGGCTCCGCGACCATCACCGAGAGTCTCGAGTCTCTTATGTAATGTATAGAGAGATACCATCTATCAACTGAGATTCCAATGATCACTGAGGGTCTCTCGTGTCTTATATAATGTATAACTCTTATAATGTATGTCATAAGGTTTTGACGTTTTCCAATGTACGAGATTTCAAAAAATGTTTACATCAACATAAAGTGAGGCCATTTTGGCTTTACACACCCCCCTCTTGCGAAAGTCTCCATTCTGGTTACAGGATGCGATTTGGTCTTGACTTGTGCCTTTTTGTAAACCGTGTAACTTTATAAAAAAAAAAGCGATTTATTGTTGGAACTAATGCCAAAATTTCTACTCTTTTTCCGAATGTCTGACTGCCGCATTGCTAGTGACGTCTATTCAGTTTTAAATGTAATATTTATAAAGTAAAAAAAGAAAGAGATATACGCAGATTTTATAGAGACATAAATGTAGCTCAAGTACATCGTGACACAAAGAAACGTTGCAGATATACGACTGATCGCACCGGAAGACCAAACCCTATTTGTATAAAAAAATTTTCTATTTTACTACTTTGGTTTAGCATATAAATTTAACTCTTTTTTTTTTTTGTTTTTTTTTTTGGGATGTACAAGTACACAGTTAAATGCCCGTACCGTTTTTTTTTTCCGTCCGTGTTCCGTTATTTTGACGCATGAATTTACGTAGAAATAAAAACAAAAAACGCAACAATTTAACGTGTGTGATATGTCTGTAATCAACGCCTGTACGTTTGTGATTTTGTGTTTCTAACTGCTGATGATGCGACTATGCTGTGTACAAGTGAGTCAGGAAGAAACGCTACGACCTCTGAACTTGCCGCTCGCACGGATCGTGTACGCGCCCCGTCGGAATGTTCACGTTTTAACACGTAAATAAGAAAAAAAAAATGTATAATAAAAACAGAGGACCCAGTATTAACAAACATTCCACTTTCCCCCTAAAAGTACAATGAGGTCCTCGGTATTCTGTTTGTATTCTACTGGGGGTTTAATGATTTAGTTGGTTTTATATATAAAAAAATCACTTACAGAAATTGTTCTTGTGTCAGTTTTTGTGCAAAACACTATATAACAAACTATATATATATTCAAGTTTTTCTCTGTTGTTTGCTTGTTTCTTAGATTGAAAATTAAATTCTCAAACTCTCAGTCAATTTTCGTAGCTGTGAACAAATTGCGAACGCTTTGGTACATTCGTTGAATTGATTGTGTTTGCGGTTTCCTACATTATCGATTCGTAGTCAAATTGATCCACAAAACATTATTCTGGTTCTCACATGAATCGTTTTAAACCCCCAAGACATCTAAGCATCAGTTGCAAAATAGTTAATTGATTAATTTTTTATTTATTACATTTTATTTGTAAATGCGTCTTGAATTGATGAATTGTGCATCTTGGATCTTGGATGTCGCTAATGAAGGCGAGTGGACGGCGTCGGATCGGCCGACGATCGACTCGTTCTCTAAATTAGGTCCGAGGTGAATCCCGTGAACCTTTGATAGACGGCAAAAACGCAGAATTGTAATTTCTAAAAAAACAAAACCAGGAAAACTAACGAACACTAGTACAGTATAGTAAAAGTGTGAATCCTTTCTGGACTCTTGCAATATCCTACATACAGTAATGTGTACATTTGTGCTGTTGAAGTTCATAGATGTCGTACGGAACAAATTTTTAATTATTGTAATCCGAACCCTAGTTTACACCAGGAACCGCCAAAGCAACCGAGATACACTGTAATACCGCCTCCATATACACTATATTGTCAAAAGTATTGGTCACCTGACCTTTCCTGCTATATGTGTTTGTTTTTGTTGTGAATTTTGTATTCACTTGAACTTGGAAACCCAAACCTGTTCCAGCATGGTGATGCCCCTGTGCACAAAGTGAGCTCCTTAAAGATCTGGTTTAGATGCTTTGGAGAGGAAGATCTTGCTGCTATTGAACTCTTCTCTCCTCCCTACTGAACACCTTTGGGATGAATGTGAACGCTGACTGCACCCCAGGTCTCCTCACCTACATCAGTACCTGCCTTTCATAACACCCTCGTGGCTGATGAACACAAATATTCATGAGCGCACTCCAAAATCTAGTGGAACATCTTCCCAGAAGAGTGGAGGGAATTGTAAGAGCAAATTGGGACTAAATGTGGAATGCGGTGCTCAAAAATCACATGACCAGGTGACCCAATACTTTTGGCAATATAGTGGATGTGGATTAAATCACTATTTTTGGGTTTCGTTTCAAAAATCAAGAATCCTTCACAGGGTTTGGACAAGATACATATAAGATTTATTGTTTTGTTTCTTTTTTTTACCATAAATAAACCTCAATTCAACTGAAAGCCCAAAGAGTACGGACAGGATGAACTGAGCCGTAACGCGAGTTCAGACTGGCCATTTCCACTGGTTCGGAGGGGCGTCTTCGATCAGCGGTTCCCATGGTTTCCATTCTGCCATCTTTCTCGACAAAACCAGCTCTGCTTCTGCCTACAAAATATAAGATACTTCTTAAAAAAGGTCGGATTTTTTTACAGATCGGTGCCGGTGCGTCTCTGCTCTACTCACTTGTGCGATGACCTCCTCGATCTGACCGCAGTTCATTTTCTTCTCCAGCTTTTCTACGTCGGGTTCCTTTTGAGAGAACGTCCCACCATGAGCATCCACAAGCCAGTGAATTTTGAAACCTTGCGGTTCATGCAGACCACTGGGTTCATATTCAGGCAGCAAAATTAATCGATTATCTATTCTTAATAACTGGCAATCAAGACAGCAGTGAGAGAAAAAGTGTTTTTGTTTTGCATAAGCTAGTAAGCTAACGCGGATAATATGCTAATATGACTGATATTCCCATACAACAGTCCTGCTTTTCTTCATCATAGTCAGGTGTGATCACTGAATCATTGCATTCTAATTGAAATTGTGTAATATATAAATACAATGGTGTATATATAAATTAAAACCTTTAACGCAACACACTTATTCATGACGTTCTCTCTTTACTCGGATATAAAACACAAATAAATACACTCCACTGAAAAATTCTTTCTAATCGCAAGACGTTTGTTTTACTGATGCGCCAAGTCTCAATCCGAGCACCAGAACCCGCCATGATGCACACGTGCAGCAATTAAAACCGTCCGTGTGGAAACGTGGCGAAAGTTCTGTGATGGTTTACGTCATTCGAAACGTCTTCGTGCTCTACGTTGGGTTTGGTTTCACTAATAATAAACATTTGCATTAAGCATCTGTCCGTGTTGATTAAAGTTTTAAAAACGTGTATTTATTTAAGGTGCATTTAGAACATTTCACTTAATGCGATTTAGTTGCAGTTAATCGCGAGTTCACGCATCAATTTGTTTATCGTGATTAAATATTGAACATGCGCAGTATCTCAAAAAAAGTGAGCAGTACAGATTTACTGTCCTCTGAACTCAACGTACAACTGCTATTGTTTAAATAGCCGGCAACAAAAGTGAGTACACCCCAAGTGAACATGTCATGTTATGTAGCACTGCCTTAATCCTCCTGGGTGTGGAATTCACCAGAGCTGCACAGGTTGTTCCTGGGATCATCTTCCACTCCTCCATAATGACATCATAGAGCGGCTGGTACTCACGATATGTATGTATAGTGAGTAGAGTATCTCACAAAAGTGAGTACACCCCTCACATTTCGAAACAACATTGCCAAAATTATTGGGTCACCTCACTTTTCCAGCCATATATAGCTTTTCACTGAACTGTTTTAGGATGGCTTTACATGAAATTTTTTCTTAGACCTGAACTAGGAGGCTTAAACCTTCTACAATGCCCCTTGCGCCTTACCTAAAGACATGCTTTACATGGGTTGGAGTGGAAAATCTTGAGTAGCCTGTTTATGAGCTCTGACCTCAACCCTATTAAACACCTTTGGGATAAAATGGACTGCTGACTTCATCCCAGACCTCCTGACATACCTGGGTTTACTAACGCACTTGTGGCTGATTGAGCACAAATCTCCACAAGCACACACTGAAATCTGGTGGAACATCCTGACGGAAGTGTGGAGGTTACTATGGCAGCAGAAGGCAATCACACTCACGCTCCCATTTACATCAGCAGAGAGTGCGCTTATGGCTATTCATGTTCATCAGACACAAGGGTGTTATGAAAGCCAGGTACTGATGTAGGTGAGGAGACCTGGGGTGCAGTCCGCGTTCACATTCATCCCAAAGGTGTTCAGTAGGGATGAGAAAAGAGCTCAATAGCAGCAAGATCTTCCTCTCCAAAGCATGCAAACCAGATCTTTAAGGAGCTCACTTTGTGCACAGGGGCATCGCCATGCTGGAACAGGTTTTGGGTTTCTAATTTCAGTGATTGCAAAATTTTATTAGAGCGCCATCTGAAGACGCCTCCGGCTCTGTGGTAACAGTTTGGAAAAGAACCACATAGAGCAGGAAAGGTCAGGTGACCCAATACTTTTGGAAATATAGTGTATCTATCTCATTATTTGAGCATGTAATCTTCTGCCAGGGCATAGAATAGACATAGCAGAAGATTACATGCTCAAATAATGAGATATTACTCCTCCCGCTACTGTTATTTATTGTAAATATGCCACTTATGCATTTCTGGTTAGATGCTAACTGCATTTCATCGGCTCTGTACATGTACCTTGCGCAATGACAATAAAGTTGAATCCAATCTAATCTAATCTAAATGGGGACCAGGTGTGCACATGCTAATCTTATGGTGAGGTGTATAAACTTTTGTCTATATGATGTGTACATTAGATTACACACAGACACATTATATTGACTGCATGTGTGAAAAATCTCTCTGGATATACCGAAGACCCCTGAATGAAGTCTTTATACTGCTCTATGGAAACCTTCCATACCAACTTGACGTGGTCGAGTCGCTCGGTTATCAGCTGCTCGGTGTACTTCCTGTAGGCGGCATCCCGGGGCATGGCCTGGACGCAGCCCAAGATCTTGGAGTACAAAATCCGAAGACGCTTTGGGCAGAGAAATGGCACAGTTCAAAAGCTGTATATCTATAATTAAAAATCTACAGCTGCTAAACAAACCTACATTTACCACCCAGACGTGTTCCTGTTGTTTTTTTTTATAGTACTCATGAACATTAAAGCGGTTGACTGAAAAAAAAGAGGGGGGAAAAAACAAACGGCGACTTTACCTCGTGCGGGTTCACGGAAACGGCGAGACCCACCAAGCCTGTGGTCTGAAAGGAACGAACAATGAGATTATTGCACCGTTTTCAGAAGTAAAACCTTGGACCTGGTTATAAAAGCCTGCTTTCATTAAATATAATGTTTGAAAACAACTAGTCCATTCATGTGAAGGCAAAACCATACAGAAATTGGACAGTAAATGACTGGGAGAAAGTTGGAGTCCAAATTTGACATTTCTGTCTCCACCAGAAGAACTTGTGTACGACAAAGAACAGAAGAGATGATGTTCAGACTGCCCTCATCCCCACAGTTTTGTAGCAGGGAAGGGAACTTTTTCTGGGTGAAAGGAACCATGGCAAAAATGGCAACCAATCCATACTTCAACACCACACTGGACTGCGGTTATTTAGAGAGCAAACAGTCATCTAAAGTGATATGGATCATGGAACTGCCCAGTCACAGCACCTTTTGTTGCTATGCATGAAACTAATTTCTCCTAAAAACCATGAACGCCTTCGTGTTTCCAAACGTGTGTGTATATATATATATATATGAATTGTTTTGTCGTTCTCTGCTACACAGATTACTCTCATGCCTAAACATATACATAATCATAGAGTAACAATTAACACCAGTGATGACATTTCCTGACATGGCTTTGTTCAGCACCACTAATCTGTGGATAGCGAATGTATAGCATTGAAAAAAAATATTAAGCAGTCTTTTTCGCTTCCAATGAAAATAATTCTTCATCATCTGCTACCTTCCAATCAAAACCAAAGGTCAACCGCTCTTTCGGATCCGCCGATTAATCCGCCCCGATAGTTTGTTGCTGGAACTATCGTTTTTCCGGGTCACGTCTGCGCTGGAGCAGCTGAAAAGATCCGCTGTCATTATACAGTACAAAAGCGGCCTCTAGAGGCGAATCACTGACACTACGTGCTGTTTGTTTGAAGTGTGTTTTTGTTTCAGTTTGAATGCATGCCTTTTATTTTCCTCAATATATATAAAAGATATTTAATCCATATATATTTATTTTGCACATTTTCACGATTCAGTACTTTGGGGTTTTTTTGTAATAAAGTTCAATACTATTTTACTTTTTTATTTAAGTCCAGTATCTATTTCTTTTTAACGATAATTGGATTCTAAGTCCTGCCAAGTAGGACTTCCTAGCTCCTCTCAAGGTTTCTTCCTCATGCGCTCTCAGGGGTTTTTTCCTTGTCACAGTCACCACTGGCTCGTTCATTAGGGATAGAGTTAGCATTGTAAAGAACAAACTTACAGGCATTAAACTTTACCATTCCATCTTTATGGACATTGTTAAAAGTGCTCTACACATAAAACTGAATTGAACAGGTGTATTTACATTTAAGGCATATTGCAGATGCCTTTATCCAGAGGGACTCAGTTATATCTCAGCTATACAGCTCCACATGAGGGGCCCTTACTCAAGGCCCCAGCAGTGGCAGCTTGGTGGTGATGGGATTTGAACCCATGACCAAGTACATCTTCATGTTATTCACTGAGCTACCATTCAGGTGTATTAACAAATGAACTCTATTGTACAATGAACGAAAATGTTTCTATTTCCAGAAATTTTCTTAATGGAAACAAATTTGCATTAGTTTAAAGGTCCATGTTTTCATTGCATTTATTTTTAAATATTATGAAATTATATATAAGAGGGAAAACATGCCACCTCTCCTACAGTTGAGATACAGTTTGGGTATAATGCCTGCATGTATGTATTTAGTCCCATTTGATTTCTGGCCCTTTATAGAAAAATGTTTTGGCACCCCTGATCTAAAGGAAACACTGGAAATGCATTTAGATTGAACACAACTCGCATCCAAAACACACCTCTAGATTTGTCCCCACACTGAACACCCTTCACCCCAGTATTCATGTAGAAGAAAACCAATGGATCCTACATCCACAATCCAGCGTTAACAGCTGCTATAAAAAGGAATAAAAATGACCTCCACACGTACCTTCTTGATCACACCAGCCATCTCTCTCCTCCGTCCCAACTTCCTCCCGGCGCAGAAAGATGACGTCAGAAGGTCCGCCTCTATATAGTGTTATAGTGTGTATCGCTTAGATTGTTTTAAAACAAGAAAAGTGATACATTTCTGAAATTTTACGATCATTATATTTGTAATGTTACTGCTGTATTACTTGTTCCTCTGTAGTTGGTTGTGATTTTGTTTTTCATGTGTATTTATATAATTATTTTCTATGTATTAGTATCTATTATTAAGATTATTTATTACGTCTTGCACTATTTCTTTTTTTATTATTTTTACTTTATAGAAGCAAAAACCTACCTAAAAATAAATATAAATTATAAAAAATATATAATTTACATTTATATAAATATAATTTAAACTAAGATAATTAAGTATATATATATTTTTCAGATCTCACAAATATTTTTCAGATTTAATACTTCAAATTAATAAAATAATGAATAATGATTGTAATAATAATAATAATAATAATAATAATAATAATAATCTGACATTGTGATGTTTTGTATTTCATGCAGACAAATGTCTCCCCCTAGTGGACGACCAGTTACATTGCTGCTTCACCAGAATACAGATGGTCGCCGAGTTACAATAGTTCGATTTACGATTTTTCGATCTTACGATGACGGTAGCAGTACAACCAAACTGTAAAAACATTTTTTTAAGTTTTTTTAAGTTATGTGCGGTAGTCAAATGTAACAGCCTATGCTCCACTCTCCAGTCACGAACTGCTGCCAAATATAAATTATTGTAAACTTTATACAGTACGGTACTGTAAATTGCTCCGTCTTGCTAAATTATTAATTATTAACATATTACAGTATACTACCCCATACTAATCACTATTCTTTAAAAACAAATCTGCCTTCTAACCTTTCTGAGTCCTGACCCCAATCCTCACTGACACCTTTAGGATCAAATGAACCCCAGACTCGCTCATCGCCTCCTCAACATCAATATCTGTTCATTGGTTTTCTAACTTAATCAATCCACCTCTTAATACCATCGTTATGCTGCCACAGCTATGGAAGATCCACAAGGTTACCGTGAAGGGTTAAACATCGAGCACAATAATAAATAGATGTTCACAATCACCCAGACGAGGACGGTTTCCCTTTTGAGTCTGGTTCCTTCTCAAGGTTTCTTTCTCGTATCGTCTCATGGAGTTGCCACCATATGTTATCAGTAACAGGCCGTGCATTTCAGCCTGAGGCCTTCATTGATGTCCTTAATACCATTATTATTAAGCCTATAGAAACATTCTATGAGCTCAACCCCTGAAAATGTCGAAACAATTCAGCTACTCGTGCATGATGATCGTCGACGAACAATCAACATGATCTCACTTTCGCATCCATCCTACCCGCCAGATTGGGCTCCTGCGGACTTCGCCCTCTTCCCGAAGATGAAGCTCCGGCTTAAAGGTTGCCATTTTGACACCATTGTGGTGATCCAGAGTGAATCGCAGAAGACACACTTCGAAAAGAAGACTTCTAGGACACGTTCCAGAAGTGTCAGGAAAGCTGGGGGCGCTGTATTACTGTGCATGTGGACTGTTTTAAAGGTGATAGTGTGTAAACCTAGATAAATAAAGTACTTTATTATAATCAGAGCAGACTTTTTGATACCACCTCGTATATTGATCCAACTGAGATGCTTAAGTGCAGGAAAGGAATGGCCCAGGATTCCGAAATATTCCACATCAAGTAATTAAATCATTCACGCAAGTCAATATGCATTTATTAGCTGGTGCAAATGAAGCAGATGATCTCTTCAAGCTGTGTCCTCTTGCTTGCTGGAATAGGGGTCACGTCTAAATATAATTCAGCGTTTGTGTAACCACATAGACTCTTAACAATCTCCAGAGCCCTTCCTATCACATTACATCAGGCGGCTTTTATATCGGCAGCGTTTGGAACCTACGTTTGTTTACATGTTGTGCAGTTGCTTGTTGAGAAAATGGCAGAGAGACTGACCGAAGAAGAAGAAGAAGAGCAAGAAGAACAGCTGGTTGATTTTGCCATCCGGAGAAGCCTCCATGACATCGCTTTACCCCTGAGCACAAAAAACAGGTGTGTAGATTCTGCAGATCAGATCAAATAGCGTTTCTTTGCAGATTAACCTCTCCATTCTTTCTTTTAAGTATGATGGAAATGGCGAGCGAGGACAGCCTGAAGATCCTACAAGCTATAGATCAAGGTACGTCCAACTCCAGGTACAACTGAATAAAATGTGAAAATGAGATCCAGTAATTATTTGATCATAGCAGTGTGTTTCTATATACATACACATAACATGAGGCATAGCATTATGACCACCTGCCTAATATTGTGTTGGTCCCCCTTTTGCTGCCAAAACAGTCCTGACCCTTCGAGCATCAAAAGCAATAGCAGTTTGAGCTACAGGAACTCGTCTGCTGGATCGGACCACACGGACCAGCCTTAGCTCACCACTTTTGATAGAACATCCCACAAGAGCTGCAGTTTTGGAGACGCTCTGACCCAGTCGTCTAGCCATCACAATTTGTCTGACTCGCTCAAATCCTTACGCTCACCCATTTTTCCTGCTTCGAACATGCTGCCTAATAAATATATCCACCCACTAACTGGTTCCATGATCAAGAGATCATCAGTGTTATTTACTTCACTGGTCTGAATGTTACAATGTCTTAATGCTATGCCTGTTCAGTGTATACAGTGTATACACCCCGATACTCGCGGGGGTTACGTTCTAAGACCCCTCGCGAGTAACAAAAAATCGCGAGGTTTGGACTCTCTCCTTTTGATGGTTCAAATTGTACATGTACAGTACTGTTAACTCAACAATGAATTACTTGTCATACATTTTTTATTTACTACTTGAAATGAATAATACAATAATGAAATTGTTTTTCAAACATTTGTATGTAATTTATTAGTACAAACTGGGAAATTTTCTATGCAAGCTAGTCCAATGAAAAGTCGCAAACTATCGAGGTCGAGAGTATCGAGGTTCCACTGTATACATATAAATATAAATTTATATCAGTTAGAGAAACAAACCACTGTTTTATCTGCTCCAGGTGACTTGGCCACTTTGCATTCACTGCATGGAAAAACATCTGGCTTTACCGAGACAGACACAAGAGGTTATCTTCCCTTTCACAGAGCCTCAGTGCTGCCAAACCTACAGATTCTTGATGCTGTTCTACTCGGTGAGTGAAGATTTCATTATTATTACAGATTTTGTTTTTGTTTACAATTTAGAATACTTTATTATTTCTCCGCAATATCCAACAATGTAGGAAGCCGTGGTCACCTGTGATACAGCCCCCCTGGAGCACAGAAGTTTAAGGGCCTTGTTTAAAGGCCACAAGAGTGGCAGCTTGGCGATACCAGGGCTTGAACCCCTGATGTTCCGATCAGTAATCCAGAGCCTCCCACATATCCCCCCCCCCCCAAGTCGTTCCAGTCGTTCCACAAGAGTCACAAGCTTGACTGAAAAACCCATAAAAACCAGCTGGAACACAGACGTACTGTATGTCCATGAAATCAGCTCATATTCATGCAATCTTACAATTCAAGGGCAGACTAGAGTGAGGTCATATAGTCAAAACAAATGGACAAGATGTTGGACTTTTGATCAGAAGGTCAGGAGTTCGAATCCCACCACGATCACCATCAGCTTCCATTGGCGAGCCCTGGAGCAAAAATATCTGGTCTGGTCTGGATAAGGGCATCTACAAGGTGGCATACATTTCAAACAAAAATCAGAACTAAAACAAAAGATATTAGGGGGAAAAAACCAAATACCTTTAAACACACAACAATAAAAGCTTGAGTATAAGAATGTGAAATGTTTGAGTATCAAATGTCTTTTTAATCTACATATAGATAGATAGATAGATAGATAGATAGATAGATAGATAGATAGATAGATAGATAGATAGATACAGACATTTTTTTAAAGTGTTCTTATCAGGCTGTTGCACTTGCAAGTGTGTAATTTTGTTCGCTCGATCAGCATCCCGCGAGCTGAGCATGGAGGAGGTTACAGCAGATGGCGAGACGGCGCTGACTCTCGCTGCCAGGGCTGGACATGTGGAGAACGTGAAGGTGCTGCTGCAGCACGGCGCGTCTCCTCACAACACCAACAGCAAAAACGAGTCCCCGCTTCTGCTGGGTAATTAATATTCATTAGCTCATAAAGTTTTGTATTTATTTGCACACTCCTGGGCCAGAAACGTTTGCACCAAATCGCAAACATGAATCTTTTATTAGTCTGAGTAACAAATCATTGGTCAGAAAAAGAGCTAAAATGAAATTCCTGAGACTCTCTGTTGCCCCCATTTGCTTGTGAAAAGCTGTAAAAGCCTTTGGTATAGTAGAATGCTGATAGCATGAGTGCTGTACGTCATTAACACGTCATTAACGGTTAGGACGTCATGATCGTGTCCTGTCTGCTCATTTTGAGGAAACGGGTCCAGCCTTTTAAAAAAAGTCCCCAGGTGGTCTTGGAACTGCCCTCACACCAGTGAATATGGAGGCTCTTCGAGCTGCCATCGTGAGGAGCCCTCGCCGTTGAGCTGATTCCTCAAAATGACACACCCATGTTGTAATCACATGACCAGACGGGACACGATCATGACGTCCGGACTGGTAATGACTCCGAAATTCCCTTTGTGCTGCACTGACACTATCACCATTCTTGACATTTTTTCAAAACCATTAAAAGCAAACAGATCAGCCATTTTTTTTCCCAGGAATGTAACCATGCCATGAGCATAAGTTTCAAGGTTTGTCTTGGCTCTTTAATCTCTGTGTTTTCCTCCGAAGGTATCTCACAAAATATTCCTTTGACATCTAATCATCCATACATAGAGATTGTTAGAAAATAACGATTTGATATCCATGTGGAATTTCCTCTTCCGCAGCGGTCAGGATCGGCTCCTATGACATGGTCCTGGCTCTGATCTTAGGTGGAGCGTTTGTGGAGCAGGTGTGTCTGAAAAAGTGGACGGCCACCCACGAGGCAGCCAAGGTGGGCGGTGCTGACATCCTAATGCTGCTTCTTAAGCACGGCGGCAAGGTGACAGCACGAGACGGTCACGGCGTGACACCGCTGGGAATTGCCGCCGAGTTCGGCCACAGCGACATCTTGGAAATCCTTATTCAGCATGGTGAGAGGCGACACTGAGACTGTCAATTGATTTGCTATTTTATATATATATATATATATGTGTGTGTGCGGTATGTGATTTTTGAGAATCGCATTCAACATTTAGTCCCAATTTGCCCTCATAATTCCCTCCACTCTTCTGGAAAGACGTTCCACCAGATTTTGGAGTGTGCTTATGGATATTTGTGTTCATCAGTATTATGAAAAGCAGGTACTGATGTAGGTGAGGAGACCTGGGGTGCAGTCAGCGTTCACATCCATCCCAAAGGTGTTCAGTAGGGATGAGATCAGAGCTCTATAGCAGACCACTCAAGATCTTCCTCTCCAAAGCATGTAAACCAGATCTTTAAGGAGCTCAATTTGTGCACAGGGGCATCACCATGCTGGAACAGGTTTGCGTTTCCAAGTCAAAGTGAATGCAAAATTGTATAAGAGCGCCATCTAAAGACGTCCTGTACAAATGAGTGCCTCCGGTTTTGTGGTAAGAGTTTGGAAAAGAACCACACCCAATACTTTTGTAAACATAGTGTACACAGATCAAAAATTTTTAAGACTAGTTTTTTAACTCGCCAACAGATGGCAGCAAAATGCACAGTGACAGTGAGCACTGACCTTTATAAGTGATTGTGCCAAAAAACATCAACCGGTGCTATTCTGACTATGTGCGTTACCATGACTACTATTCTGATCATGTGCACAGTCACTGAGCTCTCCTCATACATTAATTTTTCGCCGGAAATAACTTGATCTCACTTCCGCTTCTATACATACAGTGCCCTCCACAATTATTGGCACCCCTGTTTAAGATGTGGTCGTGGACTTCTAAAAATTCTCCTTTTTTTTTTAAAACAACATAGAACCCAAATGCAAAAAAAGAGAAAAATCCAACCTTTCACTTAAGTACATAACTTTGGTGGTAAAAAAAAAAATCATACATTTAAAAAAAAAAAAAAACTTGAAATCATGTGTCCCACAATTATTGGCACCCCTAACAATTCCTCTGAAAAATTTTATTGTTTTATTTTTTTTATATATATTTTTCTGTAGTTGCTAAGGTTGGTCAGGGTATCTAGGGACTTTTAATTAGTAATTCATGATTTCTTGTTTCCCTGGGGTATAAATATGACGTGACACAGAGGCCTAATTCTCTTACCCATTTGTCAACATGGCAAAGACAAGAGAACACACCATTCAAGTAAGGCAGATGTGTGTCGACCTTCATAAGTCAGGCAATGGCTACAAGAAAATAGCCACTCGCCTTAACTTGCCGGTATCTACAGTCAGAGGAATCATTAAGTTTAAAACAACTGGAACAGTGACAAACAAGGCTGGAAGAGGTCCCAAGTTTATCTTGCCACAACGCACAGTGAGGAGGATGGTAAGAGAAGTAAAAAAATTTCCCAAGCTCACCGTCACAGAATTGCATCAAAGAGTGGCATCTTGGGGTCACAGAGTCTCCAAAACAACCATCAGACGCTCTCTACATGCCAACAAGCTGTTTGGGAGGCATGCAAGGAAAAAGCCTTTTCTCACTAACACTCACAAACGTAAACGTCTGGAGTTTGCTAAGCGGTACTGGGACTTCAACTGGGATCGTGTGCTTTGGTCAGATGAGACTAAGATTGAGCTTTTTGCCAACAAACACTCTAAGTGGGTCTGGCGTAAAACAAAAGATGAGTATGCCGAAAAGCACCTCATGCCCACCGTGAAGTATGGTGGAGGATCTGTGATGCTGTGGGCCTGTTTCTCTTCCAAAGGCCCTGGGAACCTTGTTAGGGTGCATGGCATTATGAACGCTTTGAAGTACCAGGATATTTTAAATAAAAACCTGATGGCCTCTGCCAGAAAGCTGAAGATGGGTCGTCATTGGGTCTTTCAGCAGGATAATGATCCAAAACATGTGGCAAAATCTACACAAAAGTGGTTCAGCAGTCACAAACTCAAGGTCCTCCCATGGCCATCTCAGTCCCCAGACCTCAACCCAATCGAAAACCTGTGGGGCGAGCTAAAGAGAAGAGTGCATAAGAGAGGACCCAGGACACTGGATGATCTAGAAAGATTGTGCAAAGAAGAATGGTCAAAAATCCCTCTCTCTGTGTTCTCCAATCTTGTGAAATGTTATAGGAGGAGATTAAGTGCTGTCTTGTTGGCAAAAGGAGGTTGTACAAAGTATTAACATCAGGGGTGCCAATAATTGTGGCACACATGATTTCAAGTTTTTTTTTTTTTCTAAATGTGTGATTTTTTTACCACCAAAGTAATGTACTTAAATAAAAGGTTGGATTTTTCTCTTTTTTTGTTCTATGTTGTTTAAAAAAAAAAAGGAGAATTTTTTGAAGTCCACGACCACATCTTAAACAGGGGTGCCAATAATTGTGGAGGGCACTGTATATATATACACTGCTGTACCTAGAATCTTCTTTTTAGGTGACGGAAGATTCCAGGTTCAGCAATATTTAATTATAAATGATTTATACACAATAAACAGTCAAGACATACTGATCTTACACACAGACACGCTCAAGTGGGAAGTAGTAACCGGTCACATCCTTCGATTGTATGGTCAGTGAGCGCATTATTCAGAGCTATCAACCCACATCTGTAGCAAACTGCACAAGCTTGAATATATACGTGTGAATTTAATAACTGTTTTTTTATTCCACAATTGCTAACAGAGGAGGAGAAATTGATTCGGTTGCAGATACACTTACAAAGACATTTAAAAGATGGACTGAAGGCCTTGTAGTGATTTGTTTACAGTGACGATAGAAAAGTCAAGTTTATTTGTATAGCGCTTTTCACAACGGACATTGTCTCAAAGCAGCTTTACAGAATTTTAAGAGTTAAGGTGAATGGTGTGTATTTATCTCTGATAAGCAACCGTGGCGACTGTGGCAAGGAAAAACTCCCTTAGATGACATGAGAAAAAAACCTTGAGGAACCAGACTCAAAAGGGGAACCATCCTCATTTGGGTGACATCAAGAGTGTAATTTAGATTAGAGTGTAACATATTTAAACAATACAGAACACTGGAGAGCGAGAACTAACATGAGCACCGGAGTGTAAGATTATTAATAATGTTCATTTTACAGTCTAATACAGTCATTTGTGGTTATAAAACTAGGAGCTACTGAGCAACTCATAAAATTGCTCAACATTTGTGATCATCGTAGATCCAACACCAGCTTCTCCATGCCAAAAAGCAGCTAAATTTATGGCATATACAGTATTGTTATATACAGTAATAATATAACAAAATCAGTATCAGTATGAAAAATGAAGTTCATATAACCCAGTTTGTAACCCTGTTAATGGTGGGGCACATGAGATAATTTCAAGCACTTCCCAAAAACCAAAGTCTGTAGATGAATCTGCCTTACGTCATTGTATCCTGGATTTTAAAAAGCCATTTATGATTTGTTTTTTTTAACGAGCTGCTTTTCCTCTCCACTAGGAGGTGATGTTGCTGCACAGGCCACCAATGGAGATACGGTGTTATATGATGCAGCAGGCTCGGGAAACCTGGACAGCATCCTCCTGCTGCTTCAACACGGTGCAAATCCAAACGTGGCCAGTTACGCCTTTCAGCTTCCCATTCACCGTGCTGCATATGAAGGCCATTATCTGTGAGTCTAAAGCACAAAAGCATCACACTACTCGCTGACAACTGCTAGTGTCCTAGTCCTAGTGTGATACGGAATTAATATACTTTTGTAGAACACCTAATAAAGGGAGAGTGTGATTAGATAAAAATAACATTTAGGCAGTGGTGTTTCAGTGATTAAGGGGTACTGATTATAAGGTTGGGGTTCAAGCCACAGCACTACCAAGTTGCCACTGTTGGGCCCTTGAGCAAGGCACTTAACCCTCTCTGCTCCAGGGGCAGTGTTCCATGGATGACTCGGCGTTCTGACCCCTGCTTCCTGACCAGATGGGATATAAAAAAAACCTGGAGAATTGGTAGCTCAGTGTTTTCAAGGCTATAGGTTACTGATATGGGGTTCAAGCACCGGTATCGCAGAGCTGCCACTTTTGGGCCTGTGAACATGGCCCTTAACCCTCTGTGCTCCAGGGGTGCTATAACATGGCTGACCCGTTCTCTCATCTTTAAATCAACAGGGCCCTAAAATCATTGATCCCCATCACAACTAAAAGGGCTATACGTCAGTCCGGGATGAGTCCGGTGCACTCGGCTGCAGATGGAGGTCACGCATCCTGTCTGAATTTGCTGATCGAGAAGGGTTTCGATGTCAACTGTCTTCTGGGTGACCACATTTCCAGCAACTACGGAGACATGAGGAAGACGGCTCTGTATTTTGCAGTGTGCAACAGTGACGTGACTTGTGCCGAGATGCTTCTAGAGGCCGGGGCAAAGCCTAACCTCGACCCTCTGTTCTGCCTCCTTGTAGCTGTACGAGCCAGCCATTATGAGCTTGTGCGACTGTTGCTGTCCTACGGCGCGAATGTCAACTGCTTCTTCACAGCCATCATTGACACAGTGTTCCCCACAGCTTTACAATACTGTCTTCATGACGAAATAATGATGCGATTATTGCTTAACAACGGCTATCACGCCGAAAGCTGCTTTCGGTGTGATCACAAATGCGTTTCGACCCACAGCTGCACAACGGACGAGCACACCTCTGGCTACTTCAACAAAGTGACAGTGAGTTCAGGTTCTCTTTCAGCTATGGGTATGGGTGTTTTTGCTTTTGTTGTAATTATAAACAAACACTCTCAGTATATGGTTTATTGTCTGGTGTATGCTCCTCAGTAGAGTAGTTTTTTTCCAAAACAGTAAACACTAACCAATAAAAGATTGTCTAGAAACATTGCTATTGACTACTTACCCCAGAATGGCCTACAAACATGGCCACTGACTACAACTCCCAAAATGGCCTACAGACAAGCCCCCCCAGAAATGCAATTTCCAGTACAGTCTACAAACATGACCACTGACTACAATTCCTTAGATGAGTTACACACACAGCCAATGTCTACAATTCCCAATTAAGCTTACAAATATGTCTACTGACTACAGCTCCCTATGCGGCCCACAAACATGGCCACCATCTACAACTCTCGGAGTGGCATAGAAACATATCCACTGACGGCAACTACATGGACGGCATACAAACATGGCCACTGACTACAACTCCCAGAGTTGCCTAGAAACATGGCCACTGATTACATCTCCCAAAATGGCCTACACACAAGGCACCCCAAAAATGCAACTTCGAGTACAGTCTACAAACATGGCCATTGACTACAGTTCTTTAGATGAGCGACACACATGGCCATTGTCTACAATTCCCAATAAAGCTTACAAATATGGCCACTGACTACTGCTCCTTATGCAGCATACAAACATGGCCACGAACTACAACCCTCAGAGTGACCTACAAAATTGACCACTGCCTATAATTATCAGAGAGGCCTACAAACATGGCTATCATCTACACCTATTGGAGTGGCCTACAAACATGCCCACTGTCTACAACTCCAAGAATGGCATACAAACATGACCTCTGAAACTCCTGGCCCACCAACAATTCTTAGTGCAGGATACAAAGATGGCCACTAACTCTAGTTACTTGTACATATTACATTTATGGCATTTAGCAGACACATTTATGCAGAGCGACTCTCAACTTAGCAGGGGAATGTTAAGGGCCTTGCTCAAGGGCAGTGGCTGCTTGGGGGGGTGGGATTTGAACCCAATCCCTTAACCAATGAGCTACCACCTCCCTATTACAAACCAGGCATCAACTACAATACCCAGACAAATTACAAATTCTCAGTACCCTTACCCTAACCCTAGACTTCAATTCTTTATACAGGCTACAGACATTGCCACTGACAAATATTTCTAGCAAAGACAAGATACAGGCAGTAGTAAGGTTGTATGCACTCAGAGCCATTGCAAAAGACAAAAATATAATAAACACTAACCAGAACATACATGGTATAAATAAAATAATACAATTTGTTCTTACAGGTACAAGACACAGAGCATATACAATGCAATATGTGCCAGATGTGGGCAGTCAGTAGCAGGGGCCGATCTACTAATGTATGAAATATAAATGTAAACAGTTTTCTCAACCAATTTACAGCAGCGGCGCTTAAATGGGATAACATAAAATAACATATTCGATTCGATTCGATTCGATTAGATTCAACTTTATTGTCATTGTGCAAGGTACATGTACAGAGCCAATGAAACGCAGTTAGCATCTAACCAGAAGTGCATAAGTGGCCAATTTACAATAAATAAAGATAAATAGAGTATGAGGTCCATATACACAGGGATGTGGGAGATAATGTACAGAAGGTGCAGTAGGTAATAATATATGGAATATATAGTAATATACAATAATCTGTGTAAAGTTTGTGCATAGATAGATATGTCAGAAGATAATATACTCAAATGACATGATATAGTTGTACAAGTACGAATGTACAAGTATGAGTGTATGTATGATACAGTAAAAAATATGGGTGCAATGTAATGCAAATGTTAGGGGTGGGGCAAAGAGAAAATGTGTTGTGGATAAGCAGTGCAAAATACAGTGACAATGCAGTATTCGAACAGCCACAGGAAAAAAAGCTATACTTTAGTCTGTTTGTGCGTCCCTGAGGCACCTGTAGCGTCTGCCCGATGGGAGAGGTGTGAATACATCTGCCCCAGGTCAGTAGGAATTTGATATACTGTAGTTTGAGATGACTGTTGAGTGCTGTAATCTTCATTGGCTATGTCTGTAGTCTATTCTGGGTTCTGGGGGTTTGTAGTTTGGCCACAAAGTTTATAGACTGGTTTGTGTGAAGCAATGCTGAATATCGACACGACAGCAACAGTCCACAACATACAAAACAAGCCAAATGAAAATAATTAGCCTATGTTATATGGATTGCAGAAGCTAAAGTATCTTATTACTTTAAAATTTAGCTACTAAATACTATTCATCAGCTAACTGGGTCAATCCGATTAGTACATTTCTAATACGCTTCATCTCCTGTGTGTGCTAGTTTTGTGATTTTGTCAGTGTGAGTTGGCTGAAACACCTGGTGGGCCGGCTTGTACGAATTCTTCTAGACTATGTGATACATGTTCCCATCTGCCCCAAGCTGCAGAAGATCTTAGAGATGCAACAGGAGTGGTCTGAGATCTGTGACATTCTTAGTAAGCCACAACGTGCATTCTTAATCAGTGATGTCATTTAGCATAAATATGAACAGTAACCATGTTGTCCCTTCTTAGGAAACCCACGCTGTCTGCAACACCTGTGCAGGCTGGTTATAAGGAAGATGACCCCAAGAAGACTGAACAACCCCAGATATATGAGCGAACTTCCTTTCCCACCGGCGCTAAAGAACTATCTGACTTACAAGGAATACGATATGTATGGTAAAACGGAATTTTGAATTGGTATATAGATAGAATGTGTTTCGTTAGCTATTTTTTGCTACTGTTTAGTGTGATTTCATGAATTAAAAACACATTGGTAAAAGTTGAACAGCATTGTGTTTTTTATTAGGTGTATTCAAATTCCATTGTACTATAGACCATTTCAAAGAAGTAAAGAATTAGTGTTGTAATGACACTGCACATTTCTAGTCCTAAAGCATTTCCGGTGGCACCATTTTTACATCCTGGACCTGTCAAAACAAAAAGACTAGCATGATAAATTACTGATGGAATTACTACACCCCTTAAATTAGACATTAAGGCCACAACTTTCCACTCAGAATGTTAAATTTGAACCTCAAGTAACGTATCCAAACATGTATCATTATCTGGTTATCGTAAGTGAGAGAGAAGTAGTCTGAATGCCTACAATTACTTCCATAGAAGAAAAACATTTGGTCCTACAACGCGGATGACATTTACCTTGTTTCGCAAGGTTGAAGCAAGAAAAACATTGTAAAAAACGTCCTCTAAGATGACAGCTGGCTAAGTCTGTATGTTTATGCTAATAACAAATGACATTGCTAACTGAATTCTATTAAATTAATTGTTGTGTCCCATCTTAGCATATTTGATACATAATTAGATCCTATGCTTTAAAATGTTTGTGGTTAGATTAGGTGAAGTGGGTAGCCATGTTGCTGTGATCCTTGTTACAGTGTGTGACAGTGGAACAGTGTGTGAGAGGGTTTGAATGCTCCAACTGGGGCATCTAGGAGTTGTGTGTGGGGGAAGTGTTTTATCGAATTCAAATTAAATTCTAATTTATCACGTTGTTAGTTTTAGCTTAAAGTAGATGTCCTCGAGTTGCTAGTTGATATTTAGCATTCCCTCTTGACTACTGCAAAACACTAATTTAGAACAGCAAGTTATTTCCTGGTCTTAGAGATCATGCAAACTTTGTAGACAAGGTGAGGGAGGTGTGATTGAGATGGTTTGGACATATGCAGAGGAGGGACATGGGGTACATCGGTAGGAGAATGCTGAGGATGGAGCCACCAGGAAGGAGGAAAAGAGGAAGACCAAGGAGGCGGTTTATGGATGTGGTGAAGGAAGACATGCAGGTAGTTGGGTTGAAAGAGGCTTATTTAGAGGACAGGGGGGTATGGAGACAGACGATCCGCTGTGGCGACCCCTAATGGGAGCAGCCAAAAGAAGAAGAAAAAGAAGAAGAAGAAGAGAGCATGCAAACACCAAACAACAATGAATGAACATGATTTGAATCAACTGTAGCAATATCACTGTGTATAAACTGTCTCCCGTCAATGTTTTGAACAACACAACACAACACAACACAACAAAACACAAGACAAGACAAGACAAGACACAAAACCTAAAATAGCACCGACCAGTAAACCTACTGTATACTCTGATTATACAGTACTATGCGAGGAGCACTGTAAAATCTACAATTGGGATATAAACAGACACAATGCAGTGCAAAAAACAGCAGCAGTCAAGAGGTGCAAAAGACAGCATGTAAACAGTGTAATAGAGTTAAAGGTGCAAAAACAGCAGGTAAACAGTATAATGCGGTCAAGTATAAATAATAATAAATAAATGATGGTGGAATGGATTGAGATTGAGAGGAGTAATGAGTAATAAGTGTGTGTTAAGTTCAGGTTGTGCAGTTCGGTATCACACATTTGAGTGAGTGTGTGTGTGTGTGTGTGTGTGTGTGTGTATATGTGTGTGTGTGTGTGAGAGTCTTTGCGGATGCAGCGTGTGGTGTAAATGTGCATAATAGAGGGGAGAGAGAATCCGATGATCTTCTCAGCTGTCCTCACTAACTTCTGTAGGGTCTTGCGATCCGAGACGGTGCAGTTCCCAAACCAGGCAGTGATGCAGCTGCTCAGGATGCTTTCAATATTCCCTCTGTAGAACGTGGTCACAATGGGGGGAGGGAGATGGGCTTTCCTCAGCCTTCTCAGGAAGTAGAGTCGCTGCTGGGCTTTTCGTGGTGATAGAGCTGGTGTTGAGTGACCAGGTGAGGTTGTCCACCAGATGAACTTCTATAGTGTGTGTGTGTGTGTGTGTGTGTATATATATATACTATATTTTCAAAAGTATTGGGTCACCTGGTCATAAGTATGGCATGTGATATTTGAGCATTGCATTCCACATTTAGTCCCAATTTTCTCTTATAATTCTCTCCACTCTTTTGGGAAAATGTTCCTCAAGATATTGGAGTGTGCTTATGGATATTTATGCTCATCAGCCACAAGGGTACCGATGTAGGTGAGTAGTCCTGGGGTGCAGCTAGTGTTCCAATTTATCCCAAAGGTGTTCAGTAGGGATGAGATCAAAGCTCTATAGCAGGCCGCTCAAGATCTTTCTCTCCAAAGAATGTAAACCACATCTTCAAGGAGCTCACTTTGTGCACAGGGGCATTGCCTTACTGGAACAGTTCAAGTAAATGCAAAATTGTATTACCGCGGGGGAAATGGATAGACCATACGGCATGACGCGATACTCGTAGTGACCAGAGGGGGTGATGAAGGCTGTCGTCCACTCATCCCCCTTGCGGATGCGCACCAGGTTGTAGGCACTGCGGAAGTCCTGGAGAACTTCAGTGCGTGCAGTGCCAGCCAGGGACGCACCAGGATGTTGCTTGCCGTGGAGTTCTCAAGGACGAGAAACCCGGATCTCCTCAAGATGGAACAAGCTGACCTGGAGGATGACCACCGGGGCACAGTACTTCACCCAGCCACGCCTGAAGGGTCTCCCTTCGGATGGTTTGCACCACCAGCTTCCGTGTCCCTCTCTCCCGGCGCAGCTGAAGCTGCTCTAGGCATCCTGGGAGATGAAGTTGCTCGCTGAGCCGGAATCTACAAGGTTAGTACTATATCATTTATACTGTGAGTGAGAAATTAAAGTTTACTTTATATACTTAAAAAAATGTCATAGACAGTCAAAATATATGGTTTTATTCTTTTAGAAATGTATTTATTGTAAGTCTGTTTAAATCCTTTCCAAAACTGTTAAAGATTTATTCATAAATAATGTATCATACTACAATCAATAGGCTAAGTTCTAAAAATTAAGTGGTACTTACATGTGAATTTTTAATGCACTGCAGACAGCTGTAATAGCTCTTTCTTTTTGGTTCCTCACAATTCTCAAAATCCTCTTCACAGCTAGAAAAAGGAAATTCCACCTAGTGTCATTTGGCCTCAAGAGCTGGAGTTTGCAGTTTTCTTCGATTATCTCAGCAGCTGTGGTGCATCTTGCAATTTTGTGCCACAGACTTGAGCACTTTGCAAATGCTGAGCGGGACAGACGTTTGTATATCGAATTGGAATTGGCTTTCAAGACATCAACTGTAGATTCAGGAGGTGGCAGGCACAGCGATGGTGTTAAGCCAATTAATATTCAAGGCCATTATCTTGGTCCAACATGGTTTCAAACTCAACACCCTCATTGTTTTTCCCACCTCTTCATCATCAACATCATATACATCACCACTCTTTCTTTCTCCCATCTGACTTTGCCTGGCCCCTTCCACAGTTTCAGGATTATTATTTTCTTCAAGCTCACCATGGATTCTGAATGCTTTTAGAAAATTGGAGCCGTTGTCGGTTGTTGTGCGGATGTTGACCTCAGTGTGAATTTCATACATGGCACCTGCAAGTGCAAAAAAAAATAATTTGTGCCTTTCAGTTGTTTACATGCTAGGGCATTATAACATCTCTGTGGAGTTTCTGGATCTATCCACCTACTGTATGAAGCTCTGTCGGTGTGTTGCCCAGCAGTCAGTGGTGGTTGCAATGAACTCAATTTCACTCATGGCTGGTTTCAGGGTGTTCTTCATTTTCTGTGTCTCCTTTTTAACTTAGTTTTTTACAGTGCCACGAGACATTACCACAACACTTGGTTGTAAGACATTCACAAGAGATTTAAAACCCTCCTGTTTGACAACACTTAGTGGGTGTAGACCCTGAGTGACAAAGCTAACAATAGCTTCATCCATGATGTGCTGTGAGACCCTCTTGGTTTCACACAACTTCATTTGCTTTGATGAGGGGCCTTTATCTGACGATCTTCTTTTTAGAGCAGTTAATGTGGGCTGGTATATCTCTCCAAGTGATTGGTGTGCTTTCTCTAGAAGTGACAAGTAGATTCAAGAAACAGACAGACACATAGGACATAGGAAAGTAATTCAACAACAGAATTCGAGTTCCTTAAAAGTAAACATTATACATATTGAAGTTGAATTTATATTCCAATAAAATTCTACTCAAATTTAACAGCGAATTCTTGAAAGCCAGCACTTCATGTTTTTTGGCTTGACACAATTCGCAAACGCAATCGCCAGGAATCCTTTTTGACGTCGATAATTTCGAACATCTCCCTCATATATGGCCATGGATGTTCGGGAATGTCTTTGTTTTTATTAATTTTCACATCGGTGACTCCCTCGGTATTCACTTTAGCCATTCCTCTTGTTGCCTTGCTCATTGTTAGCTCCGCTAGCCTACGTCTACGACTGATAGCCTGGAAATAATACACCAGTGGTATGGTGTAAAAGCCGCGCATTGATAGGTTGATAGACTGGAAACGGCGCTCAATTAAAATAAATAATACTAAAAGTAACAAGGCTGTTTTGAAAATGTAAGAAGTTGAAAGAACAGATATTTGTGTAAAAAGTAAAAAGTTGTATTTGTAAAATTTTCTCCCACCTCTGATGTAACGTATAGGAATGGTTACATTTACTGATTTGCATCAATGCATCAAATACAAGTTGTTGTTTTTTTTTTTTTTTTCACGATGCATCATTTTTGAACATATTTGCATTCGTAAAAAAACTATTTATTTATATATAATTATTATTTGATGTGCTATTTTTTTACTATTTAGAAAGTGCACAATAATTTGTGATCAATATTTGATATCTAGATTAATTTCTCCTCATTTAACTGTTTTTCAAATCACATAGAATATAGTCTTCCTGGAGACCGAACAGGAAAAAAACGTCTGGTTTTACTTAAATGTTTTCCTTTTTTTGATTAAAGATTTATGATTTTCTATCTGTCTGAACCAAAAAAATAAAAGCGAACTATCTTTACCATATTGAGTTGCATAGCATCATGTTTTTTTCCATTGAATCATATTGTTTTGAATCAAACTGCACCATAATGGGGTGAATCATCACATCAGTAGCTGCTTCATATGTATCTTGAATGTATTGTATCGTTGGCTATGCATCAAGATGTGAATCATATCAGCCTCAGTTATGAAGATGCATATCCTTAGCACGAAATAGGTAGACTACACTGTAAAAAGTGATTCGTTGTCTCAACAACTATGACATCATTTTATATGCAAATTTTACTTAAAAGCACACATATTTCCAAATTTCTTGGCTTTACTTAACATAAACTTGTACATACAACTCGAAAATATAAATCACAGGGTGAACCTAAGAGTATGCATAAAGTGAATGAAAAAACGTGAGTGGTGACAACAATTGTTAAAATTATGTAAATGTAGCATACATTTTTAACCTATTTACCCACGTGTTATGCAAACATGAACCCGGCAAGAACAGGAGCCATTTTATGAAGCGCGGAGGTGAAGGTGGTGAAACTTTCTCAGGTAGGTTTTATATTGAAAAATTTGATTTAAGTCTTTATATTACCTATGTAAAAGAAAGTCGTTGTCTTTTAAACGTCATTTAACATTTGTTTATTTCATTAGCAAGATATTTCATTTGCAAGAGTTTGAATCCATCTATCCAATGTATGTTTGCATTAGTATATTTTATATGCATTCATCCATCTGTCTCTCTTACAAGAGCATAAGTATATTTTAGATACACCTCACATCATTTATGCTTGCTTTGGTAATTTATAATATGTATCTTTGGTTTTAAAAGTAGATGTGCGTGCTTCGCCTCAACTATGCATAAGGATTCCTTTAAGTTCGCATTTACACTAATGCACAAATATTAAATACATGCGTGTTTTTTTTTTTTGTTTTTGTAAATGTGCATGAACCATATTTTTGGACCCAAATGCATGACGTTGGAGATAGTAATGCTTTTCTCTCTTACAATTTCCTGTGTATATATATATATATATATATATATATATATATATATATATATATATATATATATATATATATATATATATACACAGTGATGAAAATAAGTATTTGAACACCCTGCTATTTTGCAAGTTCTCCCACTTAGAAATCATGGAGGGGTCTGAAATTGTCATCGTAGGTGCATGTCCACTGTTAGAGACATAATTAAAAAAAAAAAATCCAGAAATCACAATATATGATTTTTTAACTATTTATTTGTATGATACAGCTGCAAATAAGTATTTGAACACCTGAGAAAGTCAATGTTAATATTTGGTACAGTAGCCTTTGTTTGCAATTACAGAGGTGAAACGTTTCCTGTAGTTTTTCACCAGGTTTGCACACACTGCAGGAGGGATTTTGGCCCACTCCTCCACACAGATCTTCTCTAGATCAGTCAGGTTTCTGGCCTGTCGCTGAGAAACACGGAGTTTGAGCTCCCTCCAAAGATTCTTTATTGGGTTTAGGTCTGGAGACTGGCTAGGCCATGCCAGAACCTTGATATGCTTCTTACAGAGCCACTCCTTGGTTATCCTGGCTGTGTGCTGCGGGTCATTGTCATGTTGGAAGACCCAGCCTCGACCCATCTTCAATGCTCTAACTGAGGGAAGGAGGTTGTTCCCCAAAATCTTGCAATACATGGCCCCGGTCATCCTCTCCTTAATACAGTGCAGTCGCCCTGTCCCATGTGCAGAAAAACACACCCAAAGCATGATGCTACCACCCCATCTTGAGATGGTACTCATCATTCTTCTTCCTCCAAACACGTTTAGTGGAATTATGACCCAAAAGTTCTATTTTGGTCTCATCTGACCACATGACTTTCTCCCATGACTCCTCCGGATCATCCAAATGGTCATTGGCAAATGGTTTAAGCGGGGGAACCTTCCGTGCCATGCATGATTTCAAACCATGACGTCTTAGTGTATTACCAACAGTAACCTTGGAAACGGTGGTCCCAGCTCTTTTCAGGTCGTTGACCAGCTTCTCCCGTGTAGTTCTGGGCTGATTTCTCACCTTCCTTAGGATCATTGAGACCCCACGAGGTGAGATCTTGCATGGAGCCCCAGTCCGAGGGCGATTGACAGTCATGTTTAGCTTCTTCTACTCAAACATAATAGATTACATGACCGTCTAGGTCAACATAGATCACGTCCATGTGTTTATCTATATTGCCCATGTTCATTTGAATCATTAAACTCCCTTCGTTTGCACTTAAAAAAGCACAATGTCCCTGATGATGTACCGACACCTGGGGATCACCTTTTTTCTCATGTCAACATTGTGCTTCGGTCACATTCCCAACAGTAGCTGCATTGCTCACACATCTGAGACAGCAGAGAGGTTGTGATTTGAGGGTTAACAGTGTACCTGTATGACATGCAATTTACTTGTTTGTTACAGTATAGCAACTTATTGATCATTAATATCTGTAAAGTGAGTTCTAAACCTAAATAATACATTTAACAACAAAAATGTATAAGCTATAAATTAAACAATAGACCTGAATTATGTGGAAAAGATGTAAATGTTTTATTTCTCAAATGAAAAGGCTACCAGACAGTTTTATTGTTGTTTTTTATCGTTGTTTAAAATTTAAAATCGTGTATTGTCCATAATTTGGAATGCTTTTATTTTATTTAAGGATTTTAATGGCGACGTATACCAGCAGGAACTGCCACAGCAGCGTTTAGGATCATCACAAAAGGTGGCTCCAGAAACGACCCCTTAGAGACTGTAATAGTGCTGGAAGGTATCGAGGTCTTGACAGGGATATCAGGTGTTACAAAAGCCTGTGTTTTGTTACTAGGCCTAATATATGCAATTAATTAGGGTTGCACAAGCCAGTGTACTCTTAGTTCGGACATTCGGTGCAACCCAGATGAGGATGGGTTCCCTCTTGAGTCTGGTTCCTCTCAAGGTTTCTTCCTCATGCCATCTCGGGGAGTTTTTCCTTGCCACAGTCACCACCGGCTCGTTCATCAGGGACAAACTTACTCATAAAGAACATATTCACTTTTAATCACCACATTATTTGTGTTAAGCTGCTTTGTTCATTGTTAAAAGCGCAATACAAATAAAAATGAATTGAATTGAATTGAATTAGTGCCGGTCCCAAACCTGGATAAATGGGGAGGGTTGCGTTAGGAAGGGCATCCAGTGTAAAACATGTGCCAAATTAAACATGGGGATCATGAATACGGATAATCTGCTGTGGCGACCCCTAATGGGAGAAGCCGAAAGAAGGTTTTTATCTAAATTACCTAAAAGAACTCCGCTGCACGTTTGGATTTTTCTACTGAAGCTAGACAGTAGCATACTTTCTCCAAAAATGATTTCTCTGAAGAACATGCTGCATCGTTGATATGGTTGAAAGATGTTGCTATTTTGCATTCTGTTCGACAGAAATGAAAGACACACATCTTTGTTCTATGTTGTTAGTTTGCACTAAATGGTGGTTGCCAAAGAAAAATAGAAATGACATATTGTAATCCTGTATTGTAATCTTTCTTTTAGTTCTTTTCATTTTTATTAGTAGCAAAGTATAACAATTACAGATTCAACAGTGTTACTGTTAAAGAACTGAAAAAATATATATACGTGTACTTACCTTACAGTACATGCCTTACTCAAGTCGTTTTATATTGTATGTCAGTATTCTCTTTTTCTTGCATTGTTTAAAAGTAAATGTTGAAGAAACAGTGTTATTTTTCCTAAGCTTGAAAAAGCTTAATAATTTCTGTTAAAGGAAAATGTAAATGTGTCTAAACTCATTTGGGCCAAAATGTTGTTTTATAGGCAAATAAGAAGTGTTTATTTCTAAAGAAAATATTGGAGAAAAATTCTGTGTCCAGAATAAACAATGTTTTTGGTGTCTTTAAGGTGTTTATTAAGATAGTAGGATGTTAATTGCATGTTGCACATAAATGAATGTTAACAGTTTGGGTCATTTCATTAAATATTTTCAGGTCTATATTTTATGTTGCATTAACATAATTAATTATCTTGCTTTAATGCAAATGAGCTACATGGAAGCTTAAAGTTTAAATTGAAACAACTTGTAATTAATTGTCAAATATTATTGGTCTTACATTTTTTTTAAGTATTAAAGTTAAGTTAAACATTTGAGTTAATGGGACAGATATTTACTTGTTATTTTTACTTAAAACCTACTTAAGTTGAATTTATTTTAAAAGAATGATGCAAATATGTATTTTAAGTAAACCCAACACATAATTTTTACAATGTGCTTAACCCTAAGTGTATGTAATTGTTTGGCTTCAAATGTATAAAGCGTTATTAAATATTTTGTTTTAAACAGTGTACAACAACCACTTGGGCTTGGTACCCAAAAACCTTCTGAGTTCTTCTTCTTCTTCTTTTAGCTTCTCCCATTAGGGGGCGCCACAGCGGATTATCCATCACAATACCCCCTGTCCTCTACATCTGCCTCTTTCAAACCAACTCCCTGCATGTCTTCTCTCACCACATCCATAAACCTCCTCCTTGGCCTTCCTCTTCTCCTCCTTCTTGGTGGCTCCATCCAACAACCTTCTGACTAATTGTTTATAAACCAAACGCACATTAAAAAATATTCTAAAATTATGAACATTAGAAAGTATAAATGGTATGGCAGAATGGTACCATTCCTTTTCTACTGCCTCACATAGTTGATGAGCCATGCTATCAAATGAACTGCTAGTATAGCAGTTATAGACTTTAAGATTTCTAATCAAAAGGTCATGAGTTCAAATCCCATCACAACCAAGTTCCCACTTTCAGGCCCTTAACCAAGACCCTTGACCCTCAAGTGCTCAGGTGTATAAATAAGATAATTGTCGCTCTGAAAGAGGGCGTCTGCCAAATGCGGTAAATGTAAATATACGAGAGATTTCAGGATGGACTCATAACGATATTACACAAATATCGCTTCTGCTTGAGTCACAACACAGGTCGAGTTTCACATTATTTAGGCAGTGTTTCTAAATACCATTCTTATCTTATCCGACAAAATTTCATGTCTGTTCTGCCAAAACGTGTTGGCAAACAAATAAGGCAGAACGTTTCCAAGTTCTCAACAGTCTATACAGGATATCATTCACTGGGAATGATTAGGAAGATACATATCTGAGTGTAAAGGAATCAGTGCTAAATTAAAAAAAGAGAAGATGGCAGCAAAACAAGTGAATTTAAAATTCATGTAGAGTTGATGCAGGGGTAGGGTTAATGTAATAAACTGGCCTTCTATACTACAAATAAAAAAACCCCAGGTAAACAATTTATAGGTTTAATGTGGTACATTTTATTCGTTGCACTATAACATGTTCAGTGTACTCACAAGGACTTAGTGCTTATTTCTTCACCTTTTCCACATTAGAGAGTTGGGTTTATTTTGGGCATGAACAATGCTGCAAGGATCGGCTGACCAGGCTCCGGTACAGCCTCTGACTGAGCTCACATTCTTTTTGCGTATCTCTGGTTGACTCCCCTCTCCAAAAATAGTTACAGCATCACAGACCAGGGCTTTGTTATGTACCCATCTGATCGAGTTCTTAAAGCCATTTGCTCCAGCAGTGCCTACTGATAACAGTCACCCTCAAACTCGTGATCATTAACAATACCATTTGAGAGGAAAGGACAAGTCTGCAGTGTGGTACTTTACCTCACAGAAGGCAATGAGTACCTTTGGATATCGCCGGGAGCTGAGCAAGTATGAAGAAGTGGATGAGGATGAGCTGCTTGCCTCGCTGACAGCTGAAGAGCTCCAGGAATTGGAAAATGAGCTGGCTGATATTGATCCAGATGATAAAGTCCCCTTTGGACTAAGGCAGAAGGACCAGACGGTTAAAACCCCCACAGGCACCTTTAGCCGAGAGGCTCTAATGAAATACTGGGAGAAAGAGACACGCCAGATTCTTGAAAATGAGAGGATGGGCTCTTCAAGCCCCACGTCAGTAAGTAAAAAAAGAACAACTATAATAAAAATGTTTGCATTTGTTAGGTTATAGGTTATATTTCATATATATGTTTTTATTCTATTGTAATGAAATGTTCTAGAACATTCTTTATGTTGCCAATTACTGAAATCAGTTAGACATGACAAAAAAAAACTTTGCTTAAACTTTAAAATATGTATTGAAGCTTTGCTTTTGATTCCAGGGTAGTGAAAATAACGAAAAAGGCCACATAACAGAAAGCAACAGTGAGGAATCAGAAGAAGATAAAGAAGCTGAGGATGAGAAGGAAATGGACGGTTGTGTAAATGACGAAGAAGAAGAAGATCATATAGAAAAGGATGAATTAGAAGAGCAAGTCACTGAGGAAGAGGAAGAAGAAGAGGCAGAGGAAGAGGAGGAAGAAGAGGATGAGGAAGAGGAGGAAGAAGAGGAGGAGGAAAAAGAAATTGTCCAAAAGCAGGACCTTAAACAGGAGAGTGTTCTGGAGAAATGTGATTCTCTGCAGAACATGTCCAACAATCAATCAAACCTTAAACCAGAATATTCTGTGAGAAGAACTTCACCGCAAGAGTCAAACCAGTTGTCAGGAAACCCAACTGTCCTTGATGAAGCTCTGGAAAAGGTCCTACATGATGACCCTGACACCACTGAAGTCAATCTCAATAATATTGACAACATTTCCCAGGAAAACCTGATACGTTTCTCAGAAGCATTGCGCTTTAATACACATGTGCGAGTGTTTACTCTGGCAAACACTCGGGCTGATGACCCAGTGGCATTTGCCATTGCCAAAATGTTGAAGGAGAACTGCCACATTATAACCCTAAACATTGAATCTAACTACATCACAGGAAAGGGTATACTAGCACTGGTGCAAGCACTTACACACAACAAAAATCTAACAGAGCTCCGCTTCCACAACCAGCGGCATATCTGTGGAGGTCAGGTTGAGATGGAGATGGTCAAACTCTTGAGAGAGAACACCACCCTGCTCAAGCTTGGCTACCAGTTTGACCTGCCTGGCCCTCGAATGAGCATGACTGGCATCCTCACACGCAATCAAGACTTCCAAAGGCAGAAGAGGATGCAAGAATTGCGTCAGCAGCAAGGAGGCGCCTCAACTCCTATCAACCCACGAACGAGTCTGCTTCAGAAGACCACTCCAACCTCCTCTCCATATATATCCCCTAGAAGTTCACCATGGTCCTCTCCAAAACTGCCACGTAATGATGTGATCAAAAGAAACCCTCAACCAAGTCTTCCACCACCTCCTCCACCTCCGCCACCACCTCCACCTCCCCCTCCTCCACCTCCCCCACCTCTTCCTAAAGCCAAGAGCATCCCTGAGAAAAGGGGTCCAACTAGAATGATTGCAGAGGTCATCAAACTTCAAGAAGCGAGCGCCAAAAAGCAGGAGGACCAGAGCAAGGGCAAGTCCAAAAAAGGCAAGAAAAGCGTTTCAAAGGAAAACGGGACTGAAAACATTCTTAGGGAGCTGAAAAATGCACTAAGGCCTATTGCAGACAGGGATACTTCCAGACCCTCTACACCGATGCGGTCGGCTCGCGACGAGCTCATGGCCGCTATCCGAGCAAGCAGTGTCAAATCGCTCAAACGGGTGAGTATCATAACGGCGGTATAGTATAACGTAGAAAAAGGTGTCAGTTGACTATGTGGATTCCAGTGGTGACTGATCATTTATGTGATACCTTGTTTGTGGGGTGAAATATAGATTTCCTTAAAGCTGTTTTTCAGACGCTAGTGGCCTGGGGGGATTAGGTAGCACTCAATGAATTGGCCCAAATTTATACACCAATCGGGCATAACATTATGACCACCTGCCTAATATTGTTTTGGTCCCCCAACACAATTTGCTGCCAAACAATCCCGACCCATTAAGCATTAACAGTATTAACTTCTTCAGCAATCTGAGCTACAATAGCTTGTCTGTAGGATCGGACCACACCGGCCAGTCCTTGCTCCCCACATGCAGCAATGGGCCTTGGCCACCCATGTCGCCAGTTTACCACTGTTCCTTTCTACCTATTTTAATAGTAGACTGGGATCTGCAGTTTAGCTGACGACTGGGAACACCCCACAAGAGCTGCAGTTTTGGAGACGCTCTAACCCAGTGGCAAACTCACTCAAATCCTTATGGTGTTATTTGTAGTAGTAGAAAAGACTCAAAAATGATCAATATTTGGGGTGAAAGACAAATTGTGTTTACAGCCTACAGGAAAAAAAACTAAACTACAATTCTTTTACTGGTTTTACCTCTGTAACAAAAAGCCAGTGTTAGCCTAAGATAACAGGATAGTAACCCCCAGTAATACCACTCAGTCACCACTTAGCCACTATAAATACATTCTATTTACTCTGTCTTGACGAGTCAAATACCTCTTAGAGCTGGGTAACGGCATGGCCAGGCTTTATAAACAAGACCTGTCTTCCTATTAATAGAGGATATTTTTTAATTTGACATCGAAATTGACACGCCAAAAGGGGCAACAATGATCAAATCATTCTACTTCCCTGGGGGAGGGGGTAGCTCAGAGGGAGCTCTACTACTTGGGAAAGTGATAGAACAGTTTTTTTAAATGTTGGACTTCTGATCATAAAGTCATATGTTCAAGTCCCACTACCACATCTGGGCCCTTGAGCAAGGCCCTTCCCCCTCGACTGCTCAATTTTACAAATGAGATAATTGAAAGTTGTTCTAGATAAGGTTGTCTGCCAAATATAAAGATAAATGTAGTACGTGCTGACCAGAGATCTGTATTTCTCTTTAAACAGGTGGAAGTTCCACAGTATCTTCGATAATGTGGCCAAACACTTTGTACCAAGAAAGAAAGGATGGCCAATGCTACAGATCATCTACTTTCCATAGCATCATGTTCATACAAAATACCACAAATCTATCTTCAGGGTTAAGCCTACAGCGGAAAAGTGCTTTAAGCTCAGTTAATTCTAGTCCCTGGTTTGTTCCTGATTCGATCTGGTTTACTGTTTGTATGGAGTTTATTTGTTGAATGTTGTCCTGATGTTTGCTTGGGTTTTCTCCTAGTTTTCTCATTTCCTTACACCTAGTAAAATACATATCTGTAGTGTGTGAATTAGTGTACATTGTATATTTGACTCTGATGTCCCGTTTAGGGTGCATTTCTGGCTAACACTTTTACCCAAAACAAGCCCTGGATGAATATTTAAGGATCGTGCTCAGAACATCAGCTTTCCAGAACATCTGAAAAAGTAGCGCAAAAGTTGATGTGTTGAAGATTTGTGGGTTTTTTTCCGTTTCCTGTTTTTTCATGATTAAAGATGGCAGCAATAGATATATGGATGGGCACCAAATTTGATAGCAATGCTGCAAAGACTACTTATATACGCTTTATTTTTACCGACTCTCACCACTCAGTGTGCACCGTCTTTCGATCTACACTTTGTTCTAACAAGATATCTATAAATAAAAAAACAACGTATACAAAAAAATAGATATCGAATATAGATGCTTTTTAAAGACCCTTTTTCGTTTGGTAAACTTTGTGATGTTTTTGTGTGGGCAGAGCTTAGAGTGGGAGGTGAAAATATGTCCCTGACAACTTCAATAACGCTAGCTATTAAGTTTTGTTAGTTTGTTTGTAAGCAATGTCTGGCCAAAATCTGATTTTATCTGACTATAATAAGGTCTATTTCATTATCAAGACTGCGAATGTTACTTGAAAACGTTAACTTTAATGAACAAAACCAGAATGGCCAACCTGTACGCACTCACTCGACAGACGGACAATCTGATTCATTCGGTTGGCTACTAACACTGGCAAATATTAGCAAATACTTGGACACACACCTCACACATAACATGAGCTTGTTTACTGTTAACTCTCACTTTCTACAAATACACTTATGGCAACTGTAGAAAGAGAGACGACAAGAAACAGTTTTCTTTATGTTTAGTCTCTGGTCATTAGCTAGCGTTTAGCTTACGCATACAATACGTGTTACATGAGATCAATTGTTCCACAATTTCTGATCAGTTAGGCATGCATTAGAAGGCTTTAGACACGTAACCAAACCATAAACCATATCAGCGAAAGACAATAGTTTCTTACCTGATAAAGTGTGCACTGCACTGTGTTTAACCACAGCTGTCAACTTTTTCTTTTTTTGTTGTTATTTTTGGTCTGTACGCCTTCGATTCTGGCACCCAACAATGTAATTGTGATATTGGCACTAAAAGGGTCTATTAGAATTATGTATTGTTATATAGAGGAAATATGGGAAAAACTAAATAGCAGCAGTATTTTCATCTTGTGAGACAAATAAAAATAGCAGTTTCTGATTGGTTTGCATAAAGACATGTCTTTAGTACACTGGCACAGCAATAGATTTTAGATTTCTATTTTAATTCTTTTTTGGTAAGTCTGTGTATAAATGTAAATATTTCTGTTGATGTGGAGAAATAAACCTATACCCATTATTTCATATCCAATTTATTATTCATTGTCAATTGACACTTTGTTTCCCTGACTGTAATGTTCTGCTGTATAAATATATATATATATATATATATATATATATATATATATATATATATATATATATATATATATATACACACACACACACATACAGTATATTTCTGTCCACCTTTTAAAATAAAAATCACTTAAACACAAATATTTCTAACCTTAGACATTCTAGGGTTAGAAATATTTGTGTTTAAGTGATTTTTATTTTAAAAGGTGGACAGAGATATACAGTATATGTGTGTGTATATATATATATATATATATATATATATATATATATATATATATATATATATATATATATATATATATATACATATAATAGCATAAAAATGTGCGATTAAGTTGCGATTTGTTACCAGTTAACTCATGACAATCATGCGAATAATCACTATTAAATCGATTGACAGACCTAATATTTGAAGTAAATGCTACTCCGAGATATATATATATATATATATATATATATATATATATATATATATATATATATATATATATATATATATACTTAAATGTGCATTTTAATTAAACGTGAACACTAAAAAAAAAATATATATATATATATATATATATATATATATATATATATATATATATATATATATATATATATATAAAAGATCATTTGGACCAGCTCTTCTTCTTCTACCTTGGCCATAGCCAACTAGTGGTGATTGCTGTTTTTATTTGCACACTTTTGCTCTTTTGTTATTATTTTGAACGTTGTGATGCAGTGTCACTATACTGTCGATCAGCTCGGATTCAAAGCGTCACGCAGTGCACGTGCCAATTTAAAGTCTTAACGCTCACACTGTTTTAAACTCTGAAAGAACTGCCTGCAAATAACAATATATCCTCAAATGTTGCTGATGCGAATCAGCTAAATAAGGCTCCATTTATTTGAATGTTATAATCAAAAATACAAATACAAGCTGCGCTTTCTTTGCATGCCAATTTATCGTTTTTTTGGCGTAGCAGCCCCCGAGGGATGAATTTATTTTGGAGCCATCAGGTCAGTATGCGTGTAAGCGGTGACTCGTGACGCCAAGATTAGCGTATGACCGGTGACTCCAGTTGAAATACTTGACTCTTCGTTGTGTGACATGGGACAGCAGGCGGCAGTTCACTGGAAACATTTAATCTCTGATTAACAGAACAAATCAGCAGCCTCTCAGGTGATATTGCCATTAATGTTCTCTGTCCCATGAGATTTCAATACAGAAAAGGGAAATAACAGCATGGGAAAAAAATGAAGACGGGAAAACAGAATAAAAAGTAGACAGAAATAACAAAAATAAACTGGTAAAAGGAACAAATAAACAGCCTTTAAGATGCTATTGCTCTTATTGTTCTCTATAAAATAAATGTGTGGTACACTTATCACCATGTGCTCTCACATTCACAAAATATAACCCAAAAAGTGTAAAAGGACAAAAACAATAATACACAAATAATTAAAGTAACATTACACATAAATCTGAGTGAAAAAATGTATAATAATGATTTAGATAAAGATTAAATACATTTATCAGACACTCAAGAATCAGATTTCAAAACAGAAAAGGGAAGAGGAGGAGTCAGGACAGGAAGAAGAAGCACTCATTTGAAGCCAGTAACCACAAAAGACTCATAAATAAACAATTTTGTGTAAATTCTTCGGCTACGTCCACACTAAGCTCGATACATTTTAAAACCATAAATGTTTTTGTCAAAAAACAAAAAAGGGCGCAATAAAAGATCTCAAAACACTTACATCCCTGTACACGAGCAAAACATAAGACGATTCAACCTGCGTCATTTCCGCTTTGCCGTTTATTTACTTTCCAGCTCTTCAAAACGACTGAAGACGCGTCATCGTTTTTGAAAGCCTTCGTTTTACAAGTCCACTTTGCAAAACGTTTTCAAAAAGCTTTGTTTTCGTTGACTAAAAAGGTGTCTCCGTGTGGATCATCAATGCATCCAGACTGTGCGAACTCGCATTTAAACGGTCATATTAACTACAGACAATCAACTGTCCTTCTCTTCACATGCCGCTAATGTGGCTCGTTCCTGTCGATTTCTTTTCTACAACATCTGAAGGATTTGACCTTGCTTGTTCAGTCTTTTGTCATTTAAAGACTCGACTACTGCATCTCTCTGCTAGCAGGTCTTCCTCTGAACCCTATTTGTCCACTGCAAATGATCCAGAACGCAGCTGCACGGCTTGTGTTCAATCAGATCAAGTTCTCCCACACCACTCCACTGCTGCGCTCCCTTCACTGGCTTCCAGTAGCTGCAGACAGCTGAGACCTCATCACATCTCGCACTGCACCACGCTGTCAGAAATCCTCCAGCACTGCTCGACTGGTAACACCTTCTCTCAGGGGAAGAGGTAAGTATTCTTCAAGGCTCTTCTCTGTTCTGGCACTGAAGTGGTGGAATGAACTTCCCCTAGATGTAAGTACAGCAGAGACCCTGATTATCTTTAAGCGACGGTTGAAGACCTACCTCTTCCTGAAACACTTAAATGAGCATTTTCCATGATTGCTTTGTAGAAATCAAGAGTTATATTTATATTAAGTTTGTAATCTTGAGTACCAGTGTAGATTTATTCATTGCTAGAGACTCAAAGCACTTTTGTACGTCGCTCTGGACACGGGAGTCTGCTAAATGGCGCAAATGTAAATGTATAAAAATTTGGAGAAAAGATTAGCATTTCTGTCAGCATTACCAATGATGCTATGCCTCTGTTGCTATAGAGACGGAGCCAGAGGAAGGCAGTGGTGAGTGACACGAAAAAAGAGGGAAATTAAAAAATGAATCATTTGTTAGGGTCAGCCATGATACAGCATCCCTGGATCAGGGAATGTAAGAGCACAGGACTGGAAGTTCTAGAGCTCGAACCCTTGACCTTCTGATCACTAACCCAAAGCCTTTAACCACTGAGTTACTTCCCCTCAAAAACATAAAGAATCAGAAGCACTTCTAAATTTGCTTTGTATATTGTCTACTGCTTGCACGGTATTTTCACTGGTACAGACTGAATTCTTCTTCCTTGACTAGAGTGACACCTCAAATGACTGCTAAAATTAAACCAGTGTCATGCCCACAAATAATCACAGTACCTCCTAATCCGACCCATGTGCATTTATATGTGTTGGAGCGGTTCCCCGAGCTGAAATCCATTCCACAGCTGCTCAAGGCAAAATTGCTTCAGTGTTAATTCCTTCAATTGGCTGCACTCATCTCCCGAAGCCAAAGATGAACACCCTTCTCATGTGTTAGTTTTGTGTTTTGTTCAATCGGGGAATGAATATGAAGAATTTGAATTGTCCCACTGCTTTCTCTGAATTCGCTAAACCAGCCATGAGGGTTGCACAAGCCAGTGCACTTTTAGTGCCGGTCCCAAGCCCGGATAAATGGGGGTTGCATTAGGAAGGGCATCCAGCGTAAAACGTGCCAAATCGAATATGCGGATCACGAATAAGAATTCGAGGCCCGGGTTACCAACGACGCCACGGGTATCATTAGCCAACAGGGTACCGGTGGAAATTGGAGAAGGAGGAGAAGGAGAGGAGAAAGACGTCTACAGAGACAGCAGGAAAAGGAGAAGTAGAGGAGAGTGGAGGTTCGGGTTGGTACTTTAAATGTTGGTACTATGACTGGTAAAGGGAGAGAGGTAGCTGATATGATGGAGAGGAGAAAGGTAGATATGTTGTGTGTTCAGGAGACCAGGTGGAAAGGGAGTAAGGCTAGGAACATTGGAGGTGGGTTTAAGCTGTTTTATCATGGTGTGGATGGAAAGAGAAATGGTGTAGGGGTGATCCTGAAGGAAGGGTACAGTAAGAGTGTAGTGGAAGTGAAGAGAGTTTCTGATAGGGTGATGAACATGAAGCTGGAAGTTGTAGGGGTGATGATAAATGTCATCAGTGCTTATGCTCCACAAATGGGTTGTGAATTAGATGAAGTGGTAGATGGTGTACCTAGGAATGAAAGATTGGTGATTGGGGCAGACTTTAATGGGCATGTAGGTGAAGGGAACAGAGGTGATGAGGAGGTGATGGTAGGTATGGCTTTAAGGAGAGGAATGTGGAAGGGCAGATGGTGGTAGATTTTGCTAAAAGGATGGAAATGGCAGTGGTGAACACTTATTTTAAGAAGAAGGAGAATCATAGTGTGACGTATAAGCGTGGAGGAAGGTGCACACAGGTGGACTATGTTCTATGTAGGAGATGCAACTTGAAAAATAGATTGACTAGTGAGGAGACTGTGTTGAGAAGATGGAGGGAGTATTTTGAGCAGCTGATGAATGAGGAAAATGAGAAAGAGAGAGGAGATGGTGATGCAGGAAGTGGATAGGATTAGTGAGGAGGAAGTGAGAGCAGCGATTAAGAGGATGAAGAGTAAAAAGTCGGTAGGACCCGATGACATACCGGTAGAAGCATGGAGATGTTTAGGAGTGATGGCAGTGGAGTTTTTAACCAGATTGTTTAACAAGATTCTGGAAGGTGAGAAGATGCCTGAGGAATGGAGAAGGAGTGTGCTGGTACCGACCTTTAAGCATAAGGGAGATGTGCAGACCTGCAGTAACTACATTGGTTTTAAGTTGACCAGTCACACAATGAAGTTTTGGGAAAGAGTATTGGAAGGCTGGCTGAGAGAAGAGGTGACCATCTGTGAGCAACAGTATAGTTTCATGCCGAGGAAGAGCACCACAGATGCATTATTTGCTTTGTAAATGTTGATGGAGAAGTATAGAGAAGGTCAGAAGGAGTTGCATTGTGTTTGTGGATATAGAGAAAGTGTAACAGGGTGGAGAGAGGAGTTGTGGTATTGTATGAGGAAGTCAGGTGTGGCAGAGAAGTATGTGAGGGTGGTGCGGGACATGTACAGTGGTGTGGAAAAGTGTTTACCCCCTTCCTGATTCCTTTTTTTTTTTTTTTTTTTTAATGTTTGTCATCAAACATCATCAAACTAATTTAAATATTAGTAAAAGATAAAACAAGTGATCACAACATGCAGTTTTTAAATTACGGTTTTTATTATTGAGGAAAAACAAAATACAAAACTTCATGGCCCTGGGTGAAAAAGTGTTTGCCCCTAAACCTAATAACTGGTTGGGCCACCCTGAGCAGCAACAACTGCAATCAAGCGTTTGAGATAACTTGCGATAAGTCTGTTACAGCGCTGTGGAGGAATTTTGGTCCACTCATCTATGCAGTTTTTGAGTGTTTAAAGGCTCTGGCATGGAGAAGCTGGTGTTGGATCTATGATGATAGCAAATGTTGAGCTATTTTATGAGTGGCTCAGTAGCTCCTGTTTTTTTTGCCAACAGTCAAGCATGGTGGTGGTAGCATCATGATCTGGGGCTGCATAAGTGCTGCTGGTACTGCGTTTCATTGAGCGAAACATGGATTCCAACGTGTATTGTGAGATTATGAAGCAGAACATGATGCCCTCTCTTCAGAAACTGGGCCCAACGGCAGTTCAACAATGATAACAACCCCCACAACAATTGTGGAAGGCGAGATATATATATATATATATACACACACACACACACACACACACCCTATATTGCTGTTTTTGGTCATTGTATTGTACAATTATGGTATTTAGTCACAATTTGCCCTCCTAATTCCCTCCACTCTTCTGGGAAGATGTTCCACTAGATTTTGGAGTGTGCTTATGGATATTTGTGTTCATCAGCCACAAGGGTGTTATGAAAGGCAGGTACTGATGTAGGTGAGGAGACCTGGGGTGCAGGTCTCCTCACTCCTCACCTTCTGAACATCCCAAAGGTGTTCAGAAGGGAGGAGATCAGAGCTCAATAGCAGGCCACTCAAGATCTTCCTCTCCAAAGCATGCAAACCAGATCTTCAAGGAGCTCACTTTGTGTACAGGGGCATCGCCATGCTAGAACAGGTTTGGGTTTCCAAGTTCAAGTGAATGCAAAATTTTATTAGAGCGCCATCTAAAGACGTCCTGAAGAACTGTTTGCTTCCAGGTAAAGACAATACAGTAGAGAAAAATAAAGAAAAAGGAAGATAGCAGACAAAGAACAAAAAACAATACAGCAGAGAAAAAGAGAGAGAGCAGAGAAAACAGAAGAATGCAAGAAGACAGCATACAGGAAAAACAAAAAATTAAGAAAGACAGATCAAGAAAGAAAAGATAAAAGAAAGAAAGACAGCAGAAAGCAAGCAGAGAAGGAAAGAATGAAAGAAAAAGTAGAAAGAAATAGGAAAAAAAGCAGAGAAAAAGCAAGACAGCAAAGAAAACAGAAGAATGAAAGAAGACAGCATAAAGGAATGAAAAAAGTAAGAAAACAGCAAAGAGAAGAAAAAAAAAGAACAGCAGAAGAAAAGAACGAAAGAAATCGCAATTGCAGCCTTTGTATAAATGTTGCCATTTATTTGAGTGTAGAATTGAAATACATTTTTCAACAATTTTCTGCAGTTTATTGATACACACATGAATCCCCTCCCCAAACAAAGGAAAATAAAAGCCTGTGGTCAGATTCTGGATCTTTAGAGGAATTAGTAAAGTATCACAGCATGGCTGTCATTAGCATATGACATATGAAGACTTAAAGATCTCACTGATCTCGCATTTAGTTTCTTTTATTATTATTAAATTAAAATTCTCATAATATCAGAAATCAAATATTTCTGCATCTCTGAAGAGAAAACCAGAACCAACCGGTATTTAACATCTGCCTCGGCAACAGATGATGCAAGAAATCCTCAAGCATGATAATTTTTTTTTTTTGTTTTAGAATATTTTTTTGTTTTTTTTTATATATTTCTCTATTCACATAGCAGATTTCGCGTTTCATGTATGTAAAAATAGAAGATTTAAGATTTTAAGAAAAATAAGGACACCACGAATGGCGTATGAAAATAATTCCTTCGACTCTCCCCGTGTGAAACGAGGCTCGGGAAAAAAAAACCCTTCGCCCTCTACGAGTGAAGAAAGCGTGATGGGAGTGACGCTCAGGAGGATGAGCAGAAAGACGAAGGAACCTGGAGTGATAAAAAGGATGAGGAAAGTTTTTCAGGCGAAAAACGAGGTATTATAGAGAGCAATCGAAACGCAAAGCGCGATTCGGATCGATTGCAACTGAAAAACGAGGAACGGTGCAGCGTTTTCCTTTTTCATTTCGGGAAAAAAAAAAAAAGCAGCTAGTCCTCCCATTCCTCCTCGTCCTCAAAGTCCTCCTCATCGTCGTCGTCATCTTCATCTGCAGGAGGGGAAAAACAAATATGATCCAGGGATAATGAGCTAAAGACATTTAAAAAAAAAAAAATGGACAAAAGACAGACCGAAAGAAAAGAAAAAAACAACAAAAAAAAAAGCAAGCAGAGAAAGAAAGACTATAAGACAGCAGAAGGAAAGAACGAGAGAAAGAAAGAACACAGCAGGAAGAAAGAAAAAGGAAAGCAGAGAACACAAAAGAATAAAGGACAGCATAAAGAAAGAACAAAAAAGTTAGAAAGACTGCAGAGAAAAAGAAAGAAACAGCAGAGAAAACTAAAGAATAAGGAAGGAATGAGAGAAAGAAAAAGGAAAGACAGGAGAGAACACAAAAAGCATAAAAAAGACAGTAGAAAGAAAGCAGCAGAGGAAAAAAATATAGCAGAGAAAAAGGATGGAAAGAAAGAAATAAGACAGCAAGAAGGAAAGTAAGAAAACTGTTAAAAGAAAGACAGCAGAAAAAAAAGAATAAGGTAAAGAAAAAAGAAACAAACAAAAATAAAATAGCAGAAAAAGAAAGTGGAAAAGAAAGAACAAAGAACAGCAGAGGAAAAAGAAAGAAAGAAAGAAAGAAAGAAAAGAAAGAAAGAAAGAAAAATAGCAGAGAAAATAAAGAAGAATTGAAGATGATAGAGAAAAAGAAAGCAGTTAGAATTAAAGAAAGCAAGAAAGAAAGAAGAAAAGAAAGAAAGACAGCAGAAAAATAAAGACAAAAATAAAAAAATAAACAAAAAGAAAATAGCAGAGAAAGAAAGTCAGTGGAGAAAAAGAAACAACAGCAGAAAGAAAGGAAAAGAAAGAAAGAAAGAAAGAAAGAAGTGATGCACTTCCGGTCCTTGTAGGGAGTGGGGAAGCGAGAGATACACACCTGAAGAATGAATGGCTTTGCTCCTCTTCTGCATCACCTCCATCAGCGCTCCCACAATTCCTGCTGAAGGGGGCGGAGCTGCAGGAGCCGAGTCTGTACCATCTGCTACCTAAAAACCACGAGAGTCAGGAATCATCTGTCAGACAGCAAAACTTTTCTGATCCATGCAAAATGTCATTTAATCATTTATTTCAAACCCAATAATCAGCAAAAATAAGGAGTAATTGAACCTTTGCAGGCCGACGTGCAGAATTTCATACTTTACTCATATTTGCGTGCAAGCTGCAATCTGTATATGCATTTGTTTTTTCACAGCGAGAGTGTTTGTGCCATAAATCACCCTGAAACAGCCAGAGGTGCATATAGAGTATCTAATGTGTGTATAGAGGTGCATATAGAGTATCTAATGTGTGTATAGAGGTGCATATAGAGTATCTAATGTGTGTATAGAGGTGCATATAGAGTATCTAATGTGTGTATAGTGGTGCATATAGAGTATCTAATTTGTGTATAGAGGTGCATATAGAGTATCTAATGTGTGTATAGAGGTGCATATAGAGTATCTAATTTGTGTATAGAGGTGCATATAGAGTATCTAATGTGTGTATAGAGGTGCATATAGAGTATCTAATTTGTGTATAGAGGTGCATATAGAGTATCTAATGTGTGTATAGAGGTGCATATAGAGTATCTAATGTGTGTATAGAGGTGCATATAGAGTATCTAATGTGTGTATAGTGGTGCATATAGAGTATCTAATGTGTGTATAGAGGTGCATATAGAGTATCTAATATGTGTTTAGGGGTGCATATAGAGTATCTAATTTGTGTATAGAGGTGCATATAGCGTATCTAATGTGTGTATAGAGGTGCATATAGAGTATCTAATGTGTGTATAGAGGTGCATATAGAGTATCTAATGTGTGTATAGAGGTGCATATAGAGTATCTAATATGTGTATAGGGGTGCATATAGAGTATCTAATTTGTGTATAGAGGTGCATATAGAGTATCTAATGTGTGTAAAGAGGTGCATATATAGTATCTAATGTGTGTATGTGTGTATAGAGGTGCATATAGAGTATCTAATATGTGTATAGGGGTGCATATAGAGTATCTAATTTGTGTATAGAGGTGCATATAGAGTATCTAATGTGTGTATAGAGGTGCATATAGAGTATCTAATGTGTGTATGTGTGTATAGAGGTGCATATAGAGTATCTAATATGTGTACAGAGGTGCATATAGAGTATCTAATGTGTATATAGAGGTACATATAGAGTATCTAATGTGTGTATAGAGATGCATATAGAGTATCTAATGTGGTAAAATTACAAAAGAAATCTATCACAGGCCACAAACAGACAATCAAAACACACTGTAACATAAAAAAAAAGCCTTCATGAGGTAGAAATAAATTACGCTGATGTTACAGTGCAGATGAACTCACTGTTTTGAGCTGGATGCCCTGTCGAATTTGGTCCAAAAGTGAGCTCCTCCCACCGCTCTCCTTGCTCCCTTGTTCGACTTTCTTCAACGCAGCCCCATCTCGGATCTGCTCCAAGAGCCCAGACCTTTCCTCAGAACCCGGGAGAATAGAATTGAGTGGAGGTGGTCCCGGGGGTGGAGGTGGAGGTGGAGGAAGTGGAGCCCCTCCTCCTGCAGAGGGTGGGGGAGGTGGAGGAGGTGGATTCATGGAGGCAGGCATGGGTGGAGGTGGCAGGTGGCCTCTCGTTGGAGGTGGAGGAGGTGGAAATCCCGCACCTGGCCTGGAAGGAGGAGGAGGAGGAGGAGCAGAATTGGGAGCTCTGAAGGGAGGCGGGGGAGGTGGAGCTCCTCGTCCTCGAGATGGGGGCGGAGGAGGACCACCTGAGCTTTGGATAGAAGGTGGAGGAGGAGGAGGAGGAGCACCTGAGAATGGACCAGGGGGTGGAGGAGGACCACCTCGGGAGGGTGGAGGAGGAGGAGGAGGAGCTTGAGAGAGGGAATAGCAAAACATGAGCATTGAGCAAACAGTAGTTCAGAATTTGTAGTGCCAAAAAATTATACTGAAGTATTTGAACAGTACTTAACCTTACCCTGTCTCCGGAGCTCACTCTTCACCGCCTCCACTCCTCCTCTTTTCTCGATAAATTCGTAGATATCCTTTGATGTCTCCTTGTCTTTTAGCTGGGCTTCAGATATACCGCACATATCAAACAGCTTCTTCAGGTCTGGGTCCAGATTATTAACCTGGAAAAAAACAAAGAATTGGGATTAGGTACGGATTTGGATATAGAAAATAGGGTTTTTGTAGGAAAAAAAAGAAAATAAAGAGGTAAAACTAATTAATTTCCACTAAAAATGTATTCCCACTAAATAGAATGAATACGTATATTTAAGATCAGTATTAATGCAGCAAATTGCAATTTTTCTTTTAAATAAATTGGGCAACCCCCAATTTTTCTTCAGGAATATGAATTCCCTGACCAGAATTCTGGGATATACAGCACCTGTCAGTGTGAAAACACCTAGAATTTTATTGTTTTTAAGAAACCTGCATGTTCCTATTGTTTCTATTAGAGGTTGACCAGTTTTACCAGTAGCGACACGAATCGTACTTGCAGATAACCGATTAATCGACCGATTAACAAACAAACACTGTGTTGTACTGAACAGCTACTGAACTTTATTCTATATGAAGAATTTACTCTAGATGAACATCACGTGGTGTTATTGATTCGCCTCTAGAGGCCGCTCTCGTACTGTAAAACGGTATGGATTTTTAGCCGAGTCATCGGCAAAACTAATAAATCGGTTGAACTCTAGTTTTTATGAAACAAGAATTTGACTGAGTGAGTGGAAGAACGTTTTGTGGACAGTTAAGTCCAAAATGGACAATTTTGTCCTGAACAGAACATCATCTGTAGGACAGAGACCAAGCGAGAAGATGTTAGCAGACTGCCTCACCCCCACAATCATTCATGGAGGTGGAAGCTTAACGGTTTGGGGTTGTTTTGGTACAGAGAAGGTTGAAGACTAATTCCAGAAAGTAAAAGGAACCAACATGGCAACCATTCCATACTTTAACACCATTCAGTTTGGTCTGGACTGCGGCTAATCGGAGCAAACTTTTTAGAACCAACCTCGAGCTGCCGATTTTGGGCCCTTGAGAAGGCCCTTAACCTTCTGTGTATATAACAAGACCATATAACAAAACAATGACCTGAAGCGTTACATAATCCAATAATGTTGACTCAAGAAAGGATCAAAGTGCTTACATCAAATCCTGTGTTAGGATCCCAACCCACATGTCCAATATGCCTGACCGGAAAAAAAACAAAAAAAAACAACACACACACACACACACACAATGATCAGACTTTTATACATCTAACAGACATTCGATCATCTGGTACACGTCCTCTAAAAACGAGGATTAAAAGATTACACTAGGTGTAGATTTATTTATTTATCAGCATGGTGCAAAATCGACTCAATTCAAACGACTCACCGGAAATTGCTCGGCGTGCCGATCTCCGACTTTGTGATTTTCTTCTTTTTGTTCTTGTTTTTGCCCTTGTCTTTTCTCAAGTTGCTTGGGAGGTTGTTGACTTGGAAGTTGTTGTTGTTATATCGGGTGTTGTTGATCTCAGGGTTCCTGATGTCCACCGTTGCCATAAGCAGTGTAGGTCCTGGATCTAAAAACAAACCACGTACTTGTAAGCAAGTAACCCATAACCCTATCTTCCTATAGGACCTACTACATGTTCGAATGAAGGACATGGAAAGAAAAGATCGCTGGCTTAAAAAAAAATAACTTCAGTAAAACTAATTCTAAAAACAATGAATCAGAAAATTTTCTTCTGAAACTACCACTAGTTCTTTCTAATAAAAAAAATCTTATTACCCTGGCGTTCTTTTGCCTTCATAAATGCTGCCCCCAGCCCTAAAAGTTCCCCTCGCCCCAGCTGATGGAAAGCATAACACCATGCTACCGCCACCACACTTCTTTAAAAAGACAACATCTAATCATTCAACTAGAACAGATGATTATTTCCCAAATATGGATTTTTTTTTCTAACCACTCTTCTAATATGAGGACTCTCAAGCTCCTTCAGAGCTCCTTGTGGGCTTTTCCAAGAAAATCCATCTTTGTTTGCTCTCAGAGTTTGATGGAAAGTCATCGTTCTTAACATTTTTGGCTTCCATCAAAGGAGCCACATCTGCAAACGGGCCTTGTTCAAGGGTCTAAGAATGGCAGCTTGGTGATACCGGGGGTTTGAACCCCTGACCTTCTGATCAGTAATCCAAATCCTTCAGCAATGAACCACTTCCTTCATGTTCTTATATCCTGAAGCTGAACCTGGTCTGTAATATGAGAACATGTTTCCACAGATTTGTAGAGTTTTCAGAGTCAACTGCATCTAGAACAAACAGCCTACGTGCCCATTTCCAGTGTGACAGGATTGCTGAGACGCTGCGCCTCCAGGCTGGGAGGATGCACACGGTTAGAACATGAAAGTTTTCGCAACAGGAAGGAACTTAATGAGCAGGAGGTGCAGATTTGGGGACGAATGCATGCTTTATTCTTTCTCTGTTTAAGTAAATAAAGTAGATCATAAATCCAACTTACCATTTTGTGGCTCTGTTCTTCGTTCTGGAAGACAGAAAGGAGACAAAAATTAGTAAGGGGTGTTTTTAAATGCCGATCGCAAGCAGCTTTAATGGAGACTTCTTGTGGGAGGTATGGAACCAGGGTTCCCCCGGCATGACCTGCTGAGTCAGCAGACATGCAGGAGAAACAGACTAAGGAAGCAGTTTAAGGAGGAAAGAAAAGCTTATGACGGGAAGGTAATGAAAAGCAGAACATCTTGGTAGGAGTCCACAGAGTTGCAAGGACTTCAAGGTATGAGAAGGTGGAACAATCATGAGAACAAAAAGAGTGTGTGCAAAAAAAAAAAAAAACATGAGTAGGAAAGTGAGGTTTCTAACAAAAAACAGGAACGAAAGCAAGAGAGATGGATTCACCATGTGGACATGCATACGTTAGTCCTTATTTAGTAGTAGTCCAAGTTATTGCCCTGCATAAATGTTGCCCCCAAGCCTAACAGTTCCCCAGTAATTGGGGGAAAACAAAGCTATAACATAACATAAAACATGTGACATAACATGTGACGTAACATAACCTAACATATAACACAACACAACATACAGTATGACATAACACCATAACATACAACAACAACAAAACATCATAATATATGGCATAACATAACAAAAAACATAACAAATCATAACATATGACATAACATAACACAACAACAACAAAAAACATGGCATAAACATCATATAACCTAACATATAACACAACACAAATACAGTATATCATCATAACATAACACAACAGCAAAAAAAAAACAAACATAAAACATCATAACATAACATATGGCATAACATAACAAAAAACATAAATCATAACATGACGTACAACATCCTAACAAAACATGACATAAAACGACATGACATAACCTAACATAACACAACACAAAATACAGTATAACATAACATAAAACCATAGCATAACACAACAACAAAAAAAACATAAAACATCATGACATAACATAACATAACCTAACATAACACAACACAACACACAGTACAACATAACATAACAACATATAACAACAAAAAACATAACATAAAACATCATAACATAACATAATATATAACATGACATAAAACATCATATGACATAACCTAACCTAACATCATAACACCACAACATATAACAAAAAACATAAAACATCATTACATATGGCATAACATAATACAACATATAACAACATATGACATAATATATAACACAACATAAAACAATACCACCACCATGCTTCAGCACAGGACTATGTGTTTAATCAATTACTACTCTTACATGTTACATGCCACAAAAGCATGTACGTGTTCTTATGGCTTTGCTGCTCTTTTCGCCCTCTGTCTCCCTGTTGTCTTGTCTTTCCTCAAATGCAGGTGCCGGTTTCTTTCATTTAGGCATTATGGGGGATCTGCCACACCCCTATTGGAACCGGACATCACTAAGGAGGCAGGGCTTCAAAGATTCAAGCACCGTCGTGGAGGAGGAAAAGGGGAGCAGATATGAAAAAAAGAGGGGACCCGAAAATGTTGGCACCCAGATGTAAAACAACTTAAGGATGACCAACGGAAACAGGATGCACCTGAGCTCGATTTTGAATGTCCTGGCAAAGGCTGTGAATACTTATGTACGTGATTTATTTTTCGTTTTATATTTTTCATAAATTCCATTTTAATAAAATCAAACAAACATCTTTCACGTTGTCATTATGGGGTAGTGTTTGTAGATTTTTATAGAAAATAATGACGCTGTAACATAAAATGTGGAAAAAGTGAAGCGCTGTGAATACTTACCGGATGCACTGTAGGAAGTACAGGAAGAAATGCGTATACAGGAAGTGAATATATAAGAAGGGTGTACAGGAAGTACAGGAATGTAAGAGTTTTTCAGACGGAGATTTTAATGTGGATGTAGCGTAAAAAAATTTTGGGAAACATTTGCGCTGGCAAACATGATCACACAGCCTTTGATTCTATATTAAAATGCAGGTCTAAATAAAAAAACCTGTTTCTGCATTTGTGTTGTTCTGGACCATCTTTTGAAATGGTTGACCGATCATACTGATCATACTTGCCGATAACCGACAAACCTACAGATAACATATCATGTAAAATAGTATTAAACTTGAGGGAAATAAAAGACATGAATTCAAACTGAAACAAAAAGTAAACCTCAGAAAGAAAAAAAATAAATAAATGGCACGTGGTTTTATTAATTTGCCTCTAGATGCCGCTCCTGTGCTGCGTAATGCAACCCGGAAAAACTATGTCTATGGATTTTTGCTGCAGGTTTATGACCTCTATAGTGATGCAAAATGCACAATCAACCAGGCTTAGTGGAAAAGCAATTACAGGCTGTTTTCCAGAAGTAAATCGAATGAAGGTTGAAATAATGCATGAAATAATAATAGCGCATGCACGGGTAAAAACGGATCGAGAGCAGTGCTTACCGGTTTTCCGGCTTCTTCTCGACATCAGATCATTGGTCGCCGCTCTGAAGAGTTTTGCCTCATGGTCGTCAGCGAAGTTGAGGCCGATCTGACACTTCTGTTTTGGGGTCGAATTGGATTTGCGTCAGAAATATTTTAATATATCAATTACATATCAAATGCTTGGAAACAGATTCACTTATGGTTTTTGAGACATATGCATAATCCTTTTGTTTCTATAAAACTCGAACAAAGAGGAGTCTAAATGTGACATTTTTGGCTCTAACAGAAGAACTTGTGTGAGATAGAGACTAGGAGAAGGTGTAGGCAGAATTATTCACCACCACAATCAAACATGGAGGTAAAAGCTTTAAGGTTTGGAGGTGTTTCGGTGCAAGGAAGGTAAAATTTATTTTGGGTTAAAGGAACCAACATGGCTTCATTGGAACCGCCTTCATCATACACAGAGACAAAGAGTCGAAGCATATATCCAAGCTCTATAAGCGTTATTTAGAAAGCAAACAGTTGTCTGGAGTGTTATTATTCCTGGAATGACCTGCCCAGTCACCAGACCTAAATCCTGTTAAACTGCTCTGGGATTAACTGGAGCAGAAAGGAACATCTCCAACAGCCAGGAGTGTGTGAAGCTGTTATTCATGATACGGGAGGATTTTTCAATGGAAATAAAATTCTGAATATATTCAGAATCCAGTCATATTCAGAATTTATTCTCAATGTTCACTTGAGCAAAAAGTACAAAAGTATCTGCCTTCAAATGCATTTAAGTATCCAAAGTACTATAATTTATTACGGCTATAATGTTCCTATTGTCATTTGTGTCACAAGACTTTTGATTAAATCAACACAAGTTGTGTGAAAAGGTTCTGTTACTCTTAGCATAATGACCTTTTAATAGAATGATATTAATCGGACGAACACTGATATTTATTTAAAATTTTCATGAGCCCTTCTTTTCAACTAATCGCACAAATGAGGCCATGGGTGTTGTGGTGAGTTTGAGTGAAGAGTTTCTTGTCAGTAGATACCACCAAGCGCCAATCAAAACAAGATCAAAATGGAGCGTGCGCTTGAACCTGACCGGTCGCTTGCTGTGTGCTAGATAAGTTACTATTCAGTAAATTACTGATACACGAAGCACGATTACGTTCCACCACTGCTTTTTAGACATTATAACGCTTAAAAACATATCCATCGCCATTATTCGGAAGACACTTAAAGCATATGTATATTCAGCATGTTCACGATTTTGGATCAGTACGATCAAAAAGGTTTTTGAGACGTTCGAGAGGTTCTCAATTTCTCCAAATTGCTCCAAGAGAAATCCTTATGGCAGTAAATACAAAGTGAATCCATTAGTAGGGTTTTAAAAGCGTGTATAGCCGGCAAGCTGCTTTTACAACACCAAACAAATGATGGAGCTCCTCGGGAGGTAGGTAGTTAGATATATAGCACCTACAGTACCAAAGACATTAAGATAGTATCCAGTCAGACGTCTGGAATGATTCAAAACGACTCAAAACTTTCCACTAAAGTGCCATAAAAATTAACATCTCAATCCAAGAATCATCAAATTCTGAATGATTACATCAGAGTCCTCATTACCGAATTCTGAGGATGCCGTGCACGAAACGCTAAATTGCCCGCGATTACGTCCAAAAAATAAACAGCACGTGGTTTCATTGATTTGCCTCTAGAGGCTGCTCCTGTACTGCATAATGCAACCTGGAAAAACTATATCTGTAGATTTTTGTTGCAGTTCCATCGATCAACTATCGATGCCGATGAATCGGTCGACCTCTAGTGTGGTCGTTTATATGTGGTCATAAAAACGCTGACGTTATAAAACCCTGCAATGTTGTGCCAGGGTTATGACCTCTATAGTGATATAGAGATGGAGAGAAATCCTTATGGCAGTAAATACAGTTCTCTGAATACATTAGTAGGGTTTAAAAAGCGTGTAAACCCGGAAAGCTGCTTTTACAACACCGGACAAATGTCGGAGCTCCTCGGGAGGTAGTTAGTTATCTAGTTAGATATCTAGCACCTACAGTACCAAAGACATTAAGATAGTGCTAGTATCCAGTCAGACGTCTGGAATGATTCAAAACGACTCAAAACTTTCCACTGAAGTGCCATAAAAATTAACATCTCAATCCAAGATTTATCAAATTCTGAATGATTACATCAGAGTCCTCACTACCGATTTCTGAGGACGCCGCGCACAAAACGCTAAAGTGCCTTTGATTACGTCCATCGGAAACATAATTTCTGATCCAGAAGGTTGCATGGGGTCATAGAGTGCCGTCCTGAGTAAATTCTGAAGCACTTACCTGTCCTGCGAAGGTCATGAAGAAAGGTTTGGAACAGTTCATCACAAAGCCGGTGTAGAGCTCTTCCTCGAAGATTTGGCCATCCTGCGAAAAGCAGTGAAAACCGTGATTTAAAACTAAGGGGGGGAAAAAAAGGAATTTTTAGAATGTGTTACTCTGCTACATTTGTAGTAGTTGCTTTAAGTTCTATCATTCATATTAGACCTAATTAAAACCTTAAAGCTTCACTGGCCATTTACCGTCTGTTTACAGCAGGTTTGCCCAATACGTCGATCACGATTGACGTATTCCAAAAGGTAGTATAAGTAGATCGCATGCCATTCGAATAAATCTGAGACTCTATTCATTGCAAGCCATTAGAGTATATATTTACTATACTTCAAATAAATACATATTCAGCATTTTAAATGTCGGTAGATCATTTTGACTTGGGCATTTTAAAATTAGCTCGCAAGCTAAAAAAGTGTGGTCTATTAGGTACGTTGGCAAATATGCCAATTAAATGCACTAAATGGGTTTAGTTTTCACAGATTGCAATTTTAGCAATAAAATGTTCATTGTTCTAAAAAAGAAACAAAATACTTTCACATTTTAAGAAACCCGTCCCTTATTTTCTCTTGTATATTTAGTGACGATCTTTAATAAAGAAAAAGTACTTATTATTCGATGCAATAATCAGTAAAATACTTGATTACTAAAATAATCAATAGCTTTGACCGTAGGTGAATTAACCCTGGATAACCAGCAGAGGCAGTGCAATTGGGAGCATTCACACAAGGACGTGTAAAGTAGTGCTTACAATAAGCCTTGTCACTTACTTTTTTTCCCCTTAATCCCTTCTCACTGAGCCAAAACCTGTTCTGAATGACAAGGAACCTTGGCTCATATCCCAGGTCCACCAAACAACAGCTGCATACATAACTAGCATTCCGTTTAACCCCTCCAAACCGCCAGAGGCAGCGAGCATCATTTACAGCCAATCGTCTTTAGCAGAACAAGCAAAGCTGCTTGGATGAATCTCACAAACACTCCTGGCGATAAGCATCAGGTAGACCCAAAAACACAAACGAGTCCTGGGGTTGTATGTATGAAGTTGTTAAGCTGCACCTGACAACGTTTGGCATACAAAAAGGAAGAGTTTTTAGGGACCCTACAACTGGATAAAAATAAATAAATAAATAAAAATTGCAATTGCTGTTCCAAACAAGGATACCGTTTGACCAGGACACCCCCAGTTTGGAAGTGTGGTGTCAAGGGGAGATGGGGTTTTTGGGAAGAGATGGGGGTTTAATATCGATGAGGTCTTGGAAGCATGAGGGCCGATGCTGATTTTGTAACTGCATTGTGGACCCAGGGCCATTGATTTGTTGCCCTCCAAATCAAAGATACACTTTACATTCAGTTACCATCAGTTTCAGTCTAATGGTTTTGGGGAAGTGCTGTGGTTAAGATGTTGGACTCCTGATCAAAAGGACGCGAGTTCGAAATTTCGACTTACTTCTCAAAATATTTTGAGTTTATTCTCAACTATGGGAGGAATTGTGCAATCCACATTGTGCAATCCACATGGGGAGGAGATTGAGAGTCTAACAGACTATTACTGACTATATCAACTTCTGTGTGGAGAATACTGTACCCACCAGGACTGTATGGTGTTTTCCCAACAACAAATCATGGATCAACCCTGATATAAAGACTCTCCTTAGAGAGAAGAAGAGGGTTTTTAAATTGTGAAACAAGGAAGAGCTGGAAACTGTTCAGAGAGAATTAAGAAAGAAGATCAGGGAAGGAAAAGCTTGTTTCAGGAGGAAGATGGAGGATCAGCTGCAGCCGAACAAGGTCAGTGGTGTGTGGAAGGGGCTCAAAACCATCACTGGTCATAAGAAGCCCAGCTTTCAGACTGAAGGTGACCAGAAGTGGGTGAATGATCTGAATCTAGTCTTTAACAGATTTGATCAGCTACCCTCCCCTGCCCCCATCCAGTCCCCCCTGCTGCAACTCCCCTATCTGCTTCCACAGCAAGCAGCTCCAGCCCCACCTCTCTCTGCAGACAACACACCTAACTCCCCCCACAGCCAATTCCCTAAAGCCCCCTCTCCAACCAACACACTGCCCCTTAGAGAAGCCCAGGTGAGAATGGAGCTCAGGAAGATCAGAGTGAGGAAGGCTGCCAGCCCAGACGGCATCAGCTCCAGGCTCCTTACGACCTGTGCAGATCAGCTGTGCGGCATATTGCTGTACATGTTTGACCTGAGCCTGAAGCTGGGGAAGGTGCCACAGCTATGGAAAACATCCTGCTTGGTGCCTGTACCAAAGACGTCGCGCCCAAAAGACTTTGGAGCCTACCGACCAGTAGCACTGACTATTCTCGCCATTTCGATTCCATTCTCAAAATATTTTGACTTTATTTTCGTAATTGGGACTTTATTCTAAACACATTTCAAATCTATTTTTGAAATATTTCAACTTCGTTCTTGAATTGCTTTTTTTTTTATTTATTGGTTTTCTTGTAATTTCGTTCTCAATATATTTCAACTTTATTCTCAAAAATCCACAGCCGCAAACTCTCAACCAAATCCTCCACGTCCGTTTTACGCGAACCGTTTCTCGCAATTCTGTGATTTTTCTCGAAACGCTACCACTTTATTTCCGTATTGCTACGACTTTATTTACGTAACCTTATGCACTAAAACGCTGATGACCACCCAAAAAAAAAAAAACATTTAAATCTTAATTCGTCGAAAATCAAAAAAAAAATGGTTGTTCGTATTATTATATTGTTCATATGTTAAATTTTTATTTGTATTAACAAGAACTCTTTCGAATCGTAATTCATATAGAGATTATGCCAGAAAGATTCCTTCGTACACTGTATGTCCTAGTCAGTACAGGGGTAGGAGTTCGAGAATAATATGCTGTATATGCTGCAAGGTTCGGACCAAATCTGCCAGTTGTGGGTGTCGTGTCAAAAATAGTGACGTCGCATCGTACGGACGGTTGACGCCGAGCCGCGACGCCAATCATTGGCTTCAAAAAAACACAGATTCAGGGAGAGATGACGGAGATTCTAGATGCTAACAAAGCAATGAATGTAAAGAGGTATTCAGCTATGGAGAGAAACACTAAAATAGAACTGCATTATAGACGACATTATATGCGAGCAAAAGTATGTGCACCCATGACTACCAGACATATATTTGACTATTAAAATTCTATTTCCATTTCATTACAATAACAGCATTTAACCAGAGTGATTTGCATTTATCTCATTGATACGACTGAGCAGCTATGGGGTTAAGAGCCTTGCTCAGGGGCCCAGCTTGGTCAGGCATGTTGTGGTGGTGCACATATTTTAGATTATACTGTTAGCTTAGTGGTTAAGGTTTTGGACTTTGAATGCGAAGGTCGTAAGCTCAAATCTTAGCCACTCCAAGCTGCCACTCCTGGGCCCCTGAGCAAGGCCCTTAGCTGCTTAGTTGTGTAAATGAGATAAATGCCATTACCAAATACCATTAATGTAAATATAGTGTAATTGTAAGGACCTCAAATGAAATTTGGGAGAGTGCAATAACATGTCGGAAAGTATTTTACGCAACATTTTGGAAAGCAAAGCAACGTGGCACAAATGCTAGCCCGGTGATTGTCGGACTTAGTTTTGGAAGGAATGCGGTCAACCGATTAATCGGCACTGATAGCTGATTGCAGGGACTATCGGCAAAAATCCATAACGATAGTTTTTTCTGGCTTCCGGTCTGCTGTCATTACAAGGGCGGCCTCTAGAGGCGAAACGCTGAAGTGCTGTCTGTTTTGACGCAAAAAACGGCGCAATGCACGGGAAGTACTACATTAGATTTATTTATATACTTCTATTTATTATTTAATATATTAATATTTATTTCTTTAGCACATTTTCATGGTGCGGTTCGTTTTTTTGTTCAGTATCCATTGAAAAATAAAAAATCAATAATTTGATTAATCGGTTATCGCCAAGTACTGAGCTATCGATATAATCCACTATCGGTCGACCTCTAGAACGCAGCGTTATCAACTCACCTTGAGATCAAATACACTGATGAAGTACGATCGCCGGGAGCTGTCCTTCACCAGGCAGGCCACGCCACAGCATCGTTTGGTCCACGACGAGTTTCCATCTGCTGCGTACACCTGCACCACGGCCGTGGACAGAGTCTGCAAAAACATAATAAGAAAACGGAGTGAAATATTCCTTTTTCGAGTAATCCTGAGAGGGATTCAAGAATTTAGGACTACTTAAATAACATCCATTTGTAAAGATCATTATATTCAGTCAATTCATTTTTTTTGTAGAGTCCTTTTAACAATGGATATTGTCTTAAAGAAGCTTTACACAAAGCGGTAATAAAAGAACATACCGTAATTTCCGGACTATTAAGCGCACCCAAATATAAGCCGCACCCACTAAATTTTTGATTTAATTTTTTTAATTAAAGATTTTTATTTTGAACATAAATACGCCGCACCTGTCTATAAGCCACAGTTTCCTACATTAAAACTAATGAACTTTACACAGGCTTTAATTAAAGACAGTGTCTGTTACACGGCTTGTATCTAAACAGTAGCCTACCAAGAAAGTCGTTGTTCACTGTCTTCCTCCTTCCTTTCACAACTATTTCTGTCGGGAGTTTTTCTTTTGGCATCGTCGTGCGTTTAAAAATCACCATCGGTGAAGTTTTTCTCCCGATGCCGTGCAGCTCAGAACACAGGTGAAGTGTGTGTTTTCATGCCCGGTTGTTTTCAGCGTGACGAATGATTCGCATTTCCTGTAGACGGTCCGAGTGAGCGGCAGGTCAAACGTCAGAGGAACATCATCCATATTTATGATGTGGTGCGGCCCGATTCAGTGGGAGCGCATCTGATTTAATATAAAGAGTTTCATTGGTTAACCCTTGAACCCGTTCGGCAATTTCATTGGTGTAATGTTATGGAGCTCAATTTTTTGGCATGAAGTTTGTGAAACCGCGAAAAACACAGGAAAAATCCATAAATTAGCCGCTTCGTTGTTTAAGCCGCGGGGTTCAAAGCGTGAGAAAAAAGAAGCGGCTTATAGTCCGGAAAATACGGTATACAAGATTTTTGTATGTTACAAGATTATATCCTGACCATTACATATATAGCAATATATTTGAACTTAAACAGTGACAGGAAGTGCTAGCATAAGTGCCACCACTAACGTTAGCGGTACCTACGCCTGCACGAACTACGGGTGGAACTTATAGCACGACAAATATTTACTGTGCACAATTAATATCAATGAACCTAACATTGTTTTTTTTGGTTGTTTTTTTTAACATATGCACCAATTGACAGGGTTTCACCAAATCAAATGAAAAACTTTTGAAGACTTTTTTTAAACCATTAAAAACGAAATTTAAGACCTATATCACGACATCAAAAAAACACACAAATATGCTGTTAACCAAGTCCTACATTTTTTTCATGCCAAGTATCGCTAAACATGCACTTCCCTAAAGCTGTTTCTTATAGTCTGTGGTTCAATTCAAGAGAGATTTGTGCCAAAACCCGAAAGCTGATTGGCTGTTGCACTCATTTGTAGTCGTAAGGCAGCAAATTCTATTTGGGCGAACGAAAGAAAGCTACCAGTTAGTTGCAGTTAGCGAACTACAACACCACAGAAAGAAACAAATGTAAAAAAAAGTGCTGAGGGAGCATTTTAATGAGCGTTAGAGGTAATGCTACATGGACATTGGAAAATGATTTAAGATTCAGAACAGCGACATTTTAAGGCATAACATTCCGATTTTTACATTTTACACTTTTTTTTTTTAGACCCTGAAGAAACCTTGTATGAAGTGGGAATGAGGATAATTGCATTATATTATTACATTGGTCCCCGGAAGTTCGGAAAAATCTCGGAAAAATAGACCACCAGGGAACCTGCAGTCCCTAGGGTACCTTTGTGAATTCATCTAGACATTGTCACTTTAATACAATAATGTGTTTTCAAAAAATATTTGGAAATGTGTTAGTGAACACATAGTTTAAAATGTTATTCCCAACATTCCTGAACATTCGGTCCCGATACGGACTCCAGCGAATTTTAACATAATCCGCAACTTGCTGTTAGTTACGCTCCAAATGAGAACCCGTGAATTTTCCGAGAATTATCAGGGATTGACTGCAGTATTAATATTAGTATGAGGCCATAGTACATCATATGGTTACAATTGTTTATAAGGCTGTGCATTTATTTAGACCACAACTACAGGCATGGCCAATGACACTTTCGTCAGCCAATCAGAATCGAGTATTCGATAGAAATATGCAAAAATGAAAATAACCAGTAAGCAAAAAGGCCCATGCGGAAGAGAAAAGCTGTAAAGGTTTAACTAAAAGATGCTGACACGCCTGGTATGCACTTGACGTCTGGGCTAAACGTGCACTATAAACACGTTTTCGGGAATAGCGAGGACCTCATAAACGGTCATAACGATAAACCTCGACAATCGTGTCGATTGTTCTGTAAGCATAATCCGTCCTGCAATATACCGATAACACAGAGCAAATTTATTGTGTACAATCTCACATGACACCGACGAGCCCTGTTTTACAGCAGGAGGCGAACGGCTGATTTGAATTTCAAATGTCACCTTTATCACGAACTTTATCAGCAATTTTTACTGGATGTAAAAGGAAACGCCGTTTCAGGGAAATGACATCCCGGCCCGGTCTATCAGCGTTGGTCAGAATACGGCCGGCAGACGTACTTAAACATGTACTTTGCTTGTTTGGAGCGATGAAAATATCACGCTGACACACTGTATAATCGTGGACACAGCAATCTTGAAATTGAGGTGATTGAGACAAGAGACGGATTTGAGCTATCCTGTCTTTTTTTTTTTTCCCCCCGGGGAAGTAATAACCCAATCAACTCTGCGTGTCTATTATTATTATAAAAAAAAAAAAGGATATTTTTGGGTAATATCCTGATTTCTGTCAGGAGAAAATACAATGGTTTAAAATTTTTTCTGTCCGATAACAAAAAAAAAATAAAATAAAATCAATATTTATAAATGTATAATTTTTATTAGCTTTTGATGTCCCCCCTCCCCTTTAGTCCATCGATCAATCGGATAAAAAGTACTTTTTCCTTCATTAAAGAGCAACACAACATATACAAGAGAAAATAAGACACGTCTCTTAAACTGAACTGAATTTTTTTACCGCTAAAATTGCATAAAAGACTTTCTGTGAAAACTAAACCCATTTAATTGCCAAATTATGTTGAGACGTTTTTAAAATTAGAATAAAATGAAAACCTAAAGACTTTCAAATCACATGATCTAATCCAATATTTTATTCTCAATAGAACATAAGAAATTATAAGCACAAAATGAGCCCATTTCAAATTGGATGCCTGCAACAGGCTTTGCAAATCTCATCATCTACAGTACATATCATCATCATCAAAAGATTCAGAGAGACTGGAGAAATCTCGGTGCGTAAGGGACGAGGCCCCTTCGGCCCCTCAGACGACACTGCATCACTCATCGGCATGATTGTGTCATTGACGTTACTAAATGGGCCCAGGAATACTTTTAGAAACCGCTGTCTGTAAACACGATCCGCCGTGCCATCTGCAGATGCCAACTAAAGCTCTATCGTGCAAAAAGGAAGCCGTATGTAAGCATGGTCCAGAAGCGCCGTTGTGTCCTCCCGACCAAGGCTCATTTAAAATGCACTCTTTCAAAGTGTTCTATGGTCAGACGAGTCCAAATTTGATGTTCTTGTTGGAAATCAAGGATGCCGTGTCCTCTGGGCTAAAGAGGAGGGGGATTTTCCAGCGTGTTATCAGCATTCGGTTCAAAAGCCAGCATCTCTGATGGTATGGGGGTGCATAAGTGCATAAGGTATGGGCAGCTTGCATGTTTTAGAAGGCACTATGAATACTGAAAGGTATATAAAGGTTTTAGAGCAACATCTGCTCCCCTCCAGACGTCTACTTCAGGGAAAGCCTTGTGTATTTCAGCAGGACGATGCAAAACCGCATACTGCAACTATTACAACAGCATGGCTTTGTTGTAGAAAAGTTTTGGTGCTGAATCAGCCTGATTGCAGTCCAGATCTTTCACCTACCGAGAACATTTGGCGCATAATTAAACAAAAAGACGACCACGAACTCTATAGCACCTGGAAACCGACATCAGGCAAAAATGGGACCAAATTCCAACAGCAAAACTCCAGAAACTCATAACCTGAATGCCCAGACGTCTTTAAATTGTTTTGAAAAGTAGAGCAGATGCTACACAATGGTAAACTTGGGAATAAAATATAAATATATAAAATCCTAATTAAAAATAATTTTTTTTTCAAATTACTTCTTTTGTGTTGTGTTCTGATCAGGGGTCTAATTTATAAACCTGGCATACGACCAAAACGAGGCTGGAAACGTGCGTACTCCACTTTCCACGCAAAGGACGCAGAGTGGTCCAGAGTTTAGCGGATGGTGCGTCAGTAATAATGGTCCGTGGGGAAACACAGTACCTAAATAAACTAAAACAAGGCCTTTATGCTTTTTTGTGTTTTCGAATTACTCAAGTTACCCGAGGAATCGTTTCAGCCTTACAGACAAGATTAAAGTGTGCTGAAGTAAATAGAACAGTTAAGTAGAAAATATCTTTAGAAAATAAAACATTAAATGTAAAAAAAAACAATAAACACACACACTTACAGCATATACACATCTGTATTACCCAAATGGGGTCTAACAGATGTAAACTATTTAATAACATTTTTCGATTGATTACATTTTATTTAGTTCATTTAATCCATTACTCAATATAATCAAATTTTAAACCAAACAGGCCTTTTATTTAAATTGTTTTTAAAAAAAAACGTTGATGCGTGGAAATATTTATAATAATAAACGATTTAATTTAAAACATTTTATTTAAATTTTAAGTTGAAAAGCCAAGCAATTTTATGTTTTGCATTTCTTTCCCCTAAGCGTATGGATATTTAACCGAACCCTGACTTAACAACCGAGGTACGTACCGAACAGTGAATTTTGTGTACCGTTACACCCTTATATAACAACAATGGGGGGTTTTGATGGGGACAAAAGCTACTGGTTGATGATGACGAAACAAAGGGAGGTTTAGTGAGGGTCTGAAGATGATAATGATGATCTCATGATCATGGTGGTGGAATGAAAACGAAATTCATGAATATGCTGAATTTACTGGATAAACTTTTCTGCATTGAAATGCATTACTGCACGACTTCACTGCTGCTTCTCTGAACTCCATCTTAACCGAGAAGGAAGTTTTTTTCTCTCTTCTCCTGCTGTTTCCTTGAACACTTACACACACCCGCCTAAACACAGGTAACTGCGCAGGAATGAGGAAGTACAACCCGGTCTGGAACAAGTGCTGACGCAAGTGTGGCCTGAAGGTCACTTATCTAGGGCAGGGTCCTACAGAAGGCACTTCACCCACTGTAACGACTGAATAAACCCCCACACAGAGAGGGCAAAAGTACACACATCCTTCACTTAAGTAGAAGTACAGATACTAATGTTTTAAAAGACTGGTAAAAGCTGAAGCACTGACATTTTTAACTCAAGTTGAAGTAAAGCAGTTTTTACTACTTCCTGTTTTTGTGTCATGCTGGTAACTAAATCTCACATCATATTAATATTAGGGCTGCCAATCGATTAAAATATTTAATCACAATTGAATCTGTTCCAAATGTACCATAAATGAATACGTTTTTAATCCTCGAATCAACATGTGTATGGAGAAATATGGATGCTTTATGCAAATGTATGTTTATTATTAGTGAAACGTAATTACGTTAATTTATCAGCAAAGTAAATGTTTGCTACGTTTCCACACGGACAGTTAAGGAGGTGACACCGGAGAAACTGAACCTCTTCTAACTTTCATACGGATAACACAATCAGAGAAAATTCGATGCTGGTTTATTTAAAAGTAGACATTTTGAGCATTCAATTCATATTTATTATGTGTGTGAGGCAAATATTCACTGAGAATCCGTTTGTTTTAATTATGTTTGTGAAGAGAGATGACAGAGAGCACCCCCTGTCTTTTCTTTATTTTATAAAAGCTGTTGTTTTTTTATGAGTGTATACAAATAAAAGTAGACCCTTCACAGATTTAAATGAAGTAATGCTCTTAACTGTCAAAAAAAAAAATTGTCACAAATACGTTTGTGGACCCCCAGAGCGTTAAAATGCCCAATGTGCAAAACTAAAACTAATTTTAAATGCTGTTTTTTAGAGAACGTATTCAGGCTGAACATCCACCCTATAGTACACAAGCAAAGAAAAGATGATCATGTGATCAGGAATGTCTCTGTTCTCAGTCATGTTTACATCACTGACTACCTCCGTCTCATCCGTTAACCCCAAACTTCTAGTTGCCTTCTGACGCTCATCGTGAGCTTCGTTAACTAGCCCCCGTCTGTGGTGCGAGAGCCAGGAAATGATAAACCAGCGGTAGATTGAAAAAGCCGCGCCGCGACAGGAAATAGGTCGATGGGCTGAAAACGGCACGAAATGAGAAAAAAAATATTGCCGAAATGGCAAATAGATTCAAACTAAAGTAACGAGGCTGGTTTGAAAATGTCGGAAGTAGAAAGTACAGCAATTTGTGTAAAAATTTTATAAATAAAATTAAAAAGAAAAATCTACACAACACAGTAAATGAAGTATTTGTACTTCGTTACGTTCCACTTCTGCCCCCAGATAATGACCTGTGATAAATGACATAATTCCAGGTCGGACCGGAATGCTGGAATATTTCATGGCCCATTGGAAAGCTGTGTATGCAATACACATATGCTTAAGACAACATTTGTCGTTTCGTGTCAGAAATGCGTCTCTGCTTGTGAAATATCTCCTGGTTTTTAATTTTTTTCTAAACAGACTTTAATTAAAACTATTTAGGTTTCTATGCTTTAAAGAAAGAACAGCTGGGATTTTTTTAAAGAAAAATGTGCTTAAATAAACAAGCTGTAATACTGAATACTTCCTTAGCACAAGGATTTGACTCCTACTGCTGTTTGCCAGTATTAAATAAATATCTCACACATGATAACCAATAAACCCACTGGTATCTTTAATACGTGCTTTTCAACCAACTTCCCATGTCTTTCAATCCACCCTGTCTTTTTCTTAAAATTATATATATATATATATATATATATATATATATATATATAGATAGATAGATAGATAGATAGATAGATAGATAGATAGATAGATAGATATAAAAAATAAATTATATTTTATATATAAAATGTATATATATATATATATATTTATTTATTTTAGTGTATAATTTCATTATACATTATACATATATATTTTTATAATTTGTATTTTTCTATACAATAATTTTTTTATTGAAGCTTTATTATTATTATTTTTTTATTTGAGATGTTTTATTTTTTATATTATAATTTTATATATATATATATAAATACATACACACACAATTTTCTAAACAATATAATTTTTTTATTGAGGCTTCATATATATATATATATATATATATATATATATATATATATATATATATATATATATATATATATAAAGACACAAACTTGGTTATTTGTGTGCGTGTGTGTATATAAATTTATATATAAACCAAGTTTGTGTTATTTTTCCCCATACATTTACTTTTTCCTTTAAATCATTATTATACATTTTACAAACACTATTTTTTATTGAGACTTTAAAAACCAAGGAGAAAGATTAAATAAATAAATCCACAAACAAGCCAGCAGCAAACAAACAAACAAACAAACAAACAAACAAACAAACAAATAAATAACAAGAAAGACCACATGGGAGCTTTCTTGGTGTGACCTGGATAATCTTCCTCCTCCCTATCATAATCATAATAAATCATCATCATCATCATCATAATAAATCATCATCATCATCATCAGGTTGGAGTAGTAGAAGAAAACAAAAATTTGAATTAGGGATTAAGAAAGGACACTTTGAGCGCAGGATGAAGGGGTTTGAGGATGAAGGGGTTTCAGGATGAAGGGTGAAGGGGTTTGAGGATGAAGAAGTTTGAGGATGAAGGGGTTTCAGGATGAAGGGTGAAGGGGTTTGAGGATGAAGAAGTTTGAGGATGAAGGGGTTTGAGGATGAAGAAGTTTGAGGATGAAGAAGTTTGAGGATGAAGAAGTTTCAGGATGAAGAAGTTTCAGGATGAAGGAGTTTCAGGATGAAGGAGTTTCAGGTTTGGTTGAAGCAGTGATCAGGTGAGTGGGAGACTTGGGGGACTTACAGTGCATTTCCGGCCCAGGTGAGCGAACAGCGTGTCGTTGTCCTGCCCGGAGAGCAGCCTGGAGCTCGCATTATGGGGCCTCCTGTGCGCTGGAGCTCCACTCATCCTCCTCAATCTTCCTCTTCCCCTCTCTCTCTCTCTCTCTCTCTCTCTGACACTCTTTCTGTCTCTTCACTTCACTTTTCACGGCAGGAAATCGTTAAAACACACACATACACATATATAAAATCATAAACGTCAAATCTGATCACTGACTCAATCAACGCAGTCTGAGATCCGACTTCATCTGTAGATCTGCTTTAATCCGAAAGATAAAGGAAAAGTTCCGGTAGTTCTCCTACTGGATTTCCCCCCAAAAAATTCCCGGTGGATTGTTTGTTTTCTGGGATCTCTTTAGGACTCATCCGAACTCCACTCGTTCCTGCAACATGGCAGCGTCGGAAAGACAGCAGTGAATCACACCACTTAAAAAAAACACGTATTAAAATAACAAAACAAAATAAAGAGACAGTTCTGGTGTGTGTTCTCAGGCTGTCCGATACACACACACACACACGATTACATGATAGATACGATTATAGACACTCACACTCACTCATACACACGTACTTCCGTAAGCTGATCGCGTCAGTAAAGAAGGCGAGTGGGCGGAGTCAAGGCGGGATGACGTGTGCTGTCAATCAAGCTGGAAAAATCACAGACTGAAAAATATAACATCTAATAACAAGCATTTTTAAAGTAGCACTGATTGAGTGTATATGTATTGATAATATTATAATAATTTATTATTATAATAAATTTAAAAATATATAGTATTTTAATACCACTATATATATATATATATATATATATATATATATATATATATATATATATATATATATATATATATATATTAATTATCATTATAATTATATATTAGGGTCTAAAATGCTGGGGTACTTTATTCCCATTCCCACGACTGAGCACCAATAGTAGATTAAGGGCCTTGCTCAGGGGCCCAAGAGTTGCAGCCTGGTATAGCCGGGACTTTAAACCCACAACCTCCAAATCCTCCAGATCCAATAATAATAATTATTATAATAATAATTATTATTATTATTATAATAATAATAATAAATGATAGTGTTTATGTGTAGAAACATTTTTTATTATTAGATTCACCCAAATTCAATTGCAAATGTTGTTTGTACATCAAAAATTTGACTTGTTTCCCATTCAGACTGTCAGTTCTAGTAATGTTAGAGGTGATAGCTCAGTGGTTAAGGTATTGGACTTTGGATCAGAAACTCATAAATTCAAATCCCACCACCACAGAGCTACCACTGCTGGGCCCTTGAGCAAGGCCCTCAACCCACACCTGCTCAATTGTAAGTCGCTCTGGATAAGGGCTTTTGCAAAATGGCATATTATTATTATCCTTGCTACATTTTTGGTGCTGGGGTGAAAATGTTGCTGAAACCCGGCATTCCTAATGATATAACCATGAGCAATGCTGAAGTAACGTCTAAAACCACTTTACTGTTTACCGGATGAGTGTATGTTATCAAATTTCAACTGCCTATTACAGTTCACAGTTTACAGTTAGAAAGTAGATGTAGCATGAACCGTGTGTGACGCCCCTACAACTTCATTTTGACTGAGGCGTTCTTGATATCAACATCATCTCTAGTCCTGAGCTGTTGTTAGAGCTGCCACATTTTTAATCCTGGTCTCAGGTTCCTAGCAGTGTGGGGTTTTGCAGGTTTGTCCTGTTTGTGTGGGTGAAGGTCATGATTCTCATGGTTCTCAATTTTACTCCCACCTCCATAATACATGCCGGTAGGAAAGGAAGTGACTCTAGGATTAGGAGTGGCCGTACACTGAGTGTTTGAGAGGCCAGAGCCTGTCATTGTGCATAGCAACTACTGATAGTATGAGTAGAAACAAGCCAAAAAACGTTCTTTGCTTTGTTTGTGAAGGAAAAATACAATTTTACATTGCGTTTGTGAGTATAAGTCATCGAAAAAAGGGCTGTTTGATTACTATGAGAGTGACAGAGAAGTGTACAGCTTGGGAAGCAGAATCTGTGGTGGCCATGTTTTGAAACAATGATGTTAGCTGGGAACAGGCTGGAGTTGCACTGTGGCATGACAACTATGCAGCTGAACATATTTCTTATTAGACATCCTGAAAGTCAGTAAATATTATTTAGGATTGTCTCAGAGAAACCTCAATATGAAGAAAATGGAGCACTAACACTAGTTAAGCGCTAGCACATCCTCATAGAACATACAACAAGCTTCATCAACCACCACCATCACCAATTTTGCTGATGACACTGTTGTGGTGGGCCTGTTCTCCAACAATGACGAGACGGCCTACCTACAGGAGATTAAAAATCTACAGAGATGGTGCCAGGAGAACAATCTTCTCCTGAACATCAGCAAGACTATGGAGTTGATAGTGGACTTCAGCAAGAAGAAGTCAAACCAAGTTTCTGGTACCTAGGTGTTCACATCACACAGAACCTGTCTTGGTCCTGACACATCAACACCCTGGGGAAGAAGGCCCAGCACCGTGTGTACCATCAGAGACGCTTAAGGGACTTTAAACTTCCCTCTCAGGTGCTAAGGACCTTTTACACTTGCACCATTGAGAGCGTTCTGACGGGTAGCATCACTTCCTGGATCGGGAACAGCACCATGCAGGACAGGTAAGCCCTCCGGAGGGTGGTGAGGTCAGCTGAACGTACCATCCGCACCGAGCTCCCTAACCTAAAAGTCTACAGACAATCACACTAAATCACTTGAATCTATAGTTTATACTTTTTTATTTATCTACCTAATTTTTTATCCTTAAATTCTACTTTTAGCATCTAGCAAGAAGCATGAACTTGTATCCAAGTAGCCAAAAATTGATATTTTGCTAGTTAGTTGTAAGTAGTGTAGTTGACAACATTTTTAATTAACGTTAAAAACCAAAAGCTAGCTTTTAAACCACATTACATAAACGTATATACAAGTGTGAAAGTGGAGTTCGTGAAAAACGCAAACAAACATTTGTACGGTGCGTTCGTTCAGCTAGACACTGAGACAGATGGACCAACAGATGTTTGTTTTGCTCCAGTCATTCCCCATGAGCTTATAACATTTTCAGTTACTGCTTTGATTATCAGATCCCTGGTGCTCTGCTTGGGTGCATCATACACACTACTCTAGCAAATGACTGTTGTGTGACTGTTTTCTGATCATTCCAGTGCAAATTGCCTTCAGAGAAAAAAAAGTCTCAGTAGATACTGTACATACTTCAAATCACGAGAAGCTTGACGAGCTACAGTTTCCGTCATCCAAGCTACTTTCAGTTTCGCGTCAGGGAATGTTAAACTGCTGCCCATCTCAATGTGGCCTCAGTGGAAAGCTATTTGGTTGTTTTGTAGGCTCTCAGACGTCCTATTCATATACAGTATTCATGATGAGTGGCCTACTGTGTGTATATGTTTAATAGAGCAGTTCTGTTTTAGCATGAAGCCTGTTTTAGCATAAGAGTTCTATATAATTCATGTTTTAATGTGAATAACCTTTTATATTACATGTGTAAAGGTTGGAAACAGCAAGATTTTTTTGTTGTTTTTTGACACTTGCCAGATTAAAAGGCACAAGAATTGGACAGTGAATGAGTGGAACAGAGTTTTGTGGACAGATGAGTGCAATTTGGCTTTAACAGAAGAACTTATGTAAGATAAAGTACAGGAGAGAAGATGTTAGCGGACTGCCTCACCCCCACAGTCGAACATGGATGTGGAATCTCAATGGTTTGGGGTTGTTTTGGAGCAGGAAAGGCTGGAGATTAATGAACCAACATGGCCGACATTCAATACTTGAATGCCTTGCAATTCTGGACTGCAGCCAATTGGAAACCGACTTCCCCATTCAACAAGACAATGATCTGAAACATACGTCTAAGTGTTATTTAGAGAGCAAACAGTGGACTGGAGTGATATCTATCGTGGAATGACCTGCCCAGTCACCGCACCTAAATCCTATTGAACTGCTGTGGGATGAACTGGATTGGAAAGAAATCTGGTGAACACCTCAAGAGACACAGCAAAATATTTCAGCTCTGAATGAAATGAAATTTTTCCATATATAAAATTGTTTTTCAAAGTTAATCTTTTTACCGTTACATTACCTAGTTTGTTGCATAGAAACAAAAGTAACATGTATGAGTGTTTAAAAAAAAACAAAAGCCCAGGTGTTCCAAAACTTTTGACAGGCACTTTATTTATTTTTTTTATGTTGTAATTCCATGTCTACTGTGCAATACCTTCGAAAATAATTGTCAAAAGAGAAACCGCGGATTTGTCATCGCGAACCCGAGAGAGTGAGTGTGCGGGCCGCTCTGACGACATTCCCGAGCTTTACAGCATTCCCGCTGAGTGAGCTCTTATTGCATGTTCCTGCAGTTCCTTTAATGTCATTGTAGGACTCTCAGGAGCCTCTCAAGTGTTCCTCTTGTACTTTTGTCAATATTAAAGTAGCATCATGTTTTTGGTGACATCACTGTTGTGCTCCATTTGTTGCTCCTTGGAATGTCTGATGTTCTGAGTCGTTCGTAACCCTTTTCGATATCTTTTAACAATGAGATCCTGTGCATGTCAAGTACATCGTACAGAGAATCATCTCACTGACGATAGGAGAGTTAAGATCAGATACCATGATAGAGTACGATCGCTGGGGGTTCTTGTTCTTCAGGCAGGCATCTTTTTGTCCTCAAAGAGTTTCAATCTGCTGCATAAACTTGCACAATGGTGGAAGACAAAAGCCATATATAGTTTGGTTATGCAACACATTCCCTACTCAATGTCTTGAATGCCCAGCTGTATTACCCAGAGGAAGGCCAAGGGAAGGAACCGCTTTCAGATTGAGCCCTTTTTGTGAGGGTTTAGGGTTGGGGTGCTTTGTCAAGTCCCTGCCTAGTTTGATCTTAAATTCCCTCAAACATGGTCACCACTTCCCAGGCATTACATGACTTTTTACTTCCACAAGCACAAGTATCAGCTTATCTATTTGCTTACAGTAAAATAAGTAGTACTTATTTATTACTAGCCCACAAAAGACTACGGTATACCATCATTTTCAGCTTGACCAATGCCTTGAGGAGGTCTTGGGGATCAAAATGGATTACACTGCTATTCAGTTCAATTTTATTATTCTCAATATGTTCATTGATATTATAAATATTATTATAAAATTAATATAACAGGTCTTTTCTCCCTGCTGCTCGTAGACTTTACAATCAGAGATGCTCCCAGTCACCATAATACACATTGTTAATACTGATTTTTTAAACTGTAACATAATAAAAATAAATACATTTTTGTGCAATCACAACAGTTTAAACTGTGCAATAACCTAGTGCTATTTTTTTTATGTATCGTTTGAAAGTGTTGTTTTTTTCTTTTATATTTATATAGATTTTTGGACTCTGCTTCATATTTAATAATATTTTTCACTGCTGTAACATGGAAATTTTTCCACTGTGGGATGAATAAAGGTTTATAGTGCACTTTATGTGCACGGGCATGTGATCGTGCTTACAGTCAAACATAATTATCACACACCTGTCATTAACAAAATGAGTCAGTATGTAACCTTAATTCAACCAGGATAAAAAAAATAACTCATTGAGATAAAAAAAATCTTGTACAAAAGTGACATGGAGAAGAAGCCACGACAATAAACACGCAACAGTTGACATATTCAAATTTATTTAAAATCAATGGCGGGCCATCAGGGCCAGCAAAACCATTTGTGCTTAAAATCAAAATCAGAATCACTTATGTTTTATTATAATTTTATCCATGAATATGTATTCAATTCCCAACAGTCTATTCTCTTCATTTTATAGCATCGCCTCCAATTGCAATTTTACGTTGGAGTTTCCATCCGATCAGATTTCAGCCGTCACATCGCGTAAATTGCCGCAAAGCCTTCAGCAATGAACAGCGCAGGTGCTCGGTAGATTCGAATCAATTTTGCTGTTGCTTTAACCAATCAGCTTGGCCGCTCCGAGCCCCCTAGCAGGCGTACAATAACGTCTGCATTTTCACTTCATTGGATTTGTTCAGAAAGCGCACTAGTCAGAGCTCACAAATCACATCTGTAGCAAAGTTGCGCAAACTCAAATATATTTGTTTGGATTTTATAGCGTTTTTTCCACAATGGCTGATGGAGGAGAAGAAATGGATTTGGTCGATTGCAGATGTTTTTGTGTTTTTTTTCCTGGTGCACAGAAATGCACAATTTGCCATCATTTTAAATGTCCAGGAAAACAGTAATACATGGAAAAAAGTGCACAAAAATGCGGGGAAATCCATTTTAGGAGGTTGATATCGCTGATTCTGCTGTATGTGGGAAGTGCAGCTGTGGCTACAATGAAAGGAGACGTGTTAAACTGTTGATTGGGATTCTCCTTCATTCTCACTGTATGAGATATGAGTCTGTAATGCAGTGCTCTGTTGTGCTGTGTTTCTCTATAATATTGGTTGTCTCTATAGCCATTGCATGGTAGTGATGGTATAACAAACTGGATCGATTCAGGTAGGACACCACTGAAGTCCTAGGTGTGAAATGCATCAATTGGTAATTGCATGTCATCCCGAGTACTCATTTAACTGGTCTTTAGACCAGTTTTGCACTGGTCTAAAATGTCAAAATGGATCCAGGGCCTGTAACATCTGATCACACCCTGAACGAGAGGCACCAAATCTAACATTCATACACTCATGTACAGCAAGGATTGCTTTACAATAGCCAATCCAAACACAAGCAGATTTTTCTGGAAGGTGAGCGTAAACCAGAGAACATCTAAACCTCTACACAGGCAGTAACCTGAGCTCAGGATGATTCCCAGGACCCTGGAACTGAGAGGCAGAAATGCTTACAAATCATTCATTATTGGTTGAATAGGTTTATTATTTGAAATATTCTGTTCAATTAAAACTCAAAAGCTTTGTATAGAGAATTGGACAGCAAATTTTGAAACCTTTTTTCACATAGGGGTACCAACAAATTTGTCCACATATGTCTGCACATACTGTATTCAAGATATCCCTCAAACATTTTTACATTATAGAGAAAGCTGGACATTCACATGGCATTTAGTAGACACCCCTAAATCCAGAGCGACTATAGGGTTAAGGACCTTGCTCAGGGGCCCAGGAGTGGCAGCTTGCTGAGTTTTGAACCCACGACCTCACGCCCAATGCATGTCCGATGGCCATATTATGATTTGTCCTGCTTAACATAAGCACCAGTTGTTTGTCTGGCACTTTAAGATGATCAAGAACATGAGCTTTTTCAGGCTTCAAGCCACACCCGTACATGACTGAGCAAAGAAATGTGAAGAAAGGGAGAGGGAGAACCTGAAGAACCAGCCTGATAAGAAAGAGAGAGAGAGAGAGAGAGAGAGAGAGAGAGAGAGAGAGAGAGAGAGAGAGAGAGAGAGAGAGAGGTCATTACAATGCAACAAGTCAATGCACGATCTGTTTTGTGTTCTGTTTCCTAACATATGAGAAGTCTGTTGGATAGAGAGTTGTCAAAGTTACACAAGGTATTGGATTTAAAATCACTGAGGAAAAAAAATATAAATAAATAAATAAATAAATAAATAAATAAATATATATATATATACAGTGCCCTCCACAATTATTGGCACCCCTGTTTAAGATGTGGTCGTGGACTTCTAAAAATTCTCCTTTTTTTTAAAACAACATAGAACCCAAATGCAAAAAAGAGAAAAATCCAACCTTTTATTTAAGTACATTACTTTGGTGGTAAAAAAATCACACATTTAGAAAAAAAAAAAAAACTTGAAATCATGTGTGCCACAATTATCGGCACCCCTGATGTTAATACTTTGTACAACCTCCTTTTGCCAACAAGACAGCACTTAATCTCCTCCTATAACATTTCACAAGATTGGAGAACACAGAGAGGGATTTTTGACCATTCTTCTTTGCACAATCTTTCTAGATCATCCAGTGTCCTGGGTCCTCTCTTATGCACTCTTCTCTTTAGCTCGCCCCACAGGTTTTCGATTAGGTTGAGGTCTGGGGACTGAGATGGCCATGGGAGGACCTTGAGTTTGTGACTGCTGAACCACTTTTGTGTAGATTTTGCCACATGTTTTGGATCATTATCCTGCTGAAAGACCCAATGACGACCCATCTTCAGCTTTCTGGCAGAGGCCATCAGGTTTTTATTTAAAATATCCTGGTACTTCAAAGCGTTCATAATGCCATGCACCCTAACAAGGTTCCCAGGGCCTTTGGAAGAGAAACAGGCCCACAGCATCACAGATCCTCCACCATACTTCACGGTGGGCATGAGGTGCTTTTCGGCATACTCATCTTTTGTTTTACGCCAGACCCACTTAGAGTGTTTGTTGCCAAAAAGCTCAATCTTAGTCTCATCTGACCAAAGCACACGATCCCAGTTGAAGTCCCAGTACCGCTTAGCAAACTCCAGACGTTTACGTTTGTGAGTGTTAGTGAGAAAAGGCTTTTTCCTTGCATGCCTCCCAAACAGCTTGTTGGCATGTAGAGAGCGTCTGATGGTTGTTTTGGAGACTCTGTGACCCCAAGATGCCACTCTTTGATGCAATTCTGTGACGGTGAGCTTGGGAAATTTTTTTACTTCTCTTACCATCCTCCTCACTGTGCGTTGTGGCAAGATAAACTTGGGACCTTTTCCAGCCTTGTTTGTCACTGTTCCAGTTGTTTTAAACTTCTTAATGATTCCTCTGACTGTAGATACCGGCAAGTTAAGGCGAGTGGCTATTTTCTTGTAGCCATTGCCTGACTTATGAAGGTCGACACACATCTGCCTTACTTGAATGGTGTGTTCTCTTGTCTTTGCCATGTTGACAAATGGGTAAGAGAATTAGGCCTCTGTGTCACGTCATATTTATACCCCAGGGAAACAGGAAATCATGAATTACTAATTAAAAGTCCCTAGATACCCTGAGCAACCTTAGCAACTACAGAAAAATATATAAAAAAAAAAAACCAATTAAATTTTTCAGAGGAATTGTTAGGGGTGCCAATAATTGTGGGACACATGATTTCAAGGTTTTTTTTTTTCTAAATGTATGATTTTTTTTTACCACCAAAGTAATGTACTTAAATAAAAGGTTGGATTTTTCTCTTTTTTTGCATTTGGGTTCTATGTTGTTTTAAAAAAAAGGAGAATTTTTAGAAGTCCACGACCACATCTTAAACAGGGGTGCCAATAATTGTGGAGGACACTGTATATGTACTTATATTAGTATTTATTTTTCATAAATTTGCTAAGTTTCAAACAAACGTTTTTCACGTTGTCTCAATTGGATATTGTTTGAAGAATCTTGAGGAAAATAATGAATTTAATCTGCTTTGGAACCGAAGCGTTCTAAAAACTGTATTTGAATAGACACATAGGATAATATTTCCTCAGATGCTCAATAGGTGGCAGTATACTGCACCACACGTCATTTTGTAAAAATTGTGGACATAAATGTGGATAATAAATATGGTAATTGTAGGTGATGAGCATTTGCATAAAAAATGACTATAATTATTTTTTTCAGGTTACACGACAACACCACCATTTAATGCGAAATGTCTTATTAGAGTCTGGATTTTTAAAAAGGTTTTTCTTCTAGTTTCAGAAAGTTTTTTGATTGGAATAACATTGGAATAAATTTAATTGAATAATAATATTTACTAGTTCTCTGTAAATCAATTAGTTATATATATATATATATATATATATTACTTCTATATTTTACTGATCATCTGGATGGTTGAATCGAGCATGTTGGAAATATTAGCATTAGATAACCTTTTTTTTTATAAGGCTGAGGGCAAAGAAAGAAAAAAACAGGATTGCGTAATCATGTTGTAGTAAATTTTCCTACCACTAGATGGAGATACAAACACAAGCAAATATGAAAGCCAACAGATGTTCGGTGGTGACGCACAGGTTTTACATCTGGATCCTGAACCCAAACAGACTGTGGGTTGAGAATTTTTACTGAAATGCTTGTTTTCTTGATAAGGCTAGATAGATGTTATGTCCCATTTTTTTGTCTCAGTAATAGCAATTTAACATATTTAATAAGGTGAAGGAACAAGTGAAGCAGTTCAAGGGTTCAACTTCACAGTTTGGGTTCAAATGCCATGAAAAGTTTCACATTCAAATGTCCATGTGAACAGTTGATAACCTTAGAAATGATAAAACTATGAATGAAAGTATATTCTGTCACTCAGATGAGGAGGGGGTCTGGTCTGGTGCCTCTCAAGTTTTCTTCCTTTCACCATCTCAGGAAGTGTTTTCCTGCCACACATTTTCAAAAGTATATTCAAAATCGATTTATTTCTGCATTTCAATTTTACATGTAGAGCACTTTTATCAATGGCAAGAAAATCTCCCTGAGATGGTATGAGGAAGAAAACTTGAGAAGCACCAGACGATAAAATTAAACCCATCCTCATCTGGGTGGCACCAAATTTACATTTGAGATGTAGAGTTTAGTAACATGGGCTTAAATGCAGAACTTATGCCACTTGTTGTCCTAAGCCAGGGGGTGTCCAATCTTTTCCACAAAGGGGTCGGTGTGTGGGTGCAGGTTAAATTGAATGATTTCCATTTCAATGATCCTGCCGTGATTTAGAACGAAATCCGTCCACATCCAGTGTGATAAATGACACATTCATCCTGTTCATCATGAGAAACGATCTATTTTCACTCTGAGGAAAAGGTTGCGCGATGTACAGCATTTCGATTCCTGAATGTGGGGTGTTGGTTTGCAGCTCAAAGCAGAAAACAAGGTTTGGGATCATTTCGAAATGGTGCCATGCGTCCTCCAGACCAAATCAAACATGCGTATGGTCTGCTGTGACCCCTAATGGGAGAAGCCGAAAGAAATTGTTTTTTTTATTGAGTAAATAATTCGGGTACAAATGATCTTTGTGCTTGTGATACACTATATCGCCAAAAGTACTGGGTCACCTGATCTTTCCTGCTTTATGTGGTTCTTTTCCAAACTGTTACCACAAAGCTGGAGGCACTCAAGCCGTCTTTAAAACTTGGAAACCAAAACCTGTTCCAGCATGGCGATGCCCCTGTGCACAAAGTGAGCTCCTTCATGCTTTGCATGCTTTGGAGAGGAAGATCTTGAGTGGCTCTAAACTCATCCTTACTAAACACCTTTGGGATGAATGTGAACACTGACTGCACCCCAGGTCTCCTCACCTACATCAGTACCTGCCTTTCATAACACCCTTGTGGCTGATGAACACAAATATCCATAAGCACACTCCAAAATGTAGTGGAACATCTTCCCAGAAGAGTGGAGGGAATCAGATTGGGACTAAATGTAGAATGCGATGCTCAAAAATCACATACCATACTTATGACCTGGTGTCCCAATACTTTTGGCAATATGGTGCGGTTTATAAGTGAATCTTCCCCATCATTGGTGCTGTAATGGGTTCCTATGACATGACATTTACTTGCCTATTTCCTTTAATAGCATGACCAGGGGTGCTGGTAAGGAAGGTAAGGAAGGGCAAAGGCAAAACTGGGTTACAGTAGACATCTGCATTCACACGCTGCAGAAGATTTAAAAGAAAAGTCGTTTTTTTTTCATATTTTTTTGCTTTGTATTGTTGATCCCTCCAATCAACCCATCTGACAGCGGCAGTAAATCATTGTCAGATGGTGAATGATACCTGGGTACCCTGCAGTCTTTTAGGGTGAGGCTGAATACGTTCCATCCGCTAATCTATAATTCATCTTTCAGAGGTTGTTTCTGCAAAGGGCCAGTGAATCAGGTCAAGGTTATCACCATGGAGACAAGGACTCCAGTAGCACCTCGTGTGCCAGGCTTGTGCTGAGCGAATAAGCATCTGCTCGTTGTCCTCGAATTCGTAATGCGTTACATTTTCGCCTGACCAAACCTTTAGCCGAGATTAGCGTGAGAGGTACAGTCTGTTGAAAGGTTGTTTTTGTTTCGGTATTTATTTAGTGTATTTTTATTTTAGTATACATAAATATATTCACATTTTAATTTCAAATTCACATTTTATTTGTCACATACACATTCATACAGAGTATGACTTTTTTTTTTTACGACTGTCCATGAAAAATGGAAATAGAATATTAGGATGAAAATAAATGTGAAATAAAATGTATTGTAAATAAAAATTAGCAGTTGAAGGTTATGGGCCTTGTTTAAGGGCCCAGCAGGGTTGGTGGTGTTGGGATTTAAACTTCAGATCTAAATTACAATGGGTTATTCACTGACAAATTCTCTCTGCAGTGTGACCTTCATGTAGTAATTTATGAAATTTTTAAACGTTTATTGTTTACATCTGTCTGGTTCCTTTCAAGATTTCTTCCTCATAACATCTAAGGGAGTTTTTCCTTGCCACAGTCGCCACGGCTGCTCATCAGGGATAAACACACACCATCAATCTTAACTGTTCAATTCTGTAAAGCTGCTTTCAGACAATGTCTGTTGTGAAAAGCGCTATAGAAATAAACTTGACTTGACTTGACATCTAATATGTTTTTATATATTTTCTTCTATATCTTAGTGTAATGTTCTGTACATCATGGCTTTAAAATGTTATGAGGAATTGTTTTATTAGTACCCGGTGTCGTCATCTGACTTATATACAATATATCTATTGTATAGGAAAACGGTAGCGTTCTGTAAATCAATATGCTTCAAATAAACCTAATAAGTTTTGAGGGATCTGAATTCCCCAGAAGACAATGAGCTCTGCATATACAACGCAAAATCCTTGTTAAAATAATACAATTATCTGTAATTGTTTGGATGCTGTATTTATAAGCCTTCCAAGCAGCAGGCAGCACTAAGCTGCTTTGCTCTAATAATCACATTGCCATGCGTCTCACAAACACAGATCCGGTGTTCTCAGTAAGAGTGTGCTGGTTAATGTCTCGGTGACTTGTCCTTGTGAAGAGGTCACTGAGCTGGAGTGATTCCACACAGACCATTTGGCAAAGAAATCCGGATTTATGCGAGGAATTGATGGCGTCTGGACACAATATTAAATCACAGCAAGCAACAGCAACTTTCGTTTTTTTTGGCAAAGATAATCTAGGACTATATAAAAAAATAAGAATGTTGAATAGAGTCATTCAAAATGTATATATATTTATATTAAATATTTTATATTTTAGAATTATCCATGAACAAGACTGCTGCAATCTTTTCACAACCTCTTCTGAGACTAATTATGAGTAAAAGAAGAGGATATGAGAGGAACCAGCTGTCACTCAAAAAGGATAAAAATCAACACTTAAACTGCTCTACATTCCTAAACCTCATGCAAACATTCACTTTATCAGAGGAAAAAATCTATTCAAATGGATCTCTTTTTGTCAGTAATTCTGCTTGTCATGTTTAAAGAAAAAACAGTTGTGCCTAAATTTAAGAAAGCCATGATGGTCAGGGTAGTGGGCTGCAAAACAAAAGGTCATGGGTTTAAATCCCACCACCACCAAGCTGCTGTCCTTTTTTTTTGGCCCTTGAGTGTGGTCCTTAATCCTCAATTGCCGTGGTCCTCAATCCTCAACTGAAATAATGATATGCTGCTTTGCAATAAAAGCATCTGGCAAATGGCATAAATGTACCTGATAATAAAAATGCTTTTCTGCAGGTGGATCAAACCTACGAATTTCACAGTAAACCAGGACGATTAGCGAAATTTCATCGGGAAAGAAATTGAATCTGAAGTGTAAAAAAAAAACATGAAGCCAAAGCAACTCAAGACTCAAGAGGCGCTCGCACGGCAATCTATTGACTTTGTTTATAAAGGATTTTGAAATTCAGTGCTCAATTCATGACAGGAAATGAAGATGTTTTGCCAAGAAGACAAAAATTCAACCATATCCAATATACTGTAACAGGAGGTACAGCGTGATTGACATCATACAGTACTGTTCCTGTAATCATAGCATCCTGCAAGCTATCATTAGGCTTCCTGGTCAGTTGAATCTATTTCTAGTGGAATGACTTTTCTTCAATGCTTGTATAGAGAATTGTTATATTTCTCCGTGAAAGAGTGCCATGCAGCATGCCACGTGTAGAGTATATTTCGAATCTGTGCATCAGCCTTCATTGATCTTCATCCGAACGCTGATTAGTTGAGGTGAACTGTCATTCAATTTAATTCTCTTTGTATTGCATTTGCAACAATAAACATGGTCCCAAAGCAGCTTTACAGAGATAATTAGCTGATGAGCCCTGACTCTTATCACATGATTCAGAGACGTCTAGCCTCAAGTACAGCGCAAGTTCAAACTATATCCAGCTATTGTTGTTGCCATCTCCATTTTAATTCCATTTCAATCAGCTTCATTGGCGTGAGTGTTACAGCACAAATGGCAAAGCAATATCTCTATATCTATTTGTAGAAATGAGAATAATTGTGAAAGGAGATGAATTAATTTAGTACATGTAGTAGAGCAGCGTTGTATTTTAGTATATGTGGGTTGAGGTTCAGGGTTCCTGCTCAGCTCTTGGTCCTGCAAGGTGTCATGGAGATGGAAGTTCAGAATCTTTGATAAAATGTAGGCGGTAGGTTCAAGTCCCATGCCTTGAGCGAAGTTAACCTACGATTAAATGAAATGAGATAGAAATTAAGTTGTAAGTTGCTTCTAAACAGTAGGTCGTGAGCTCAAGTCCTACTAATGCTAAAATGTCACTGCTGGGCCCTCGAACAAGGCCCTTAACCCCTTAACTACTATAAATGAGATAATTACAGTATAAGTTGCTCTGGATAAGGGCAAATACAGAGGACAAATGAGAGGAAGTGCAGTGCAAAGTGAGACGTTTTAGGGGTGTAACGGTACACAAAATCACGGTTTGGTACCGTGAAAAAAATGCAAAATCGTCAAATTGCTCGTCGTCTTTTTATTAAAGTCGTTAATTATTAACCTTTTTGAGCTCATCAGCAGTTCGTTTTTTTTAATTTTTATTTTTACAATTTTTAATAAAACTCCTGCTTGGTTTGAATTTCCAATGAAATATCTAAAAATAAAATAGAATTAAATCGAATTTACAATTCAACAAATGGAAAAAATGAATCGTTTACATTTGTTAGACCTGATTTGGCTAATCCAGATGCGTATTTAAGTGCGTGCGTGATTTGGACATTTAATTCGTTTTCTAACAATCTATTCCGTTTAACTGTTCGGTGTACGAATACGTGTAGCGTCACACCCCTGAATCATTTACATTTATGCCATTTGGCAGATGCCCTTAACAAGAGAGACTTACAACTGAGCAGTTGAAGGTTATGGGCCTTGTTTAAGGGCCCAGCAGGGTTGGTGGTGTTGGGATTTAAACTTCAGATCTAAATTACAATGGGTTATTCACTGACCAATTCTCTCGACATAAACCCAAAACACAGACCTTTTACTTTCTAAGGTCGTTTCTCGGGTATTGCATCAACTGGAGTAAAAGACAGAGAGAAAAAGTGAGTTTTGGAATGTTTTTTTAATCAGATGCTAATAGGACGTGCTGGACATGGACCATTTTCAATACCAGTGACCTATTTCTTTTCCAAATACTCTATTGTCTGAGATAAAATCATCCCATTGCATCTTGCAGAGTGGAATACGTTTTGCGATGGTGTAATGGCGGTGTAATGACTTGGTTAATGCATTTACATTTCCCACAATGATGTACACACGATCGAATAGGACGTCCCTGGGAAATGTAGCATTTGGCAGACCCCGTTTGTGGTGCTGAGATTTGTACTAACAGCCTTCTGAACCAAAGTTCAATGCTTTAACCAACCAGGCTTCCACCTCCAATGCATTGATAGTGTCTGTATTTTGTGTATCTGAAATATATCAGGTGCAAAGATAATTTGCATTTTTTTTTTTCTTCACTTTCTGAACTGAACCTGAAATGCCAGCTGAAAAATTGCAGCGTTGGACCATCACACGTTGGACATGTGCAATGTCAAATGTTCCTTATTTTATATAATTTCTTCCCTCATATTGTCTAAGCATGCTTCCAGGATTGTTTTTTTTTAATGCTTTCTTCGACTTGCTTCATCTTCCTTTGTCCAATTCACTAAGCACTGCTATGACAACCGCACATTCTCCCTTGTTTACCCAGCAACAGCCCATTCCCCTGGTGAGCGTGACTCACTACCTTTAGTCTATGAAAGAGTAAAATGACTCCTGCATCACGGAACCTTGAACTGTCTCTCCCCGCTGATGCCCATGTTCACAGAGATGTCAGACATGTGCTTGTTCCAGGTGGGGAAAGTGAGAAGAGAGATACCTCAGTGACTTTATTAGCGACATGAAATCGCCGTTTTCTACAGGGAGAAATTTTCAATTCGGGAGATATGAATCAAGGAGTTTCCAGGGCCGATTTGAAAACTGAGCAGGATGATGAAAGGCAAACGGCGTGACCGCAAAGCTCTTCTTCTTCAGCAACTTTCCTTTGAAATTATCCTGCGTTTAGTGTCTGTCGATTGTGGACACATTAGTCTGTGGGAATATCCTTTAGAGATTTCGCTTGGAATAAGGAGATAAGTAAAAATTAAGAATGGGTTGAATCACGACTCATAGAAAGCCACTGATGTCTAATGACTTCCATACTTACCTCCTTCATCCACTCTGCTGAGAAGCTGAGAAGCTGATTGGCTGTGATCCTCCACCCCTACAGGACCTGTACACTTCCAGGACCCTGAAGCAGGCAGCTAAGATTGTGGACTTCTTACCTTGGAGAAAAACCTTTTGAGTCACTCCACTCCCACAGAAACAGCTTCCTCCCATCCACAACGGACCTTATCGACAAAAACCCACCATTGTCTCTGATCCAAAGTCCAAGGGATTGGACTTTGAATGGGAAGGTTTTGGCCCCAGTGGGGCCCTTGAGCAAGGCCCTTAACCCTTACCTGCCCAGTTGTAAGTCGCCGTCATTTGACTAAAAATGCGTTGTTCTCGAAAGCCTCCATTTTCACGTGAAAAACTTCGCTTTCAAATAAACTTATTTGGAAATCGTATCATTTTCACTGCCTCACTTTAAAACCCCTCCACATAATGATATACTCGATTCTTTTTATTTATTTTTTTCTTATCATTTATAGTTGTTCATATGTTTATAGAAACAGAGCACCATGACAAATTCCTTGTTCATGCATCTCATGATACTTCTGACTTTCTGGAGCGTTCTGGTGAGGAAACCAAGCTGTCAATCCGGTCCTGTGTCCTCCGGACAGGCTAGCATTGTGGCCACGCTGCTGATATCCTTTCCATCCAAGCTGTGTATGAGATCCTAAGGAGCGATGTGCGCTAACACCTTCCACCCAGGCCGCACATCACACAGGGGCTTATTGTTCCTGGCTGGGCATGTGACCATGACAGTAATGCAAATGAGATGCCTTAGTTTGACCTTTCAGAGAACTCTACATATATACATTGATGTGAAAAAAAGTCCTCTGGATTTCAAATATGGAAATGTCTGATAAAAGTATACACACTGTACAGTTGGATGTTATAGTATAGGAAGTGTAAAATCAAGAGCTTCCTTCTTCCATCTCTATTCTGCAAGATTGGACAGTCAGCTGGACAGAGAGCTTTTTGAAAGAAAGGGAGGGTGTGTGAGAGTGACAGTGAGAGGCAGAGAGAGAGAGAGAGAGAGAGAGAGAGAGAGAGAGAGTGAGGGATGAGGTGAGATGAAAGAAAGTGGCAGAGGAATGAAAAAACATGGAGAACGTTTTGTTCTGTACCACAATAAAGCACGATTACGACACGCAGTTTAAACCAAAAACAATGAAAGAAGAAAAAAAGGAACTCGGAACACGGAATGTTTCTTTCGTCACTCAATATCAATCCATCTCTCAGACGTCCTCAATAAGGCAGAAGAGGTGACAGGAAATCAACAGGTTTAATCAATAAAAAGAAATATGCGCTCTGGTCGAAAGATTTATTTTTCTATGTGTTTTTTGAACAAAGGGGATTGTGTTCATCGGAAATTGTACGGTTAAGCTAGAGGAAGATCAATGGGACTTTATTGTGTTGCAAGGATTTTTTATATTTCTGTGCCAATTAAAAATGACAAGAAAAAAAATTGCATTTAAAATGACACTTTTTTCTTTCTTTTCCTTTCACTTCTTCCTTACACTCTTAAAATAAAGATTCTTAAATGTTTTTTTTTTTTAAGGAGTATGCTTCTGGGAAGAAACTTTAACACCCAAGAAACCAATAGACACTTTGTTGAAAAAGGTTCTTAAGGCCATGTTCACACTAATATGAGTTAAACATGCTCATAAGGTTACAGTGACCACTGTTCTTGCTCCTCTCCCCTCCGTGGATCTTCCCACATCGTCCTGGTCTGCCTCTGGATAGTGTTCTCTTCGACTGGAGGCCACTCTGTGCAGCTTGGGACGGTTTCTCATCAACGCCTTGGGGGTTCCCATAAAATTCCGGAGTATGAACGGGCACTTTGAGGATGGATTTGGACTGTAGTTAATGTCAACAGTCTGCTACATTGACTCAGGACTTCTTTTTCGCTTCTGGGTCGAAGCGTCTTACGATTTGCGCATACGCAGTACAGGAACGTGAAAGTTTTCAGAAGTTTCGGTGTGGATTCGGTGTGCAACTTTTTAGACTTTATTCAAAACGTAGACGAAAATGCCGTTTTCGAATTTATCCGGATTAGTGTAGATGTAGACTCGGACTAGTTCTTCAAAGGTTCATCGTCTGATTGTATACACTATAGTGACATAGGTTTGTGGAGACTCCAAATATTTCTTTGTGTTTTTTGAACATTCCACAGTCCCGATTTGCTGCTATAATAAGCTCCACTTTTCTAAGAAGATGTTTCACTAGATTTTTGGGAGATTTGTGCTCATTCATATACAAGGGTGTTAGTACAGAAGTATATTTGTATATTCATGGATCTGGCTTTGCTGGCACAGGTTTGGGTCTCCTATTTCAAGTGAGGAAAAAAATATCATGCTACAGCATCCAAAGACATCTTATACCTCCAGCTTTGTGGTAGAACCACATATGGCTGGAAAAGTCAGGAGTTCCAATACTTTTATCCATAAAGTGTATAATATTACTGTATATAAAGCAGTTCACTAAACTGAACTGAATATCCAGATACAGAACTGACTGTATTACAATTAAATCAATTAATAATTTCACGTTAATAAGATTGCGTTCAAATCCCAGCACCTCCAAGCTGTCGCTCTGGATCATCCGTCTCCATACCCCCCTGTCCTCTACATCTGCCTCTTTCAAACCAACTACCTGCATGTCTTCCCTCACCACATCTATGAACCTCCTCCTTGGTCTTCCTCTTTCCCTTCATTCTGGTGTCTCCATCCTCAGCATTCTCCTACTGATATACACCATGTTCCTCCTCTGCACATGTCCAAACCATCTCAATCTCACCTCCCTCACCTTGTCTCCAAAACGTCCAACATGCGCTGTCTCTCTAATAAACTTATCTCTAATTCTGTCCATCGTCGTCACTCCCAACATAAACCTCAACATCTTCAGCTCTGCTACCTCCAGCTCCACCTCCTGTCTTTTACTCAATGCCACTGTCTCTAAACCATACAACATCTCAGGTCTCACCGCAGTCCTATAAACTTTACCCTTCAATCTTACTGATACTCTTCTATCACAAATCACTCCTGCTATCACTCTTCTCCAGCCACTCCACCCTGCCTGCACTCTTTTCTTCACTTCTGTAACAAATAACAGTTAGGACATTCAATTGATTTGAATTCATATTGGCATTTAACAGTGGATATTGTCACAGAGCAGCTTTACACAGATTATAAATAGATTATAGAGTTCTTATAGAGTAAAGAAGAAGTTTAGTGCCTATACGTTTGTTTCTTGTAATAATAATGAGCAAGCCAGTGGCGAGTATGGCAAGGAAAATCTCCCTGAGATGGTAATGAAAAAGAAACCTTAAGAGGAACCAGACTTAAAAGGAAACCCGTCCTCGTCCTCAACGAATGGCCATTCTTTACAGTTCCATCATTATTGAAATGTACTGTTCAGTGATTCGTGCAAAACTGTTCATGCAGCCTGTGGTCCTGAGCCATTATAGAAGACTGTTTATATTCATTTATTTAAAAAAAATCCATCCTCAAGCCTTGAGCTGCTCAGTACCTTCATGGAGCGTTTTCTTTTGGAGCCGTCCTTAATCTTAAAAATGGTTCTTCTACGGATTCGCTTTGAATACCTCGTTTAGGTTCTTCCTGCCACCTGATTGGTTATTTTTAAAAATGTAATTTGCAATCAAAATGAAAAAGATTCGCCACCGACATGTTCCAGCAATCTCTCTGGCTTTTGAAAGTGCTAAAGAATAATATTGCAATAGTGCTACAGAACAATATATGGATCAGAACCACTTTATTTGCAGTGAATCGCATACATGATGTGGTCCTGTGGTCCACAATGTGCAAGTTGGCATTTGTATCACAATACGTCGTTTTTAACATATATGTAAAAATGTTTATTTAAATCTAATTATTAGTAGATGAGCTATACTTTTTATTAGATTTCTCCTCGCTAAACCGTTTCTCGATCGCGTTCTCTCAACACCGCTGCAGCTATGCGAATATAACACATCGCATCACTACAGAGACCGAAGGCGTGTCCCGAGAGTCACATAGATTACAGATTAACATAGCAGAGGTAGAGCTGCATCTCCCTCTAGACAGAACGGAAAAAGAACGTCGGGTTTTCTTTCATCGGTTTGTGAAAGGGCCACACGTTAGAGGTCAGAAGACACTTAAGTAAAAAATGATTTGCTGTCTGTTTGAAGCAAAGAAATAAAACGATTTGTACCATATCGAATTGCATAACATCAAATGTCGAATCGAATTCGGATCGCATCGTATCGGTAGCCGCTTCTTTTCATGTATCGTACCATTGACTATACATCAAGATGTTATCTCAGTTATGGAGATGCACATTCCTAGGATATACGTGCATGTTTTATTTATGTGGTATCTGTCGAAGGCTCCATCAAGGTTGTCAGAGAGAAGGCTGTGAGCTGCTGCCTTCTAAGAATGTACACTATAAGAGAAAACCTTCTATCCGAACAGGGACTGTATAGAATCCAGCAATAGAGCCTTTGTTGTGCAGACGGAGCTGCAGAGACAGTGAGTGGGCGCATTACAGGTTCAGTGTTGCATTGCCTACATGTTCAGATGTTTCTTATTAGTCAGAAAGAGGATGTATGAATGTATGGATGAATACTGTATGAATACATCTTTATTTGCTGCAGTAGTCATGGGAAGGGAACTTTCATTATTAGTTGTTGGAGTTTGTGTGTACAAGGAAACAAACATGAGGAATGTTTCGAAGGAACAACTCCGGATATTAGATGTGTTTCTCAACCAGATCTTCCATTTCCCAAAGTGCTATTTGAAATGTATCGTATAAGTAAAAATGGAGAAAATCACATTCGAAACCATTGAACTGAGAGATGTCTGCTAATCAAATTACAGGGAAACTAAATGACCACCAATTCTGAAAGAAACTGGTTTTCACAATGCACCAGCAGAAATCAACGTCTGTCTCATTACCTGAGGTAAAAGTCATTCGTAATATTTTTGCTGCATTTAGCAGACGCCCTTAATCCAAAGTGACTTTCAATTAGCTCATTCATACAACTGAGTATTTGAGGGTTAAGGGTCATGTTTAAGGGTTTCAAGATTCAAGATTCAAAATGTCTATTGTTGGTCGCAAACATAGTTATATGTAGAATGTACGAACCCTGATTACCATCTATAACCCTTGCATTACCTGATTACCCTAGCATTACTATTTTGACCCCTGTAAACAGCAATTGTGTTCTGAACCTCACAGGACTGTATATTATATCCTGTCTACATCCATTCAGCTGCCAAATCAGACATCGAGAGGTTAAAGCGGACAGTCAGGACGGCTGAGAGGATTATCAGTGTGTGTCCCCTGCCCAACCTCCAAGATCTTCACACCTCCAGAGTGAGGAAAAGGGCTAAGAGAATCACTTTGGACCCCACACACAGAGCCCCTTCTCTTCAAACTGTTGCCTTCCAATCGGCGCTACAGATCGCCGTCCACCAGAACAGCCAGGCACAAAATCAGTTGAACTATTTAAATATTTATAACTATACATTGTTTATCATAACTGACACTTTTATACATAGAATCCGAATGACACAAGGAACTATAAATATAAAATATAAGAAAATATAATATAAAGTGGTATTTAAAATAATAGTGAAGATAGATTTATATGGGCAAAAGGAAAGTACAAAATGAAATGTAATGAGGTATAACAAACCAAAAACTGTAACAGTGACAATGGCTATTTCAGTTGAAAAGATTTTAAATATTAAAGTATAAATTTAAGTATAAGCTTTGTGGAAATGAAGAATGAACCCAAGGACTGTATGATTGAAGAGAGGCCTTTGCATAAGAGACGTTTGGGTTAGTTGAAATGGACATTAAAATGTCTGATAGTCTGTAAATAGAACCCTTTAATCAGAAGTCCAACATCTTAACCACTGAGCTATGCCTCCAAACTATAAGCATCACCATCATCTAAGCCAACACTGCTGGAGAAGTGATTTATTTAGACAATTTGTGTGGTGAAATGCCTTGGTATGTCAAATATCTGATTATCTGGGAGTCTCAGTGCATAGTGTAAAATCTTTTCATTGATATCAGTGGTGGGATGAAGTACACAAACCATTTACTTGAGTTAAAGTACAGATACACTAATAAGAGCATTACTCCATTAAAAGTAAATGTGCTTCCTTCAAACTTTCACTTGAGTAAAAGTACAAAAGTATTATACGATGTACTATTATTTATTACGGCTATAATGTTTCTATCATTATTGTCGAAAGGCTGTTGCTTAATCAACTCAGTTTAAGTGAAAAGACTCCTAAATAATATAACGATATTTATGAGTCAAACACCGATCGAAAAAAATCAGTGATTTCAGATCTATTAAAATGATCACAAGCCCAATAAGTTCTACTACTTGTGGCGAGTTCGAGTTTCTTCCATCATCTATTCCTCTCTAAAAGTTCCTGTTAAACTGATGCTGAACTGTATGTCGGTGCTGAGTGGATACACCAATCGCCGATCAAAACGAGTTGAAAACGGAGGTTGTGCTCCACCCCGATTAGTGGATTTGAAAAATAGCTTCTTTCCCATGGCTGTTTCTGACTGAACAGCTGATATGGTGTTAACAATCACCACTGCACTGTCACTTTTCTGCTGTGTTTTGCACTATTTTGCAACACTTTAAAATCATGCATCCTTGCACCACCCAAAACTATCATTACACTTCTGTATGTCCATCCATATTTATTCTGTTTATATATATATATATATATATATATATATATATATATATATATATATATATATATATATATATAGATGTATATATTCATAATGACATTCCTTTTGTACAGCTATATCTGTCATACCACTTCATACTGTATCATACTTATATAAAAACAGGGACCCGATCAGGTGTGACGTCAGTTCCTGTTTCCTGTTGTTGAACTGTTCACCGGGAATTTTGTTTGTATCGGCGGTTAAAATTTTTTACAGTCCGTTTTTTCTCGCTTTTCTCGCTTTAAAATATCAAAATATCGTGTTGATCTCCTGCATCCTTCACTTTCCGTTGGCTCCGTCTCGACTATTTTTGCTGTCGGAAGAGCGCTTTTTTCCCTGTTTGAGGGTTTGAAAGCAGTGAGCGGAGGACACTCACCAGAACTACGAACACACACTACAGTAAACACATTAAGGTACGTAATTTCTCTATTATGGCGAACATCCAGTTTACTCAGTGTGTGAAGTGTGACATGTTTAGTCAGTCTTTCTCCGTTGTTAGCGATAATTTTATCTGTGAGAAATGTAAGCTAGTTTGCTCTTTGACGGAGAAGATCTTAGCATTAGAGGAGCGCATCCAGAGTCTAGAGAGAAGTAGTGAGTGTGAGAGCAGTCCAGGTTCTGCAGGGGAAAGTCTGGATGCCCTAGGTGAAGGTAATATTCCCCCGACTCCGGCATTAGAGCCCTCTAATGCCGGAGCAGCGGGGCGAATGGGTGACGACTCGGCGGCATACTCGCAAAGCCAAAGCTAACGCTAAGGCTTGCCCACGGGAGCACCACTCCTCTCCGCTTCGCGTGTCCAACAGGTTTGCTCTCCTCAGTGAACCACCCGCTGAGAAACCTGAAAGAGCTCTGGTTGTAGGAGACTCCATTCTGAGGCACGTGAAATTAGCTAGACCTTTAGGGGCACCAGCAGCACAGGTTATGTGTATACCGGGAGCCAGGGCGCCGGACATAGCAGGTCAGCTTAGATTCTTAGGAAAGCACAGGTTCTCTAAGATAGTTTTTCACACAGGAGCTAATGATATACGCCTTCGACAGTCAGAGGTTACTAAGAGTAATATTATAGAGGTGTGTAAATTAGCAAAGGCAATGTCCGATGCTGTAATATGCTCTGGCCCCATCCCAATGCGACGTGGTGATGTAGCCTACAGCAGGTTATGGTCGCTGAACTGCTGGATGTCTGAGTGGTGCTCCAAAAATAATGTGGGCTTCATTAATAATTGGAGCATTTTTGAGGGCAAGTCTGGCCTGTTAGGGCGGGACGGTATCCATCCCACCCGGGAAGGTGCTGCTCTCATTTCTTGTAGTATAGGTCATAGTCTCAGAACAGCACTAGTTAACAAGTGACTGTCTAGAGCCAAGGCCAGGGAGCAGACAGACAGGCTAAACTGACTGTCTGGTAGCTGCACAGTCGTCACTCAGGATCCACCATATTGAGACTGTGTCTGTCCCCCGAGCAAAACCAAAATATAGGAATAATCAGAAAGTCTGTTTAAGTAACCTGATTAACATTTAATTAAATAGGACTGAACGCACAGCCAGCACTTCTGATCTAAAAATAGGATTGTTGAATATTAGATCTCTCACGCCAAAAGCGCTTACTATAAACGAAATTATTACCGACCAGGAGTTTAATATAATGTGTTTGACAGAAACATGGATTAGATCGAATGAATATGTAGCATTAAATGAGGCGAGTCCTCCTGGGTATAGCTACATACACCAACCCCGTCTAAATGGCAGAGGAGGTGGAGTAGCAGCTATTTATAATAATAATCTAAACGTCACACAAAAGACTAAACAAAAATGTAAAACATTTGAAATTCTTTACACCAACATAAAATATTCAGTGTCCGAAAGCAGGTCAAGCCAGTTAATTCCACTAATTATTATTTATAGACCCCCAGGGCCTTACTCTGATTTTCTGATAGAATTTGCAGATTTCATTACAAATTTAGCTACTTCTTTAGATAAAGCATTAATTGTTGGTGACTTTAATATTCATTTTTATAATCAGGAAGACTCCTTAAGAGCAGCAGTTGTGTTCATTCTAGATTCAGTTGGAATTAATCAGAATGTTATAGGACCCACTCATAGTGGTGGACACACTCTCGATTTGTTGTTAACATTTGGATTAAACATAAAAAACGTAGTCATAATTCCACAGTCTGAAGCTATTTCAGACCATTATCTAATCTCGTTTAAAATTTGCCTAAGTCATTGCATTTCTACCTCACCACGTTACCGTGTTAAGCGTACTTTCACGTCAGCTACAGCAGCGCGTTTTATTAATAATCTTCCCGAAATTACGATATTAGATAGATCTCCATCAGACCCCGCAGAGCTCGACTGGGCCACTGAACATCTAGAAACAACGTTACGTTACACTCTAGATGATGTAGCTCCCCTTAAGACCAAAATGATCAGGGAGAAAAAATTAGCACAGTGGTATAATGATCATACGCGCACCTTAAAACAGACCACTCGAAAATTAGAACGTAAATGGCGTCAAACAAAATTAACAGTATTTTAAATAGCATGGAAGGAGAGCCTCTTAAATTATAGAAAATCTCTTAGTGCTGCTAGATCAGCATATTTCTCCACCCTCATAGACAATAACAAACATAATCCTAGATTTTTATTCAGCACGGTAGCAAAATTAACAGGGAATAAAAGCACTGCACTAACATGCACACCATCATTAGGTAGTAATGATTTCATGAACTTTTTTAATAATAAAATTGAAAACATCAGGCAAGAAATCCAGACGTTTAATATAAATCCAAATTATTTTACAAGTAACCCTGTAGACAGCAGTGTAATTATAGCAGACAATCAACTACAAAGCTTCACTCCTATTCATGAGAATGACTTAATTTCATTAATCTCCTCATCAAAACCATCAACCTGCATTCTCGATCCTTTGGCTACAAGTTTCTTTAAACAGATAGCTCCAGAGGTAATTGAACCTGTTTTAAAAATAATTAGCAGCAGTTATGCTCACACCTACTTATGAATAACATTTTTGAAATGTATCAGTCAGGATTTCGGCCTCATCATAGCACAGAGACGGCACTAGTTAAGGTGGTAAATGACCTGTTATTGGCCTCTGATCAGGGTTTTGTCTCCTTACTTGTTTTGCTCAACCTTAGTGCAGCCTTTGACACCATTGATCACACTATACTGCTTGCTAGACTTGAGAACGTTGTAGGAATAAAGGGAACAGCTCTCTCTTGGCTCAGGTCTTATTTGACTGATCGCTATCAGTTTGTTGATGTAAATGGTGAGTTCTCCACACTCTATGAGGTAAAGTTTGGTGTTCCTCAAGGATCTGTCTTAGGCCCACTGCTTTTCTCTGTATATATGCTGCCTCTTGGTGAAATCATTCATAAACATGGGATTTGCTTCTATTGCTATGCTGATGACACACAGCTGTATATTTCAGCAAAGCCAGATGAGCGAGATCAGCTAAACAGTGTTGAGGAGTGTGTAAAGGACATTAGACAGTGGATGCTTAATAACTTTCTTCTGCTCAACTCAGATAAGACGGAAGTACTTTTACTAGGACCACATGCAGCTAGAAGTAAACTTTCCGATTACGTAGCATCTCTAGATTGTGTTTCTGTTTCAGCATGTACGGCTGTCAAAGACCTTGGTGTGATTATTGACCCGAGTCTTTCCTTTGAGTCTCACGTGAATAATATTACCAGGATTGCCTTCTTTCACCTTAGAAATATTGCTTAAATTAGAAATATGATGTTGTTACAGGATGCAGAAAAACTAGTTCATGCCTTTGTTACTTCTAGATTAGACTACTGTAACGCTTTACTGTCTGGGTGTGCGAGTAAGTGCATAAATAAGCTTCAGTTAGTTCAGAATGCAGCAGCAAGAGTCCTCACCAGATCTAGGAAATACGACCACATCACCCCTGTTTTAATCAGTCTACACTGGCTCCCAATCAAATCTCGCATTGATTATAAAACATTACTACTGACGTATAAAGCACTTAACGGTCTCGCACCGCAGTATCTGAGTGAACTTCTGAACCAGTATGATCTTCCACGTCTACTTAGATCAAAAGGTGCTGGCTATCTGTTGGTTCCTCAAATAATGAAGACTACAGCAGGGGGCAGATCTTTCTCTTATAAAGCCCCACAGTTATGGAACAGCCTTCCAACCAGTGTTCGGGACTCAGACACAGTCTCAGTGTTCAAGTCGAGGTTGGAAACTTATTTATTTAGTCAAGCCTTTTATCATTAGGTTTTTCTTAGGTAAAGGCTCAGATCTGGAGGGAGCATGGATATAGAGTGTTTGGTGAACTGGTATATTTGTATGCTGTCGTCCCCTCACATTCACACGTTCACTCGGGTTTGTTGACGGTGGTGTGGTGGGTCGTCTCTTATCCCAGAGATCCCTCATGTCTGTGTTACCTTCTGGTTCTCCCTTTTAGTTATGCTGCCATAGCGAGTCTTGCCGGAGTCCAAACTGCACAGTGACATTAACTTTCATACACTAATAGTTACACTTAATAATCCATATCCTTCTCTTCCCATCACCCTCTCTCTCTCTCTCTCTCTCTCTCTCTCTCTCTCTCTCTCTCTCTCTCTCGATCGAGTTAAACATGCTCCTGAGGTTCCAGTGACCACTGTTCCTGCCCCTCTCCCCTCCGTGGATCTTCACACTTCTGTGCAGCTTGGGACGGTCTCTCATCAACACCTTGGGTGGTTCCATGTAATTCCGGAGTAGAACGGGTGCTTTGAGGACGGATTGGACTGTAGTTGGTTTCGGCGGTCTGCTGCACTGACTCGGGAGTGCAGTTTGCTTCTGATCGTCATCACTGAACCCCGCAACATTGTATATCTGCTTCAAATGGACATTTGGTGCAACCCAGATGAGGATGGGTTCCCTCTTGAGTCTGGTTCCTCTCAAGGTTTCTTCCTTATGCCATCTCGGGGAGTTTTTCCTTGCCACAGTTGCTCATCAGGGACAAACATACTTACAAAGAACATATTTACGTTTAATCACCACATTATCTGTGTAAAGCTGCTTTGAGACAATGTTCATTGTTAAAAGCGCTATACAAATAAAAATGAATTGAATTGAATTGAAAAACCACACTATATATACCCTTATTCGGTTATATGTACATATACTACACCTTCTGTATAACCTCATACCCTTATTTATTACACTGCCACTGTAAATAAGCTCTCTATGCACTTCTGGTTAGATGCTAACTGCACAATGACAATAAAGTTGAATCTAATCTAATCTAAAAAATCTTAAGTTTGTATCCGCTCCTAAAAAAAAGCAAAGACTGAGTAAAAAAGATATTTGACTTTGAAATTTAGTGAAGTTAAAGTAAAAGACTTCCCAAATGGAAATACTTCCCTAAAGTACAGATACCTGAAAAAGCTATTTAATTAACGAATTACATTTACTTCCCTACAGTCCAAAACTGATGAATACACAGTAAAAATGTACACGCTAATTCCCATTTTTATCTGATTACTTAGATAGCTTAGATAAAGTTAAGGTTTTAGACTTTAATCTTCAGGCAGATCGCTTGCGTTTGCTAAGCAGGTTTTATTCATGTATTATTTTTGCAAAATAAATTAATTGTTTTGCATTGTTTTGGGGGGAAATATAGCATTTACCATACAATTGTAAATTGGCTAAATGTATTATTGGCTGAAAAATTTTTTTGGCCTGTTTTTGCAGAATTCAACCACAGGGGATCGGACAGGTTTTCTGAGACTGCTTCACACATGGCCTAGACTACATGGTGAGTTGTGCTATTTGTGCTGAGCCTGTTTTTTCCCAGCCAATTCGGAAAGCTTGGGGTTTATTTTTGAGATATCAATAGCATTCAGCCTTGCTTTTCATGCTTTGAGGAAAATGTATTGTTCTGTAAGCTGTCAGTTCAGACGAAGCTTATAAATGGATGCATTGGGCAGGAGGGGTGTGAAGATGGGCTCCATGATCAAAACAAAAATAAAGAAAAAAATTTATGTATTTTTGCATTAAGGTGCTTGAGGTGAATTTCTCAGCTTCTAAACTTGCTGCCATAATGTGCAGGATTAAATTTAGGATTTTTCTTTTCCTTTTAAGGGCTGTAGCCTGCATGGTATTACGACACCGTGGGGTTTTATGCACTCTTAATGAAGAGGCATCGATTTAACCTTTAAACGGGAGCGTTATAAAAACAGCTAAGCCGCGCTAATGGGTAATTATGCTAATATTTGGAAAGAGTTATGCTAATAAAGTTCTTTTAAAAGTCACCAGTTCAAGCTAGGTGAAAGCATTTGTATGTAGAATCCTGATAACATTTTTTAAAAATAAATCAGTCGCCATTTTATTATCCGGCATGAGTATGGATCTACCATGCGCCAATTTCCAAGCACAAAGATACTCCCAATGTCAAGTGCATGAGTAAGTGAATTCATCGGCACTTATATTCTGCATTTCCGTAAATGACATAAGCACAGGCATATAAACAAGAAGGTTGTGAAGGTGAATGAGAAGGTTAAGGATGTACAGATTTGCTTTAAGATCACACCACAAAACCCATACACTTCTGCTCGCAGGACTACTTCATTACCTAGACTGCATAAGATCCCAAATAAAACTAAAACCAATAGAGCATGAACGAGTGCGAATTTATATGAATACATTCATTCAACGAGGTTCTAAATTTAGAAGCAGTCCAATGTCTCATAAAACAGCATTGATGTTCAGCGTTGTCTTGGAAACTGCAGTTCGGTAAAAAAAAAAAAAAAAGGATCTTCCTTATAGGAGGAAAGACCGAGGAACTTGAGGCTTATTGCTGCAGTTTGTCTACGCTTCGGAATGAGTTGGCTAGCAAAAAGAAATGTCACGCCGACGCCACTTTAATCTTAGAGCCAGAGCAATTCGATAGATTGGTATTTGATGGGATATGAGACTGTCAGTGGCATTTCAAGGGAAAATAACAAGTTCTGTCATGAGAAAGCAGCAAGAATACTTTCTCAAGCGTACTTTACAACTATTGCACTCGGTACTATTGCAGATAACTTGTGCAACTTTGCGTATTTTAACACACCTGCTGTAAGATATACGGTCTAATTGAACACCTCCATGTTCTATATGTATCATATATGTCATCAATAAATATATATATATATATATATATATATATATATATATATATATATATATATATAATTGTTTAATGTATACATACACTTCAGCACACACTTGTTAACAATTATTACTTTCTTATGCCTCTTTATTACATGTTGCTCCTTTTTTGCTTTACTGCTTAATAATGTAGGAATTGTAGAATTTCATTGTACAAACTGACACTGACATCTGTTCATATGATAAATGAAAACTTGCTATGCATAACATTTGCTCTATTTTGAATCTACCTATTGCTGATAGTCTTTGATCGCCACATGACCACATACTCGATTTTTGGATATTGTTTGTATGCATCCGTTATTCAATCTAATAGATGAGCTGACCATGTCGTTTTGTCTCTGTCATAGATAGAAGCTTTTTTTTTTCCTGCACGTTCCTGATGATCTGCGGAACAGTTCGGAAGCACACTCGAAGCTCGTGTTGATATTTTGGCAAGAGAACAAAGTAGACATGCTTGGCTGAGTCCGCCTACTGTATAGGGAGACAACTAAGGGGTTATAAATAAACCTCAAGCTGGGCAACACACTGAAATGAAGCAATATCACAGTTCACCTTTGCTGTTCGCTTACAGGAAAGAAGCTGCCACTGGTTCTCATATTTTACTAGTGGGTCAAAAATCAACACTGTCAAAAAAAAAAAAACCTTCCACTGTTTGCCTCTTTTTGCTGTTTCTCACTCTCTGGGGAGCAGGGTGATGTGGAGAAAAAGCAATAATCCTTGCGCTTCCCCTGTCTCCATATCATGCTCCAGGAGCATTTCCTGTCAGTCACAACACCTGCATGTATTTTCCATCTGTGCAGATTCACTAATGGACCCAGAGCTGCTCTGGCAAAAAAAAAAAAAAAAAAAAAAAATGGAAATGACAGACTGATCCAAAATTCTTAAACACAAAAAAAAGCCTTTTAGACCACATCGATAAGTCGTTGTCGTGTAGAGAGAGAGTTAACGCGCCAAGCGATCCCTGGGAGCGACGCTATGTACTATTGAGTGACTGGAGATCAATAATGAGTAGAACGCTGGGCCAAAACGCTCTTGATAATCTCTGCACACACACAATGTTAGAATTTTTTGGAACGAAAACTCTTGCTGGTGCAACTCTGGGTAGTCGGACTCTGAATAGTGCTATGCCATTACCAAGGCAACAGTGTTTGGAGTTGTCACGGCAGTAAGGGGGTGGGGGTTGGGGGATAGTGGGGGGGCGGAGGGGGTTGGAGAGAGGCACAGCCACTGTGGGAGTAATTACTAAGAATGAGTGCTTTAGATGGTCTAATGCAATTGGATGCGCTAAATAGAATGAGAGGTGGTGTTTGTGCTGGTGGAGAGGTCGGCTTGATAATAGGCACACATGCATTACACTAATATTTCCCTTATGAATAGAATTTATTTCCCAAGCCATATTTAAAATGGCTACAAATAAGGAGGCAGGACAAGGGCACAGGAAGCAGGAATGCCATAAACCTCCGACTTCCTGAAAGTGTAAAAATAATGACGTCTGTATATTTAGAAATACAAATATAAAATACACATCCAATATATACTGTATATCAAATTCAGCATTGAATTTTTCTAAAAGAGATTCATTTCCACTTATACCATGATTGCATTCCAGGTTGAAACAAATTTAATGTCTTGGTTTTTAATGATGAAATTTGACACATACTTGAGTATCCAGACTTTGGAAACTTTGCAAAAATGAGTTTGTAAATGGCAAGCTGGGTTTTTGTATCATTAACATGAGATGAGATGAGATGTGATGAGATGAGATGAGATGAGAAGAGTAAAAAATAGGCCGAAAGACTGTAGATTGCTGTTGTAACATAAGTGATAACAGGAAATGGTCTCATGTGGGAAACCTAATTGTAGCTGTTATAATGTGCTGAAGCTCCTTTAAAAAATGTTAAAGGAATGTCTCCCTTCAAACTATCATCACATATTAGATAATTTTATTGCCTTCTAACTTTATTTTTACTTCATTGGCTCAGATTAGATTCAATTACTAGTGTCTGTTGAAACATTCTCAGTGAAATTGATAGTTTTTTTGAAAATTAAGAATTCAACTGCACTTCCGTACACTGCAAGAACATAAGAATCAGGAGACCTGCCTTTTCCGGTCATATGTGCTTCCTCCCAAACTGATACCATGTAGTTGGGGGCACACGATTGTTGTCTAAGACGACTTTGGATGCGGTAGCAGGAAATTTTCCCTTCACTTCAACTAGGAGACCCAAACCTCCATTTCCAGCATGAGAATACTGATGTGCACAAATCGAGCTCCTTAAAGATACATAGGTTGGTGGGAAAGATCTTGAATCGCCTGCTATAGAGCTCTAAACCCTACTGAACAACATATTTAGGATGAATTGGAACGCAGATGGCATCCCAGGCCTTCTCACCTGACGCTTCATTAACGCCTTTTGGCTGAATGAACACAAAATAAAAAACAAGCATACTCCAAAATCTGGTGGAACATCTTCCCAGAAGAGTGAAGGTTGTTATAAAGCGAATGGGGAGTAAATTCCCATGGGATAAATGGGAGGTTCCAAAAAAAAAAAAAGGGGGGGGGGGGGGGTTGTGGGGTTAGGATGGCAAACTTTTAGGCTAGAGAAAAAAAAAAAGCCAATAAATTCCAATTGTGTCTTGACAGCTCCATTCCAATAGCCAAACGATTGGGCTTTGGATAGGATGGTTGTGATTTAAAATCTCGGCCACACCAAGCTGGCACTCCTGGGCCCCTGAGCAAGGCCCTTAACACTATAACTGCTTAGTTGTATGAATTTGACAAATGTAAGTCTCTCTGGATTTTGCCAAATGCCATAAATCTAATCTAAAATCACATATTAGACTTATGCTTATGTTTAGACTTACAGGTGTACATAGAGGGTATAAATTCTATAATAAACCGACCAGAATAAGAAATAAAAAAAGAACTAACTAACTAACTGCAGAAGACATATTATTTGGGTATCTATCATTTGAGTGTGATCCCACAGCTGCTTGGGATTCCACTAATCAGACCCTGATACTGTACATATAAAAGATATTCACTATAATTGATGTCCAAACAAGGCAAAAGAAAAAAAAAAAAAAAGAAAAGAAAATGCAAACATATCAAGGCCTCAGCTTGTGAACTTAATTTGTGGAGCAGCAGTCAGAATGATTGGCTCCAACCCCACCCAGTCAGCATAACCAACCCTGCTGCTCATTAGCCATATTTAATTACAGCGAGAGGGTAGCAGGTGTTTCCTCTGCATGTCTTTTTCCTCCTCGCCTGCATCCGAGGAGAGAATGCGCAAGCGGTAAGAGTGAAATAGAGACCATGACTGCATCAAAAATGTTCGAGCTGAAAATCAGGCATAGCTGTAACCCTGAAAATGATCTTTTTGATCTAAACTTACAGTAGATACGATATGGCCGCCCAACCTTTAATTGAAATTCATTCTTTAAGCAGCTGTGCAGCTCTGTAATAAATACACAAAATCTGACATGGAAAAAAAATTATATGGCAAACTTTTCACATGTGTAGTGAACATAAATGAACCTGGAGCTCTGTTGTAGCTATTTTGGTTATTTATAGATATTAGAGCAGTCAGGTTGGCTGGACCTGGACGATAACTCAAGCCAGAAATCTAGGGCCCAGGATACACACATTATACATCTACACTGGACAAAAATATAAATGAAACCCCTTCAGAACCAATTTTCCCATTTTGTTGAAAAAACAAATTCAGTATGGACAGTATGATCAGCATGACTCATGTAGACAGCGGTTTCTTACTATGGGGAAAAACAAAAAGCCACTCGAAATGACTTTTTGTTACGCAATACAGTGCCCTAGATGCCTCATATTCGATTCAATTCAATTTGGGATTTTAACAATGAAATTTTTGAATGAATGTCACTGCTAAAGCAAGAAACCTATTGAACACAATTTAACAAATCTCCTTTCACTGTAGCCACAGCTGCATCTCCCATATACTGTACATAATCTCTAGCAGAAGCTACATTATTAACCTCATAAAAATGTCTCTGTGGTTTCCATGCATTTTTGTTCATTTTTGTTTTACATGCATTACAGTTTTATTGTGTATATTTCTTGCACAAATTCTACAGGAAAGAAAGCGCAAATGGTTCAGGAAAAAGCTTAACAACCATTTTGAACTGTTTGGGCTGACTTTTCCTCACATTGTCCAGCTGATCTTAAAAAGTCCGTCTTGTAAATGTCCTTGTACTGTTGGTGTATCTGCGATTAAGCGAATCTATTACTTCTCCTCTGTCAGCCATTGTGGAATAAAAAAAACAGCTATCAAATACAGCTACAGATGCGGTTTACAAGCTTTGACTAGTGCGCTATCTGACCGTCCAATCAAAGGATGTGAAAATACAGATGCCGCTTTATAGAGGGCCTGGGGGTGGCCCAGCACTTGAGAGAAAAACTATGGAATGAGGATAAAAGTCTATTGGAAATCATTTAATACATATTCATGGACAAAAATAGATTAAAACGCAAGTTGGTGATTTGGATTGAGCTTAGACCAGCAGAAAAGGCTTTGTTGGTCCTGATGGTCCAGCACTGCTATAAGTTTATCCCTATTGAGTGAGCCTGAGGTGATAACAGTGAGGGAAAAAAACTTCCTCAAGCTACACGAGGAAGAAACCTTGAAAGAAATCAGACACTCAAAGTCGAAATCAATTGGGGAAGTGGTAACTCAGTGGTTAAGGCGCTGGGTTACTGATTGAAATGGCAAGAATTCAAGCCTTGTTATCACCAAACTACCACTTTTGGGGCCCTTGAGTAAGGCTCTTAACCCTCTGTGCTCCAGGGGCAAGGCTGATCCAGACAATTCATTATAGTCTCATCATGAAGTCTATTTTGTCTAAACTGTTCACTGATGAAGACTTTTTTTTAGTCCCAAAACCACAAAAATTGTTTGTGTGCCACACATAAAATGTTATTAAATGGCCATCTTCAATGCTATGCCAGAGATTTTGGCAGCACCAGTCTCATAAGTGCAGCCCAGGACTGCCATATAAAGCTACTTGACCTGCAGGATTTGTCTGAGACAGCTGATAAAAGACCACAGACCAAATTCCTGCCCAGGAATCGTCTTAGGGAAGGTCATTTGACGTCTGAATCAGGGCCCTGATCTTAACCCGGTTTGACGTTGCAAAGGACACGAGTGGGCAAAACCTTCACTCGTGCACTTGTGAACAATCGTCTGTACAGATTTAAATCCTGATTTCAGCTGTACCAGGCAGATGGCAGGCAGCGTGTATGGTGCTGTGTGGGTGAGCATTGTGAAGCTGTGAACAGAGTGGGCCATAGTGAAGAAGGGGGGTTTCCGATATAAGCAAACAAGGCATTTCCAATGAACAACCCCAAGTGCGTTTTATGTGTTGTGACTTGAATGCATGGCAAATGGATTCCTGAGGCCCCCTGCACCATTTTGCACCTTTTCAGAACAACACTTGGAGGCCCCATGGTATAGGGTTCTATACACACTTACAAATTAACATTGGAATGTAATAGTCACAATCAGCAACATGGAAATGTGCAGCAAATGAATTGCAATGTAAAAAAATGGCATCTTTTTAACAAGGATTTGTGACGTCATATTTGTATTTAAAAGCGTCAAAGTATCAATTGTGCATAAATTACTTGGCTATTCGTGTAATGCTGCTCAAACGGCTACATAAATACAAGCCAATACAATTTACACACATACACACTTACAGTAGATAACCATACTGTATATGTGAAGTACAATCTTTGCAGGCTATTGGGGCACTTGGGGTGGGTTTTTTTCCCTCTTTACTCCAATGTTTCTTTTCCTCACACTTATCCATCTCGCCCATGTGCATCCAACTGTTCCTGATGTTTTGGTCGAATACGCTGCGGTAGAGTGACCTTGATATTGGTTATTGGAGCAGAAATGAGAAGAAGAGGGTTGAATGAATGTGGCAGAGCTGTGCAGTGACGGCAAAGACGTCTACGCCATATAAATCGCTCATGCCTTAAAAGTAGGGTTGCAAAATTCTGGGGATTTTCAAGACTGGAAACTTTCCATAAGAATTCATGGCACACTGAGTTACTGAGGCCACGCCCCCTACATGTACTGTGCATTCCTTTATAACAGCGGTCTCCGAACTTTTTGGCGGCACAGATCGGTTTAATGTCAGACAATATTTTCATGGACCGGCCTTTAAGGTGTGGCGGATAAATACAACAAAATAAAATTATACGACCAGAAAGAAATTTCAAAATATAATCCCCGTTCAGGGAACCAACCCCAGCCATTAGGGTTGCACAAGCCTTAGTGCCGGTCCCAAGCCCGGATAAATGGGGAGGATTGCGTTAGGAAGGCCATTCAGCGTAAAAACATGTGCCGAATCAAACGTGGATGGTCCGCTGTGGCGACCCCTAACGGGAGAAGCCGAAAGAAAGAATAAAAACATGAATCCACTGTGTTGTTGTTTGTTCATTTTGCACGCTTGGGGGTTTGAATTTAGCGCTAATGTATTATGTGTTAGCAGCCGGAGCAGCCCCTTTAAAAAGGTAGCGGATGGAGGTAAGACATGTGACCGAGGCATCTTGACAGGAATCAAGAGTGAGTCATAGACAGATGTGGTGGAGAGAATCCGGTAATTTTCTAAAATAAAACATCGTTCAGAATCAGATAATGAATAAAACGAAAACAATGTAAGTTATGTATTTTTTATGTGCGGCTAATTGACCCACGGACCACTGGGGACCACTGCTTTATAGCACAGATAATTTCTTGTATTCTGCAAAAAAAAAAAAATTAGGACAAAAAAAAAATTAGGTCTTAGCGAGTATTCACGTAAATTACATAAATATTACATACATTTATGTTTAAAACTTTCTTGTGCTGCATGTAAGCTATTGTTAAACAAAATTATACTACAAATTATATTTAAATCTGTATTACTTTGCATGCACGTCAGCTTATGACCAAATGTTTATACTCATGTTTGTATATGATAGTTTTTAGAAATCCCCAAATTTCTTATCAGTTCCCACAAATTCCTACAAATTCCCGGTTAAGTTTCCAACTTGGAATATTTCCAAAAGTCTTTTCCCATTTGCAACCCTATTCAAAAGGAATTATTCCTCTCAGGCTACTAACAGCAATGTGAGTTAGCAGTGAGCTAATGGACCTAACCCTAACCCTAGATTTCTGATTTCGACTTATTCTAATTTTACAAGTCTTCCTAAATAAAACTCAATACAGTACACTTTCATCAAGTGCATCATCATTCATGCAAAGAGCAGCTTTGCGGCATTAAGTAACAGCATTGCCAGATCAAAAAGGTTATATCACAGATCAGGGAAATGTTCGAGTGGCGAGAATACAGCAAGTAATGCTAACTGCATGTGCTAACAAGATCAGACTGAAGAGCACTCTCAACCCTCAGCCACAAAATGAGTTTAAAATGAACTTAGACAAGCACCGGCTGAGCTTTTTCATTATGAAAGGAAAGAGGAGAAAGGCTCCGGTAATGTGCTTACACTCGCACACACACAGACACGAGCCATAAATTTAAAAGCACCTGCCTAAAGTTGTATAGTTTCTCCTTGTGCCTCTAAACCATCAAGGACGATGTGGTATCTGGCACCAAGACGTTATCATCAGATCCCTTTAAATTCTATTAGGAGTGAGGTGGGACCTTCATGGATCGGATTGTTTGTCCGGACATCCTGCAGATTCTTGATCGGATTGAGTTCTGGGGAACTTCGACACCCAGTCAACACACTGAGAAAAGATAATTTTTCTGGTAAAAAATGCCATTGTAAAAAGGGTCAACACACTTTGAGAACTCTGACCTCTTTAACCATGTCAAAACAGTCCAGACCCGTCAACAGCATTAATTTGAGCTACAGGAGCTCATCTTTTGGATCAGACCACATTGGACAGGCCTCATTTCCCATGTGCATCGGTGAGTCTCGGCCGCCCATGACCCCGTCACCAGTTCACCACTGTTCCTTCCTTGGACCACTCTTGACAGATACTGAGCACTGCAGACCAGGAACAGCCCACAAGATCTGCAGTTTTGAAGAGGCTCTGACCTTTTGTCTAGCCGTCACAATTCGGCCCTCGTCAAACTCACTCAAATCTTTACGTTTGCCCATTTTTCCTGCTTCCAACACAACAACTTTGAGGACAAAATGTTTACTTGCTGCCGAATATATTCCACCCTCTAACAGGTGCCATGATAAAGGCATAATCATTGTTATTTACTCGTCGGTCATAATGTTACGCTTGGTCAGTGTATGTTAATTCTGTGGCATTGCAGGAAAGGGGAAACAGGCCATGATACAATGCCTTTAACCACCCTGTGCTATAAAGCTAAAGCTAATTGTCTTAAGGACTCACTTAGGTAACCACACTATGTTAGCGCTTTATTTCAAGTATTCACATTAACACTAGCTGTAGGTAAGACATTATGAGCTGATGTATGAAAACCAGAGTAGGAATTACCAACCAGGAACAAGCACACCGACCAGACAATGGGGGTGAAAAGCTAATGACACACTTTTGTCGGTTTCTACTCTACAACATCAGAAGGATTCGGCCATTTATAGTCATTTCAAAACTGGTCTACTGCCACTCTCTGCTTGCAGGTCTACCTTGGAACACAATTTGTCAACTGCAAATGATCCGAAATGCAGCTGTGATCGACCTGCTGAAGTTCTCCCACATCACCCCACTGCTGCGCTTCTGGTAGCTACACTGATGCATCAAATTCTAAACACCGATGCTTGCATATGAAGCCAAAAGCACCTTCTTTAATGCACTGCGTAGTGTATATTGAAGCCACATGACAAAAGAGCAAAAGAATGACTCGGACTGGAAGAGTCAAACAGTAAACTACTCAATTCTGTTTCCTGTACATAACCTACAGAGATTTTGTGATGCTCCGCTCGTGCGAGTCCGGTAGCAAATTAATGATTCACTCTTTGACTCGTCCTTTCAAGTCACATTTAAGACTTCAAAATGAACAAATCGTTCATTAACGACCAACACTAAAAGAGACACTTTTGTACTTCGCTCCGGGTAAGGGCGTCTGCTAAATGCCGTAAATGTAATGTGAGATGCAAAGCAAATTGACAACAAAGACAGAGAAAAAAAACTAAACGACTAAACATAGGCTTAAAAGCGACAATAGGTACTTTAGATTCCAATCAGGACTCCAGAAAGTTCCAAAGCATGCAGGCATCCAACAGAAACTTTCCAAATTTCTAACTGTAGATGAAGCAACGACCTCAAACCTCAGATTCCTGTAAAAACTGGTTAACCAACAGATAAAATGTCTAAATATGACAAAAAGGAGGAAAAAAGCAGCTTTTATTAGTGGAGGAAGTAGGCTTCCCCCTTCTCCCTCACTATGAGAAAAAACAGACCCTGCCTGGATCTGTTCATTCAGTCTGACAGCTAATACGGTTACACAGATAAGCTCATGTACAGCTGTAGCAGATCTGTGGTATCTGCATTTTGTATCATAAAAGGCAACAAAAACAACAAAGCATGCTATCGTTTCCTCATTAGCATTTTGTATATGTGTGTGTGTGTAGAGGGTTGTAATAAAAACCTCTTGTAATAAAAAAAAAATTGCTGACAAGGTATGTATGGAATGAAAAAACGATATTATATTATATTATAATGTTATGTATAAATCATTTGTATTTGATCGAGTGAAATAAGTATTTGATCCCATACCAGCCAGCAAGAATTCCGATTCCCACAAACCAAAATTATTCGTGTAGCTTTAAGAAAGAACTCCTAATACCAATCATTATGCGTATAAAAGACACCCTCACAGAATTAACCTCTTCCATTTAAACCTCTCCACCACCATGGGCAAGACCAAAAAACTGTCAAATAATGTCAGGGACAAGATTGTAGATCTGCACAAGGCTGGAATGGGCTACAAGACCATCAGCAAGAAGCTTGGTGAGAAATAGACCACTGTTGGCACGATAATTCGAAAATGGAAGAAATACAAGATAATTCAATCGCTCTGAAGCTTCATGCTAAATCTCATCTCATGGGGTGAGGATGATTCTGAGAAAGGTGAGGGATCAGCCCAGAATTACATAAGGAGCTTGTTAATGATCTTGAGGGAGGCTGTGACCACAATCACCAAGAAAACCATTGGTAACACACCAAGGTCCTTCTGCTCAGGAATGCACATGAACAGGTCCGTCTGAAGTTTGCAAAAGAACACCTAAATTATTCAGAGTAGGCTTGGAAGAATGTGATGTGGTCAGATGAGACCAAAATTGAGCTCTTTGGCATCGACTTGAACTGCTGAATATGACCCCAAGAACTCCATCCCCACTTTCAAACATGGAGGAGAAACATTCTGCTTTGGGGTTGTTTCTGTGCTAAGGGTACAGGAAGACCTCACCACATGAACAGGGACATGCACTGTAGCATCTTGGATAAGAACCTTCTGGCCTCAGCCAGAACACTGAAGATGGGTCATGGGTGATTCTTCCAGCACCAAGGCAACAATCTGATGGCTTGTAGCCCATTCCAGCCTTGTGCAGGTCTACAATCTCATCCCTGACATCCTTTGACAGCTCTTTGGTCTTTCCCATGGTGGTAGAAAGGTTTGAACGGAGGGTGATTCAGTGACTGGTGTCTTTTATACACATAAGTTGATATTAGGAGTTCTTTCCTAAAGGGACAGGACTGATTAGAGTCTGTGGGAGTCAGAAGTCTTGCAAATTTTTTATGGGATCAAATATTATTTCACTCGATCAAAAAGAAATGAATTTATAACCTTTTTTTGATGTTTTTCTTTGATGTTTTTTTTTTTTATTCTGTTTTTACATTAAAATAAACCTACCATTTTCTGTTCATTCCATATCAGCAGGGGACCAAATAATGATTTCCCCCACTGAATATACTGTATATATATTTTGATGCCAATTTCCTCAAAGAATTCCCAACGATATTCCATTTCCCCGGCAAACACTTGAGTTTATTAAAGAGAATTTCTTCCGGTTATAGAAAAAAATGGACTTACAAACCATTAAGCACACAGAGCGTAGTGTTGAGATCTACTATTCTTTTCTGCTATCACACACACAACCACACAGTTTTTTTTTTCCAGGTGTTCCGGTGTACTGCTTCAAGCAATTCAAGACAGATTTACACAATCACCTTCATTAAAAGTTAAGGTCAAGGCAAGGGAACATACTGTCATATACAGATATCATAAAGTAGGAATGTTACTAGCAGTAAGATGCAGAGACATATAAATAAAGCTAAAGCAGCTGGCAGTGCAAAAAATGGTGTAAAGAGTCACTAGGTTTGAAAAAACACGGACAAATACAAAGCATAATTCGAAAAAAAAAAATTACGTTTTGTATGTTACTTTATCAGACAGGGGTCAGAGTATTTACAGAAGTCGGAAAGCGTGTCCTTGTGCAGCACACTGGGTCGTATTGTTGGCACTGACACTGACCACATGGTATCAACAAGTTTCAAGACTAGTTTTGTAACACGCCAGATGGCAGCACATGGCTGAACGCACAGTCACAGGGAGCACCAACCCTAATAAGTCAGTGTGCCTAATAAGTCATCGTCCTGTGTACGTCGGGAGCTGTGCAACTGGTGCTATTTTGGCCACGTGTGCACCCAGTCACTGAGCTCTCCTCACACGTGAGTTTACGCTGGAAACAACATGATCTCACTTCTGCACCCACTCTACTCGCAAGATTTGGCTCCTGCAGACTTCCTGAAAACAAAGATTCAGCTCAAACGTCGCAGTTCTCACACCGTTGCGGAGCTCCGGCGAGAATCTCTGTGAAGGTGCTTGACACGCTTCGAATAGAACACATTCAGGACACATTCCAGAAGTGGCAGGAATGCTGGGAGGTGTGCAAAGGGACTACTTTGAAGGTAATAGTGTGTAAGTGTAGATAAATGAAGTACTTTATTGTTAAAAGAACTAGTCTAAAAACTTTTTGATACCACCTCATACACCGGCAGGGGCATGGCTCAGGAGTGGGACCCCGTCGCCGTGTAGTTGGACATCTCCCTACGGATGGTGCTGAAGGGCGACAGTTCCAGCTCTGTGGTGCATTCGTGCTCGTTATCGTCGCTGCCCACGGCGGAGGAGGCCGCCACGCCAAACATTCTGGCGCAACAGCAACAGCACTCGAGGAACGCGTGGCCAAACGGCGGGCAAAGACAAAGCAGCAACACGGGCGTAATCGCGGCACGCAGGAACAGCAAGAGCTGCCCGAGCGTGCGAAGGACACTCACAACTTCCAAGTGCCCTATATAGGCTGAAACCATGTTTGCGACATTGTCAGGCACCGCGCAGGCAGCGTAGACAACAGCCAGTGCCACCACCACACAGTTCATGCGGCTCTCCAGACGCATCTGCTTCTTGTTGCCCCGTGGGCATCCGCGCTCAGCCTGACGCATGCGGCGCGCCGTGGCTAATGAACTGCCTATCGTAAACAGAGCAGGCAGGCAGAAATAGCACCCAAAGCACCACCAGAGCCTGGCACTCTCATAGGCCAGGCCTAGCGTATAAAGAGTCTCAGGCATCGTGGTGGAGATGCGTTCCAGGCACCGCTCGGCATCCTCCGTGTCCGAATCCTTCACCAGCTGCCGGATGAGGAGTTCGGGCAACGCTAAGAGTAATGCGCCGACCCAGATCACGGCGAGCTTAGCAGCAGCGGACGCACACGTCTCGATGGTCTCGTAGTACATTTGCACATTCGTGGCGGCCCGGAATCGATCGATGCACAGGGCGCAAATGGTGAAGGTGGTCACGCCCAGAGAGGCTACCTAAAACACACAGAAAACACCACATTTTTAGTCTAGATTACCCACTGGTTCAGTCTAGATTAACTTTCAACGTGAGCATTTGAAGCAGTTATAAGCTTTTTGTGATCATTGTCCAAATTTCACTCAATAAAATGCAAAAAAAAAAACAATATGTATGATACGGTATGTGACTGTGCTCAGAATGAACCCATAATATTCCTTAGACGAGTAAAATGTTTCAGATGGAAACTAAAAATGTTTCTGAAAGATTTCACCCTACTGCTGAAACTTGCATAGTATCCACAGGATCTCATTTTTGATCCAGGGAGGGGTACACAAGAATTTCCCAAACCTTTGATACACCATGGAACCCCATGAAGGCCTTATCAACAAGTGGAGAAAAAAGGGGAAGCACAGTGACATAACAAAGAACCAGAACTCCCACCGGAATTGACAAAAGTACAAGAAGAAAGCATATAATCAAGGCTGCTGAGAGACCTACAGCAACACTGAAGTTGCTACATGAAAATAGCTCTATTCCTGCATGTAACAACAATCACTCTTTCTTTTCTCTAAAAATGCTCAAGGCCCCCAATAAGATGTTTGGTGCAAAATTACAGCTTATCACCCCAAAAAAACCACACCATCTCCACAGCTAAGCATGGTGTTTCTCTTAAACTGTGTCCGGTGCTCTTGACAAAGGGACTCATGGGTAGCTCCAATTACCAATCTATTTTGGAACAGACCTGCAGGCAGACAACTGAAGTTGAAGAAAAATGTCACATTCCAGCATGAGGAATGTGCTCAGGAGAGATCCAATCACAATCTGAAAGATCTGGAGCATTTCAGCAAGGAGAATTGGAAGAAAATGACCGGACCAAAATGTTGGTTAACTCATAGCCAAAAACTTTTTCTTTCTTTCTTTTTATTTCATTGGTTGCTACAGTACACTATACAGCTAAACGTTTCTGCACCCCTGACCCTCCCACTTATGTGTGTCTCTTCAAAAAGTACGGAATTGAAACTCATATCTGATCTTACTACTCCGAACTAAAAAAAATGTGGGCAAAGAGAGGTTTGGTGCAGCTTATCACCCAAAAAACACACCATACCGATAGCAAAGCATGGTGGTGGTAGCATTCTATGGGTCTGCTTCTCTTTAGCTAGGATTGGTGGTCTAGTTAAAGCAGAGGGACCAATGTGTAGCTATTTTACCGAATACCAATTTTTTTTGGAACTACTGAAGTTAAAGAAAATGGTGTGTTAAGGATTGAGTTGTAGAACTCGAGTGTCCTGCACAGAACCTTGACTTCCCCCCAAAAATCCCCAAACCACAAACACAAATATTTAGTGCAATGTCTTTACAGAAATAAAAACACACAAGGCCTAAACCTAGAGCAGGATGTTCAAAGAGCATGAATGAGTGATAGCTAGGTGCCCACAGTTGCAAGGCTGAAAAAAACATGTGCCATGACTAATCTTGCTGTCATTTTTACATCACCAAAACCCTTCTATTTTATAGAACCTTTTGAAATGCTTTGTATAGGTACAACAAGCATATTGAGGCATAGTGATCCACACGCGGTTAAATGTTAGACCTCCGTGTTCTGATTTTTTCAAGTGAAATGCCAGTGTACATTTAAGGTTCTGATTTTCTGAAATGCAGTCCACTCACGGTCACGGAAAAAAACAAAAACGACGAAATGCCACGCTGCAACAAAGGCCAGGACTCGGTATATGAAATGAGCACGTTGGCATTTTCAAATTGAAGATTACAAGGCCTTATACAGCACCGTAAGTGTTAAAAAAATAAATAAATAATGGTACCAGCCTTGTCCGGAGGCTAAATTATGTTTGACAGACAAGCGAACTTGTTCAGTCCCTGGGAACTTTTCCCGTGCAGCGTTCATGTGTTGACAGGTTTGCAAAACACTTTTGAAAACCCTTTTCAGGGGGTGCTGGTCTGATTGTGAAGTGAGGTGATGCTATACACAAATGTTAATTATGACGTGCTGCATTTCGAAAGCTAGAAACGTCACTTGTGTATACAATGTTTTAGCAAAAGTGAAGACTCAATTCCAGCATATTCTACTCTCTTCATTTGGAGACCAACTCCAGAACTATGTGAATGAATTTGGACTGTACTTTATATCAACAAACTGCTAAAACGTCTCAGGATTGCAATTTGCATGAAGGTCTTGGCCAATCACTGAACAGTACATCTCAATGATAGAACTTAAGGATCTCCATAACTGAGGCCGATGCGATTCGCATCTCGATGCATAGCAAACGATACGATACATTCAAGATACACATGATGCAGCTACCGGAGCGATACGATTCACCCCTATTACAATGCAGTGTGATTAGATTTTGATTTAATTTAACACAATGCAATTCAATGCAATGGAAAAAAAATATGATGTAATACCATTCAGCATGGCACTTTCACAAAAAAAAAAAAAATAAAACAATTAAATAAAACCTTTTCCTTTTCGGTCTCCAGGAGGATGCAGCTCACCTCTGCCATGTTAATCTGATATTTGATGTGACTCTCAGGACATGCCTCGGTCTCCGTAGTGTTGAGATACGTCAAAGTAACGTAACAGTTTAGCGAGGAGAAATCGATCTACGTATCGAATATTGGTCACTTTGTAAATGATAAAAGTATTGTGCAGCTACTAATAATTATATATTAATAAATCGTTTTTTACGGGTGTAAATGCCAACTTGTATCCGATGAACATTTTTTTAAATCGATGCATCACATCGTTAACTTCTATGCCGATGCACCGATGCGAATCAGTGAATCTTACGATCCCTAATGGAACTTTAATGAATGGATATTCAGTTTTAAAGATGAGGATGGGTTTCCTTTTGAGTCCGGTTCCTCTCAAGGTTTCTTGCTCATGCCATCTCATAGTCTTTTCCTTGCCGCAGTCGCCACTGGCTTCCTCATTAGGGATAAACTTAGATGGACTACATTTATACTTTCCAACTTTATAAACTCTTTATATCTGTAAAGCTGCTTTGGGACAATGTCTGGTGCTTAAAGTGCTACAAAAATAAAATGAATTGAATTGGATTGAATATTTAATGGATCTTTGAAGGGGGGCGAATTTAAAAAAACAAACTCATTTTTGAAAAAATCTTGCCTTGAATGTCCATGTCAAACTGAATAGCTGACCAAAAGCACAAGCTGTTATAAATCATAACATCCGTTTTGTTAATGGCACGGCTTTCATTCATTCATTTATTTTGACTGCCGCTTCACGAGCACTCGAACCACGTGCGGTTTCCTGTCTGGCGATCTTCGATAAGTGGAACTTTATTAAAAAAAAAAAAAACGTTTTAGACCGAGCAATAAGTCTGAGAGTCTGACCTATTATCTGCTTTCAATCCATATGGGTGTAAACACAGATCCAGATAATCACTCGCTGAGAAATAAATTCCTCACTATTACTCTTGAAATTTAAAATAAATAAATAAAGGCCCAGGACTGACTTTTCTGCACGCTCCCTAACAAGTTGGCTATATGCATTGTTAAACACTGTCAAATAGAGTGCCATGGAGAATGCTTGCAGCATTTACAGCTACACAAATCACCATCTTCTATACCTGTAGTTAATAGGCCTGGTCCCTAGGCACCAATTTGGTTTCCCCTTTGGTGTGGTTCATTTAACTGCACCAAGTCAACCGCGCATGGTTTGTATTATGGGCTGCGGGCAACATTTTTCTGTATATGAGAACTGCGAAGCCAAGGGACAGCGAGAGTTTTTCTCTGAGGGCCTGTTCACACCTGGTATTAACATCTGTCTCGAGTGATTCAATTACAAGCGGACAGGAAAAATACACAGCTGTTAGAATGTAAAGCATTTTGAATCGGTTTAACTTGGGATCAGATTTCATATTTTTGCAATGTGTCAACCTTGAGTTGCCCCAACAATGTGCAAACGTTGGGCTAACCAAACTAAAAATCATCCTGAGAGAAACTTTCTTTCCTGCTCCTCTAGAATTGCCTTTATCAATCGGTTTAAAGGTGGAGAAAAGCTTTCCAGTCTTGTGTTGCTTACGTATTGCTAGCGCAATGTTTCAAACAAAAAATTCAATACATAATTAAACTCAAGTTGATTTCTATTGCGCTTTTCACAAAACTTTGTCTCAAAGCAGCTTTACAGAATGTATGAATTGAAATTAAAATGTACTTAGATTTCGCATTCATCCTCGATTAGCAGGACTGCGGGAAGGAAAAACTACCTGAAGTCAGGTGCACACTACGATTTTGGCCCAGATGTGGTCGTCTAAGATTTTCTAAATCCTAAAAGATTCCTAGACTAAAATCTGTAGTCTTTGATCACTGGTTTGATATGTTCACCATAAGCAATTCTGGCAGTGTGACAAAACCGGATTAGCGCGACGACTTCGAACCACCTCAGGAAAAATGTCAGAATGGACGGAACAGCGAGAAGATAAACTTAGCCAGTTATGGAGAGTAAAAGAGTGTTTTGGGGTGATGTTTTTATTATCAATGAACAAAATGAACGCTACAGATTGATTCTGTTTGCTGCTAGCTACCGTTAGCAAGAGAACGCGGGTCTGGATGTGCCACGGCTCGATGACGTAAAACATCAGACAAGACTTTTTCTTGCAGTCTGTGACGACTGAGATTCTACAGCATGACGTGTGGATCATAATCGTACGGTCTGGCGAGCAACAAATCACAAGAACTATTAAAAATACGCGTTAGACGGCATGAGGAAGAAACCCAGAGAGAAACCAGGTTTAAAAGGGAAACCCATCCACATTTGGGTGACACCAGAAGTGTGATTTGTTCACATTACAAACACAAGGCAGTGAGAAATATCATGAGCACCAGAGTATGCAATTAGGATTAATGTCCTTTCTTATTCAGTCAGTTGAATTTCTGGAACAGGTTCTTCTGTGCAACTGATGCATTAAAACCTTTTTTTCACGTCCACCCTGTGAAAACGGGATTTCAAGCTAATTAATCAGTTGCTCAGGAGAACCAGGTTCCAGAAGTCCCAATTTCCAGCTGCATTGCATTTTTACAAAAGATCCATGCTGGAGAGCGTTTTCAAAAACCTACGTATTTTGTATGGATTGTATGTATTTGGGCGGACATGGCAGACATTTGGCCAAAAAAAAAAAAAAGACCCGTTTTTGTTTTTACTCTCGAATAATTCTGACGACTTCACTCCAACTCCTCCATGCCAGAGCCTATAAATGGTCAAATGTATCCCAGACCACCTCTTGAGAAGAGTGCGATTGTAACTGGCTCAGGACGCAGTGGACGCGGTTGAATAAACGAATAAAGACTCATGATCGGTTCATCCAGAATGCATGTTAATGCCAAAGAGTTTCACAATGCGATTGGGAAATTTCTGTGATTTCTGGGTGCATTTCACATAAACGGTAAGACGAAGCCAAAAGCATTCCTTGTATTCAGCTTTATTTACGTGTAAAAGCAAGTTAGTCTTGCTTTTTCTCTCAGCCACAACCTGTGACCTGCGTGCGTGATACGCTGGGCTGTGCACGTTTCCTAGCGCCGGCTGACATGCCACTCAGTGTTACTGGCTTCAATTATGGTCCATTAAACTCCTGATTAAGAGCTCTTAGCCCAGTGACAGCTGTAGTTATTAATCTGCCTTTAGTGCCTCTTTCATACAGGGTTCTTTGGGTGGGTGTTGGTGGAGGGGGTCCTTTTAGCCGTGTGGGGCAATAACTCTTCCATGCTGATGAATAGGTTTACAGTGAGGGAGTGCAGGCAGGCATGGGGCGTGGGCTACAGACAAAGCCATAATGGTTACGGTGTTTTATGTGAAGCAGTCGAACGCATAAATTCTCCAGGAAATTGGCCGCCAACGTGGATGCCCACACTGAGTATGATGCATAGACCAACGGCGATAAATCTTTAGAAACCATCATTCTGTAGTATAGACAGCAAAGAACATCTCAAAGACATGACTCTGAACATATTTATATATTGGTAATTGGCTAATTAGACTCTATAATCACATGATGGATTCCAGACATTAGGGTTGCAATGAAGTAGTGGCGTAACAATGCATGTATTCGTACAGAACTGTTAGGGTCCGTAAAAGGTTTCTGTTCCGAATGCAATCCTTGTTTTACGTGCGGGACAAATCGGAGGTCCATCACGGAAATATTAAGCGGCAGACAGCGAGTTTGTTTGGTCTCCGCCTAAACGATTCGTGAATCATTTGTAAATGATTCGTGAATTCTGTGTACCATTACACCCCTACAATTAATCTTATGGAGGTATAAAGAGACGGGAGGATTAGTGGCTTGAAGTAAGAAAAAGAAAAAAAAAAAACACGAAATGACTTCATATATTTAAAAAAATCCCGACACGTGCATAATGAACACTTCGTGAGCTGTCCTAAAAATAAAAAAAAAATACCAGGATTATGTAAATCAACATTTCTTTACTGAGGAAATCTCTGACACAAAAGGTAGAAGAGAACATCGCTGCTCTCATCCATCGTCGCCTGGAATGCAGACGTGCTCGGTCTTGCTCTACGCAGCCTCTGGAACCAAAGTGTCAAACTTGAATCCTGACATTTTTGTCCTCTCCTGAGTCATATGGAAGAATAAAATTAATATGAAGCGTATAGATTTGTTCATTTACACTGATAGAATAGCTTATCTGATGCTATGCGATGAGCATTTCTTATAGTTGGCACTGATCTTAAGGACAATTAAAGCAAAGAAAATCGCTGAAATACACAGATATGGTTATGGTTATAGATGTTCATGCCACATTGGGCAATAATTTCAGTGCCATAACAATAATTGTTACATGTGCAATAACTTATAACTATCATTGCAGTCTGATTTTTCGGCCGTCCGTTTTACCTGCTGCTACACACTTTCTTTTTAATTAACATATAACTTGTTATAAAGATTTATACACATTTTCTTTTTTTTTACTTTTAAAGTTAATATTAATTTTACTACAAGCAACTGCAACCTAATAATTTCCCTATAGAGATCAATAAAGTATTTGGATTGAATATATTATTTGTGCACAAAATGTAAGAAATTATATAGAAAAATCATACACTTTGGTGACATATTTGCAACAACCAATGCACAAAAAAAAAAATATCTGAGGTAAATAAATAAATAAAAATCGCTTACCACGACTAAAGCTTTTTTTTCCCAAGATTAATTTTATAGTGAGCATAAAACTGGGCAATATCATGATATCATGATATTTTAATTAATTGGATTTATCACAGCACACGTTTCAGTAATATTGCAATTTTTGGGGGGAATAATTCGAAACTGTGTAACTGCTTAGTGTCAATATTTTGTGGCTCTGGAAAATATACACTCAGCGATTTTTGGATTGTAAAAAAAAAAAAAAATGGCCCTTTCCTGCCAAACTTGCCACACTAATGTTGTACCTTTTCGTTTAAAAACGCGTATTTTTCTCTCCGTTTTTCGCCTCCTGTCCGGACTGAGATGGTGTTTTAAGCCAGTGAAAACGTAGCTTTTGGAAAACGGTCACCAAAATTTATCGGTAGAAATAAAATAAAAACCGCAGTGCTGATGATGACGCCATGTCATGTGACTGTGCCTTTTTTTTTTTAACATTGGCGCGACGTTTCCAAGAGCTGGAAAGCAAATAAATCCAGAGGAGAAAATTTTTTTGTGTCATATTGCCAAAAGTATTGGGTCACCTGACCTTTCCTGCTATATGTAGTTCTTTTCCAAACTGTTACCACAAAGCCGGAGGCACTCGATTGTACAGGACGTCTTTAGATGCGCTTTAATAACATTTTGCATTCACTTGAACATGGAAACACAAAGTGAGCTCCTTGAAGATACATGCTTTGGAGAGGAAGATCTTGCTGCTATAGAGCTCTGATCTCATCCCTACTGAACACCTTTGGGATGAATGTGAACGCTGACTGCACCCCAGGTCTCCTCACCTACACCAGTACCTGCCTTTCGTAACACCCTTGTGTCTGATGAACACAAATATCCATAAGCACACTCCAAAATCTAGTGGAACATCTTCCCAGAAGAGTGGAGGGAATTAGAGCAAATTGGGACTAAATGTGGAATGCGATGACCAGGTGACCCAATACTTTTGGCAATATAGTGTATGTTTTGTTCAAGGCCACAACAGGGACGTGAGTGTTGGATGTGTAGCGTTTTTAAACTGATCTGTTTTCAAATTTATCCAGATTAGTGTAGAATAAATGGTGTCTCTATCTGTGCACATTCGGATTCCTTCCCACTCCCACGATTTTCAGAGATTTAACATCATACTGAAACCTGTGCTTTGACTTGGCCATTCCAAAAAACATTTTTCCCCAAAGCCCTCAAGCCAATCCTTTGTGCTTTAAGTTTTCCGATATATTTTCACTCTAAATGCAGATGTTTGTAAACCTGGACTGGGTTTTCCTTTACAATCTTCACTTGGCTTTTCCAGTTCCTCCTGGTTAAAACCAAACCCCCGTGCTTGATTACAGGAACAGTGTTACCTGGTGTTACCTGGTCTAACCTGGCATTTCTCAGAAGTGTCTTCCTTCTGGCAACACCCCCACATCATTGAAGCCCGGATCGTTATTTGTTTACGTTTGACCAAATTCTTTGAATTCAGCTCTGTAACTGTTTCAGTGTTTCACGGCGCTTCTCAGGAAGTTGGACGTTTTAATAGCCTTTCCTCTTCACAGATTTATCTCGAAGCTTCACGGGTAGTCATTTGTACTTTAAGACACAAATCTGGCCTGATTTGCCTCATTAGCTGAACGACCCCATTCTCACATGCGCCCAATTTGGACAGGATGTGGATTTGGATAATTGACAAGTGCACTCTTTTTTTTTTTCTTTACGAGTTTAGAAAAAATCAATATGTATTTTGTATAAATATTTTAACATCTCAAACGTTTATCTCTGTCGACAGCGGATACGACAAAATTGTACGAACAATTTAAGTTTCGCGTGCCAGGCAACCGTAGCAACATAAGCTTCGCCCTCTACTGGCGAATACGGTACATTACTACACATCGCTCTGTTTTGCTAATTTATGCAGTACAACAGGACGAGAGATAATCATTAAATACTTTCAGGACGTCTGATGCATAAATACGTGTACGCAATATATACAAGGATATTTTCAGTGACTGCTTTCAATATAAATTTTTTTTTTTTTCTAAAAGAATTTAAATGCCACACCATTTCTTTGCTTTCATTCACAGTTATTTTTTGCCTGCAGTATTGAGGTTTCTGTATTGCAAAATTTGATGATATACAATCTAAATTTTTTTCGGGCGCTTTAATCCGAAGCGGCTTACCATTTAACCGGGCGGACGAGACGGGAGGACGAGGGGTTAAAGTGCCTAACAAGGCACTACTGTTATTTGAACTCCTTCTAATCAGTAGTCCAGAGCAGTAAACCTCTGAGCCACAACCATATGGATTTTTATCATTGCCATTCCCTTTGTGAGTTCTTGGTTTAATGCTCTGTTCACCATTTAAGCCGAGAGATCGGATCTCGAACATGCTCCTGAGGAAGCGGATAACTGACCGTGTGCTGTTTCTTCCTAGTCTTTGGTAGATGGTGTTAAGATGTTCACAATCACAAAGACCCCTTGAGGTGGAAACTCAATATGGAATCCAAACAGACAAAAATGCCCACATACTCAAGCAAACGCTCTTAAACTCTATCGAGTGCAGATTAAAAAATATGTGCTTGGGACATTTTAAAAAAAAATTAATAATCATATAAGCAATTACAAAAAAATCCTGTTCATGTTACTGAGTGTGTAGAAATGGAGGTATAATAAGATTGCGTAATCTAAGCGATGAGTTGCTGCAATTTTATGCACAGAATCTTTATAAATAAAAATGTAATTAAATCCGCTAATTTACAGTGTGTGTGTGTGCGCACAATGTGGGCTTATGACAATTTGGCTTTCACAGACATGCGCTCGAAGAACAATTTAAATAAAAGAAGCAGACAATAGAAGCTGTTTGGAGATTCAAAAGAATTCTATAATTACCCTATTGAAGCCCTCGCTGAAAAAAACCCCAACAACCCTATTTTACAGTACAGAATGTTCGTTTAAATGCTTCTATCATTAATTTTAATGATAGAGTGGTAAATAAAATATAGTCATAATAACAGTTAGGTCTGTTGCAACTGGCTGGCATTGGAAATAACATCATTAGATGAATGGAGTGTGTAATTAAGAGTCATGGAATCGGCATGAACGCACTTGTTGCTGGAACGGTTCGCCTGATCGAAATTTCTAACCAAAAAAACATGGGGAACATGGTTAAGAGGACAAATACGTTTTTTCTTCGGACGAGCAGCAAATAAAGGGTGAAAACTTTGCAGGTAGAACAGGGTTCTGTGAAGAGAATTCGGCATAAAAGCTTTACGTTTGGTCAAACTAACACATGGCATCATGGTGGGGGTAGCGTTGTGTTATGAGGATGCTTCTTTATCATTAAGGACTGGGTTAGAAGTCAGAGTTTAGGACATGGAACTAAATATAGGGCAATCATAAAAGGAAACCTGGTTCAGTTTGCAAGAGGCTTGAGACTGAGGAAGATTTTCACTTTCTCAAATATGTTTCTCCATGCAACCTAGATTTTGTAATGTCTGCGTGCACGTCTTCATGAGCGTATTTCCAGAATATATACAGTAAATGCAGTTCTTCGGATAAATAGATTATAAACTTAAAACCACAATATGGTTAAAAGAGAACGTTTTATACAAGGGTGAGAATGAAGCGTCGGCGCCAGAGCATTGTATATACCTAGTGTGCCCTACATTAGCGTTTCCCCCAATGTAACGCTTTCACTGTTAACCTGATGAAGGGGCTTTTCAACAAACTGATAAGGTGATAAGGTAGAGAATAAACACTGTAAATTGTAAAAAATAATAGTAGGACACTTTGACCAGCTCGGTTACCTCAATGTAGGGGATAACTTTACAGGTGAAGTGGCCCAGTAGGTAGGTTTTAGTCAGCTCGTGGAACACCACAAGAGGCAAGCAGAGCAACAAGACAGCCAGATCCCAAACAGCCAGGTTGGCTAAAAGGGCGTTGGAGATGCTCCTCATGTAATAGTTATGGCACACGATGCACATGACGGCCACGTTGCCGACGATCCCGATCACGAAAATGAGCGCAGAGAAACACGTGATGGCGTAGGCCGTGTACGTCTCGTCTGTGACCGGGTAGAAGGGGTTGGGGTAATACTCGTTTTCCTCATCTTCGGGGTATATCGGGGTCATAGGGGTTGCGTCCCAAGGGTTATCGGGGGCAATGCGCCGGGTGTAAAACTCCTCGTGTTTGGTTGCATCGAAGGGAGAATCGGTGGAGGCGAGCGCCAGAGGTTTGGGCAACGGTTCCCACCAGGTTAAAGGCAAATCTGGAGACATCTTAGTATGTCTGCTTGTTTTTTTATGCACATCCCATGACAGGTTTTTGTGGTGTTCCTTCGCACCTCTTCTGTGTCTGTGGTTTCGTTCACGTTCTGCGAACTTTCTCCATATCTTGTAGTCACGCCAATAAGACGCCCGGTCACCGTGGGTGGTCCTGTCCTTCCTGTGTGACAAAAAGTGACATCGGGACAGTTCAGTTTTGCATCCTTGTCTAAAAGATGTACTATTCCGCTTGTTTATTAATAAGGGCGTCCTGGCATCTTGTGACGGGCTCCACTGGGCTGGACCTGTGGCTCGTCTCCTCGGAGACCGCATGGCACCGGATGCCCCGCTGTGCACATCGTCCCCACCTGCCATAGCCACAAGGCTTGCAAAGAGAAAGATGTTTGTTATAAAACAAGCCCACATTGTCAAGTGTCACTTTCAGGTGCTGATGCTTTCTAAATCAACACGTTGTGTGCACACAGGCACTGCAAACGCTAGAAATCCTATGAGTCCATATCAGTCCATGCACCTGAGCACCTCGTTTTTACAAATCCGTGCACATTGTTGCGCGTTCACACAATGCGCGGCCACGCCGCTGAACAGCGACAAGTACTCAGTGTCCGCATCCCTCCTGCGCGTTTCTGTCTCTCTCTCTCTCTCTCTCTCTCTCTCTCTCTCTCTCTCTTTCTCTCTCTCTCGGGCGCGCCCACCTCAATCCCGACCGCTGCAAAGGAAAAAAAAACCGATCCGTTTTTTCCGCGCTTCCAAAAACAAAATGGATACTGCCCGACCTGTATGAGGGTGTAGCTCTGACAGAGCAGCCCGACTACACAAAGGTGCACCCCGCTGAGAAAACCGCAGCTCCGCACTTCCGCGGTGAACTAAACCCGAACCGCCATAGCACAGCCACCAGCGGCAGGCCACGCCCCCGCGTCACCGCTGCTGCCAGGCGGCCACGCCCACTCGGAGAATAATGATGCTTCTCAGCGTTATAATAAATGTCTTGTGTCAGGTTCCTCACTGAGAGAGTCATTATTATAGCAGGAAATCACAATTACTCATTACTATCACACACTCATGAAAAATATGGACAAATCTATTCATCCATAACAAAACTATACTACAACACAATAACTACACAATACTACAATATAACTACAAACCAATAAAACATTCTAATCTCTATTACAAATTACCTGCACAACTACTGGACACTATACAACAATCGAGAAACAAATGTTACTGTATAACTACAAACCTGTTCCACAATATACTACACAACTACAATATACTACACAACTACAATATAACTACAAACGTACACTACAATATAACTACACAACTACACAATACTACAATTGAACTACAAAGCAAAAATATATTACAATATAATTACAAACCTACAATATACTACAGTATAACTACACAACTACACTATACTACAGTACAACTACACGTTACCACATCTATACAATACTGCAATATAACTAAAACCACAATTTAACGACACATTACTAACACTACAATATAAATACAACCCTACAATGTTCAACACTATAACTACACAATACAGTAGAACTAAAAAACCTACACAATACTACAATATGACCACACGCAGGCACAGTACCACAATATAACTGCACAACTACACAATACTACAATTGAACTACAAAGAAAAATATGTTACAATACAAACCTACACTATACAACAATATGACTACACAACTACACTATACTACAGTATAACTACACGTTACAATCCAACTGCACAGCTATACAATACTGCAATATAACAAAAAAAATCTACACTGTACCACAATTTAACTACACATTCCTAACACTACAATATAAATACAAACCTACAATGTTCAACACTATAACTACACACTACAGAAGAACTAAAAAACCTACACAATACTACAATATGACTACACGCAGGCGAGGTTCCACGATATATAACCGCACAACTACACAATACTACAATATTAATATCAACGCACAATATATAATTCAGTATACATATGATAATTATATGTGCATATCACGTGTTGATTCACAAATACACACTATTTTAAATTGAATTGTGTATTTTGTGTATTTTAGTCATCAGTTGAACTGCAGATCTGGATCATGGATGTATGTTGGTGTATTACAAATTTAAAGAACATGATGTTTCTACATTGTTGGAAGTTGCAGCTCAATAGTTAAAGCTCTGGGTTACTGATCTCCAAAGCTGCTTCACTTGGGCAAGGCCTTTAACCCTGTGTGCTCCAGGGGTGCTGTATCAGGGCTGACCCTGTGCCTTGATGCCTTTATGTAAATAAATAATTTCTCTGTAATGTGTATGTGACAAGTAAAAAACCTCCCTCTCTTTCTGATCTCTCTCTAAAGGCCGATTACAAAAATTACTGCTATCCATCAGCACCACCTGGCGGTGAGTGGTGGTGTCACAATATTAGACCTGCTGTCTTTTTCTCATGAAAACGATTTGTGAAGATTTAGAGCAGGGGTCACCAACCTTTTTGAAACTGAGAGATACTTCTTGGGTACCGATTAATGTGAAGGGCTACCAGTTTGATACACACAGTTTTCAGTTTGATCTGAAATAACAAATTTGCTCAATTTACCTTTTATTATATGTTATTTTCAATAATTAATGATATTCATCTATGTGAAGACACTGATCATGTTAATTAATTCTCATAATAATTATCAACAATTATTTAACAAAGTAGGAAACAGTTATATTTAGAAAAAGGCACGCGGGCTACTCATGTGGTTGCGGGCACCATGTTGGTGACCCCTGATTTAGAGGATGCAGATCATACAAATAAAAATCAAACCATTAAAATTCTAATATATAACAACCTATATATTCACGCACAGGTAGCACAAGTTCACCTGGTAAGTTCGTACAATACAAAAAAAACTGTAGGGCTTTATTACTAGAAATTTATTTTTGTTAATATATATGTCTTTTTTTTTTCATTTTAATCCTATCACTTCTTTTCTTCAAATATGCTGCCTCTGGGTAAGGAAAAAAAGAAGCTAAAAACATGGTAATACCTTCCATTGCTATTCTTGTTTCTGCAAAGCCAGATGAGAGACACTTGCTTAATAAAGCTGAGGGTCGTGTAAAGAACATCAAACAGCAGATGCGTATTAACTTCCTTCTACGTAATTCTGACAATACAGTAGGACTTTCTTTAGGACCACGATCGCCTTTTTGTTTCCTCATTTGCAGCAGTAAAAGACCTCAGTGTGATTATTGACTATAGTCAGGCTCCAACTTTCTCTCAATTCAATTTTACATAATGTAAAAACCTACCACTATAGAATACCTGGAAGAACTTATGTAAGACAGAGACCCGGAGAGAAGATGTTCGCAGACTCCCTCATTACCACAGATCTGAATTATCTAAAACACATTTGAGTTTTAGTGGAATGATAAAATCACAGCATGAAACAATATAGTCATAATGGTTGACTATATTGCCACTGATCACACCCTTCCAGTGCATCCAGGGTTGCAGCCACCGCTGTTTCCATGGATTCATCCCCAGTGGAAATTTGGTTCCAGGGGAACGAAAAGCTATGGGTACAGGCCAGCACCTAGAACAAACTGCAACAAAGAAGTCACCAAGAAATTTGCAGTTAGACATGATGAGAACACACCGACCAATCCACCAGGTAATCAGGTGTGGCTCACTTCTTCACTGGCCTAAAGGTCTCTAGAACAGTGGCTGAAATCCAGCAGAAGTCTGGGATGTGGCCCATGATGTAGAGGCTTCTTAATGACTTCAGGTGTATGATGTTATTGGACAGAATCTGATCACTTATTCTTTTCTTGAAATACTCCTCCTTCTGTGGAACCCTTCTACTTGTACTCGATGAACACATTCATAGGGGATTTGATCAGCTGCTGGTTGGGAGGTGATCCAGATAAGAGCAGAGGGATTGGTGCTTCCTCTGTTGTTGTTCTCCAGGATGCTGCCTGGATCTGTCTCACCTCATGTTCTTTATTGACTCCTCCACTGTCTCCTTCTGTTATGTAGACCTTTGTGAAGATCTCATTCAGGAGTGTTTGATTTACCTGGTTTAAAATCAGTTCATTTAAACACTAAAACTTCATCAGACTGAATTGAAACTTTTCCAGCGTTTCATGTATGTCCAGTCTGTAAGATGATAAAGGAGGAAGATGATATAAAGGGGGTTCTAACTTTAAGATCACATTGCTTCTGACTGGCTACCACAGATTTTTTTTGATGTACTAAGTGTATATTATTATTTTATATTTCTAGGCAGCAATAATAACTGTGTATTGTCAGTAACAAAGAATAATTACTGTATAATACTATTAGTATACAGAATGTGCGTCGGGTAGGTAACTGTAACAATCCCAAACATTCTTCCCACTCCGCACCACGAGAGGAAGCAATCACCTGAATACTGAGCACTTCCGGGTAATTGGTCACTTGCTGAGTCTTAGCTATATTGGCTAAGCTCACCTCAACAATTCTGTGAAGTATTGTTCCACATTACATACCAAACCTTTCCATGTTTCATCTGTCTTTCTTGTGTACCAACATTTGTTTCTGCTTACCCGTGTTTCTGTTCTACAACTTCCCTTATGCTGGATTTATACTGTTGCAAAATAAACCCATGTATAGATTCTAATTAATCGGAGTCTGCCACTATGTTGCAGAATACTTCGCCTGAAGAGAATCCAGTGTCTCTTTGACAGTTGCGGGTGGTTGCTGCATACCAAGGAGAAATGCTGGCAGCCTACGTGGATCAGCTCAAATCTCACCAAGCTGCTAAACGCTTACCTCCTACAAGTCCTACATACTATGCATGCCATGCATCTTCAAGACTGGCATTGGCAGAATGATAAGACGGTTCTGCTGACCATTGCCCCTCTTCCCTCTGTGGATCTTCCCACTTCGTCCAAGCCTGCCTCTGGTTAGTGTTCTCTTTGACTGGAGGCCACTCTGTGCAGCTGGGGATGGTTTCTCATCAACACCTTGGGTGGTTCCATGAAATTCCGGAGTAAGAACGGGCGCTTTGAGGATGGATTGGACTGTAGTTAATGTCAACAGTCTGCTACACTGACTCAGGACTACGGTTCGCTTCTGATCACCATCACCGTACCCCGCAACATCGTATATCTGCTATAAATGAACATTCGGTGCAACCCAGATGAGGATGGGTTCCCTCTTGAGTCTGGTTCCTGGGCCTCAACAGTATGGAAGAACGACAATCAGGTGTGGAACTTGTACTCACATTTTACTCAGCTCAACTCAGAACGTGTTTGAATATCTGGAATGGGGACTGGACGTGTAAAGCCAATTTTTACAACTGCATCAGGGATCAGCCGACGGCGGCCAACTACGAGGTGACATTTTGGACCGTAGTTGTCCATAGTGGCTAGAACAACACTGTGCTATGTTTTATATTCCAGGAAGGACTGGATCTCATACTGCAGGCTGAGAAGGCCTGTGAGGACCAGTACGTCCCATTATCACAGTACATCACAATGGCCATCCGGCTCAATAACTTGATTTGGAATCAACATCCCACACAGCAATTCCACCCCCTTCCTGAACCACGCCAAACCCCTAACCACCAAGCACCCCAGCACACCCGAATCAATGCAATTTGGAAAAGCCCCGCTGTAGACAATTGCTCAATAGGTGGTGGCTACATTACTTACCAAACCATTACAGTAACCTTATGAATAGAACTATTTAATATAAATAAATTTATTATTCATAATCGCTTCCCCTACCAACCCTATCATCTTGGGATTTCCATGGTTCCAGGTTTATGATTCAGTGATATCATGGCACCAGAAGGAATTATGTCAATGGTCCTCAAGCTGAATAAAAAAGCTTCATGGACAATCCTGCTCTTCTACCTTTTCACTCTACATCAGTTGAAAGCCCCAAGTCCAAAGCACGGATTCAAATCCCTACAGAATATAATGACCTGAGGAAGGTTTTTAACAAGAAGAGTTCCATGACGCTACCCACTCACTGGCCATGGGTTTGCGCAATGAAACTGCTTCTAAATATGTTGCCTCCCTGAGCTATCACAGTTCCATATCTATATCTATTTCCATTAGTGCTGTCGACCCTTAGACAGCTCTGAGAGGCATGTTATTTTACAAACCTGGACCTCTGCAGTGCCTATAATTTAATACAATTATGGAAGGTAATGAATGGAAAACCATGTTGCATGCCAGCAGGGGACATTATAAGTATCAGGTCAGGCCATATGGCCTGGTCAATGTGCCTGCAGTGTTTTAGTCATTTACGAATGAAATTCTCTGAGAACTGTTGAACTCATTTGTTATAGTATATAACACCAGCTAGTAGTTAAAGCAAATAAAGGTGACCCACATAGAGTCAGTCAACTTCCTGGGATATATCATCAGCTGATGGGGAGTGGAGATGGACCGGAGTAATTACAAACTACAAAGATATCTGGGTTTTGCTAATTTTTATTGGCACTTCATCAGGAACTAGAGCACCATGTAGGTCCCACTCACAGCACAATGTCTGAGATCCTCCAGCACTGCTCGACTGGTACCACCTTCTATCAGGGGAAGAGGTAAGTATACTTCAAGGCTCTTTTCTGTTCTGGCATCGAGGTGGTGGAATGAACTTCCGCTAGATGTCCATACAGCGGAGTCCCTGACTATCTTTAAAAGACAGTTGAAGACCTACCTCTTCCTGAAACACTTAAATTAGCACTTTCCAAGTTTGCTTAGTAGAATTTAAGAGTTATATTTATATTAAGTTAGTAATTAAGTGTACCAGTGTAGATTTATTCATTACTAGAGACTCGAAGCACTTTTGTTCGTCGCTCTGGATAAGGGCGTCTGCTAAATGCCGCAAATGTAATTCTAAATGTACTAGAATTCATTTATCCTAGAATACACAAAAACAAATGTGTTTCATTGTAATTTTTTTACTTTTGACACAAAGAAGATATTTCTCATGTTGGCAAGCTGCCAATCATAAGTTACCGCTAAGCATTCCAATGTTTACCAGTGGCTCACACAAGTGGCAGGAGTGATTTGTGATAGAAGACTATCTGTGAGAGTGTAAAGGGAAAGTTTATAGGACTGTGGTGAGACCTGAGATGTTGTATGGCTTACAGACAGTGGCATTGAGTAAAAGACAGGAGGTGGAGCTGGAGGTAGCAGAGCTGAAGATGTTGAGGTTTTTGTTGGGAGTGACGATGATGGATAGGATTAGAAATGAGTTTATTAAAGGGACAGAGCATGTAGGATGTTTTGGAGACAAGGTGAGGGAGTTTTGATTGAGATGGTTTGGACATGTGCAGAGGAGGGACATGGGGTATATCAGTAGGAGAATGCTGAGGATGGAGCCACCAGCAGGGAGGAAAAGAGGAAGACCAAAGAGGAGGTTCATGATTGTGGTGAGGGAAGACATGCAGGTAGTTGGTGTAAAAGAGGCAGATGTAGAAGACAGGGGGGTATGGAGACGGATGATCTGCTGTGGCGACCCCTAATGGGAGCAGCCGAAAGAAGAAGAAGAAGAGGATAAGCATTGCAAGAATAACAATGCATTCTATTCTATTCTATTCTATTCTATTCTTCGTTTTTTTAATTAACAAATCCAAATTTGCAATCCAATCTATTCCATGCTTTATAAAAGACCATATTTAATGGATTTTCTGTATCCTTCCTTTGCAGTAACTGTAGAGATGCTTTTTTCACAGCATTCTGTATCAGAGTAATTATATATATATATATATATAAAATTTTTAAATGTACCTTGTTCCACATTGTTAAAATGTTTCCCCATTTTTTTCATGCTTTAGAATTTGATTTTGCAGCTTTGCAACATTGCTTTTTATGAATTTCTTGAATAAAGCATTTAAAGGCCTGTCCTACTAATACAGAACACATATTTTCTGATTATTATGCACCACTTCTCTAGAATGTATATGCTCATCACACTGGTGAATTTACCTATAATATAGATTCTATTATATATAGCAGTGGTGGGCGGTCAGGGCTAGCAAAGCCTTCTCTGCTGGCCTAAACACTATCAGAAGCACTGGCCTACATTTACAACCTACATTTTTATATTTGTTCCATAAAATTGTATTAATTTATTTCCCAACAGTTTATTCTCTTCATTTCGTAGCGTTCCTCTCGGCTGCACTGCTTCCAGTACGTGTATGTGGATGTTAGATTTTTTGTCCAATCAGATTTCAGCCTCTTTGTGCTGCCATGTCAATCTAATCTGCCCAGAGCTTTTAAAGTCAATACTGCTGGCCCTTTTTCCATAGACTCCTTAATAAATAGCTCTGTTTCTTTAACCAATCAAATTTCATATTCGCTTCACAGGGCCAGCTAGCCGGCCCACAGTAGCATCAGCATTTTTCCGCCCTCTGAGTGATCTGCTGGACCCATTAATAGATCTGAGTTAGACTCTTTGGAGAACTGACTTACAAATATAAGCATATCTTTTTTGCAGAATATTTATCAGAACTATGTTTTCATGATTTTTTTAAAGATATAAATATTATAATACCATAATGTATTTTTATAACTGGTGCAAATGTTTCTATTTAAGTGTGGCTAATGACAAGCCCTTCATACTTTGTGATGTGTTACTCCATTCAGCATATACAAAAGCTGTTTATCACATTTTACAAATAGCATTCAAAAGTCTTACATTCTCATCTTCCTTGTGCACAATTTTCACCAGAAGGACATTTGAGATACTTTACATTGTGTAATTAATGCAGTCAAACTGGGGTTTGTGTAATCAAACCCCAGTCACACTAAGCAGCCATTCCTTGGTGTCATACATACATTAATATTAGGGTCTTGGATAGAGAATAAAATAATGAAACTTGAATGTGACTGACACAATCAGAACCTCACAAAAAACATCATCTAACATTGCATAGTTATCCCTTCAGAACAATGATGAGGTCATTGATGTCATAACATAACAAGAAAACATTCCAATATTTGCCTTAAAAAATGGCAAATCCCTAAAAAGTAAAGACTTTGGGAAGACCTGCTAATCTATCTATCCTTTGGTTTATACATTTTAAATGTATATTCATTATCTATTTACTTCTCAAAAGAATTGAAAAAGAGCACAAAGAGTTAACTTACTTCCAAAGAAACATTACACATAATGAAAGTGAAAGTGTCTTTCTCCACCATCATTCTAACCAGTGGTGCAATTGAGAAACGGGAAGTCTTTAAAGCAAAAACCGTGATATTAATGCCACACAAACGAAGAATGCTGCCTCAAGGTAAGTGATCTATATGTTACATATAAATCTATATAAGAAAAAAGTTTAAACAGTATATTGTAACTGAACCTAAAGGTAAAACAGTCCTATAAGACCATGCAATATAATTTATTTTTTTCTTGTTTTCTTGTTATCTTGCGACATAAGTTGTTTTCTCAATATAACTTCTTCATTTTCTCGTGATCTTGACATAACAAACATTGTTTCCTTGTGATAAGTAGTTAATGTTCTTGTTTATTTGACAAAAGAGCATGTTCTAGATAATGGATAAAAATTGGATAATAATGGATAACCTTTTGTGGCAGCTGGCATGTCCATTTGTGGCAGCTGGCACAAATAATTATGGTTATTATCAGGGCTGGCAAAAGTACACACATCCTTTACTTAAGTAGAAGTACAGATACTCATGTTTTAAAATACTCAGGTAAAAGTTGAAGTACTGATTATACTTTTTTACTCAATTGAAAGTAAAGAAGTATTGGCTCTGACATGTACTTAAGTAAAAAGTAGTTATTACTTCTACCTGTTTTAGTGTCACATATCATGATATTAATGAACGAACGAAAGAACGAACGAACAAACATTGAAGAGGAAATGTGCAAATGTGCAAGCGGAATAAACAAGCTAGCTTCGTAAACTAGTTTGTGGTAAATGAGAGACAGGACTTTATACACTAGTGGATTGAAAAAGACACGCAATGACAGGAAATCGGTTGTTCGGCTGAAATCGGCGCGCAGTGAAAATAAAAAATATATAGTTCACCAAATTAATTAATTGAAAGTAACGAGCCGGTTTTGAAAATGTAAGAAGTAAAAAGTACAGATATTTGTGTAAAAATGTAATGAGTAAAAGTAAAAAATTGTCTGAAAAATAAATAGTGGAGTAAAATACTGATACCAAAAAAATCTACTTCAGTAACGAAGTATTTGTACTCCGTTACTTCCGAACTCTGGTTATTATCCTTGATGCTGTTCTAGAGGCAACATTATTGCAGCATCATGAATTAAACAATGTTTATTTTGTCAATCTCACGAGAAACTTGAATTGTCATAAACAGAAATCAACTTTTGTTATGTCTAGTTCACAAGAAAACAAGAAAGGCATCTAGTGGTCATTATCAGATTAGCTACAGTATGCTACAGCAGACCAAATGCCCGCTTATCGACCTTTTTTTACCCCGACCCACGTGAAGCATTTTTTTTTGTTACTTCTGTAATGTTTTAAATTTATACTTTTTACTGTATTATTGTCAGAAATCCACCTGCCACGCCCCCTTCGGCGGCTGTCAAAACCTCCGCTTTCCCTGAAGCCCCCGGCTTCAACCATGCACACCTGAGGCTCATTATTCACTCATCCCCAGCTCCTATATAAACCCCTCATTCAGCCACAGTCCTTGTCGTTTATTGTTGGTATGTGAAGGTGTTTGGTGCATGTTTGTCTGTGTTTTCCCTGTCACATGTATTCCTGTGCGTTTCTTCCTCTCGTTTGTCGGGATTCTATGGACTGCCGTGTGTGTGTGTGTGTGTGTTTTTGTGTTAAACTCTCCGTGTTTTCGTTAAACCAAAGCGAACTGTGCTCCGGCTTTGCCTCCGCTCATTACGCTGCATTTAGTATTAATACTGCTAAAAACAGGGCAAAAATGGTTAAAAATGGGTATCGGTGGAGGTCGGGAACGGATTAATTGGTTTTCCATTATTTCTTATGGGATAATTACATTCGCTCTTCAACCTTTTCTCATTTAGACCGGTTTTGAAGGAACGGATGAAGGTTGATAAGCGGGGTACCACTGTATGTGGATCGCGAAAGAGAAATTCATACCGGATCGGTCAACGACCGCCACAGGTATTGTTAGCCAACAGGGTACCGGTGCTAATTGGGCTACTGTTTGCCACTGCCATTTCCATCCTTTTAGCATGGAAATGGAAGTTGTGAACACTTATTTTAAGAAGATGGATGATCACAGGGTGACGTTTAAGAGTGGAGGAAGGTGCACATAGGTGGACTATGTTCTATGTAGGAGATGCAACCTGAAGGAGATTGGAGACTGTTAGGTGTTGGCAGTGGACAGTGTAGCTAGACAGCATCGGAAGGAAGAAGAAGAGCAGGAAAGTAAGGACTGTAAGAAGAATAAGATGGTGGAAACTGAAGGAGGAAGACTGTAGTGTGAGGTTCAGGGAAGAGGTCAGACAGGGGCTGAAAAAAAGGGTAAAAAAGGGTAAAAAAAAAAAAAAAAGGGAAAGTGGAGAGACCTGCAATGTTGTATGGTTTAGAGACAGTGGTATTGACTAAAATACAGGAAGTGGAGCTGGAGGTAGCAGAACTGCAGATGTTGGGGTTTTTGTTGGGAGTGACGAGGATGGACAGGATTAGAAATGAGTTTATTAGAGGGACAGCGCATGTAGGACGTTTTGGGGACAAGGTGAGGGAGGCGCCATTGAGATAGTTTTGACATGTGCCGAGGAGGGACCTGGCATATATTGGTAGAAGAATGCCGAGGATAGAATGCCGAGGATGGAAACTCAGGTTAGAGCACAGGGTATAGAGTTTGGCCATAATACAGCACCCCTGGAGCCACCAGGAGGGAGGAAAAAAGGTAAACCAAAGAGGAGCTTTATGGATTTGGTGAGCGAAGACATGCAGGTGGTTGGGATGAAAAAGGCAGATATAGAGGACTTTTGGGCCCTTTAGCAAGGCTCTTAAACCAGGGGTGCTGTATTATGGCCAAACTCTATACCCTGTGCTCTAACCTGAGTTTCCAAACATCTCTTGGGCATGCAAAGAGATTATTTCAACGTACAAGGGACAAGTACGAACTCCTTTAGCTTTACTTGCACAGCAATGATGAATGTACAGTATAACGTTTAATGAGGTTATGAGGAAACAGAAATACTTCTTCAGTTAAATGCAAAACATGCACTGCACATTTGTCTTTGTATTTCTAGGGGAATAATATCCTGAAGCAAAAATACTCTTCAGGACTCAGCTGTGTTTGTGCACACGTTACTAAAGGAAGATGGAGATACCTGAGCTGGACAAACACTCTAAAAACAAGTAACCAACAATCTCCTCATGTACTTGTAATTAAATGTATCCAAATTATTTATTGAGTGCATATGAGAAGAATAATTCCACCATAGCTTTTATCGAAAGCCTAACTTACATTTTTCTATTTAGTTTATTGTAGATTTTTTAAAGTAAAATCGGTTAGCAAAAAACTCTAAAGGGCTGTCTACACTGTTTTGCAGGAAAGTCCAGGGAAAGACATCAGAATTACTGGTACCCAGCTGTATCTCTATGAAGAGTGACGCATCTATGGTTACTCCTCTTAAATTTAAAGATGAAGACTCCTCACTTCTACACAGGTAATGTCTCCTCTCTTTCAATGTCAAAATGTTGAAGGAAAAATGTAACTGAATAGACAGGATGGCAAACTAAAAAAACAATCTAAGTGTTTAATAATTTTACTCCAGTAAAAGTGAAATTGCTCTCTAATCTTTCACCTAAGTAAAAGTACAAAGCTATGTGTACTCTATTCTTCAGATGTACTTAAATATCTAAAGTACTATGATTTATTAGAGTACTTAGTACACCAATTTAATAAAAGAATGATCTTAATGAGTCAAACACTGATTGATATCTAATAAAATTGTCTTGAGCCCAACTACTTTAATAAGACCACAGGTGTTGTGACGAGTTTGAACTCCTGACCCCAGTCCTCTATTTATGCATTAGTCTGTAAATAAAACATTTTTGGTCTTGGGTCTCAGGCAGGCTGCAATTGCTGCTTATGACCAATAGCCCAAGTAGAAGCCCAGATACAATAATTCCATCCACCCAATCACACACTTATTGGGTTTGATGTGAGTTCCACTGGTCTGTGACCTCAGGACAGCCCTCATTATTGGCTGCTGCCAAATAATATTATAAATAATTATGTAATCTCCATAAGCACACCCCAAGGTCTTGGGAACCTGTAGGAATATTTAATTACCCCATGCTGAACATAGCCTTGAATTCATCCCGAACCACATTTTCTTTTAAACGGGTAACTGGAATATGTGGCTGCACACAAGCACACCTAGATGAGTCTTAACATGGTGATCTGAGAAGTTTGTTTGATTGAGTTGAAGCAAAAACCCATCAGGCAATTCTCCTCCCAACCTTTGCTCTCTGTCCCTACAACCAGTCATTGGGGAAAGGGTAACTGAGTGATTAAGATATTGAACGCCTGATCAGAAGGTCATGAGTTAAAATTCTTCCACTGCTGGTCCCTCAAGCAAGGTCCTTAACTGCTTTGTTGTATGAATAAGATCATTGGAAGTTATTTTGAAGAAGACCCTCTGACCCATCTGCGAGCATAGTTTATTATGACTGATTACACACATTATTTAAGAGAAAGGCTCCCTGGTGGTCTAGTGGTTAGGATGCAGCGCTCTCACCACTGCGGCCCGGGTTCGATCCCCGGTCAGGGAACCGACCCCGGCCATTAGGGTTGCACACGCCAGTGCACTCTTAGTGCCAGTCCCAAGCCGGGATAAATGGGGAGGGTTGCGTTAGGAAGGGCATCCAACGGATGATCCGCTGTGGCGACCCCTAATGGGAGAAGCAGAAAGAAAGTACACACATTATTTAAGAGCGTGAACACTCGGGCGCGTTCCCAAAGTGTTTCGACGCAGCTCGAGTTCCTGAAAGGAAACATTTTTTTATATTTTTTTATCTCTGGAAAGCTTCTTTGAGACAATTTTCATTGTTAAAAGCACTATACAAATAAAACTGAATTGAAAAATGAATTGAATTGAAAAATGAATGTTGTGTATTTATTGAGTAATATAAAATAAATATTGTAAATATTTTACTAATGAAGTTTTACTAATAGAAAGCACGTGACGTAAAAGAAAATGTTATAGAAAATGTTATATCCTGTTTTTATTAGTAGTAAAATTAAGTCCTCGTTAAATTTAACAAGGACTATCTATAATGTTATGCAGCAAACTGCAAGAGAGGAGATCGAAATCACCCGCACCCAGCTGTATCTCCATGAAGAGTGACGCGTCTATGGTTCCCATTTTAACGTTTAAAGATGGAGACTACTTACTTCCACACAGGTAACATCTCCTCACATTTAATTTTTACTGCTACTGGCTTTTGAAACGTATATATATATATATATAAAAATATATATATATATATATATATATATATATATATTTTTTTTTTTTTTTTTTTTTTTTTTTCTTTTTCTGGTAAATTGCTTAGTTTTATAAAGTGTGCTTCTTGTATCATTTACAAATTAAATGCCTCTTGGGTATACATTAAGCTTTGGAATGCTTGGGAAGTAAGGAAGTACAAATACTTCATTACTGTTTCATTACTGATTTTTCTGGTATCAATAATTTACTTCACTATTTATTTTGTTGGAAAAGTTTTTACTTTCACTCATTAAACCTTTTACACAAATATCTGTAGTTTCTACTTCCTACATTTTAAAACCAGACTCATTACTTGAGTTTTCATCTATTTGGTGACATGATCAATATTTTTTCTCTTTAATTGTGCACCGTTTTCAGCGCATCAACCTATTTCTTGTCATTGCGCAGCTTTTTCAATCTACCACTGGTGTATCATTTCCTGGCTCTCACACACCACAGGCATAGGTTGGGTGACTTTGATACACTGGTGTTATTGATCTTTGATGTTATTTAATTTAGACTGATTATATTATAGAAAACATACAGTGAGAACACCATAAAGATTTATCATTTGTGGACTCACATCTTCTACACCATCTAACAGGCATGGACCAGAATCTGCTGCCACAAATACATTCCTGAAAAAGTTCAAAACAAATCTGATGAAGAAGTTTCAGCAATTAAATGGAGTGATAATAAACCAAGGAAACCAAACACTTCTTAATGAGATCTACACAGAGCTCTACATCACAGAGGGACACAGTGGTGAAGTCAATAAAGAACATGAGGTGAGAAAGATTGAAGCAGCATCCAGGAGAACAACAACAGAGGAAACACCAATCAAATGCAATGACATCTTTAAACCTGTATCTGAACAAGACGAACCCGTCAGAACTGTTCTGACAAAGGGAGTCGCTGGCATCGGAAAAACAGTCTCCGTGCAGAAGTTTGTTCTGGACTGGGCTGAAGGAAAAGCAAATCAGGACATTCACCTCATATTTCCACTTCCTTTCAGAGAGCTGAATTTGATGACAGATCGAAAACTGAGTCTGATGGAGCTCCTTCATGTCTTTTTTAGGGAAACAAATAAAACAGAAATGTTCAGTTTGGAAAAGGTTTTGTTCATTTTTGATGGATTGGACGAGTGTCGTTTTCCTCTAGATTTCCAGAACACAGTGAGAGTGTGTGATGTATCTGAATCAGCATCAGTGCCTGAGCTGCTGATAAACCTGATTAAAGGGAATCTGCTTCCCTCTGCTCTCATCTGGATCACCTCCCGACCAGCAGCAGCTGATCAAATCCCCTCTGAATGTGTTCATCGAGTCACAGAGGTACGAGGATTCAATGACCCACAGAAGGAGGAGTATTTCAGGAAGAGAATCAGTGATCAGATCCTGGCCAATAACATCATCACACACCTGAAGTCATTAAGAAGCCTCTACATCATGTGCCATATCCCAGTCTTTTGCTGGATTTCAGCCACTGTTCTAGAGAGAATGTTGGGTGAAGCAGAGAGTGGAGAAATCCCCAAGACTCTGACTCAAATGTACACACACTTCCTCATTATTCAGACAAACATCATAAGAGAAAAGTTCCCAAAGAAGCAGGAGAGTGATGAAGAAATGCTTCTTAAACTGGGAAAACTGGCTTTTCAGCAGCTGAAGAAAGGAAACCTGATCTTCTATGAGGAAGATCTGAGAGAATGTGGCATTGATGTGAGAGAAGCAGCAGTGTATTCAGGTGTGTGTACACAAATCTTCAGAGAGGAGTTTGGCCTTCATGAGAGTAAAGTGTACTGCTTTGTTCATTTAAGTGTTCAGGAACATCTCGCAGCTCTGTATGTGCACCTGATGTTCATGATGAACAAGTGCAATGTTCTTAAAAAGAATCGGTTTCCTGAACAGAAGATAAATGAAATTTTAATTGCAGGTTTACACAAGAGTGCTGTAGATCAGGCTTTAGAAAGTCGAACTGGACATCTGGATCTTTTCCTTCGCTTTCTTCTGGGTCTTTCACTGAAGTCTAATTGGAATCTTCTTCAAGCCTTTGTAACACAGAGAGACAGTAAGTCTCCAAGCAAAGAGGAAACAGTTCAGTACCTTAAAAAGAAGATCAGTAAAGCTCTTCCAACAGCAAAATCTGTCAATCTGTTCCACTGCCTGAATGAACTGGGTGATCATTCTCTAGTGGAGGAAATCCAAGGGTACCTGAAATCTGGAAAACAAAATGAACTCTCTTCTTCTCAGTGGTCTGCTCTGGTGTTTGTGTTACTAACATCAGTAGACGAGCTGGAAGAATTTGATCTGAGTAAATATATCAGTACAGACAAAATAACAGAAGCTGTTCTTTTAAAGGTGATGCCTGTGATTGCAGAATCCAGTAAAGCAATGTAAGTAAAGCGTAATATAACTGTTCTACTATTTGTGTGTTTTAGAGAAACTTAAAACACTTACTATGGTATATGACATATGTGTGAGGATGTTTTGAATTCATGATTTATAAAAGATTTATATGAATAGACATTTAAATAGACATAGTTTTTTGTTGACCTTGTTGTTGTTCTTTTTTTTTTTTATTTATTCATAGCCCCTAAATTAACCTTTTGGGTATATACAACACGCAAAGTCAGATATGTTAAGATGAGGTGTAAAAGGAACTGAACTGAAATTTACAGTTCATCCGGAAAGCATTCACAACGCTTCACTTTTTCCACATTTTGTTATGTTACAGCATTATTCCAAACTGGTTTACATTCATTATTTTCCTCAAAATTCTACAAAAAAAAAAACCCCATAATGACAACGTGAAAGGCGTTTTGAAATCTTTGCAAATGTATTGCACATTTTTTTTTTTAAATCACATATATATGTATTCACAGCATTTGCTTAATACTTTGTTGAAGCAACTATGGCACCAATTACAGCCTTAAGGTTCTTTTAAATATGACACCTTGTTTTTGGGCAGTTTCTTCTATTCTTCTTTGCAGAACCTCTCAGGCTCCCTCAGGGATTAGCATTAACTTCGTCTGTTGGATCAGACCACATGGGCCAGCCTTTGTTTTCCTCCTGCATCAATGACCCTTGGCCACCCATTGCCCCATCACCACTGTGTCTCCCTTGGACCAATTTTTGATAGACATTGACCCCTGCAGACCAGGAAAACCCCACAAGAGCTGCAGTTCTGGACCTGCCCAGACCCAGTCGTATAGCCATTACCATTTGGCCCATATTAAATTTTTTGCCCATTTCCAGCTTCTAACACATCAACTTCGAGACAAAATGTTCACTTGCTGCATAATATATCCCACCTTCTAACAGGTGCAATGATAAAGAGATAATCAGTGATCAGGTAGATGCAAATGCAGAACAGCTTTAGTAGTGAACAATAAAAAACAATTTACCTCAGAAGAAACTCTGATGGAACAAAAAAGGCTAGACCAATGCTATGCTAAGAAAATAGATACACTTAGCATGAAAAAAAATCAACTCACAAAAAAACACATCAGTTATTGCTTGAACAAAATCAGTTAAAATGCAGAACAGATGTATCAATGGTTCCTTTTCAGATTTTGGCTGAAGTATCCCTTTAAGCATATTTTCTTTTAGGGTATATACAAATTGGACAATACAGTGGACATTTTAAGTATTTGTTTGATCATTTGCACAAGTTTAATATCATTTATTTCTCTTCAGTATCAGGTGTGATTCACTTGGAGTTAAAAGCTGGTCAGCTTTGGTCTCTGTCTTCAATTCAGAAACCTCAAATTTGAAAGAATTGCATCTAATTGTAAAGACACTGGCTCTGACTGGGAGTAAACTACGAGACTCTGGAGGGAATCATCTCTCTGCAGTACTGAAGAATCCTCACAGTAAAGTAGAGACACTAGGGTGTGTGCATGCAGTGCATGAACTTCTTCTTCTTCTTCTTCTTCTTCTTCTTCTTTCGGCTTCTCCCATTAGGGGTCGCCACAGCGGATCATCCGTCTCCATACCCCTTGTCCTTTACATCTGCCTTTTTCAACACAACTACCTGCATGTCTTCCCTCACCACATCCATAAACCTTCTCCTTGGTCTTCCTTTTTTCCTCTTTCCTGGTGGCTCCATCCTCAGCATTCTTCTACCGATATACCCCATGTCCCTCCTCTGAACATGTTCAAACCATCTCATTCTAACCTCCCTCACCTTGTCTCCAAAATGTCCTGCATGCGCTGTCCCTCTAATAAACTCATTTCTAATCCTGTCACTCCCAACGAAAACCTCAACATTTTCAGCTCTGCTACTTCCAGCTCCACTTCCTGTCTTTTACTCAATGCCTCTGTCTCTAAACCATACAACAACGCAGGTCTCACCACAGTCCTATAAACTTTCCCTTTCACTCTTGCAGATACTCCTCTATCACAAATCACTTCTGTCACTCTTCTCCACCCACTCCACCCTGCCTGCACTCTTTTTTTCACTTCGTTAACACTTCTTTGCACCGTTGACCCCAGATATCTGAACTCCTCCACCTTCTCCACCTCTTCTCCCTGCAACCGCACCACTCCACTGCCCTCCCTCTCATTCACACACATGTACTATGACTTACTCCTACTGACTTTCATTACCGTTCTCTCCAGTGCGTACCTCCACCTCTCCAGGCTCTTCTCAACTTGCTCCCTACTTCACCACTAATAACAATATCAACCGCAAACATCATAGTCCATGGAGACTCCTGTCTGACCTCGTCCGTCAACCTGTCCATCACCACTGCAAACAGGAAAGGGCTCAGAGCCGATCCTTGATGCAGTCCAACCTCCACCTTGAACCAGTCTGTCGTTCCTACTGCACACTTCACTGCTGTCACACTGTCCTCATACATGTCCTGCACCACCCTCACATACTTCTCTGACACACCTGACTTCCTCATACAATACCACAACTCCTCTCTTGGCACCCTGTCATACGCTTTCTCTAAATCCACAAACACACAATGCAACTCCTTCTGACCTTCTCTATACTTCTCCATCAACATTCTCAAAGCAAATAAGGCATCTGTGGTGCTCTTCCTCGGCATAAAACCCTACTGTTGCTCACAGATGGTCACCTATTTTCTCAGCCTGGCTTCTACTACTCTTTCCCATAACTTCATGGTGTTACTGATCAACTTAATTCCCCTGTAGTTACTGCAGGTCTGCAGATCTCCCTTGTTCTTACAGATTGGTACCAGCACACTCCTTCTCCATTCCTCATTCATCCTCTCACCTTCCAAATTCCTGTTAAACAATCTTGTTAAAAACTCCACTGCCATCTCACCTAAACATCTCCATGCTTCACCCGGTATGTTATCTGGTCCAACCAACTTTCCACTCTTCATCCTCTTAATTGCTGCTCTCACTTCCTCCTTACTAATCCTATCCAGTTCCTGCTTCACCATCTCCACACCACCCAACCAGCTGCTCAAAATACTTCCTCCGTCTTCTCAACACACTCTCCTTACTAATCAATACATTTCCATCTCCATCCTTTATTGCTCTAACTTGCAGCTAATTCTTCCCAGCTCGGTCTCTCAGCCTGGCCAATCGGTACAAATCCTTTTCTCCTTCCTTAGTGTCCAACTTCTCATGCAGCTCCTTATATGCCTTTTCCTTGCCTTTTGCCACATCCCTCTTCACCTGCTGCCGCATCTCCTTGTACCCCTGTCTACTTTTCATATCACTCTGTCGATCCCAATTCCATTTTGCCAACCTCTTTCTCCTTATGCTTTCCTGCACTTCCTCACTCTACCACCACATTTCTTTGTCTTCCTTTTTATTTCCAGATGTCACACCAAGTACCTTTCTAGCTGTCTCTATCACTTCTGCAGTAGTTGCCCAATCATCCAGCACCTCTTCACCACCACCGATCCTCTGTCTGACCTCTTCCCTGAATCTCACACTGCAGTCTTCCTCCTTCAGTTTCCACCATCTTATTCTTCTTTCAGTCCTCGCTCTCCTCCTCTTCTTCTTCACCTCCAAACCCATCCTACAGACCACCATCCGATGCTGTCTAGCTACACTGTCCCCTGTCAACACCTTACAGTCTCCAATCTCCTTCAGGTTGCATCTCCTACATAGAACATAGTCCACCTGTGTGCACCTTCCTTCACTCTTATACATCACCTTATGATCCTCCTTCTTCTTAAAATAAGTGTTCACCACTGCCATTTCCATCCTTTTCCAGCCAAATCTACCACCATCTGCCCTTCCACATTCCTCTAATTAAAGACATACCTACCCATCACCTCCTTATCACCTTTGTTCCCTTCACCTACATGCCCATTGAAATCTGCTCCAATCACCAATCTTTCATTCCTAGGTACACCTTCTACCACTTCCAACTCACTCCAGAATTTCTCCTTCTCCTCCATCTCACAACCCACTTGTGGAGCATAAGCACTGATGACATTTATTATCATGCCTTCAACTTCCAGCTGCACGATCATCGCCCTATCAGAAACTCTCTTCACCTCCACTACACTCTTGCTGTACTCTTCCTTCAGGATCACTCCTACACCATTTCTCTTTCCATCTACACCATAATAGAACAGTTTAAACCCACCTCCCATGGTTATGGCCTTACTCCCTTTCCACTAAGTCTCCTGAGCACAGAACATATCCACCTTTCTCCTCTCCATCATATCAGCTACCACTGTCCCCTTACCAGTCATAGTACCAACATATAAAGTGCCCACCCAAATCTCTACTCTCCTATACTTCTTCTTTCCCTGCTGTTTCTGTAGACGTCTTCCTCCTCTCCTTCTCCTCCTTCGGCCAACAGTATCCTAATTTCCACCGGTCCCTGTTGGCTAACGATACCTGTGGCGGTCGTTGGTAACCCGGGCCTCGACCGATGAATTTCTCTTTCGTGATCCGCATATTTGATTTGGCGCATGTTTTACGCTGGATGCCCTTCCTAACGCAACCTCCCAATTTACCCGGTCTTGAGACCGGCACTAAAAGTGCACTGGATTGTGCAACCCTAATGGCTGGGTTATGGCATGCAGTGCATAAACAACAAGCAAATAAACTAACCTCTTGCATAATAGCCTTTTAGTTTATTGTACTCTTTTTGCAGTCGTTTAAATCTTTTTGTGTGACTTTAAAGTTACTTTGTTAAGTATATACAAACTCTATTTTAACTAGGGTAACACCAGTGTTTACAACGATATTTAACCTCGTCTGGAACAGTCAATTATCCCCACATTTTTCTTGTTCCATCCTAAAAAAAAAAACAATGATCATTGCCCAGTACCCCTGACTTTAGTTGTGATGTGCTTTGAAAGACAACATTGAATGCTATGATCTACTGATCCATCTACAAATCAGGAAGGGGGGAAATGTTAATATTATTGTTCCCCATGTCTGTGTCAATGGATCTACAACCTTTTGACAGACAGACAACAAGCAGTAATGGTTTTGCCACTGTTGTGGCAGAGACAATCTTTGATAACAGCATGAACAAGGAATGTATTAAAATTGTGGATAACTACTGCCAGGACAATATTCTCCAATGTCAGCAAGACAAAAGAGCTGGTTCTGGACGTTAGCATGTAGCAATTACCAGAGATCAATAGAACCATAGTGAAAAGAGTGGACAGTGTTTGTTCATTGTCATGTCATTATTTATATGCACATGAGAAAGTTAAACATATGTGGCAAAAAAAATGACTAGTAAGCAGAGGAGGAACAACATTGGAGAATCCGGTGGACAAAAGACAACATAACATCTTCACAGTAATTAAAAATCCTGACATGTCCTGTCACATCAACTTCCTGGTGTAAAAATACTCATCAGTGTCTGTGCTACATTAACGGATTTAAACTGCCTTCCAAGATACATAGGGACTTTTACACCTTATAGGAGCAGCCTGGCGGGAAACATAACAACCTAGTTTGGGAACAACAGATATATTTTATTATATTGTAAATTACATTTTTCTTAGTTTTTTTATTTTACTTATTAATTTAATCTACTCTTAAATTCATTTCTATTTCTATTTTTTTACTCCATTCTGCCATTTACTATGTGTTAGAAGGATTTCACTGCATGACAGTCTGTCATTGTGTCTCTACAGGTTATGTAACTGTGGTGTCTCAGATGAGGAATGTGCTGCTCTGACTTCAGCTCTTAGATCAAATCCCTCACATCTGAAAGAACTGGATCTGTCTTATAATGATATAAGAGACTCAGGAGTGAAATGTCTCTCGGCTGTCCTGGAGAATCCGCACTGTAAACTGGAGAAATTGTGGTGAGATTGTGTTAATGAGAGTTACATGACCTGCTATTCAGTAACACATTTTCTAAAAGTGAGACCAGAATAGATGGAAGTGTTTGATTCATCACAAATTTCCTAGGAGGATTCTTTTAGGAGGCATCAATAGCTTATGCTATGGAGAACTCCTGGTTTTGATGAGTGCCTAAAGTTCAATTACAATTAAACAATTGTCTGGCTGATGGAAAGCATGTATGCCTGCTATGTCACCAGCACCATATAAGGGCATCTGTGTTGTGTGAGTCCCACATTTTTCATGGAAAAACACAACAGGCAAATTAAAGTATTGCAAACTATGCAATGTCGTGTCTGGTAGCTGATGCTATAAGAGGCCAATACCAACTGCACCATGCTACATGCGCTTGCCCTGCAGAATTGTGAAAAAAGGACAAGTCATCAGACAGTGGAAAACAAGATATCGAAACCAGGGTTGGAAGTACTCCACTGGCAAGCCACACTTCTAATGCAATGTTGATTAAGCTCTAACAAGTTACACCCAAGGGAATGCTGAATTGACACAAAACAAGAGGACCTGAAACCCCCAGGGTTAAGGCTTTAATGGACAATAAATGTGTGCTAGGTTGAAGTCCAGGCAGGATGACACTACTGACAAGGACTGTAAGTCTCCCACTATACTGAGAGATATTAAGGCCATACGAGTAGCAAAGAGGGTCAGTAGCTTGTCCACAGCTGACTCCAAGGTTTTAAATAGAGGTCATGTTAGCCCCTCTGACACTATGGCTAAGTCCCTAGAAAAAAACTCTTGCAAGACAGAAAGGCCCTAACAGTTTTTTCCCTGCACATAAAAAAGGACAACTAACAGGTATCTCCTTATCGACTGGCTGTCAATTGTGCATTCTTGGCAGCAATGGATGTCATACAAACCTTAAGTGACATAGGGGCCACCTCTCCACCTGGGGATGACACACAATGCCCCATGCCTAAGACAGCAGATTGTTCTTGATTGGAGTCTCCAAGGGCGAGTCTTCCAGGAGAATCCGAGAACCTGGAATATTCAAGACCCAAAATCCAAGCTTGATATGACTAACATGGAGCCACCAGCAACTGTCTAACCTTGCAGGGCCATAGGGAACTATGTGTTGTTTTGGCTGATACAAAGAGGTCCTTCTTTGCCATGTCAAACAACTGACTTAGGGTGCAATTTCCACTCCTCAAGCTTCAACCCCTGCCTCAAGAGGATGCAAGAGATGCAAACTTTTCTGATTTAAAGCATATTGCCTTGCACCTGGACCAAAGTGTGTTTTGCTAACCTGTTCAGGGGGCACAAGGGCAAACTGCTCTGGTGATTTATGAAAGATGCTACCAATATGTTTGCATGTGGATCACTATGAGACAGCCCCTTAGGTTTAGAAGAAAGTGCTTTAGGGCCAGAGGTACCACCATCATTATGAGGCAGTTTATGTAATTTGAGGTGTTCAGTCTTCCAGAGATTGGTGTTGGCAGGGGACAGTGTAGCTAGACAGCATCAGATGGTGGTCTGTAGGATGCATAGGAGATAAAGAATTAGAGGAGGAGAGGGAAGACTGAAAAAGGAATAAGATGGTGAAAACTAAATGGAAAAGGACTGTAGTGTGAGGTTCAGGAAATAGGTCAGACAGGGGCTCACTGGTGGTGAAGGAGGCTGGATGAATGGGCAACTACTGCAGAAGTGATAAGGGAGACAGCTAGAAAGGTACTTGGTGTGACATATGGAAATAGAAAGGAAGACAAAGAAATGAGGAAGTGCAGAAAAGCATAAGGAGAAAGAGGTTGGCAAAACAGAATTGGGATCAACAAAGAGATGAGAAAAGTAGGCAGGAGTACAAGAAGATGCGGCTGATGATGTTTGCGGATGATATTGTGATTTGCGATGAGAGTAGGGAGCAGGTTAGGAAGAGCCTGGAGAGAAGGGAAATGAAAGTTGGTAGGAGTAAGACAGAGTACATGTCTGTGAATGAGAGGGAGGGCAGTGAAGTGGTGCAGGGAGAAGAGGTGGAGAAGGTGGATGAGTTTAGGTACCTGGGGTGCAAAGTAATGAAGAGTGTGTTGGAGAAGTGAAGAAAAGAGTGCAGGCAGGGTGGAGTGGGTGAAGAAGAGTGATAGCAGGAGTGATTTGTGATAAAAGGTGTCCCAGAGACCAAAAGCTGGTTGGCCCAAAGGACTGAATCCCATTCTGTTAGAGAGGCATCTGTGGAGACGATGATCTGCTGGTGGACCGCTCCCAGTGGGACATCAAGAGTGATGAATTGGCACTGTTGTGGCATAATTGTTGGCATAAGATCAAACCCAAGGTGTTTCCCATAGCATCAGCTACTGACACAGTGTTAAGTGACCATATGAAAGAAAACTACGAAGTTAATGCAGAGTTAATGCTTATGAAAATTACAAGCCAGAACCCCTGTTGTTTGATTGATTGACTAATTGATTGATTAATTTATTAAACGATTAATTTGTGAGATCACAGTGCATGCTTGATACTGTATTTTTTATTGTACAGATATGATAAATATATTAAATTATCAAAATGTCCAAACTGCAATCTACAGTCAAGGAGATCAGTCTAGATATGCCAGAAGTATCTCACTACCTCCCTCCGACAAAATGCTCCCAAAGCACTTGTTTAATTACACCTGTTTTTGAGAGGAGGACAAATTAACAAAAAATAGAAACAATTGTGAATAAATAAACAGAACAATATCTGTGATAATTATACACATTTTAAGGAAGATCTTTTGTCAAACTAAGAAAAGAAATCTGTTAAAGTCATTGTCCTTCTACAGGTTGTATAAGTGTGGTGTCTCAGATAAAGGCTGTGCAGCTCTGGCTTCAGCTCTGAGATCAAACCCCTCCCACATGAGAGAACTGGATCTGTATTATAATAAAGTCGGAGACACAGGAGTGAAGTGTCTCTCTACTGCACTGGAGAATCCTCACTGTAAACTGGAGACACTGAGGTAAGATCATCTCTCTGAAAGTCACATGACCTGCTGCTCAGTAACACACATCCTTAAAAAGTTAGACTGGAGCAAAAGTTATAAGTTCAAGGAAGATTTTTTTTTTTTCACATTACACTGATGATTTGTAATTAGGTCCGCGGCACATTTGTGGGAAACTGCAGTAGAAACCTTGACTTTATGTGATTGGAGTGTTTCTGAAATTACTGTGAAATTTATACAAATTTAACTATTCATACAAACCGCACCTGGTTTTATATTTATATATATATACACTTTTTTTTTGTTTTGTTTTGTTTTTTAAATCTGTCATTAAATGCCCATTCAGTATAATTCCTCTTAGTTACATAAAACAGGGTTGCCAGATTTGTATTACAAATTTAGCGTTTTGGACAGGCAAAACCTATAAACCATGTTTTTTATTTAAGCTCTAAAAAGTTTTTGTTATATATCACAAACAATAATGTCTATTAGTAAACCCTCCGACTCGTATACATCCATATAGCAACAACGATTTGAAATTAAAACAGGATTAATGGGTCTACCTATGAGAGGAGATCAGAGTGCATGCTCCTTTAAAAAAAGAAATGATCCTGTGAATTAACACGTTGCACTTTTCATTTCATTGCCATCCAGTAAATGCATGTGAATGGTGGAAACTGGTAATGCAAGCTGAGTGTGAAGGAGGATCACAATTTGCTGCATTTGAAAGTTAAAGTTTGGTGGACTTTGGTGAACTGAAAATAAAATCAACATTTAATGAACTGTTGTGAAATATCTGTTTTGCAAAGTCACTGCATACTCAGATCATAAGCAGGTGCCACTCTAAAGAAATTTTGCATGCTAAAAGTCTAGTGTGACTGCAGCCTCCAAATCTCGCTGAAAAATGCAAAACATACTCTATTCTATTCTATTCTATTCTATTCTATTCTATTCTATTCTATTTGGGAATACTGTTGCTATTAAGAGGTGCACTTAAAGGTACACTCATATGAATACTCAACTCCAAGATTTTCCAGCAGAACATTACCCAAACTGTCTTGGCCAGCTTACCTGATGCACTTGCACCTGGCCTTCCATATGATGTAAACGAAAACATGATTCATCAGTGCAGGCCACCTTCTTGCAGTCCTCCCCCATATTTACCATACACCGACCAGGCAAAATATTATGACATAATATCATTATAAGCGGTGAAGGTAATAACACTGATTATCTCATCATGTCATCTGTTAGTGTGTGGGATATTTTAGGCAGCAAGTAAACGTTTTGTCCTAAAAGTTAATGTGCTAGAAAAAGTATTTGCAGTAAAGATTCGAGCAATTTTGACATGGGCCAAAACGTGATGGCTAGACAACTGGGTCAGAGCATCTCCAAAACTGCAGTTCTTGTGGGCTGTTCCCATTCTGCAGTTGTCAGTATCTATCAAAAGTGGCCCAATGAAGGAACAGTGGTGAACCGGTGACAGGGTCAACAGTGGCCAAGGCTCATTGATGCATGTGGGGAGCGAAGGCCCATGTGGCGAGCCAACAGGCAAGCTACTGTGGCTCAAATTGCTGAAGAGGTTAATGTTGGTAATGCTCAAAGGTTCAGGACTGTTTTGGCAAAAAAATGGGGACCAACACAATATTATGCAGGTGGTCATTATGTAATGCCTGGTTGGCGTAGCTTCTCAGTGACAACCAAAAGTGCAGTTGTTCCGTAATGTGCCACTTTGACGCCAGGTTGGAGACTGGCTTGAAGAATCTTGGAGAGATGACGAGACAGATTATTAGCAAGGCATTTGGAAAGAAAAAATAGAATTGATCAGGGAGTTTCCTGAGAATGTCAATAACCAATGCCCTCTTGAATAAAGTATATGACCAGATGTTATGTTATTCATTGGTAAAAGTAGTATCAGATTGTTGTATAAGATTGACTAGAGAATTGAGGAGGGGATTTGATCCTTTACACCAGGGGTTTTCAACTGGTTCTGTGCCAGGGACCACCATTCTGACTAACAAGTAATCCGCGGCCCACTATTGTGTGTGTGTGTGTGTGTGTGTGTGTGTGTGTGTGTGTGTGTGTGTTTGTGTGTGTGTGTGTGTGTGTGTGTTTGTGTGTGTTTGTGTGTGTGTGTGTGTGTGTGTGGGGGGGGGGGGGGGTGTACTCCTTACCTGTTAGTGGGATTTCTGGGCGTGGTGACTTCCATACAGTCTGTCTATTCGTGGTGATATAGTGGTACATAGTGACAGCCTCTTTAAGCGTCTATTCAATAAAACCTGAATGATGTGTTTTCTTAACTCCGAGATGCTGGTCTATTTCGTGCGCAAGATGAATGTGTACATATATGACACAAAACACAACGTTAGCAAAGCATAGGCCTGATAGGTGCAAAGCTAGCCTATCCTGTGTCAGTTTGAATATTTTAGATATTTTCATTAAATTCAGTTTTCCCACTAATGTGCAAATAATCTGGAAATGTTTGGAAAAATTAATTATGAAAAAAATTAATTTTTATAGTGAAATTATGTAGGCTGTCACGGACCACATGCAATGCCGCCGCGGACCACCAGGGGGCCGCGGACCACCGGTTGAAAACCCCAGCTTTACACAGGTGGTAGAATTGTGGGCCAAGATGATTTCCAGGATCTCTTCTGCTGCTAGATTTTTGGAAATATCAGGAAAAGAATGAAAATACTGAGTGTGTATATCCCACAACAAATGGGGAAAATGTCACAACACCTGACATTTGAATGTGTTTTTACCCACTTTTCCAGTTAATGTTCGGGTGGTACCAATCAAAAAGTGAAAATAAACAGACCAAACAGTCAGGTAGTACTATAATCTAGCCAAAACTATGTTTGCCTAATCTTTTTATAATAATGAATAATACATAATATGATAAAGTCTCTGTTAAATAACGTTAGTTGTTAAAGAGCTCCAAAGAGAGAAAATCAATGTCATGCAACAAACATCTGTATCTGTCAGATTTTCAAAAGTCAAAATAAAAAAGTAATAATATCTTACACTTATCATAAAATCCTGCACCTCTAAAAAGGTCATACATTCTCGATACACACAATGTCATTTCAAGTCCCACATAAGGTTCATAAACAGAGAAGGTGTGTTTGTTTCGTATTTTTCTACAGGTTGTGTGGCTGTGGTGTCTCATATGAAGGCTGTGCTGCTCTTGCTCTTGCTCTAAGATCAAACCCCTCATACCTGAGAAAGCTGGATTTGTCTAATAATACAATAAAAAGCTCTGGAAAGAAGCTGCTTTCTGCTCTTAAGGATGATGAACATTTCAAACTACAGACTCTAATGTGAGTATGGACCTTTTTAGACAACTGTTAGCTAGCTAGTACACATAGTTCCATTCCAGCAGTTTCCCTGTTTCTAGTTTTTCTTTTCACACCTAGATTTTCATGAGGTCTGAGTCCCTGATGGAAACGGCTCTGATCCAGACACTTTATCTGCTGAAGTGGACCCTCTGTCCTTTTTCCCACCCAACAAACCCCAGCATACTTCATGGTGAATGCTATTGGCAAATTGTAATGTCACTACTATGCACTAGGGGCTTTTTTTGCAGCATTCCCCCTCTTGTATATAGCAGGTAAGACGAACAAAGAAGAGCGTGTTGTTTGAAGCTTGGAAAGTGTTGTCTTCTTGGATTTACCCAACTGCTTAGATTCCGGATTGAGAAACGTTTTATATTCCGCTGAGTTCTTAACTTGTTTGCTCTAAAGACACAAGGCTCTTCAATCTACCAAACAGGAGCAGACAAAAGACAGTGGTAGCTAAGCCTGAACTTCAGCACAAGGTGACTGGATTTCATTTGAAATTTTTTAAATAATTTTAAGTCTTTCTATAGACATTTCTTCAATTTCTCTTCATTTTAGCAACTAGCACAATGTCACTAATCTACAGGACATTCAGATTTCTCTTTGGACAATAGGACAATGGTCAGATAAAGTTTTCTTTCTTTCCCATTATTTTTAAACAACAGTGACAGCAAGTGTTTGACTTTGAGTCTTTGTCTTGCAGCATTTGTTATGTGTTGGGGTTTTTCTATGCAATTGTTTTATTTCTTTTTATATAAACTTTAAAACCATAAATTTTTGGTGCATATGCATTCTGGGTTTTTACATTTGTTATTGCACCATGCGTAATTATAAATCCGATTGGTGGGTCCCTCCCTCAACTTTATGTAGCTTGCCTCCTTAGAACCTTTTTAGGGAGACCGTTAAAGATTGGCGATTGAACAGGGACCATCAGGCTAACAATATTTTTACCCTGAGAGGGTTCAGTGACCTGTATATTGACTCCAATGGGAAAAATGAAAGAGCTATGTATAATGTTACTGAAAAGGCATATCATCATCCTTGCTCATCAGTTACATCTCTGAATGACCAAATGGTTGCATTAGAAAATCGAATAGCAGACAATAGTCAGATAGTGAGCGATAAAGTTTCTTTTGATAAATTTTTTCAAACAATGTAAAAAGATAGAAGATAAGATGACAATATACTATCATGTTCAACAGGAGTGAGAGAGTGTAAAATAACAGTTGGAAATGTTAGTCATAGATAAGACTTAGGTCAAGCTGAAAAGAAGAGATCGGTAATTGGAGAAAATTTTAAGCGCTTAGACCATTTTCCCCAATAGTCCCAATAAAAGTCTCTAGCTAAAGCTACCCATGCTCCAACTAGCAATATGACCCAGCCTATAGTCCAGCCATGCTCACAACTAGAGCAACCAGTCTTTAATCCAATGTAACCCTCCAGTAAAACATGATTTCCCTAGTTCTAACAATTCTCTTGATGATGACTCAGTTGTGTATATTGAGTGGTGTAAGGAATATTTTGTTGTTTAACCCTTAAGTGATGTAAAAACCTTGCCTATCCGTGGTTAGCAGAGAGGAAAAATGTGGTCAACTGGATGCAGTTTAAAGAGAGATTCCTGTACTCAAGGACTATAAGGATGTAGCAGCTAGGAAGATGCTGGAATGGAAAAATGTGCTAAGGAAAGTTTTAGAGAAATGCATTCCAGTATTGTGCATTGTGTCTATGATGTGTAAAAAATATATTTCTGAGAAGGAAGTGGTTCAGGCAATTTCAAGGAATTGAAACCTGTGACTTGCCAGTTTGCTACAAGGAACTGTCAAAGACGTGTGATAGTTAGTCAGGATTGGGGCAGAAATTAAAAGGGACTTTGACAATTCCAAAAGGTATTGGAGTTGAATGGAGAACAACAGAAGTGATGGATGTTTGAACCTAAGGCTGGGAACCGAGTTTCGCTGCTTGACCAGAGTCAAGACCATCATGATTGTAAGAACATTGCTCTTCCCATAATTTCCATAGACAGCTATATTGTTGACACTGAAAGCACGTTTTCACTAATCCAAAACTCTTGTTCCTGTTGGCCAGTGGACAGGGACAAAACTCCCTAGGCACAGTGAGTTTGATAGGTGAATTCCAAGGACAGTCTGTAAGCATTTCTTCATCCTGCAAGATACTGATTAACTGTGCCAGTCATTCTGGGAATCAACGTTCTGGTAACCAAAATGGTATTCCACAGGGCTCAGTACTGTATGCCTACAACACCAGAACTGAATAGTTTTTCTTTCCTACATCAGAGCTGCATTAAATTTTATATAAGCATAGAATAGGCATATAAGATTGATTTATATGCCTATTCTATGCTTCAAATTCAGAATCTTTTTTTTCAGCACCCTGGATTAAAAAAATTGCCTACTGGCAGAGAAATGGATGAAGATCAAAAAACAGAATTTGTCTACAAGTCTATATAAATTTCTTTGTTTACCCTTCACCCTGCAAAATGCCACAGCATCCTTTCAAAGATTGATAGAACAGGTATTACGTGAAGTGGAAGGAAAGTGCTTTATGGTATTGCAACAGCCCCATAGTGATGTTACTAGAGTTTTCAATTTAGTACCTCCTCCAAATTCCGTGGGGCTCTCTAGAATTAAATTTAGAGCTAAAATTTAGAGCTAAAGGTCAAGAAAAAACAGAGAACTAATGAATGTTTTTTTAGAAGCATGGCTGCCTCTTGCGCTGAGTCCAGGTTGGAAAACTATTGTTTTGAGTTCAACCAAGTAAGTGTTTTTTTTTTGTTGTTGTTCATTTTGTGTTGTTAACATTGTATTTATTGTGAATTTGGTGGTGTATTTCTTATTTGGGTTATTGGGTGTGCTAATATTTTGTATGCTAATGTAAGCCTGCATGTCTCTATAAAAAAGGACACCTACTTTTCCCGTTCTCTGATAATGTTTATTTTATTGGCATCTCTACCGAGACATCCTGTGGCGCTTGTGCAGCTTATTTTGTCTGGTGAAGGTTGTTTTGGGGATAGAGTCTTGCCCTAGTGTGGAGCCCAGAAGTATTGAGAAAGGATAGAATTGGAACTCTTGTTAGAGGGGGGTCTGCTGGGAGGTTTGCACATCTCTGGTTTTGGCAGCTTGTCGTCTTCATCTTTATCAATGTTCTGCGAGCTCCAAGAATAAAGCATTGTTTGGTGAACGGTGTTCAGTTGGACTCTTTTATGTGATGATTATTCCATCAATTAAACTGATAGCCAAAAAAACTACATTCAAGAGAATTTATGAGCAAACCTTTTCTGTTTTGTCTAATACAAAATGTCATATCAAATACAAACACTTCTTGCAAACTATTTTGTGGCTAGCCTCGTGGATTGGGTGGATCTCAACAATGAGCTGAAGTCGACAGTCTGTCAAACAGATTCAGGACTACAATTTGCTTCTGATCACCATCACTGTACCCCACAACATAGTATTTATCTGTAATCAATGGACATTTGGTGCAACCCAGATGAGGTTTAAGTCTCCTAAGTTTGGTTCCTCTCAAGGTTTCTTCCTTATGCCATCTCGGTAAGTTTTTTCCTTTCCACAGTCGCTCATCATGGACAAACTTACACTTATAAAGAACATTGGATTTTTGGCATAAGACTTTTTCAACTTTTCTCAAAATCTTTGATTCATCTTTTAAAAGTAAGTATTTATGTCAATGAACATCTACCATCTTACTGTTCACACACAAAATGTTTAGTCACACCAGTATGACAGTACAGTTTTAGTATTTCCTGTAGGGCCATGATTGACAACATGGTTCACAATAGTGGCTAATTTCTGAAATGTGTCTATGTCTCTGGCCTCTTCTTTCTCTATTTTGCCTCCTTACACTTCCAGCATGCATCCTTATTCTTGGTTCTCGACCATGTTGTTCATCCATTTTCAACAATTGTGAATCTGTGTTTTGCTCTTTTTATATACACCTGCCAATTACAGTAAAGGTTCACGAGATTCAGCCTTGACCTATTTTAGAGAACTAGTTGATTATGGTTGATCTAAAAGTGAACACGCCCCTTCATTAGTAAAATTCAAGGGTAATCTGCACAATTCATCAATTAAAGACACAATTCACAAAAACAGTTTAATAGAACTGTGAAGAAGAAGAGCTTGCCAAATTTTGACAACTGGTTTAACCATTTTGCACTTAATGACTTAATGCAATGAACTGATGCCTAAATGTTTTGGGGGTTAAGACCATTTAGATGAAACCAGTATAATATATTTTGATCAACATGAACATAAACAACTGATAATGTAGGAAAAAGCAGACACTTGTACACAATTGATTAAATGATGTACCAAAGCTTTTACAATTTAATCAAAGCAAAAAGAAATGTTTTTTTTGAAGTGACTAAATGATGTGGAGGTTGAACAAGTAGTTTTGAGAATTTCATTTCTGACCTGAGAAACGCTCCAAAGCGACTGAGAAAAACTGTAATAGAAATTTAAGCTTGACAAATGATTGCAACTGGTTTAACAATGTTGCATTTAATGACTGCAATTAAGTGATACTAAGATGTTTTGTGGTTTTATGACCATTTAGATAAAACCCATAAAATATATTTTGATCTACATGACAAACTGATATTGTAGGAAACAGCAGACACTTGTACACAATTAATTAAACAGGTGTATCAAAGCATTCACATTTTAATCAAAGCAACAAGTAATGCTTTAATGAAATGCACAAGTGACTACATGATGTGAAGGTTGAACAAGTAGTTTTGAGAATTTTATTTCTAATTTAATAAACGCTCCAACGCAACCGAGAAGAACTGCAATTTTAAGCATGTCAAAAAAATAATAAGCAAATGAAATTAAACAAACTTGAAATATATATATATATATAAAAAAAAGAGCTTAAACAAAAACAAAAAAACCTTCCAAACACAAAAGGAGAAACTTTAACAAAAGATTTATTATTTATATAAAATTAGTTCAGTCAGAATTGGGAGACAGTGGATACAAGTGCAGGTGCTGATGGGTAATTGAAATGCAATGTGCTGATTTCAGCATAAGCAAGACATTCAAACAATTACCAAATTGTATGTATGTATGTGTGTGTATATATGTATGTATATATATATATATATATATACAATTTGTTAATACAATGGCTCAGTACTTGAGAGAAGGGTATAAGTAATCTTGCAAATAAATGTGCATAAATGTGCAAATAAATGAATCTGAACAAAGAAAAAAAGGCACAATGGATGTGAGATGATAGATAGATAGATAGATAGATAGATAGATAGATAGATAGATAGATAGATAGATAGATAGATAGATAGATAGATATTATTGAAATGTATTGTGTGTTAAAAAACATTTTCTATTTGCCAACATGGAAATGCAGGAACACCGGGGTCTTCATCACACAGAGATGGTCACCACAAACTAAATATAAAATAAAACAAAAAATGTCTTCATTAATAACCACAAACTTAATAGTGGAACTTTGTGAGCAATGTTGGCATTAATGCTGTTTTGCTCACTTTGAAAACATAACAAACCTTATCCTAGAGTCTTTCACTGTTTTTGTTTTTTTGAAGGCCATTTCTTCATAGTTTCACATTTTGTTTACCTTGTTTATGTCATTAGCTAATCACCTGTTCCATTGCCTGATATCAACTACAGATTTTATTCATGTTCTAAATAAGTTTGCATTAGTAGTGGAACTACACCTTTAATTGGGTAACTGTGTGTGATGTCGGGTCAGTGGGCTTTTCTATGCAGGTTTTGTATGACACACAATGTAGTATATGTAATCACAGTCCCTGTAAAGGACTTTAGGGAAATTATTTTACAATGACTTTCAAGCACTCATTTTGGAGACTCAGCCTGACTTCCTGAATTTCGCCTTCACATGGATTTTAAATCAACAACTTTCCTGAACACAAAGCAGCATTAAAGCTAAACAAATTCTGATTATAATTTTATCCAGCAATGTTTTTAAGCAGCTTTACTTTCTAATACGATATTTATTGGAACTAATGCGACATAATGATAACATGGCTAAAGGATACATTCTTAAATTTTTCTAGAAAGGGTCTTTACTCACATCAGTGTCTGTTCTTTGTAATGTTCTTCTTTAAGAGCAGACAGTAGCTTCTTTCCTGAGTCTCCAATTTTATTATTACAGCGCAGATTCAGTTCTTTCAAGTATGAGGGGTTTGAACTCAGAGCTGAAGTCAGAGCAGCACAGCCTTCATCTGAGACTTCACAATCACTTAACCTGTAGAGGAACACAATGGCTTCAAGAGTGTGTGTGTGTGTGTGTGTGTGTGTGTGTGTGTGTGTGTGAATGTGTAATACTTAACATTTCAGGCTATACAGGAATATACCCTGATGTCCACTTTATAAAGTTCTTCTGCACTGTTAGTTACACTGCATCTGGAAAGTATTCACAGGGCTTCCCCTTTTCCACATTTTTTTATGTTACAGACTTATTCCAAAATGGATTCAATTAATTTTTTTCCTTAAAATTCTACAAAGAATACCTCATAATAAAAAGATGAAAGACGTTTGTTTAACATCAAATGTACAAATGTGCAAATGTACAAAAAAAAAAATAGAAAGAAAAGAAAATCATATGTAATGCACATAAGTATTCACAGCCTTTGCCATGACACTCAAAATTGATCTCAGTTTCATCCTGTTTCCACTGATCATCCTTAAAATGGTTCTCCAACTTGATTGGAGTCCCCCTGTGGTACATTCAGCTGATTGGACATGATTTGGAAAGGCACACACCTGTCTATATGAGGTCCCACAGTTAATGGTGCATGTTAGAGCACAAACCAAGGCATGAAGACTAAGAAATTCTCTGTACACCTTCGAGACAGGATTGTATCGGGGTACAGATTCGGGGAAGGGTACAGATAGATTTCTGGAGCATTGTGGGTCCCAATGAGCACAGTGGACTCTATCATCAGTAAATGGAAGAAGTTTGGAACCACTCTTTTGGAGCTCTCTATAGAGCGGAGCTGCCTGGCCAAACTGAGAGATCGGGGGAGAATGGCCTTAGTCAGGGAGGTGACCAAGAACCTGATGGTCACTGTGAAAGTGCTCCAGTGTTCCTCTGTGGAAAGAGGAGAACCTTCCAGAAGAACAAACATCTCTGCAGCACTCCACCAATCAGGCCTGTATGGTAGAGTGGCAAGACAGAAGACACTCCTTAATAAAAGGCACATGACAGCCCACCTGGAGTTTGCCGAAAAAGCTTACGAAGGACTCTCACACCATAAGAAACAAAATTCTCTGGTCTGATAAAACAAAGATTGAACTCTTGGCCTGAATGCCAGGCGTTCATCACCTGGCTAATTCAATCCCAACAGTGAAGTATGGTGCTGGCAGCATCATTCTGTGGGGATGTATTTCAATGACAGGTACGGGGAGACTAATCAGGATCGATGGAAAGATGAATGCAGCAATGAACAGTGACATCCTTGATGAACACGACAGTTCATCTTCCAACAGGACAATGACCCTAAGCCCACAACAAGGATAACAAAGAAGTGGCTACAGGACGACTCTGAGAATGTCCTTGAGTGGCTCAGCCAGAGCCCAGACTTGAACCTGATTGAACATCTCTTGAGAAATCTGAAAATGGCTGAGCACCGACGCTCCCCATCTGACCTACTGGAGCTTGCGAGGTTCTGCAATTAAGAATATGAGAAACTGCAGAAAAATAGGTGTGTCAAGCCTGTAGCATCAAACTCAAAAAGACTTAAAGCTGCAATTGATGTCAATGGTGCCTCAACAAAGTATTGAGCAAAAAAGCTGTGAATTCATATGTACATGTAATTTTTTTTTTTACATATAATTTTTTTTATTGTTAATAAATTTGCAAAGATTTCAAACTTTCACTTTGTCATTATGGGGTATTGTTTGTAGAATTTGTAGGAAAATAATGCATTTAAACCATTTTGGAATAAGGCTGTAACATAACAAAATGTGGAAAAGTTAAGTGCTGTGAAAACTTTCTGGGATGCACTGTACCTAACATAACTAATCAACCAATAAACTGGAAACAGCATAATGCATTTCCATATTTTATATATATTTATTTCCTTATTTGTATTTATACATCGTGTTGTGTATATACTGTATACTATAGTATGTGTCTATTCTTTTATATATTTGCATTTATTTTTTCTTTGCTGCTGTAACAGAGAAATTTCCAAACTGTGGGACGAATAAAGGTATATCTTATCTTGTCTTATCTTAAAAAAATATCATGCAGATACAGGTCAAGAGCTTCAATTACTATTCGCATAAAACATCAGAATGGACAGAACCTAATCTCAGAATCTCAGTGCCATCAAACATATTGTGAATGTTTCAGAGTATCATCAAGGTGTGTTTTGTGCTAACGCTTCTCACATACATTATATACAGTACATCTGACTCATCACTGTGCAGTGAAATAAAACAATCTTCCTTCTCAGATCACCAACTGACTGTATAGGGGTATAGAAAGGACATTACTCATAATCACACACTTCAGTGCTCATGGTTCTTCTCACTCTCTGGTGTTTTGTATTGGTTTGAAGATTTAGAATCACACTCTTGATATTCTCTTTTGAGTCTGGTTCCTCTCAAGCTTTCTTCCCCATACCATCTAAGGGAGTTTTTACTTGCCACAATCACCCCAGGCTGCTCATCAGGGATAAACACACATAAATCAATTTCATTCTTAAGTTCTGTAAAGCTGCTTTAAGACAATGTCCATTGTGAAAGGTGCTATAGAAATAAACTTGATAATAAAACAAGCTTTTATTCTACTCTCTAATGGAGAACGTGTTTTTACAATGCAGCAGGTCATGTGGCCATCACAGAGATGATTTTACCTCAGTATCTCCAGAATACGAAGAGGATTCTCCAGTACAGCAGAGAGACTCCTTACTCCTGAGTCTCCTATTTTATTGTCAGACAGATTCAGTTCTTTCAGGTGTGAGGGGTTTGCTCTCAAAGCTTTAGTCAGAGCAGCACAGCCTTCATCTGAAACACCACACTTACTCAATCTGTAGAAAAACACATGACACACAACATATTTTCAGCTGGATTTTAAAGTTACTTTTAAAATGTACATATATAAATACAATATAGTCTATTCTGATACTGGTTCGATATAGAAGTGACATCACATTAAATTATGTGAAATGGCTAAAATAAAGGCGGTCCTCAATTTACAATGGACATGCCTTCTGATGACCCTATTTCATATTTTCAACCTTTTACTAGGGAGCAGGTGACTCTCAGAGAGATTCTCTTACTTCAGTGTCTTTAGTTTATACTGAGGATTTTCCAGTAAAGCAGAAAGACACATCACTCCAAGGTCTCCTATTTTATTCCAGGACAGATCTAACTCTCTCAGGTGTGAGGGGTTTGAGTTTAAGGCTGAAGTCAGAGCATGGCAACCTTTATCTGATAAATCACATTCCCACAAACTGTAAGGAAAAATAGTCATATTTTTACCTCGGTTTAAGATTTACTTTATGAAATAAAATATTTGTGAAATTAGTTTTGTAAAATTTGATTTAAAATGATTTGACCTCAGTTTCTTTAGTGTACAGTGAGGGTTCTCCAGTACAGCAGACAGATTCTTCACTTCCAAGTCTCCTATTTTATTTTTAGACAGATCCAGTTCTTTCAGGTGTGAGGGGTTTGATTTTAGAGCTGAAGTCAAAGCAGCACAGCCTTCATCTGTAAATTGACAATCCTCCAACCTGCAGTAAGACAATATGATACACTCTTCAACAGATTTTATTTTACATTAAAATATGGCAAAGCCGATGATTATGTAAACGTTTTATTATTCTGAATCACATGATGACTGATTATAACCTGTTAATTATTTACTTTTTTATGTAAATTAAAATGATTATACTGTGTTATATTTACCACACATGTTATATTAAATTAAAGCAGAACAGAAGACTAAACGTGGACTTTAATCAGATTGGGATTGGGGACTGAGGTAAACCTTCTTTAATGCATTGCAGTACATTTATAACAAAAATATTTGTTTTCCATTATTGCAGTGACAATAAACATAAAACCATGAACCTTAAAAATGAACAGTTTTGATTAACAATACTGCATTAAAACAAATAAATGTCTCATATAAGGTGACCTAAGAACAGCAAGCATTATAGCAGTGCAATGTAAAATCTGATTCAGGTCAAAAGCCCTAGTTATTAGAATCATACCAGAATGGCTGCTTTGAGTATTTCAAAAAACTGTTGATCTCATATGTTTTCACACACAACAGATACAAATTTACACAACATACTGGAAACAAGACAAAAAATAGATTTTTCTGAGAGATCTGTGGATAAAAACATTAGATGGGGAGCATCAGTGGACAGCCACTTTCAGATTTTTTAATTTCTGCCTATTAAATAAATTTCTCAATTTTAACATATAATATAGAAATAATATAAAAATGTGTATTGTATTAATTAGTTTTATTCTATTTTATTTTTATTGATTTTATTTTTCATTAAACCCAAGCATTTGTTGTTCACAAACGTTATTAATGATAATAGATTACATACATTTTTTGCATTTCTTCCCCCTAACTGTACCGAAACTGAACCGAACCGTGACTGACCAGGTTAAATCGAGGTGAATTTTAGGTTACATTACGCCACTAAAATATACACATTTTAATGCAAAACTAATCCCAACTAATAAAGAACTAATAAAGAAAACTGTTATTGTGAGCAGACATTGAAGAGCAAAATTTTTGCCTGCTCAAATCTGCTAATTTTATTTTTTATTAATCACTCTAACTTCATATCACCTGTTTGTAATACAGGATATTTGAAGAAAACAAGAACAATGAGTCCTAGCAACTGTGTCAACCTCCATTTTTATATCTAAAATACACACTTTATTGTATGTGTTCTAAATTATACCTGTTAATCAATCAATGCATTTATTTCTTCCAATCTTAAGAAGTCATCTGCATTGTTTAGTGAAACTGGTCGTGTGACTGTCAGTGAGATGATCTTACCACAGCCTCTCCAGTTTACATTGAGGATTTTCCAGTACAGCAGCGAGACTCATCACTCCTAAATCCCCTACATTATTAAAGCACAACCTGAGGTCCCTCAAGTGTGAGGGGTTTGAGCTCAGAGCGGAAATCAGAGCAGCACAGCCTTCATACGAGATCCCACAATTACGCACACTGCAGAGGAAAACAAAGGCACATTGTTCATCTGATCAAATCAACAGATTTTTATTTTGATTACTTTATTGTGAAAATGTGCCTGTTATGTCCTTTTAAAACACTTCTGAGCTAATTGTTTCAAAAGATGAGTAGCTCATTACTTGATTTTCTATTTTAAATGCACACGCCAAATTTTAAGTAAAGGCTATTAAATAATATTTCTAAATGCATGAGTAATTCTGGAGAGAAATTATTATTAACCATTAATTACGTGATGAATTGATCTATTTGTTCATCATGCTATACTGTTACTTATATTTGTTATGAAACACTTCCATGTACTGCTGCTTTCAGTGAGTTATTGTGACTCTTAAAGCGATGATCTTACCACAGAATCTCCACTTCACATTGAGGATTCTCCAGCATAGCAGAGAGACTCTTCACTTCAGAGTGTCCTAGTTTATTCTCAGACAAATCCAGTTTTTTCACAATTAGATAGAGTTCTTTTAGATTGGACGTTTGAGAGCTGAGTGCTGAGACCAGAGCAGACCCACTTATTGCTTTAATTGTATTACACCTGATACTGAAGGAGATAAAAATAATACATAAATAAGGAACGCTATTGAAATGATCAAGCAAGTCATCTAAGCTGACACACTTGTAATACAGAAATTCCAAATGTACAAAAGTTAGGCAGTCTGATTTAAGGGACATTACAACAAAATCTAATATTTTACAATCAAACATCTAATCTAAATACACCTAATTGCACTTTATAGCAATGATTCATTGTATTTATCGAGTTGTTTTAGGTCCAGTTTTACTTACATTGCTTTTTTGGATTCTGCAATCACAGGCATCACCTTCAGGAGAACAGCTTCTGTTATGTCATCTGTGCTGGTATATTTACTCAGGTCGATTTCTTCCATCTCCTTTGCTGAAGTCAGTAAAACAAACACCAGGGCGGCCCACTGTGCAGAAGAGAGTTCACTTTGGTTTCCAGATTTCAGGTACTGTTGGATTTCCTCCACTAGAGAATGATCACCCAGTTCATTCAGGCAATGGAACAGATTGATGAATTTTTCTGTAGAGAGGTCGTGACTGATCTTTTCCTTAATATATTGTATCGTTTCCTGCTCTGAAGTGCTCTGTGAGCTACTTCCTGTTTGTGTTAATAAGACATTTAAGAGATTCTGATTGGGCTTAGTTGAGAAACCCAGAAGAAAGCGTAGGAAAAGATCCAGATGTCCAGTCTGACTGTTTAAAGCCTGATCTACAGCACTCTTGTGTAAATCTGAGATTATAATTTCTTTTATCTTCTGTTCAGGAAACCAATTCTGTTTAAGAACATTTTTCTTGTTCATCATGAACAGCAGGTGCACATACAGAGCTGCGAGATGTTCCTGAACACTCAGATGAACAAAGCAATACAGTTTACTCTGGAAAATCCCAAACTCCTCTCTGAAGATCTGTGTACACACACCTGAATACACTGCTGCTTCTGCCAAATTAATGCCACACTCTCTCAGGTCTTCCTCATTAAAGATTAGGTTTCCTTCCATCAGCTGCTGAAAAGCCACTTGTCCCAGTTTAAGAAGCATTTCTTCATCATTCTCCTGCTTCTTTGAATACTTCTCTCTTATGATGTTGGTCTGAATGATGAGAAAGTGTGTGTACATTTGAGTCAGAGTCTTGGGGATTTCTCCACTCTCTGCTTCACCCAACATTCTCTCTAGAACAGTGGCTGAAATCCAGCAGAAGACTGGGATGTGGCACATGATGTAGAGGCTTCTTAATGACTTCAGGTGTGTGATGATGTTATTGGCCAGGATCTGATCACTGATTCTCTTCCTGAAATACTCCTCCTTCTGGGGGTCATTGAATCCTCGTACCTCTGTGACTCGATGAACACATTCAGAGGGGATTTGATCAGCTGCTGCTGGTCTGGAGGTGATCCAGATGAGAGCAGAGGGAAGCAGATTCCCTTTAATCAGGTTTATCAGCAGCTCAGGCACTGATGCTGATTCAGATACATCACACACTCTCACTGTGTTCTGGAAATTTAGAGGAAAACGACACTCGTCCAATCCATCAAAAATGAACAGAATCTTTTTAAAGCTGTACACTTCAGTTTCTATTATTTCCTTAAAAAAGACATGAAGGAGCTCCATCAGACTCAGTTTTTGGGCTTTAATCAAATTCAGCTCTCTGAATGGAAGTGGAAATATGAGGTGAATGTCCTGATTTTCATTCCCTTCAGCCCAGTCCAGAATGAACTTCTGCACAGATACTGTTTTTCCGATTCCAGCGATTCCCTTTGTCAGAACAGTTCTGATAGGTTCATCTTGTTTAGATAAGGGCTTAAAGATGTCATTGCATTTGATTGGTGTGTCCTCTCTTATTCTCCTGTTTGTTGCTTCAATCTGTCTCACCTCATGTTGTTTATTGACTCCTCCACTGTCTCCCTCTGTGATGTAGAGATCTGTGTAGATCTCATTAAGGACTGTTTGGTTTCCCTGGTTTATTATCACTTCATTTAAACACTGAAACTTCATCAGATTTAATTTGAATTTTTTTTGGAATTCATTTACAGCAGAAGATTCCTTCTCGTGCCTGTGAAAATGTGAAACAGCAAGATGTCATGAGCCATTGGGTTTTTTTTTCAGACTTTAAGAGCACACTTTTTTTTATAGTTTATTTGCCTTTATTTTCTATATATTACTCACTCTTCAGTTACAGCAGAGAGAATTATCATACTCATGTAATAGTCATCTTGGTGGTTTTGGTGGTTCATCACATTATCTGGTGGTTCTTGGTGGTTCATCACATTATCTGTATATGTTGCACACACTATGGCTGCTACATATTGTACAAAGTTTTATAGTAAACTTTCTATCATACCTAACACAATACTGTCATTTGCACTACCATGCACTCTCACACTTTATGTACATTACTGATCTGTATCCCTATTTATTACCCACACTGTCTATACTGTCTTACATTGTCTGTGTTGTCTTGTATAGTCTGTTTTTGTCTTGTCTTGTCTGTTTTGTCATGTATAGGTTTTATTTATATCTGTACTTTTGAGAGTCACTAACAGCTGGAACCAAATTCCTTGTGTGTCAACACACTTGGCCAATAAACCTGATTCTGATTCTGATAATCTCAACCTGCATCTGTGATTATATTCCTTTCAGTGCTGTTCTCTAACATCTGTTGGTCACTGTTCCCATCGTGCAGCTTTAAAATACATTTTCAACATTTCTAAATATTAAACTGAGAAAATAAACAATGTTAAGGAAAGAATTTGAATAGAAAAGAAAGTGTTACTAAAAAGAAACCACTTTCTCCAACTAATTAGATTAATTGCGAACTGGTCAATAACATGATTTGGACTATCTAAGAGAGGCAGAATCTCTCAGAAGTGAAGAATCGCAAAGTTTCACCAAACAGCGGAAAACTGTTTAACATTTAACTGTTCCTTAACATGAAATTCGAAAATGTTGAATATCTAATCAACTACAGTACATAATATAATTAAAAGAGTGCAAAAATGCAAAAATCTTTGAAGTTGAAAAGAAACCAGAGGAAGCCCACATAAACAAGAAAAGAACATGGGGAGCCTTGAGCTGTGATGCAGTAACATCTTTCAAATCAAAATATTGATTATTTTCAATAATTCATAATGAATAGTTTATCAGTCTGCAGACTCAATATCTTTCTAAATGTTTCAGCCTTGTTTCAGCCTTGGGTTGTGTAAACTGTTGATTTTCGTTATTGTTAAAAATAATATATGAAGTTTAGGCAAATACATGACATTGTCAGAAAGTTAAGGTTTAAGGTTTCAAGGCAGATGCGAAGAGAGCAAGGGAGAAGCGAGCGTGCAGAGCTGATTCGGGAAGCAGATTCTGAAAGCCGATTCAGAGAGCCAATTCAGGGAGCTGATTCAGGGAGCTGATTAAGGGAGCCGATTCAGGGAGCCGATTCCGGGACCCGAATTCGGAGAGCTGACGTGCGGGAAGGGCGAGGATTCCGAGCAGGCCCGCACGGGTTAAACCCTGGACACATGGAAGGTAGGGTGGATCGGGAGCCCGAGTCAGAGGGCCACCGGATTGACGACCTTGGAAATGGCGAAGGGGCCGATGAAGCGTGGGGCGAGCTTCCGACAGGTGGCCTTAAGGGGAAGGTCCCGAGTAGAGAGCCATACACGCTGTCCGGCACAGTAGTGCGGGGCTAGGCGCCGCTTACGGTTGGCCCCCTGGCAAAGCCTTATGCCGTTCTTGAGCAGGGCTGCTCGGGCGGTTCTCCAGCCGCGACGCCAGCATCGGAAGAAAAGGGTGGAGGAAGGAACGGCGGACCGGGGTTCCTGGTTGGAGAAGGTCGAAGACAGGTAACCGTGGACCACCTGGAATGGCGCAAGCCCTGTGGCAGCAGTGGGAAGGGTGTTATGGGCATACTCAATCCACATTAGTTTGTCCGACCAGTAGGAGGGTTCTCGACTGCAAAGGAGGCGGAAACCAGTTTCAAGATCCTGGTTGAGTCTCTCGGTCTGTCCGTTCATTTGGTGGTGAAACCCAGATGAGAGGCTGACCGAGATGCCCAGAAGGCGGCAGAACTCTTTCCAAACCTGAGCCGAGAATTGGGGTCCGCGGTCCGAGACGATATCTCTGGGAAAACCATGGAGGCGAAATATGTGCTGGAGGGCCTGCTTGGCGGTTTGCTTGGGTAGAGCAATGAAGTGGCCCATCTTTCAAAACCGATCAATGACCGTCATGACGACCGTGTTGCCATTGGAAACGGGCAGCCTAGTAACGAAGTCAATGGCAGAGTGCGACCACAGCCGTTTCGGGATAAGACCTTGGGGGCGGCCACGGGGGTTCTTGTGTCGGGCACAGTCTGGGCAGGCTGCGACAAAGACCTGGGTGTCCTTTACCATGGAAGGCCACCAGAAGCGTGTCTTGATCAGAGACAAGGTGCGAGGCTGACCGGAGTGACAGAAGAACAGGGAGCTGTAATACCATTGAAGAACATCAGAGCATAGACCCTCCGGTACGAACAGGAGACCAGTGGGGCAACCCTCGGGAACAGGGTCCCTGTCCCAGGCATTCTTGACCCGCTCCTCCAAGGCAAGACTAAGGGTGTGGACCGACATCAATTTGGGAAGGATGGTCTCGGGGCATGGCTCCTCCTCCTCCAGGGCATGAACCCTCTGGAGGTACTCAAGGTTGCGATGATCCGTCCAGACCAGAAAGGGGACCTCCGCACCCTCCAACCAATGGCGCCATTCCTCCAAGGCCAGTTTGACAGCAAGGAGCTTCCGCTCGCCCACCGGGTAGTTACGTTTCAAGGAGCTCAGGCGCCTGAAAAAAAGCGCAAGGATGCAGGCGGTTATCCTCAGGGCAGACCTGGGAGAGCACCGCCCCACCCCTACATTGAAGTCGTCGACTTCAACAACGAATTGCCAAGCTGGGTCGGGAAAGATGAGGATGGGTGCCTCCGTGAATCGCCAATTAAGCTCAAGAAATCCCTCCTCAGCCTCGGGGCCCTAAAAGAACGAGCGGAGGGAGGACGTCAGGCCGTGGAGGGGCGCTGCCACCGAACTATAGCCTTTGACGAAGCGGCGCTAAAAATTGTCGAAGCCCAAGAACCTTTTTAGTTGGCAGCGGGAGGCGGGGGCTGGCCAGTCCCGGATTGACTGGATCCTGGCAGGGTCCATTTGGATATTACTGGCTGAAAGCAGGTATCCCAGGAACAAGGTTTGCGAGGTGTGAAACCCACATTTCTCAGGTTTTACATAGAGCCCGTTCCTGAGGAGTCTCTCCAAGACCTGACACACCTGCCGGACGTGTTCGTCCATGGAATAGGAGAAGATCAGGATATCGTCTAGGTAGACAAACACGAACGCGTTGAGCATGTCACTAAGGACCTCGTTGACTAAAACTTTCTTTCGGCTTCTCCCGTTAGGGGTCGCCACAGCGGATCCTCCGCACGTTTGATTTGGCACATGTTTTTTTACGCTGGATGCCCTTCCTAATGCAACCCTCCCCAATTTATCTGGGCTTGGGACCTGCACTGAGAGTGGATGGGGTGGTTCCCTGACCGGGGATCGAACCCCGGTCGCAGCGGTGAGAGCGCTGCATCTTAACCACTAGACCACAAGGGGAACCACCAGGGGAACCTCGATCAGGGGAACCTCGTTGTCTAGTGCCTGAAAAACGGCTGAAGCGTTGGTTAGGCCAAACTGCATGACCGGCTGGGGTATTGAAGGCGGTCTTCCATTCATCCCCCTCCCTGATACGCACCAGATGGTATGCATCATGTAGATCCAGCTTAGTGAAGATCGTGGCACCATGCAGGAGCTCGAATGCCAAAGCCATAAGCGTCAAGGGGTAACGGTTCCGGACAGTGATAGCATTAAGACCCCATTAGTCAATACATGGGCATAGGGATTTTCTACAAAGAAGAAACCTGCCCCAGCTGGGGAGGAGGATGGTCGGATGATACCTGCTGCAAGGGACACCTGGATGTACTGGTTCATGGCAGCTCTCTCTGGGGCGGATAACTGATACAGGCGGCCCCTTTGGGGACTGGTTCCGGGATGCAGTTCAATAGCACAGTCGAAGTGTCTGTGGGGAGGCAGGAAGGTAGCCAAGGCCTTACTGAACATGCGCGCGAGGTCATGATAGATATCAGGAACTGATGCTAGATCCGAGCGCTTGGGAGTGACAACCGGCAGTGGTTTGGGTGGAGAGAGGGTGAGGCAGTGGCCGAAGCAATGCACACCCCAATCCAGAATACGCCCTGTCATCCAATCAATACCTGGGTTGTGTTTCCGAAGCCAAGGGAACCCTAGCATGATGGGGGCTCGGGGAGAGGAGATGACCAGGAAGGAAAGCCACTCCTGATGTTGTTCCCCCACTGACATGAGTAGAGGCTTAGTGCGGTGCATGGCCCGGCCTAAAAGGCTGCCGTCCAGGGCTCTGATCAGCAGAGCTTCAGGTAGGGGTTCCATGGGGACCAGTAGTTGCCGGGCAAGCTTGAGGTCGATGAATTCAGCATCAGCCCCAGAGTCGATGAAGGCAGCCAATTCTGCCTCCGGGGCCAACCTGAAGGTGGACCAAGGTAGTGGGTTTGGAGGGAGCAGGGAAGGAGTGGCTCATGGGTGCTCCCCCCTTTACTGATGAGCCTTGCCTTTTAATGGGCAGGATGCGGCCTTGTGCCTTTTACCTCCACAGTAGAGGCATAGACCCAGCGACCGACGCTTCTCCTTCTCAGCAGGGGTCAGCTGGTGGTGTCTTATTTCCATGGCCTGCGGCGGAGAAAAGGAACGGGTGCCAGAACCCGAAGCACGAGGTGGGGAACTGCTTGTAGTTGGAGGGCCGTGAGGACCTAGGGCCTGAGCGGGGTAACCACGCTCCCGGCGATGTTCCCTTATGCGCCGATCGATGCGTGTAGCCAAGGAGATCAGAGAATCCAGATCCTGGGGTGTATCACGAGCTGCAAGTTCGTCTTTAACGGCAGAGGAGAGGCCCTAAAGTGCTATGCAATCCCACCCGCTGTCAATGGCCTGGGTCTGGAAGTCAGCCGCGAACTCTGCAACAGAGCGATGTCCCTGTGTGGCCGAGATCAGGGAGTGGACGGCATTTTAGCGTGGTGTAGATAAGCCGAAAACCTTCCGGATTTCGGCAGAAAAGGCTGCAAATGATCTGCAGTTGGCCGATTGACTTTCCCACTCCACGGTGGCCCACCTTAGGGCTCAGCCTGACAGGAGGGAAATTACGTATGCCACCTTGGAGCGCTCCGTACCGAATTGAGAGGGCTCCATGCTGAAAATCAGATCGCACTGCATAATAAACGAGCGGCAAGAGTCTGGGTTACCCGAAAATCGGGCTGGTGGCGCAAACTGAGGTTCACGCATAGCCGGGGGGGGCGGTAGGCGGAGCAGGGGCCTGCCGAGCCGGGGCAGCATGCGATGACGGCGGGCGGAGCACCTGTGGGGAGTCTGTCACCAAAACGTGTACGCAAAAATCCCATATTTCCTGCACGCCAGTAGAGAGATTTTGAATTTGTTGCTCCTGCACTGCTTGTTGGCGAGACAAGGCTGTTAAAGAGGCGCTAGAGGCAGGTACATCCGCGGGATCCATGTTGGCCAGATTGTTCTGTCAGAACGTCAGGTTTAAGGATCCAAGGCGGATGCGAAGAGAGCAGGGGAGAAGCGAGCGTGCAGAGCTGATTCGGGAAGCTGATTCGGAAAGCCGATTCAGGTAGCCGATTCAGGGAGCCGAGTAAGAGTAAAGCCGTAAGCTGAGGGGAGAGTCGGGATAACAGGCGCGGTCGGGAAACCGGAGGACAGAAAGGTACGAACGGAAACAGGTCAGTAACAGAAAGACAAACAAAACAAAGTTACTCAGGAGAGTGATTAGGGCAAGCCTAAAGACAATCTGGCACCGACTGGAGGATTCTGGCGTCCTTATAAGTGTTAGAATATTAGACGCCAATTCCATGCAGCCGGTTGGAAGGGGGCGTTTACTTTGGGATTGAGGCGGCAATGCCGAAAGTGCTCCAGCGGGCTGACAGACATAATTCAATCCTAATTTCACGAAATGTTGGGACACTGTTTAAAATGTTATTAAAAACAGAATGCAATCATGTGCAAATCCCATTAACCCCATATTGTGTTTATAATAGAACATAGAATACATAAATGTTGAAACTAAGAAAAGAATTTTAAGGAAAGAATTTTAATGTGATGCAACGTAAAAATTTGTGTTCCTAAAAATAAGCAGCTGGCAAAGATTTTCCAACTAATTAATAGGCAGCTGGTGATACAGAGGCAGTGTCTCTCAGAAGGAAAGAAGGGCAAAGGTTCACCAATCAGCAGAAAACTGTGACAGAATAATGTTCAACATAAATTTGTGAAAACATTTGTTTTTTATATATAATATTCTATAGAAGGGGTCACCAACGTGATGCCCGCAGGCACCAGGTAGCCCACATAAGTAGCCCGCGGGCCTTTTCTAAAAATAGCTGTTTCCTACTTTGTTATATCATTGTTAATACTTATTATGAGAAATTATTAACATGATCAGTGTCTTCACATAAATGAATATCATTACTTATTAATAATAACATATAATAAAAGGTAAATTGAGCAAATTTGTTATTTCAGATCAAACTGAAAACTGTATGTATCAAACTGGTAGCCCTTCACATTAATGGTACCCAAGAAGTAGCTCTCAGTTTCAAAAAGGCTGGTGACCCCTGCTCTACAGTATATATCATAAAAAGATTCTGAGAATCAGGATAAATCTCTGTCCGTAAGGAACAAGGGCACACTGACGTAGTCCCACACAACAGAATAAAAAATATAAATACAAATAATACATTCTAGTTTTCTGCTTAACTTTAGCAATGACATTAACACTGAGGAGATGTTACCTTTGTTGAGAGGAAAAATTTTTAAACCCATCCAGGATACTCATAGATTGTTCACTTTTTATGGAGATACAGCTGGGTGATGGCGATTCTGATCTTACTTCCTGGAGCTCACTGCACAACATTATAGACCGTCTTTCAGTAATTCATATACACCTTTTTATTTTTTTTTTAAGATATTGTTAAAATAATCAGGACTCAATTTACTTTCAATTAACAAAACTGAACATGTTTAAGTAATGACTGTTTTTATTAATAGTACTGAAGTTGTTTCTTTTTGCTTGAATTATTCATTTCCCTTTCAGGAACTCGAGCTGCGTCGCAATGTGACCACGTTGTCCACGCTTTGTAATAATTTGTGTAATCAGTCAAATTGGATGCACGGTGTCACCGGTGAAGTGACATCACGACCAGAAAGCTATAAAAAGCACATCAAGTGAAGCCGATAAACAAAGAAGCATGTCCTCTCCAGCAAAGCTGTTGCCGTGCCAGTTTGCATGTGATTAATTCACAAAGTCAGTTTTTAAAGATAATTTGATGTCTAAAAGTGTTTGTTGATCGTATTGAATGATGGTTAAAGAGATATTTACAAAAAGACTTATAGGAAAAAAAAAAAGGCACAAAAAGCTGTAAAGTTTGCCAGGAGCTCTCACCAGCGCAGCCATCCTGTGGCAACCGGAAACAGATTGAACATAATAATATGTCAAGATGGCTCCCACTATATTACGGGGGGGATACGCACAGCTTGTGTGTCGCTTGCTTGGTAGTGGAGCTTGCTAAGTCGGTTCTCGATGGAGTCGACTGCTCTGTGCACAGTGCTTCAAAGGACTGCTTTGAATGCACTGACTGGGACATGATTAGGGAGGCTGCAACCAACGCTGATTTCATCAACTTGGAGGAGTACAGGACTGTGTGCACTGCTAAAATCAAAAGACTCCGCCTTCAGAGCAGGGGACAAAACGGCCTTAAAGACAGCGAGGGCCAAACTGTCCTGTGTTATCAGAGAGGCGAAGCGCGCACACGACAAAAGAATCCATGAACACTTCCAGGACAGTGAAGACACCCTGCAAATGTGGCAGGGCAGCCAGGTGATCACGAACTACAAGAGAACTTTACCTGCTTGTGACCATGATGCCTCCCTCCCAGATGTGCTGAACGAGTTCTACAGCCGGTTCGAGATGCAGAACAACATAGCGGCGAGAAAGACCAACCCTTTTTCCATGTGACTAATTGCTTTGTCTAACCTCAGCTGAAGTAAGGAAAACTCTATGCAGAGTTAACCAATGGAAGTCTGCTGGATCAGACAACATTCCAGAGTGCAGAGTGCTCAGGGAATGTGCAGAACAGCTAGTGGATGTCTTCACCGACATCTTCAACATCTCCCTGAGCAGCGCCGTTGTTCATACTTGCCTCAAGACTACAACCATCGTTCTCGTGTCGAAGAAGTCTACTGTCTCCTGCCTCAATGACTATTGTTCCGTTTTGCTCACACCCATTGTGATGAACTGCTTCGAGAGGCTTGTCATGAGAGACATCAAAACCCAGCTTTTACCTTCACTGGACCCCATGCAGTTCGCGTATTGTCCAAACCGCTTCATGGACGATGCCATCTCCATGACCCTTCATATGGCCCTCACCCACATGGACAACAAGAACCCATATGTGTGAATGCTGTTCATAGACTTCAGCTCAGCATTAAACACAATCATCCCTCAACACCTGATTGAGAAGCTGAACCTACAGGGCCTGAACACCTCCCTCTGTAACTGGATCCTGGACTTCCTGACTGGGAGAGCTCATGAGTCAGCATACAAAGAAGGTGCACTGGTTAACAGCCTGGTTTGGAGAGAACAACTTGTCTCTAAACATTTACTCGGTTCTCTTTTACACACCGCACTGTGTAATATAAACAAGTTTTACTGGTGGCTCTATTTTGTGTTTTGTCTATTTTTGCTTACATTGTCTTGTTGTCTTTGCACTGTCGGTCTTGCACTGTTTGCACCAGGTTGCACACGATGCACTTTATGTGGCAAGGACACTTACTAGTCCTTAGCCCTGTGTTTTCTCTCTGCGATATGGAAGTCGCGGAGCTTACGGAGGTTATGACACGTACCGTTGCCAAGCTCTATTTAACTTGGCCGGCTCATGAGCAGAAAGTCATCTAGTAAATTAGATAAGCGCTTTCTGACTCCCGCGTCACAACCTCCACATCGGGGTCTTCCTTTCTTTCCTGACCTGCACACTGAGGTGTCCAGGTCATGGGTTAAGCCTTTTTTGGCCCGCCCCACAGTTCCACTGTGTATTCCCACATTACGTGGTGGAAAGAACAGGGTTATGAGGCGATGCCGTGGGTTGAAGAGATGCTTGCCACCTGTCTCTCTCCCGGGATCGCCTCGTTTCTTAAGACCCCAACACTACCCACAAAGCCCCTACACATAGGCTGGGTAAACCCTATGCTTTGGCAGGTCAAGCCGCTGCGTCTCTGCACACCATGGCGGTGTTGCAGGCATATCAGACTAAACTGCTGCATTATTTTGATGTGGGAGGTGCCCCGGGAAGCCATTTTGATGAGCTTTGCCATACGGCGGATCTGGCTTTTAGAACCACTAAAGAGACCGCTAGGGCCATTGGTCTGTCTATGGCTGCCCTGGTGTCCAAAGAAAGGCACCTGTGGCTCACTCTGTCAGAGATGTCTGATAAAGACAGGACAGTACTGCTGTATGCCCTGCTAACATCTTCTGGCCTCCTCTGCGACTCTGTAAGCTCGGTGGTCGAAAGGTTTCAGGAAATAAGAAACAGGCAGCGACATTCCAGCGGTACCTTCCACACCGCTCACATGGGTCCATTAACCCTGCCACCCTCAGTGCTTCAGGGCATGGACAGCTCCAGCGAGCTCTTCTTGAAATTTACCCTAGGTATGGCTAGTGTCTTTCTGTACCCATGTACGGGTTACATCCCCAAGGTGCCCTCGGTCGTCCCACGACCAGTAAGATTACAGGCATTCTATCCTCCTCTGTTCCAGGCCCAAGACCAGGAAAAAATTAACTGGGACTGTCCAGTGCATCCACTGGACACCTATGTCGTCAGGACGAGTCCTGGGAGGAAGAGCGATCAGCTGCTCGTCTGCTACGGCCCTCCCAAGAGAGGCCTCCCTGCTAATTAGCAGACTTTGAGCAGGTGGATTGTTGATGCCATCAAATCATCTTATGAGTTCTCTGGTCTTCCCACTTCATTCGAGGTCAGAGCTCACTCCACCCGGAGTGTGGCTGCCTCAAAATCTTGGTCCTCTGGAATTCCCCTACAAAATATTTGTAACGCTGCAGGTTGGTCCACCCCGCTGACCTATGTGCGGTTCTATAACCTGGACCGCAGTTCTATTTCTGGCCCCTTAGTTCTCCTCTAGTTGTGTTTTTTTTTTTGACTGATTATACACATTACTTCAGAGCGTGAACACTCAGGTGCGTTCCCAAAGCGTTTTGACGCAGCGTCTCGTTCCCTCAGGGAACTAGGGTTACATACGTAACCTAGAGGCGTTTTCTGCTTAACTTTAGCAATGACATTAACAATGAGATTTTACCTTTGTTGAGAGGAATATTCTTTAACCACCGGCGGGGGAGTAGATTGTTCACTTTTCATAGATGTTGGCGATTCTGATCTTTCTTCCTCGAGTTTACTGCACAACATTATAGACAGTCTTTCAGTGATCCATATACACCTTTTATTTTTTCAAAGATATTGTTTAATTAATCAGGAATCAATTTACTTTCAATGAACAGAACTGAACATGTTCATGTTTAAGTGACGACTGTTTTCATTAATAGTACTGAAATTATTTCTATTTGCTTGAATTTTTCATTTCATATGTATCCAGTTAAAAATTTGATATGGATTTGTAATGATTGACATACAAAAACATTTTCATGCCATTTCCAATCTGCATAATGATATTCCCCAATCCTGATGCGTATGACTCCAATTAATTTTCTTGCTGGATGTTATTCTTTTTTAATTAATGGGGCAATGTTATGTAATATTCCAATTCAGTTATTCTACCAGGAACAATATACCTAACTAGTTTGTGTGACTTTTTCTTCTTATCTTTTCTCTGCATATTTTCATGCTGCGACTGTCATATTTTTATTATAAATGCTTACATATGTACCAAGAACAATATGGCATTGAACAATATTTTTCAGTGTGATTACAGATTGATATTTAACTCCATGGTATTGTCACAAAGGTCTATATATGCACTCTCTCTTTCAATAAACTTTGGACATCTTTCAGGCACTTCTTGGTGTCTCTGTGATTAATATCCCCAGGACTACAGTGGAAAGAATGACCAAGAATGAGTAGGATGAGACTTTGAATTGTTGCTAGCTCAGAGATGGACCTAACAATAAAATTCTTATTTATATTTTAGCAATATAATCATAAACACAACTTAGTGATTTAAATTAGACATTAGAAAAGTAAGCTAGCAATCTAGTTCTGTAAAAATTAGTTAGCGCACAAATTTTGCTGATAGTTAAATAATTTTGCTAAAGAGACAAAGCAATTCAAGCTGGAATTGTTCTATCAAACTGCTTTGAAAAAAATATTATTTTGGCTTCAAAGCATGTTTTGTTATACAGTATATGCAAAAATCACTAACATTGAGGTGTATTTCTTTTAATGATAATAAAACATAATTAATGACAGGGATTCCCAATGGCTGCATAATCATAATAATGCGCTGTATCCTGGGTATTGTATTGTTTAACTAAAAAATAAAGGAAATTACAATCAAATTTGTTTCAGTGATTCATCTACACTACTTATTTTAATAATTTCTTCAGACATTGTTAAATTACTCAAGACTCAATGATTATGTTCAAGTGATGTTTTTTATTGAATTTCTGAAATTATTTGCATCTGGTTAAATTATTGTGGTGGTCATACTGTAGATATGTAGTTATTAAAATACATTGTTGATTACCATTTTTTTGTGGGTGGGGAACCATTATCTGAGTCCAGATCAGTTGTCGCCATCTTTGAATTTTAGTAAACTATGTACAAAGAGGAGTCAAATTTTTTCTACTGGAATGGATCACACTCCTATAAAACACAGGAACAAATGTGCAGTTTAATAATCTCACTTGGCAACACAGCAAAGTCTGGTGAAGCATCGTTCATTAGTACAACCTGAAATCCGGAAATGCTGGGAGTTTTTTTTTTATTTGAATAAAATAAAAACTAAAAGACTTTCAAATCACATAAAACCAATAGAACAATAAAATGAGCTCATTTCAAATTTGATGTCTGCTACAGGTCTCAAAAAAGTTGCCTCAGGGGCAACAAAGAGATTAAATTTAAGAATTTTTTTTAATATTCAGCTGGAATAACGTCTAGCGACTAATCAAGTTAATTGACATCACGTCTATAACATGATTAGCTATAAAAGGGATGTCTTAGAAAGACAGAGTCTCAGAAGATTGGCAGAGGCATAAAAAGATCGTGGAATACATTAAAAACAACATCAAATTGACAAATTGGCTTTGCAAATTTCATCATCCACAGTAAATTACATCATCAAAAGATTCAGAGAGACTGGAGAAATCTCGGTGCGTGAGGGACGAGGCCGAAGACCTTGGTTGGATGCTTGTGGTCTTCGGCCCCTCAGAGGACACTGCATCACTCATCGGCACAATTGTTTTATTGATGTTAATAAATGGGCCCAGGAATACTTCCAAAAAAACGCTGTCGGTAAACACGATCCGCCGTGCCATCTGCAGATGCCAACTAAATCTCTATCATGCAAAAAGGAAGCCATATGTGAACATGGTCCAGAAGCATCGTCCGTTGTCTCCTGTGAGCCAAGGCTCATTTAAAATGGACTGTATAAAATTAGAAAAGTGTTCTATGGTCAGACAAATCCAAATTTGACATTCTTGTTGGAAATCACGGACGTGTGTCCTCCGGGCTAAAAAAGAGAGGGATCCTCCAGCGTTCGGACCGTTCAGCATTCGGTTCCAAAGCCAGCATCTCTGATGATATGGGGGTGCATAAGTGCATATGGTATGGGCAGCTTGCATGTCTTGGAAGGCACTATAAATACTGAAAGGTATATAAAGCTTTTAGAGCAACATATGCTCCTGTATAGATGATGGGGAAAGCCTTGTGTATTTCAGCAGGACGATGCAAGACCATATACTGCAGCTATTACAACAGCTTAATAGTAGAAGACTCCGGGTGCTGAATTTTCCTGATTGCAGTCCAGATCTTTCACCTATAGAGAACATTTGCCGCATCATTAAATAAAAATATCTATTGGTGTACAATGCACTCACCTTTCGCCGCTTTTAAACCCGGACCCATGCTGGCCGAGCGAGATCCTGAGGGAGAACAAAGGACGCGACCCGTACCGGCGTCCGCGAGGGAAACGAGCCGGCGTCAGGAACAGGCTGAGGGCACGCGCACACCGCGCTCTCTTACCTAGTATCCTGTTAGCCAACGTCCAGACACTGGAGAACAAGCTCAACGACCTCAGGGCAAGGGTCAAGTTCCAGAGAGACACTCGGGACTGCAACCTTCTCTGCTTCACCGAGACATGGCTGAACCCAGCGGTACCGGACCACGCCATCCAGCCGGCCGAGTTTTTCGCGGTTTATCGCATGGACAGAACACTGGAGTCGGGGAAGTCAAGAGGAGGTGGAGTGTGTCTGATGGTGAACAACCACTGGTGCGACAGCGCGAGCATTGTTCCTCTTTCACGCTCCACGCTCCTCCTCGGGAATTCAGCTCGGTCATAGTCAGTGGCGTTTATATTCCACCTCAAGCGGACACGGACACTGCAGTATGGGACTTACATGAGACACTAACTCTTCAACAAACACAGCATTGGGACGCTGCGCTCATTGTGGTAGGAGATTTCAACAGTGCCAACCTCAAGCGCGCACTCCCGAACTTTCAGCAGCACATCACCTGCCCCACCAGGGGCGAAAGAACACTGGACCACTGCTACACAACATTTAAGAACAGCTACAAGGCACAATCACGTCCACCGTTTGGGAAATCGGACCATGCTGCCATCTTTCTCATTCCTGTTTACAAACAAAGGCTGAAACAGGAAGCTCCGGTTCAGAGGGAGGTCGCGCACTGGACTGACCAATCGGTGGCCGCTCTGCAGGACGCTTTGGATGACGCAGACTGGGACATGTTCCGGCGCAGCTCTGATGACGTCAACATGTTTACGGGAAGCGGTTGTGGGATTCATCGGGAAACTAACGGATGATACGGTGCAAAAAAACACTATCAGAACATTTACCAACCAGAAGCCGTGGGTGGATAAAACCATCCGCGATGCTCTGAGATCCCGCTCCGCTGCCTACAACACGGGGCTCGTCACCGGGGACATGGATGAGTACAAGGCTGCGTCTTACAGTGTTCGCAGAGCGGTGAAGGATGCAAAGCGGCGCTACGGGAGGAAACTAGAGTCACAGTTCCAACAAGGTGGCTCCAGGAGCCTGTGGCAGGGACTAAGGACAATAACGGACTATAGAGCACCACCTTCTAGAATGGTGAATGGGGACGCTTCTCTGGCAAATGAGCTAAACACCTTTTACGCTCGTTTCGAGGCTGCAGCTAACCACGCTAGCGGCGCTAGCGGCACAACCAGCATGCACGCTGAGAGAGCGAGAGAGGTAAACACATTCACCATCTCGGAGCATGACGTGAGGAGGGCATTCAAGAGAGTGAATACCAGGAAGGCAGCAGGACCAGATGGAATCACAGGTCGGGTTCTGAAAGCCTGCGCTGACCAGCTAGCACCGGTGTTCACTGAGATATTCAACCTCTCTCTGGAACAGTCTGTTGTCCCCTCATGCTTCAAACAGTCCACCATTGTCCCTGTCCCGAAGAAACCCCAGCCCGCCTGCCTCAATGACTACCGCCCTGTAGCTCTGACATCAGTAGTGATGAAGTGCTTTGAGAGACTGCTCAGAGACTTTATCACTGCCTCACTACCAGACACACTGGACCGACTACAGTTTGCATACCGTCATAACCGTTCGACTGAGGAAGCAATTGCACATCTTCTCCACACTACAATCAGCCACCTGGACCAAAGAAACGGGAATTACACAAAGATGTTGTTCGTGGACTACAGTTCAGCGTTTAACACCATAATTCCCTCCACACTCACCTCTAAGTTGGAGGTCCTGGGACACAGCCTGCCGCTGTGTCAATGGATCTCTAACTTCCTGACGGACAGACCACAAGCTGTACGGGTGGGAAAACACACCTCAGCACTGGAGCTCCCCAGGGTTGTGTTCTGAGCCCCCTGCTGTACTCACTGTACACATATGACTGTGTGGCCACTTCCAACTCCACAACCATCATCAAGTTTGCTGACGACACCGCTGTGGTGGGCCGGATCTCCAACAACGACGAGACGGCCTACCTACAGGAGGTTAAAAACCTGGAGAGATGATGCCAGGAGAACAACCTTCTCCTGAACGTCAGCAAGACTAAGGAGTTGATCGTGGACTTCAGCACGAAGCAGGAGCGGTCATACCAACCGCTAAACATCTGCGGGACTCCAGTGGAAAGAGTGGACAGTTTCCGGTACCTGGGTGTTCACATCACACAGGACCTGTCTTGGTCCTGTCACATCAACACCCTGGTGAAGAAAGCCCGGCAGCGTCTGTACCATCTGAGACGCTTAAGGGACTTTAAACTACCCTCTCAGGTGCTTAAGACTTTTTACACTTGCACCATTGAGAGTGTTCTGACAGGTAGCATCACTTCCTGGTTTGGGAACAGCACCATGCAGGACAGGCGAGCCCTCCAGAGGGTGGTGCGTTCAGCTGAACGTACCATCCACACCGAGCTCCCTGACCTGCAGGACATCTATGGCACGCGGTGCAGGACCAGAGCCAGGAAGATTGTGAAGGACCTCAGCCATCCCAACAATGGACTCTTTTCTCTGTTGCGTTCGGGGAAACGATTCCGCTCCTTGAAGGCGAACACAGAGAGAATGAGGAGGAGCTTCTTCCCGCAGGCCATTCGGCGTTTAAACCAGGAAACACCCAGGATCTAAAAAACTGGCCCACTCTCTCCATCATCACCCTTTTTCCCCTGCACAATCACACTTTCGTGCTACGGCACATTATACACTGGACCTGCACAGCACAGTGCACTTTACATTTCATATTTTCTTTCATATTTATTTCATATTTCTATACTCTTATTTTTACACCACACCTTACTGCACACGGACACATGGACACTCATGGACAATCAAAAACCATGCCTAACTTGTTTACTGTTGTTTGTTGTTTACTGTTTAACTACACACTGCCATAAACATTTTCTGTGTATGTGTGTATATATGTATATATGTATATGTATGTACATATATACATATATATTTATATATCTTTATATCTTATTTATCTGCCTTCTTTTTCTTATTATATTTAGGGCTTCGCACCTCTGGTGCAGGCCATTCTGGCCTGCTCCTCGGTGCTCGGGCCCTAAATATAATAAGAAAAAGAAGGCAGATAAATAAGATATAAAGATATATAAATATATATGTATATATGTACATACATATACATATATATGTATGTACATATATTGGTTTCCTTAGAATTTATTATTATTATTATTTATTTATTTTTTTTTATTTTTTTTTTTTACACACATTGGTCATTAGAGGTCCCTTAACATACTCGAAAACTCTTGAAATTTGGCACAAACGTCAGAGTCCTTTGTCACTAGAGCCGGACAAAGGGTGGAATATGGGCGTGGCAGGGGGGCTCTGTAGCGCCCCCTGTAATTTAAAAACAAACATTTGTGCACAGATCGGGCAATTATGTTCGCACATGTACGAGAGTTGGTACGCATATAGATCTCATTGACCCGAACAACTCGCTACACTCTAAACTATGAGCTCCGCCCAACAGGAAGTCAGCTATTTTGGTTTGTTTTATAAGCGCATGCGGTGAACTTTTAAATACTCCTCCTAGGGAATTCATGCGATTGACATCAAACGTGGCGAAAATAATCCTGAGACATTGGACTTGCTAAATTGCGAAGGGATTTTTGATATCTCGAACGGTGCTGCCATGGCGAGGCGACGAATTTATGGCGAATTCGGAGAACAGGAAGTGTTTAATATCTTAAGCAAAAAATGTTTTATTTGGACGACACGCAGTGTGTATGTTCGGCCAAGGATCCCGATCGCATCGATGTGCCTATTGTGAATCTCGGACATAGCGCCACCAACAGGCGCCACGAAGTGTGTCAGTCACAAAAGGTGGATTTTTTGACAGTTGCATGTGGTCAAACTTTATTTTTATTTCAGGCGTATTTAAGCACTTGGCATGCACTTTGTGTGCCTCAACATGCTCGAAAACACCGGAAATTTGGCACAGACGTCAAAGTCGTCTGGCCTTAGGACCGGTCAAAGGCTGGAACATAGGCATGGCAATAGGGCTCTGTAGCGCCCCCTGAAATGCAAAAACAAATATTGGTGCACAGATCGGGCAAACATGTACGCACATGTACGATAGTTGGTATGCATATAGATCTCATCGACCCGAACAACTTTCACCATCAAAACTATTAGCTCCGCCCAACAGGAAGTCGGCCATTCTGGATGGTTTCAAAAGTGCATGTGGTGAACTTTTAAATACTCTTCCTAGGGAATTCATGCGATTGACATCAGAAGTGGTGAACATGATGCCGAGACATTGCACTTGCTAAATTGTGAAGGGATTTTTGATCTCTCGAACGGTGCTGCCATGGCGAGGCGACAAATTTATGGCGAATTCAGAGAAACAGGAAGTGTCTAATATCTAAAGCAAAAAATGTCTTATTCGGATGACGCGTGCTGTGTATGTTCAGACAAGGATTCCGATTGCATCGATGTGCCTATTGTGAATCTTGGACATAGCGCCACCAACAGGCGCCAGGAAGTGTGTCAGTCACAAAAGGTGGATTTTTTGACAGTTGCATGTGGTGAACCTTAAATACTCCTCCTAGGATATTTTTGCGATTGACACCAAACGTAATCAACATGATGCCGAGACATTGTAGATGATAAATTGCAAAGGAATTTTTGATATCTCGAACGCTGTTCCCATGGCAACGCGTCAAACTTTACTTTTATTTCAGGCATATTTAAGGCTTTTGGCGTGCTTAGATTATCTTGAAATTTGACACATACATCACATTTGACAAGTCACATACATCACAAGTGTGGACAAAAAGGTCGGACAAGGGTGTGTCTCTTAAGTGGCTCACTAGCGCCCCCGTTTGTCTAAAATGTGGGGTTTCTTTTACCTACAGTCTCAAATGGGTCAGTAACAACATAAAATAGTCCACTGATATTTACCCACTTGATGCACTTGCCCACCGTGCATTGTTTTCTGGGAGGCACCGTGTAGCGATTCACAAATGTGCGAGGGCCCGCCATCGCTGCTTGCAGCTATATTTTTCTTTTGAATTTTGTTATTATAGTTTGAAATGAGCTTATTTTGTGCATAAAAGTGTAAAATGTCTCAGTTTATACATTTATGTTCTCTATGTTCTATTGTGAATAAAAATGGCTTATGTAATATGAAAGTCTTTTAGTTTTCATTTTATTTAAATTTAAAAAGACGTCCCAACATTTCCAGAATTTGGGTTGTAGATCTTTTGTCACTTCTGCACACTTAAATAACTTAAGAAATCAAATTATGAAATTATTAATCAACTATTGAAAAAATGCATTGCAGATGAACATTTACACAAAATGTGTCCCCAAACATGCCATTTTTCATGCATGAGAATTTGAAAAGAGGAAGCTGAAAGGTCTTTATTTGCATATCAAATAAAAACGTTTTGCAGGTAGTCTGTACCAGTAACAACTGCTATTTATACACAAGCATTTTATTATATATCCTGCAGAATTTAGTCATTAATAATAATAAATTAACTCCGCTTTATGCAACAGTCCTTATTGTATGACATTAATGTAACCTTAAAGTCTGCCTTTGGTTTTATCATTATCACCGGCTCCACAAAATGAATTCAAGGCTGGTGGAGAAACACTAACGATGACTTTTCTTGAGCTGTGAACATTTTGAGCTGACTAAATCTAATTTTACATAATCTAACTTTTTGCTGTAAACAATATTGCATTCACATAACTTTCTAACACACTTTAGACCAGGGGTGGCCAACCCGCGGCTCGCGGGCCGCATGCGGCTCTTTGGCTGGTTTCATGCGGCTCTTACGTTCATATCGATTTTTGTGTGTTTGTTTTTTAATGTGCGTGTTCGCTTTGCTTAAGTTCAATACGGTATTTTTAAGACTTAAATGAGCTCGCCCCTACTGGGAAACTTTGCGGTATATCAGACCTTGGCATGAGGCCAATCATAAATTACAGGGATGCACCGAGAATTTTCGGAAATACCTCAATCACCGAAACAACACGGCAGAAACACAATTGTAATGACGCAATAAAAAAGCGCAGCAGCACACGGTTATCTGGATAAGAGCAACATGTCTGCGGTGTGCGGAGAGCGATTTACAAAACATGCAATGCTGAAATTTCAAGAGGGGGTGTATCTGCAAAGAGTTTCTCCAAGTCGGGTTTAATTTATCACCTGAAATTCAAACATCCCGATTGCCATTCTAAATATGAGAAGAACGCGGTGCAGAAAAGTAAAGTCAATCCGAGCATGCGGAAAACTTTCCTGCCTTTGGAAAATACTGGAAAACTTTCCTGCCTTTTCAAAAACGTCCGCTACAGACAGAGGTCTGTAGCGGACGTTTTTGAAAAGGCAGGAAAGTTTTCCAGTGATGGTGCCAAGGCAAAAGGCATAACACAAAAAAATATAGATTTCATTGACTTTTGAATTGAATTTTCATTTCGGTGCTTTCCTAAACTATCATCGTTGGTGTGGCCCTCTGACACAATTTAGGTTTCTCATGTGGCCCCTTGTAAAAATTAATGACTGGTTGGCCACCCCTGCTTTAGCACATACAGCTCATTCTAACATACCAGCAGTGATATACCCTGTTTACAGTATTTATTAATTCACATATTTAGATTTCTGTATTTAGTACCCTTAGGCTCAAAAAGAAAAAAAATAGCATTTATACAAAATATATTTACTGTAAACAGTAATAAACCCTGTTTACATATTTAGAATTCTGTCTTTAGTACCCTTAGGCTCAAAAAGTAAAAAAAAAAAATGTTTTTTTTAATTTCACAACAAAAAATTCCACAACTTTACTCTAGTGATACCAAGCAAAATATTATGCATTACTTCTATAAAATATGTGCACTATTTCATGTGATGAACTAAATATTTTGCAACAGATAAACTGCACAAAACAGAATAACAGTAAACGTGTTTCCGTTGCGTCCTGTCATGTACAACCTCATTAAATGCTTTTTATAGGGAAACTTTAAATACTTACAGTATATTGTAAGTTACACTGACATTTCATTGATAGATATATAAATTGGCTACAATTCTGTTATTAGCATCTTCTTTTACAACATTACATTTGATTGTCATTAATTAAACAAAATTCCACAAACATTCAGAAGGTGTAAAAGTTTCAATACATCACAGTTTTACAGTTACAGTTTAATTATTTTATATAAAACATTCACATTCTGCTTATATAAATTGCTTATAACATCTCACCTTTGTTCAAAAGTCAATGTTTCTCCTTTTCCAACTGTCCGACAAAATGTGGAAGGCAAGCGAGAAACACTTTCACTTTAGGAGGGTGGATTCATTACATTATGTGTCAATTGGAATGAATCGACTCTTTGAACTGGATCTTTTGTAGAAATGACTCAAAGATTGAAACTCCTTGCTGAAAATTCATTAGTATCATCTTTTCATGATTTCTTTTTTTTCCTAAGGTTTTCTAACCTGAACCTCAGTGCAATAGGACCATAATGGACCCATTTAGTTGGTGCAAAAATTGTCCTTTCAATGTGACAAGCCCTCCGAACCTCTTGATGTAGATTTGTACTCCATAAAACATATGACAAAAAGGCTAAAAAATTTCATCACATACATCAAATAATTTCAAAATAATTATTACATTTATTTAATATTTAACAGGTTGTTTCTGTGATAAATTTGCACAAATTTGTGAGTATGTAAGTTTTGTTTAATTTTCGGTGCATCTTTTTCACAAAGAGAACATGTGAAATATCAATTCACAGTAAGTCATCAATGTATTAAGATATACTATACATATTTTGAGCAAATGTTCTTAAACAGTACTACACAAGTATATTTTAAAGCAATACAAACAATATTCTATTAAAAGAGTAGGTATTAGCGTCCTCTTTTAATTAGACACCATTAATTTCATAATTAACTTTGGCTGTGCATGACTGAAAGTATAAATCATGACACATATGGATTAAAAGCTTATTGCACAGAAGACATATGACATTGGTCTGTAAATTCCATTTGATCAGGAAAAATAAAAGAATAAGCACAAAATTAATGTTATATGTATAAAATTATAAAAAAATATTTCACATTGTCAATAATCTCTCAGGAATGTTCACTAGTAAAACCTTCCTTACCAACATTTCAGATACATTTGGTTCCTCCCAGTTTAGGCTGTATAAATAAAGTTACTACAATTAATTGCAAACTGTTGTTCATGCACCAGTGAAGGGTATTATTTGTTTTTGGGATTTTGGTTTAAATACTTTAAATGGTACAGTATATAATACCATTTAAAATCGAGCTTTTTACCCAAATGAAAAAAAGTTTCTAGTTTAAGTATATAACCCTAGTTATATCCCTGAGGGAACAAGGCGCTGCGTCGGAACGCTTTAAGGAACACCCCCAAAGCGTTATGATGCAGCTCAAGTTCCTGAAAGGGAACTCATTTGAAATCTGTAATGCAGTGTATAATGTTATTATATATATATATATAATGAAATAGCCTTTATATTTATTCACTGTATATACTTTCATATATACCACTTGCTGTAAATATGCTAGATATTTATCTGCACTTTTGCAAGACTGCTACATTTTGCACTTCTGGTAGATGCCAAACTGCATTTCGTTGCTGTGTACCTGTACTATGCAATGACAATAAAGTTGTATCTATCTATCTATCTATCTATCTATCTATCTATCTATCTATCTATCTATCTATCTATCTATCTATCTATCTATCTATCTTAGTTAATAGTTTCAACCATGTAAAAGGATTTTCTTTGTTTATTTATTTTTTTACCATATTCTCTGGACTTAAATTTCTAACAACTTGATGTTCCAAGAAAAACTAAAAATAAGCTGTAGCTGATTGTTTTGGTTGTTATTTAAAACTTTTTTGGTTGTTCAACCTTGTTTATTATCAACTAGATCTATTGCAATACAAATTTACAGAATAAAAATCAGATACACCTCTAGATACAACTTTCAACAATTTATTTACACACGTGGACAGAATTGTTGGTACCCTTCGGTCAATGAAAGAAAAACTCACAATGAGCACAGAAAAAACTTTAATCTGACAAAAGTAATAATAAGTAAAAATTTTATGAATGTTAGGTACCAAATTTAATTAATGGACACACCTTGAATTAACATGTTTCTTTGGTCACATTATTTTCAGTCTTTTCTAGGGGTACCATAATTTTTGTCTAGGCCTGTTCCATGAGTTCATTTTTTTTTATAAATCTGTTAAAGCATGGTTAAAAAGCAATGTCTGACTTTCATTGGTTAACATTCATAGAATTTTTACTTATTATTACTTTATTATAACGAACTTAATCACTTTTTTGCTCGTTTTGACCAAAGCACAGGACATTTTACACCAACCACGGACTCTTCTACTGCTTACAGCCCACTTTCAATCTCAACAACGGACGTCTATTCAGTGTTTAGCAGAGTGGATGCACGAAAGGCAGCTGGCCCGGACGGCATACCGGGACGTGTTCTCAGAGCATGCGCTGGACAACTGGCACAGGTTTTTACTGACATTTTCAACCTGTCACTGGCCCAAGCCACGGTACCAACATGCCTGAAAACCACTACTATCATACCAGTGCCTAAGCACTCAGCTGCTAAATGCCTGAATGACTTTCGCCCGGTTGCACTCACCCCCATTGCTATGAAGTGCTTTGAGAAACTGGTCCTGAATCACCTCACTGCGGGCCTACCACCTACACTGGACCCACAACAGTATGCCTATCACCCGAACAGGTCAACAGAGGATGCAGTTTCCACAGCTCTTCATTCTGCTCTCACCCACCTGGATAAAAGCAACACGTACATCAGAATGCTGTTCATTGACTTTAGCTCTGCGTTCAATACAGTCCTCTCCACTGTACTGATCACTAAGCTCAGTGAACTGGGTATCTGCACCTCCACTTGCAGATGGATTCTGGACTTTCTCACCAACAAACCTCAATCTGTCAGGTTGGGAAACCAAGTATCCTCAACCCTCATTCTGAACACTGGCATACCGCAGGGCTGAGTTCTGAGCCCACTGTTCTACTTCCATTTCACCCACGAATGTGCTCCTCTGTATAACTCCAACATCTTCATCAAGTATGCAGATGACCCCACCGTGGTCGGCCAGATCGAAAACAACAACAAATCGGCCTACAGGGAAGAGATCCGTAATCTGGCAGCATGGTGTGCCACCAACAACCTGACTCTCAACGCCACAAAGACCAAAGAGCTCATTGTGGACTTCCGGAAATCCAACAGCGGGAGACATCTACCAGTCAACATCAATGGAACCGAGGTAGAGCGAGTCTCCAGCTTTAAGTTCCTGGGAGTTCACATCTCTGAGGAACTGTCTTGGCAGCAGAACACATCAGCTCTGGTTAAAAAAAGCACAACAATGCCTGTACTTCTTGAGAAGTGATTTTAACGAGTTTCTACCGCTGCATCATTGAGAGCATCCTGACCAACTCCATCACTGTATGGTACGGAGGCTCCACTGTGTGTGAACGTAAAGCACTGCAAAGGGTGGTCAAAACCGCCCAACGCATCACTGGCACCCAACTACCTGCCATTAAACACCTTCACCACAGCAGATGTCTGCGCAGAGCTCACAGCATCATTAAGAACTCTTCACATCCCAGTCATAAACTGTTTAACCTCCTTCCATCACGAAGGAGATACAGGAACTTACGCACCAGAACCAGCAGGTTCAGGGACAGCTTTTTACCATCCACCATCACATTCCTGAACTCAACACTACACCGCTAAATCACTACAAAACAAACACAAACAAAAGACTGTATATAACCTCTGTACAATACATGTACATACTACATATTATATCTTTTTCACTCCTCTGTACATCTGCACTTTTTATATCTGTATGTATATTTATAATTACTGTACATTCTGCCCAACATTTCACATTCATTTGTGTATATAATGTATGTGTATATATTTTTATATATATATTTTTATATATAGTAGACTGTTTATTCAGCTTGCTACTCCTTAATGCCATAATCTTGTGATCTTGTAACCTTTCATTTCTGCACATTTTCTTAATTACTGTACGCCTCTATATTTATTCACTGTACTTCTGAATGTCCACACATCTCTGCACTGAAATAGTCTTTATATTTATTCACTGTATATACTTTCATATATACCACTGCTGTAAATATGCCAGATAGTTATCTGCACTGTAAATATGCTAGATATTTATCTGCACTTTTGCACGACTGCTACATTTTGCACTTCTGGTAGATGCCAAACTGCATTTCGTTGCTGTGTACCTGTACAATGCAATGACAATAAAGTTGTATCTATCTATCTATCTATCTATCTATCTATCTATCTATCTATCTATCTATCTATCTATCTATCTATCTATCTATCTATCTATCTATCTACATATTATCATTCATAAAGACATTAAATGTCTGTTTTACCCTAAATTATTATAAATTAAAATGTGGTATTTGCCCGGGTATTTAACAAAAAGTGAATAATTTAGGTTTTTGTGGTTTGTATTTTATATTATATTTTTTCAGTAACAATTCCTACAATTTCCAAAAATCTAATCAAATGGAATACAATATAATGTTTAAAAAATTACACAGAACTCAAATCTGAAATACTACAAACTGCAACCTGCACTTTAAAACATCAATTGTGCCAACCAACAGAACACTTTTTGGATACCTTGCACAGGTTCTCCTGGTCTAGTAGACCAACACTGTTTAGATCATCCTCCTAGTTGGTTCGTAAACCGCCATAAAAGAAAAACAAGAAGAAGATTCAGGTTAGGGTTAAATTCGAAATTAGAGCCGAATTAGCTCCGCCTTCAACGGTCTGAATTAGTTTCAGGCTGTTCCTCTGGGAAATGTTTAAGATAATAACGCACTTTTTCACTAAACATCACAAACTACAAGAATCTGAGGAAACTACAGAAGACATCAAGCTGACTAAGGGACGTGTTTCAAACATGTGAAGCACATTTTATAGTGACTGCGCATTTCTGTTGTTAAATGTAGTTTTGAAGTTAAAGCGTGCAGTATTTTGTAGTCAGACTACAGCTGCAGGGCAAAACACTGAATGAAAGTAAATCCTGGCTGGAGAAGTAAACTCTCATTACATACTGAATCGTTTGGATTGTGAAAATGTGCTAGAAGCTTAGACAGTTCTAGACAGTAACAACCCTGTGTAATACAGTGAAGCAGCTAAGTCACAGTAAGTTCTATAAATGTATGTGAACCTTTCCAGCTGATCTTTTGGATCATTGTCTCAGTGAAACATATGTATGTAATGTGTGACTGCAATACAAAGTCATAAATATTGTTCTTTGTTTTAGGTCATGTGGAAAAACTGTGGAGCTCTACAGCAGAAAAGCATATGAAGATTCAGACTCTTTCTTTTGGGCTATGCTACAAAACTTCCTGTCCAAGCTCCTGTTCTCTCCAAACTGGATTGTTGTATTGCTCTCTTAGCAGACTTTCCAGCATCTACTACCAAGCCTCTGCAGCTAATCCAGCCTATGGCACTGAGACTGATCTTCAACAAGCTGAAGAGTGCACGCCCCTTTTTAAATTTTTTATATAAACTGCTGTGTCTAATATGTTAGACAAACTTGGATTTGGTATGTTGCTTTGGATAAAATGTCATTGTAAATGTATAAAGGTATACAGCAACTGCTGAATTTCTTCTGTATGACATCTGTACATTTTAATAGCACAAATTGATTCATTTGATTGCAAGAAACCATACAGTATTTAATTTTTTAACAAGTAAGGCTTTAATGATATGCACAAGTGACTACATGATGTGGAGGTTGAACAAGTAGTTTTGAGAATTTTATTTCTAATTTAAGAAACGCTCCAAAGCAACTGAGAAGAACTGCAATTTCAAGCACTTGAATGAATATGAATAAACAAATAAAATTAAACTTTTAATATTTAAAAAAAACAAAAAAAACTTCCAAACACAAAAGGAGAAACTTTAACAAAATATTTATTTATTTATATAAAATTAGTTCAGTCAGAATTGAGGAGACAGTGGATACAAGTGCAGGTGCTGATGGGTAATTAAAATGCACTGTGCTGATTTCAGCATAAGCAAGACATTCAAACAATTACCAAATTGTAACGTAATTTCCGGACAAATACAATGGCTCAGTACTTGAGAGAAGGGTATAAGTAATCTTGCAAATAAATGTGCATAAATGTGCAAATAAAGGTGCAAAGTATAACGAATCTGAACAAATGAAAAAAGGCACAATGGATGAGAGAGAGAGAGAGTGTGTGAGAGAGAGAGAGAGAGAGAGAGAGAGAGAGAGAGAGAGAGAGAGAGAGAGAGAGAAATAGATATAGATAGATAGATAGATAGATAGATAGATAGATAGATAGATAGATAGATAGATAGATAGATAGACAGACAGACAGACAGACAGACAGACAGACAGACAGACAGACATTATTGAAATGTATTATGTGTTCAAAAACATATTTTCTATTTGCCAACATGGAAATGCAGGAACACCGGAGTCTTCATCACACAGAGATGGTCACCACAAACTAAATATAAAATAAAACAAATGTCTTTATTAATAACCACAAACTTGACTGTGGAACTTTGTGAGCAATGTTCAATGTTCAATGTGAAGTTATAATGATGTTTTGCTCACTTTTTGAGAATATAACAAACCTTATCCTAGAGTCTTTCACTGTTTTTGAAGACCATTTGTTCATAGTTTCACATTTTGTTTACCTTGTTTATGTCATTAGCTAATCACCTGTTCCATTGCCTGATATAAACTACAGATTTTATTCATGTTCTAAATCTGTTTGCATTAGTAGTGGAACTACGCCTTTGATTGGGTAACTGGGTGTGATGTCGGGTCAGTGGGCTTTTCGATGCAGGTTTTGTATGACACACAATGTAGTATATGTAATCACAGTCCCTGTAAAGGACTTTAGGGAAATTCTTTTACAATGACTTTCAAGCACTCATTTTGGAGAAATTTGCCTTCACATGGATTTTAAATCAACAACTTTCCTGAACACAAAGCAGCATTAAAGGTAAAAGTTAAAATGTCTTTAATTTTTCTAGTAAGAGTCTTTACTCACATCAGTGTCTGTTCTTTGTAATGTTTTTCTTTAAGAGCAGACAGTAGCTTCTTTCCTGAGTCTCCAATTTTATTATTACAGCGCAGATTCAGTTCTTTCAAGTATGAGGGGTTTGAACTCAGAGCTGAAGTCAGAGCAGCACAGCCTTCATCTGAGACTCCACAATCACTTAACCTGTAGAGGAACACAATTGCTTCAAGAGTGTGTGTGCATGTGTGAATGTGTAATACTTAACATTTCAGGCTATACAGGAATATACCATGATGTCCACTTTATAAAGTTCTTCTGCACTGTTAGTTACACTGCATCTGGAAAGTATTCACAGGGCTTCCCCTTTTCCACATTTTTTTATGTTACAGACTTATTCCAAAATGGATTCAATTTTTTTTTTTTCTTAGAATTCTACAAAGAATACCTCATAATGAAAAGGTGAAAGAAGTTTGTTTAACATCTTGCAAATTTACAAACAAAAAAAAAGAAAGAATAGAATTTCATATGTAATGCACATAAGTATTCACAGCCTTTGCCATGACACTCAAAATTGATCAGGTTCATCCTGTCTCCAACTTGATTGGAGTCCCCCTGTGGTACATTCAGTTGATTGGACATCATTTGAAAAGGCACACACCTGTCTATATGAGGTCCCACAGTTAATGGTGCATGTTAGAGCACAAACCAAGGCATGAAGACTAAGGAATTCTCTGTACACCTTCGAGACAGGATTGTATCCAGGTACAGATTCGGGGAAGGGGACAGATAGATTTCTGCAGCATTGTAGGTCCCAATGAGCACAGTGGCCTCCATCATCCAGAAATGGAAGAGGTTTGGAACCACTCTTTTGAAACTCTTTCTAGAGTGGAGCTGCCTGGCCAAACTGAGAGATCGGGGGAGAATGGCCTTAGTCAGGGAGGTGACCAAGAACCTGATGGTCACTGTGAAAGTGCTCCAGTGTTCCTCTGTGGAAAGAGGAGAACCTTCCAGAAGAACAAACATCTCTGCAGCACTCCACCAATCAGGCCTGTATGGTAGAGTGGCAAGACAGAAGACACTCCTTAATAAAAGGCACATGACAGCCCACCTGGAGTTTGCCGAAAAAGCTTACGAAGGACTCTCACACCATAAGAAACAAAATTCTCTGGTCTGATAAAACAAAGATTGAACTCTTGGCCTGAATGCCAGGCGTTCATCACCTGGCTAATTCAATCCCAACAGTGAAGTATGGTGCTGGCAGCATCATTCTGTGGGGATGTATTTCAATGACAGGTACGGGGAGACTAATCAGGATCGATGGAAAGATGAATGCAGCAATGAACAGTGACATCCTTGATGAACACGACAGTTCATCTTCCAACAGGACAATGACCCTAAGCCCACAACAAGGATAACAAAGAAGTGGCTACAGGACGACTCTGAGAATGTCCTTGAGTGGCTCAGCCAGAGCCCAGACTTGAACCTGATTGAACATCTCTTGAGAAATCTGAAAATGGCTGAGCACCGACGCTCCCCATCTGACCTACTGGAGCTTGCGAGGTTCTGCAATTAAGAATATGAGAAACTGCAGAAAAATAGGTGTGTCAAGCCTGTAGCATCAAACTCAAAAAGACTTAAAGCTGCAATTGATGTCAATGGTGCCTCAACAAAGTATTGAGCAAAAAAGCTGTGAATTCATATGTACATGTAATTTTTTTTTTACATATAATTTTTTTTATTGTTAATAAATTTGCAAAGATTTCAAACTTTCACTTTGTCATTATGGGGTATTGTTTGTAGAATTTGTAGGAAAATAATGCATTTAAACCATTTTGGAATAAGGCTGTAACATAACAAAATGTGGAAAAGTTAAGTGCTGTGAAAACTTTCTGGGATGCACTGTACCTAACATAACTAATCAACCAATAAACTGGAAACAGCATAATGCATTTCCATATTTTATATATATTTATTTCCTTATTTGTATTTATACATCGTGTTGTGTATATACTGTATACTATAGTATGTGTCTATTCTTTTATATATTTGCATTTATTTTTTCTTTGCTGCTGTAACAGAGAAATTTCCAAACTGTGGGACGAATAAAGGTATATCTTATCTTGTCTTATCTTAAAAAAATATCATGTAGATACAGGTCAAGAGCTTCAATTACTATTCGCATAAAACATCAGAATGGACAGAACCTAATCTCAGAATCTCAGTGCCATCAAACATATTGTGAATGTTTCAGAGTATCATCAAGGTGTGTTTTGTGCTAACGCTTCTCACATACATTATATACAGTACATCTGACTCATCACTGTGCAGTGAAATAAAACAATCTTCCTTCTCAGATCACCAACTGACTGTATAGGGGTATAGAAAGGACATTACTCATAATCACACACTTCAGTGCTCATGGTTCTTCTCACTCTCTGGTGTTTTGTATTGGTTTGAAGATTTAGAATCACACTCTTGATATTCTCTTTTGAGTCTGGTTCCTCTCAAGCTTTCTTCCCCATACCATCTAAGGGAGTTTTTACTTGCCACAATCACCCCAGGCTGCTCATCAGGGATAAACACACATAAATCAATTTCATTCTTAAGTTCTGTAAAGCTGCTTTAAGACAATGTCCATTGTGAAAGGTGCTATAGAAATAAACTTGATAATAAAACAAGCTTTTATTCTACTCTCTAATGGAGAACGTGTTTTTACAATGCAGCAGGTCATGTGGCCATCACAGAGATGATTTTACCTCAGTATCTCCAGAATACGAAGAGGATTCTCCAGTACAGCAGAGAGACTCCTTACTCCTGAGTCTCCTATTTTATTGTCAGACAGATTCAGTTCTTTCAGGTGTGAGGGGTTTGCTCTCAAAGCTTTAGTCAGAGCAGCACAGCCTTCATCTGAAACACCACACTTACTCAATCTGTAGAAAAACACATGACACACAACATATTTTCAGCTGGATTTTAAAGTTACTTTTAAAATGTACATATATAAATACAATATAGTCTATTCTGATACTGGTTCGATATAGAAGTGACATCACATTAAATTATGTGAAATGGCTAAAATAAAGGCGGTCCTCAATTTACAATGGACATGCCTTCTGATGACCCTATTTCATATTTTCAACCTTTTACTAGGGAGCAGGTGACTCTCAGAGAGATTCTCTTACTTCAGTGTCTTTAGTTTATACTGAGGATTTTCCAGTAAAGCAGAAAGACACATCACTCCAAGGTCTCCTATTTTATTCCAGGACAGATCTAACTCTCTCAGGTGTGAGGGGTTTGAGTTTAAGGCTGAAGTCAGAGCATGGCAACCTTTATCTGATAAATCACATTCCCACAAACTGTAAGGAAAAATAGTCATATTTTTACCTCGGTTTAAGATTTACTTTATGAAATAAAATATTTGTGAAATTAGTTTTGTAAAATTTGATTTAAAATGATTTGACCTCAGTTTCTTTAGTGTACAGTGAGGGTTCTCCAGTACAGCAGACAGATTCTTCACTTCCAAGTCTCCTATTTTATTTTTAGACAGATCCAGTTCTTTCAGGTGTGAGGGGTTTGATTTTAGAGCTGAAGTCAAAGCAGCACAGCCTTCATCTGTAAATTGACAATCCTCCAACCTGCAGTAAGACAATATGATACACTCTTCAACAGATTTTATTTTACATTAAAATATGGCAAAGCCGATGATTATGTAAACGTTTTATTATTCTGAATCACATGATGACTGATTATAACCTGTTAATTATTTACTTTTTTATGTAAATTAAAATGATTATACTGTGTTATATTTACCACACATGTTATATTAAATTAAAGCAGAACAGAAGACTAAACGTGGACTTTAATCAGATTGGGATTGGGGACTGAGGTAAACCTTCTTTAATGCATTGCAGTACATTTATAACAAAAATATTTGTTTTCCATTATTGCAGTGACAATAAACATAAAACCATGAACCTTAAAAATGAACAGTTTTGATTAACAATACTGCATTAAAACAAATAAATGTCTCATATAAGGTGACCTAAGAACAGCAAGCATTATAGCAGTGCAATGTAAAATCTGATTCAGGTCAAAAGCCCTAGTTATTAGAATCATACCAGAATGGCTGCTTTGAGTATTTCAAAAAACTGTTGATCTCATATGTTTTCACACACAACAGATACAAATTTACACAACATACTGGAAACAAGACAAAAAATAGATTTTTCTGAGAGATCTGTGGATAAAAACATTAGATGGGGAGCATCAGTGGACAGCCACTTTCAGATTTTTTAATTTCTGCCTATTTAATTAATTTCTCAATTTTAACATATAATATAGAAATAATATAAAAATGTGTATTGTATTAATTAGTTTTATTCTATTTTATTTTTATTGATTTTATTTTTCATTTAACCCAAGCATTTGTTGTTCACAAACGTTATTAATGATAATAGATTACATACATTTTTTGCATTTCTTCCCCCTAACTGTACCGAAACTGAACCGAACCGTGACTGACCAGGTTAAATCGAGGTGAATTTTAGGTTACATTACGCCACTAAAATATACACATTTTAATGCAAAACTAATCCCAACTAATAAAGAACTAATAAAGAAAACTGTTATTGTGAGCAGACATTGAAGAGCAAAATTTTTGCCTGCTCAAATCTGCTAATTTTATTTTTTATTAATCACTCTAACTTCATATCACCTGTTTGTAATACAGGATATTTGAAGAAAACAAGAACAATGAGTCCTAGCAACTGTGTCAACCTCCATTTTTATATCTAAAATACACACTTTATTGTATGTGTTCTAAATTATACCTGTTAATCAATCAATGCATTTATTTCTTCCAATCTTAAGAAGTCATCTGCATTGTTTAGTGAAACTGGTCGTGTGACTGTCAGTGAGATGATCTTACCACAGCCTCTCCAGTTTACATTGAGGATTTTCCAGTACAGCAGCGAGACTCATCACTCCTAAATCCCCTACATTATTAAAGCACAACCTGAGGTCCCTCAAGTGTGAGGGGTTTGAGCTCAGAGCGGAAATCAGAGCAGCACAGCCTTCATACGAGATCCCACAATTACGCACACTGCAGAGGAAAACAAAGGCACATTGTTCATCTGATCAAATCAACAGATTTTTATTTTGATTACTTTATTGTGAAAATGTGCCTGTTATGTCCTTTTAAAACACTTCTGAGCTAATTGTTTCAAAAGATGAGTAGCTCATTACTTGATTTTCTATTTTAAATGCACACGCCAAATTTTAAGTAAAGGCTATTAAATAATATTTCTAAATGCATGAGTAATTCTGGAGAGAAATTATTATTAACCATTAATTACGTGATGAATTGATCTATTTGTTCATCATGCTATACTGTTACTTATATTTGTTATGAAACACTTCCATGTACTGCTGCTTTCAGTGAGTTATTGTGACTCTTAAAGCGATGATCTTACCACAGAATCTCCACTTCACATTGAGGATTCTCCAGCATAGCAGAGAGACTCTTCACTTCAGAGTGTCCTAGTTTATTCTCAGACAAATCCAGTTTTTTCACAATTAGATAGAGTTCTTTTAGATTGGACGTTTGAGAGCTGAGTGCTGAGACCAGAGCAGACCCACTTATTGCTTTAATTGTATTACACCTGATACTGAAGGAGATAAAAATAATACATAAATAAGGAACGCTATTGAAATGATCAAGCAAGTCATCTAAGCTGACACACTTGTAATACAGAAATTCCAAATGTACAAAAGTTAGGCAGTCTGATTTAAGGGACATTACAACAAAATCTAATATTTTACAATCAAACATCTAATCTAAATACACCTAATTGCACTTTATAGCAATGATTCATTGTATTTATCGAGTTGTTTTAGGTCCAGTTTTACTTACATTGCTTTTTTGGATTCTGCAATCACAGGCATCACCTTCAGGAGAACAGCTTCTGTTATGTCATCTGTGCTGGTATATTTACTCAGGTCGATTTCTTCCATCTCCTTTGCTGAAGTCAGTAAAACAAACACCAGGGCGGCCCACTGTGCAGAAGAGAGTTCACTTTGGTTTCCAGATTTCAGGTACTGTTGGATTTCCTCCACTAGAGAATGATCACCCAGTTCATTCAGGCAATGGAACAGATTGATGAATTTTTCTGTAGAGAGGTCGTGACTGATCTTTTCCTTAATATATTGTATCGTTTCCTGCTCTGAAGTGCTCTGTGAGCTACTTCCTGTTTGTGTTAATAAGACATTTAAGAGATTCTGATTGGGCTTAGTTGAGAAACCCAGAAGAAAGCGTAGGAAAAGATCCAGATGTCCAGTCTGACTGTTTAAAGCCTGATCTACAGCACTCTTGTGTAAATCTGAGATTATAATTTCTTTTATCTTCTGTTCAGGAAGATTTGTGTACACACACCTGAATACACTGCTGCTTCTGCCACATTAATGCCGCACTCTCTCAGGTCTTCCTCATTGAAGATTAGGTTTCCTTCCATCAGCTGCTGAAAAGCCAGTTGTCCCAGTTTAAGAAGCATTTCTTCATCACTCTCCTGCTTCTTTGAATACTTCTCTCTTATGATGTTGGTCTGAATGATGAGAAAGTGTGTGTACATTTGAGTCAGAGTCTTGGGGATTTCTCCACTCTCTGCTTCACCCAACATTCTCTCTAGAACAGTGGCTGAAATCCAGCAGAAGACTGGGATGTGGCACATGATGTAGAGGCTCCTTAATTCCTTCAGGTGTGTGATGATGTTATTGGCCAGGATCTGATCACTGATCCTCTTTCTGAAATAGACCTCCTTCTGTGGGTCATTAAACCCCCGTATCTCTGTGACTCGATGAACACATTCAGAGGGGATTTGATCAGCTGCTGCTGGTTGGGAGGTGATCCAGATGAGAGCAGAGGGAAGCAGATTCCCTTTAATCAGGTTTATCAGCAGCTCAGGCACTGATGCTGATTCAGTTACATCACACACTCTTACTGTGTTCTGGAAATCTAGAGGAAAATGACACTCGTCCAATCCATCAAAAATGAACAGAACCTTTTCAAAGCTGTACACTTCAGTTTCTTTTGTTTCCTTAAAAAAGACATGAAGGAGCTCCATCAGACTCAGTTTTTGGTCTTTCATCAAATTCAGTTCTCTGAAAGGAAGTGGAAATATGAGGTGAATGTCCTGGTTTTCTTTCCCTTCAGCCCAGTCCAGAATGAACTTCTGCACAGATACTGTTTTTCCAATGCCAGCGATTCCCTTCATCAGCACGGCTCTGATGGGTTCATCTCGTTCAAATACGGGCTTAAAGATGTCATTGCATTTGATTGGCATGTCCTCTGTTGTTATTCTCCTGTTTGTTGCCTCAATCTGTCTCACCTCATGTTGTTTATTGACTCCTCCACTGTCTCCCTCTGTGATGTAAAGCTCTGTGTAAATTTCATTAAGGACTGTTTGGTTTCCCTGGTTTATTATCACTTCATTTAAACACTGAAACTTCTTCATCAGATTTAATTTGAATTCTTTTTGGAATTTATTTACAGCAGAAGATGCCTTGTCGTGCCTGTGAAAATGTGAAACAGGAAGATGTCATGAGCCATTGGGTTTATTTTTAGACTTTAAGAGCACACTATTTCTGAATAGTTTCTTTGTCTTTGATGTTTGTTTTCTAAAAATTACTCAGTCTGCGGTTACAGCAGAGAGAATTATAATACCAATGTCATAGTCATCTTGGTGGTTTTAATCTTACCCTGCATCTGTGATTATATTCCTTTCAGTGCTGTCCTCTAACATCTGTATGGCACTGTTCCCATCACTGCAGCTTTAAAAGACAATAATTTTCAACATTTTTGTCAAAGATAATTACAACATGACTAATATGAATATTGTGGAACGACAGTATAAGAGATTTGGAGATGGTTGGGCAGTGGTTAATGTTTTGGTAGGATTGGATGGTTGTGTGTTCAAATTCCATTGTACATGCAAAGACACCTTTATCCAGATAGACTTATAATTGACTCACTGATGCACTGAACAGTTGAGAGTTAGGGGCCTTGCTCAGCGGCCTGCAATGGCATCTTGGCAGTATTTAGATTTCAACCAGTGCACTACCAATTTCAGCACTGCTAAGCTTTGTGCATGGCCCCAGCAGTGACTGTTCAGTGGGGGTAAATTAAATAAATGGATAAATGGTTATGCCTAAATCCCAGAGGAAACCTACATAGACAATAAAATGGTATGTGAAAAACCACACAACCAGTCACTGGGAAGCCTAGAGCTGTGGGGCAGTAAATAGTATTTCATTGAAATAGTATTTAACAAATACTATTCAAATTAAATAGATTTCTGTCAGTCTGCAGACTCTACACCTTTCTAACTGTTACAGCCATGTTTCAGAATTGGGTTGCGTAAACTGCTCATTTTCGTTATTGTTAAATAATATATTAAGTTTAAGCAGGGACATGTTGTATTATTCAATACCAATAAAAAAATAAATGGAGACACTGTGTAAAATGTTCATAAAAATAAAATGCAATCGTGTGTAAATCACATTAACCCCCTATTTTATCCAAAATGTTTAAACAGAGAAAACAATATAAATACGAATAATACATTCTAGTTTTCTGCTTAACTTTGGCAACAATTTAACACTGAGGAGATGTTACCTTTGTGGAGAGGAATAATCTCCATCTTTAAACTCTACAAAGAGACCCATAGATTGTTCACTTTTCATGGAGATACAGCTGGGTGTTGGTGATTCTGATCCTTCGTCCTGGAGCACACTGCAACATTATATACAGTGATTCAGAAAATTCATATACACTCAAATTTTTTTATTTATTTTAATTTTTTTTTACAGACATCGTTAAATTACTCAGGACTAAATTAATTATGTTCAAGTGATTGTTTCATTAAAAGTACTGAAATTATTTGCATTTGGTTAAATTATTGTGGTGGTCATAGATATGTAATGATTACAATACAAGAACATTGTTGATTACCGTTTTTTCGTGGCTGGGGAACCATTATCTGTGTCCAGATCAGTTTTTGCCATCTTTGAACATTAGTGAAGTATGTACAAAGAAGAGTCTGATTTTTTTCTACTGGAATGGATCACATTCCTATAAAACACAGAAATAAATGCGCAGTTGAACAATTTCACTTGGCTTGGATATGAATCATAACTTCAAGTACAACACAGCAGAGTCTGGTGAAGTATCACTCATTAGTAGTTCATCAATCACTTTGGGAATATTATGGAATATGAATCAACTATTGAAGAAGATTTACACCAAATGTGTCCCCAACATGCCCTTTATGAATAGAAGCAGCTGAAATGCCTTTAATTAAATTTCAAATAAAAACCTGTTTTGCAGGAAGTCTGTAAAACAGGTTTTGCAGGTAGTCTGTGCCAGTTACAATTGCCATTTATACACAATCATTTTATGAATATATCCTGTAGAATTGCCATTTATAGTAATAAAATCACTCAGATTTAGTCAACAGTCCTTACTGTATGACATTAATATAACCTTAAAGTCTGTAGGTTTCCTTAATTGTGCCTTTGGTTTTATCTTTTCCACCGACTTCACAAAATGGATTCAAGGCTGGTGGAGAAACACTTTCAATTTCAAGTGTTGACTTTTGACATTTTGAGCTGACTAATTTTACATAATCTAACCTTACAACCTACAGCTTATTGTAAGATACCAACAGTGATGTACCCTGTAGTTTACTTAAATAGAAAAGAAATTGCTGTAATTTTATTTTCACATATTTAGATTTCTTTCTTTAGTACCCTTTAGGCTCAAAAAGTAAAAAAAATGCATTTTTTATTTCGCAAACAAAACAATTAGATATAACTTTACTCTAGTGATAACAAGCAAAAACTTTTTTTATAGTATGCATTACTTCTATAAACACTATTTAATGTGATGAACTTACTAAATATTTTGCAATAGATAAACTGCACTTACTGGAATAAAAGTAAACTTGTTTCCGTTGCATCATGTCACATACAACCTCATTTAATGCTTTTTATAGGGAAACTTTGAATACTTACGTTATATTCTAAGTTACACTGACATTTCATAGATAGATAGATAGATAGATAGATAGATAGATAGATAGATAGATAGATAGATAGATAAACTGGCGACAAATAATGTTTTCCAACATTACATTTGATTTTCATTAATTAAACAATATACCACAAACATTCAGAAGGTGTAAAACTTGTTGCACAACCCGTATAAAATCAAACCAACAGTTTTACAGTTACAGTTCACTTATTTTATACACAATATATACACATTCTGCTTATATAAAATTGTTTATTTCAACTCACCTTTGATCAAAAGAAGTGTTTTGCAATATTTAAACATTAACCATTTTTTTTTCCTTTTCCAACTGCCCGACAAAACGTCGAAGGCAAGCGAGAAATACTTTCAGTTCAGGAGGGTGGATTCATTACATTATGTGTCAAGTAGAATGAATCGACTCTTTGAAATGGATCTTTTGGTGAAACGACTCACAGATTGAATCTCCTTGCTGAAAATTTATTAGCATTATCGTTTCATGATTTGTAATTTTTCTAAAGTTTTCTAACTTGGAACTCGGGGCAATAGGACCATAATGGACCCATTTAGTTGGTGCAAATTTGTCCTTTTAATATGACAAGACCTTCATACCTCCTGATTTCGAATTTTAACTCCATAAAACATATACAGTAACAAAAAGGCTAAAGAATGTCATCGCATACATCAAATAATTTAACAATTCTTACATTTACTTAATATTTAACAGGTTCTTTAAATTTGTACGCGTGTACCATATGTAAGTTTTTTTTTTTTTTTTCAGTGTACATTTTTTTTCACAGATAGAACATTTTAAATATCATATCACAGTATGTCATCAATGTATTAAGACTTCACATATTTCGAACAGTTTTACTTAAACAGTACTACACAAGCAATTTTAAAGCAATTCAAACAATATTTTTTTCAAAAAAATAGAAATTAAGGTCCTCTTTCAAATAGACACCATTAATTTCATAATTAACTTTGGCTGTGCATGATTGGAAGTATAAATCATGGCACATATGGATTAAAAGCTTATTGCACAGAAGCCATATGACATTGGTCTGTACATTACATTTGATCAGGCAGAATAAAGGAATATGCACAGAATTAACTATGTACAAAATTATTAAAATATATTTTACACTAAAATATACTATTAAAGTGTTAATTCAAATATTAAAGTGTTACTTAAAATATACACTGTCAATATTCTCTCCGGTATGTTCGTTAGTAAAAACCTTCCTAAACAACATTTCAGATACATTGTTCCTCCCAGGTTAGGTTGTATAAATAAAGTTACTACAATTAATTGCAAACTGTTGTTCTTACATCAGTGAATAATAATAATTATATATAGTCGACGGGTGTCCGCAAGCGCTCTGAACTCAACTGTCAGCAATGTGTGGAAGGACGGTGCTGAGGCGGCACAGCCCAGCGCAACAAACAAGGAGATGTGGCATTCTTAAAAGAAACGGCTGGGGCTCAATTGGAGTGGCAGCCCCTCAATTTCTTCTAGCCCGACGATGCTTATAAAAGGCGGCTGGGAGGACAGTAAGGTGGAGAACCACTAATAGCGGCTCTCCCCCCTATGTCTTTAACTACAGGCAAAAAATGGCAGATGTAGAAGTGGAATTCCCACTCATAACTCTTCGGCCTTGCGGCAGAAAGGCCTGCCTGTCAGGAGAAAGCCCTGCTCCTTTTCCCACTTTAGCCACTCCTCAAATATCAAATATGCGGATCATGAAAGAGAATTTCATACCAGATTGGTCGTGGCCCGGGTTACCAACGACCATCACAGGTATTGTAAGCCAACAGGTTTACTGGGGGAAATTGGGCTACTGTTGGCCAAAAAAGGAGAAGGAGAGAAGGAAGATGACTACAGATACGGTAGGAAAAGGAGAAGTGTAGGAGGGTGGAGGTTAGGTTTGGTACTTTAAATGTTGGAACTATGACTGGTAAAGGGAGAGAGTTAGCTGATATGATGGAAAAGTAGATATATTGTGCGTTTAGTGAGACCTAGTGGAAAGGGAGTAAGGCCAGAAAAATTGGAGGGGGGGTTTAAACTGTTCTCTCATGGTGTGGATGAAAAAAAAAATAGTGTAGGGGTGATTCTGAAGGAAGAGTACAGTAAGAGTGTAGTGGTGGTGAAGATAGTTTCTGATAGGGTAATGAACGTGAAGCAGGAAGTTGAAGGGGTGATGATAAATGTCATCAGTGCTTATGCTCCAAAAGTGGGTTGTAAGATGGTGGTAGATTTGGCTAAAAGGATGAAAATAGCAGTGGTGAACACTTATTTTGAGAAGAAGGAGGATCATAGGGTGACATATAAGAGTGGAGGAAGGTGCACACAGGTGGGCTATGTTCTATGTAGGAGATGCATCCTTAAAGAGATTGGAGACTGTAAGGTGTTGGCAGGGGATTGTGTAGCTAGACAGCATTGAATGGTGGTCTATAGGATGGTTTTGGAGGTGAAGACAGAAAGAAGAATAAGATGGTGGAAACAAAAGGAAGAAGACTGTAGTGTGAGATTCAGGGAAGAGGTCAGACAGGGGCTCGGTGGTGGTAAAGAGGTGCTGGATGATTGGGCAACTACTGCAGAAGTGATAGGGGAGACAACTAGAAAGGTACTAGGTGTGACATCTGGAAATAGATAGGAAAACAAAGAGACATGGTGGTGGAATGGGGAAGTGCAGGAGAGCATAAGGAGAAAGAGGTTGGCAAAACAGAATTGACAGAGTGATGTGAAAAGTATTCAGGAGTACAAGGACATAGCAGCAAGTAAAGAGGTATTTGCTGAAAAGCCAAGGAAAAGGCATATGAGGAGCTGTATGAGAAGTTGAACACTAAGGAGGGAGAAAAGGATTTGTACTGATTGGCCAGGCAGAGGACCGAGCTGGGCAGGATGTGCTGCAAGTTAGAGCAATAAAGGATGGAGATGGAAATGTGTTGACTAGTGAGGAGAGTGTGTTGAGAAGATAGAGGGAATATTTTGAGCAGCTGATTAACAAGGAAAATGAGAGAAAGAGGAGGTTGGATGGTGTGGAGATAGTTAGGCAGGAAGTGGATAGGATTAGTTAGGAGAAACTGCAGTAACTACAGGGGAATTAAGTTGATCAGTCACACCATAAAGTTATGGAAAAGAGTAATGGAAGCCAGGCTGAGAGATTAGGTGACCATCTGTGAGCAACAGTATGGTTTTATGGCGAGGAAGAGCATCACAGATGCATTGTTTGCTTTGAGAATGTTGATGGAAAAGTATAGAGAAGGTCAGAAGGAGTTGCATTGTGTGTTTGTGGATTTAGAGAAAGCATAAGACAGGGTGCCGAGAGAGGAATTGTGGTACTGTATGAGAAGGTCAGAGAAGGTGTGTCAGAGAAGTATGTGAGGGTGGTGCAGGACATGTATGAGGGCAGTGTGACAGCAGATAAATTTGCAGTAGGAACGACAGACTGGTTCAAGTTGGAGGTTGGACTGCATCAAGGATCAACTCTGAGCCTTTCCCTGTTTGCAGTGATGATGGACAGGTTGACGGACAAGGTCAGACAGGAGTCTCCATGGACTATGATGTTTGTGAAGGATGTTGTTTGTGAAGGATATTGTTAAAGGATATGTGGTGAGAGAGGGAGCAGGTTGAGAAGAGCCTGGAGAGGTGTAGGTACGCGCTGGAATCATTTACATTTACATTTACATTTGCGGCATTTAGCAGACGCCCTTATCCAGAGCGGCATACAAAAGTGCAATAAATCTCTAGTAATGAATAAATCTACATTGGTATGCCAGATTAAAAACTCAATATAAATATAACCCTAGAATTCTACAAATTTGGAAAGTGCTAAATTAAGTGTTTCAGGAAGAGGCAGGTCTTCAGTCATCGCTTGAAGGTAATCAGGGACTCACAATGCTCACAATGCTTTGGAAACACAATGCTACCTCAGTAGAGAGACCAGCTCCATAACTCTGGGCGGGGTGAACCAGAGTACCCCCTACCTCGGAGAGGAGATCCCTCCTGTAAAAAATTTCCCAGGAGGTTCCTCGAGGAGGGACACCAGGTTTCTGTAAACCATGGTCTGCCCGGCCATCGAGGTGCCACCAGAAGGAGATGGACTTCTTTCCGGCAAAGTCTCTCCAGAACTCCCAGGTGCAGAGCAATAGGGGGAAATGCGTACAGGCGTAGCCTGTGCTGTGTCTGTACCATGACTGGGTGAGTGAGGGAGAACCTGAGGGGACAGTGTGATGTCTTTTGAGTTGCAAACAGATCCACGTGTGCTCTGTAAGACCGGGGTGAATTTTTCATTCCCCTGGCCTCAGCCCTTGCCTCGAAAGTGCATCTGCTCTCCGATTGGGCCACGGGAGTATCAGCCATGTCGGCCTGTATAGGGGACAAGATTGGAGACCCTTCTGGTGGTTGATGTAAGCAACCACCAGATGTGCTGTCCGTATGGACATGGCAATCCCTTAGGTTTAGGAGGAATTGTTTTAGAGCGAGAAGCACAGCCAGCATTAAATGCAACACAAGATGGAGCTTGTTTCACTGACCTTGGGCAGAGCGGCTACTCATGACAGCTCCCCACCCCGTGAGGGATGCATCCATTGTTAGCATAATGTGACAACAAGGAGCTCCCAGGATCGGGCCCTAAGACAGGATTGCAGGTTCTTTCCACATATCTAAGGTTTGGATTGCCCTTTTGGAAGAACCCTTCAGCCACCACTCTTCTCTTACTCTCTTGACTGTTGTGCGGATAGCTTTGATCTGAGCGGGGTTGTGCATGCATTACAGTCAAGTCCCCCAACCACGCCTAAAAAGGTGGTTCACTGTACTGGAGAAAGCACACCCTTCTTGGTGTTTTAGTCTTAACCCCAGTTCCTTTATATAGGCGAGAATGACATCTCGATTCCGGACTGCCAAAAGCTCTGATCGAGCTAATATCAACTAATCAATGATATACAGTGAAGAAAATAAGTATTTGAACACCCTGCTATTTTGCAAATTCTCCCACTTAGAAATCATGGAGGGGTCTGAAATTGTCATCGTAGGTGCATGTCCACTGTGAGAGACATAATCTAAAAAAAAAATGCAGCATCTCATTCCCTTAGGGAACTAGGGTTACATATGTAACCTAGAGACGTTACCTTTCAGGAACTTGAGCTGCGTCTAAATGCTTCGGGAATGAGTGTCTAATCACGCCAGACTGACCAGTCTCTGCCTAGTGTGTGTCTGTCAAACACAGCTAGAGAAGGACTGGGGAGCCTGGGGATGTCTTGGAGGGGAACTCCAGAGGTGGAGTGAGCTCTGACCCCAAAGGGATCGGGGAGACCAGAGGATGTAATGGCATAAACAATCCACCTGCTCAGAGTCTCCCTATTACCAGGGAGGCCTCTTTTTGGAGGGCCAGAGCAGACAAGCAGCTGATCGATTTTTCTCCAAGGACTCGTCCTGTGGACATAGGTGTCCATTGCATGCCCTGGACAGAGCCAGTTCATTTTTTCCTGGTCTGGGGGAAGACAGAATGCCTGTAATCTTACAGGTTGTGGGACGACCGAGGGCACCTTGGGGATGTAACCCGTACAGGAGTACAGGAAGGCACTAGCCCTACCTGGGTTAAACCCCATGAAGGAGGGGCCCACATAAAGGGCCTGCAAGTCCCCTACTCACTTGATAGAGCAGATGGCCTACAAGAACGCTGTTTTGATGGAAAGGTGCCTCAGCTAGAGGCTCGAAGGGGGGCTCAGACAGAGCCCCCAAAACGATGGCCAGGTTTCACCCAGGCACTCTAGGTCATACCAGAAGCCTCAGCCTCCCAGTGCCATGAAGAAAAAGCGTTACCATAAGGACTCTGCCCAGAAATTGTTCGGCCAAGGGGGCCAGATGTGCCTCCTTTTCGAGTCGATTGCAGCCATGGACTTCCCTAGTGGTCTCTTTAGTGGCTCTGAGGGCCAGGTCCGACGTTCGGCGGAGTTAGGAAACTGCCCGCCTGGGACACCTCTCACATCCAGTTAATGAAGCAGTTCAGCCTGATACGCATTACAGGACCGCCATGGTGTTATTACATATTCTATTTGTAATATCAATACCGTTTAATGATTGTTTAGATTTACCGTTTAATTGATTGTTTAGATTGTTTAGAAGCCCTATTAAACCATAATAAGAAGAAAGATGACAGCGTCTTCCACTACAGTGCCAGGCTGGTAGATAAACTGAAGTGGATCCATTGATGGGCCAACCAGAGGTCAGAGATGAGTAAGCACCTGCAGCCTTCCTGTTTCTCAATTATTGAACATTCAAAATCTCTGGCTTCGAAGAGTTGGGCTTGTTCAGATCATTTTATGAGTTACTCAGGAGCTCCTGGTTCCACAACTCCAACCATAAGATTGTAGAAGGGACATTACTAATAATCACACATGCTGGTGCTCATTGTATTTCTCTATTTCCAGTGTTTTTTATAGTTTTTTTAATATAATCACACTTTTGATATCACCTAAATGAGGATGGGTTCCCATTATGAGGCTGGTTTCTCTTAAGGTTTTTTTCTCATAACATCTAAGGGGGTCATTAGATTTTGCAGGTGAGACTGAGTGGGGACTAAATGGTAGGATGCAGGATGCACACAGGGGTACAGAGAAAACAGGCTTTAATGAAAAAAGTTAACTCAGCAATGGGGCAAGGCAAAAACACAAAAATTTTAAACACATCTAATAAACAGTCCAGGGTCAAACAGGAGTTAAGATGGGCCTCACATTGGTTATCTAAACACATTCCTATGTAGTCTGTTCAGTGTCTGTAGGATCTTTACATTGAGAGTATGTAAGGTACATGGAATGTCCTTATTTGGGCTCACACATCTACGGTTATTATGTCTACTTTCCCAATAAGTAACAGTTTTAGGTTAGGTTTTCCCAGTGTGTATATATATACTTGTCTGTTATCTGCAATAAACTGAAGAACATTTCAGCTATTCTGTGTGCTGTGATTCTTCCCTGATCAGAAAAGGCACCACAGGCATTGTAGGTCGCATGGAAAACCTTTTAAAGAATTACATTTTGTTTGGGCATGATAAAAATTTAACAAGGGCAATGCAGGGAAAGACAAAACCAAAACCAAAACAGTCCAATATTTAGAGAGCCGGAAATGCACGACACGAAACCGGAAGAAGTTTTTTTCCTTGCCACAGTCACCCCAGGCTAGTTCACCAAGTATAAATACACATACTTTACTTATATAAAATTTCTTGCATTTAGTAAAGCTGCTTTGAGGCAATGTTTATTGTGAAAAGCGCTATAGAAAAAAATTTGAAATTGAACAGGCATACCATAATGACCTTCTTGCAATTACATCAGCTGGTATTTCACAGTAAATAAATGCATATAAAGAGATACATTATTATATAAAGAAAAGCTACATAGTGTTTCAAACAGAACATTTTTGAAAAACAGAGCCACCAGTATTTTATCACAAATTGCACAATAAAAAAAAAGCTTGTTTTTTGTATATCACATTCTTGAAATGATACTATATCTTAAGCAAAAAAGTTAAATATAAGCATTTGCAAAACAGTATGGTCAGGTTGTCATTAATTTGCTATTCACAAAAAAGGTATTTTACAATCCAATGAACAAATGTACTATTGCTATAAAACTTAAATAAAAAAAAAAAGGATAAACTACATGACTAAAGAAATGAAATTTGTTAGCTTTGAAAATGTAATCAAAGAAATGTATGTTAAATGAAAAAAGAGCTTAAACAAAACTATACAAAAAAAGAAAGAAACACAAATGGAGATCAACTTTGAAGAAAGATTAACAAAGAAAAGATGACAATAGATGTGCGGATGATAGATAGATATGAATACATTTTTTAATTTATTGAGTTAAAAAAACATGTCTATATGCCAACATGGAAATGCAGGAACACCGGAGTCTTCATCACACACAGATGGTCACCACAAACTAAATATAAAACAAAAAAATGTCTGCATTAATAACCACAATCTTGACTGTGGAACTTTGTGAGCAACAGCATGCATTGACTTTTCTCCAAGTCAAACTATCATTTGTTCACCGATTTAATGTGAAGTATCAATGCAGTTTGTGCTCACTTTCAAAATATAAAAAGCCTTATCCTAGTGTTTTTCACCTTTTCCAGAAGACCATTTCTGTTCATAGTTTCACATAGTTTACCTTGTTTATGTCATTAGCTGATCACCTGTTCCATTGCCTGATAGCAATTATAAAGTTTATTCATGTTTTAAATATGTTTGCATTAGTAGTAAAACTACGCCTTTAATAAAGTAACTGGATCAAAGTCCATGTGAAGGACTTTGGGGAAAGTCTTTTACAATGACTCTCAAGCACTCATTATGGAGACTCTGCCTGACTCCCTGTATTTTAAATTACACAGTTTACTGAAAACTAAGCAGCATTAAAGGTAAAAGCTAAAAAATAAATTCTTATTATAATATTATAATAGAATCTAGCAATGTTTTAACCGGCTTTACTTCCTAATCCAATATTTATTGGAACTAATGAGAAACTGACCAAAATGATGCTGACAGGACTAAAGTACATTCTTAAAATTTTCTAAAAATGGTTTTTACTCACATCAGTGTCTGTTCTTTGTAATGTTCTTCTTTAAGAGCAGACAGTAGCTTCTTTCCTGAGTCTCCAATTTTATTATTACAGCGCAGATTCAGTTCTTTCAGGTATGAGGGGTTTGAACTCAGAGCTGAAGTCAGAGCAGCACAGCCTTCATCTGAGACTTCACAATCACTTAACCTGTAGAGGAACACAATGGCTTAAAGTGTGTGTGTGTGTGTGTGTGTGTGTGTGTGTAATATTTCACATTTTCACATTACACTTGCAGTGCAATGCAAGAAGCAGATACAGATACAGATACAGGTCAAGAGCTTCAGTTACTGTTCACAGCAAACATCAAAATGGAGAAAATGTAATCTCAGTGTTATCAAACATAGTTTGCTCTTTTGTACCAGATAGGCAAAACTGATTATTTCCAAATATAATCACGATGTGTTTTTGCTAATGCTTCTTACATACAGTACATGCATCTGACTCAAAGGCTCGTCAGTGTGCAGTGAAATGAAACAATCCTCCGTCTCAGAGCATTGATAATAAAACAAGCTTTTATTTCAGTCTCACTAGTAGAGAATGAGAGTTACAGGGCAGCAGGTCATGTGGCCATCAGAGAGTCGATTTTACCTCAGAATCTGCAGGTTATGAATAGGATTCTCCAGTACAGCAGAGAGACTCTTTACTCCTGAGTCTCCTATTTTATTGTCAGACAGATTCAGTTCTTTCAGATGTGAGGGGTTTGCTCTCAAAGCTTTAGTTAGAGCAGCACAGCCTTTATCTGAAACACCACACTTACTCAATCTGTAGAAAAACACATGACACACTCTTTATTAACATATTTTCATATATTGTATTTTAAAGTTATTTTAAAAAAGGACATATATAAATACTTATATAAATACAATATAGTAAATTCTGATACTGGCTCCCTAATACAGTATTACAGTGACATCACATTAAAATATGTGGAATTGCCAAATTACAGGTACGGATGTGACACTTAAAAATAAAGTCATGGCCCAGCCTACTCAGAATGGTGATCAGTATGGGGTAGTATAGTTTGTTAATATTTTAATTTGTAATTTCTTAATAATTCAACAAATTACAGTACATAAGATAGTGAAACAGAACAATTTATAGGAACGTACTGCATAAACTATATGTATGTGGCAGCAGTTGCATGGACAAGCACTGGTTTCTGAGTGAAGGGCAGAACATACGCTGCTACGTTTGCCTGCCACATAAAACTTACCGTAGTCAAACTATAGTAACTTCTGTACTCAATTTATATGCAAGTGACTAAGGGAGCAAAATTTGTGATTTCAGTGCTTCAGTGAAACTGAAGCATGTTTGTGATTAATTTTGCAGTATTCATTTTAGAAATTGCTGCAAATATATATGTAGATAAATATGGTATAACACTGAACAATACTTCAAGATAAACAAAGGAATCAAAGGGTATAAATGCAGAAAATAACCTAATCGCAAACCCAAAATAATTGTGGGTGATAAGTATAACTCATAATTAATAATGAAGCTCAAAACAAACAAAAATAAATATAGCTACACAAACAACATGCAAACTCAGGATGCATGCTACTGAATACCACACTTCGTTGAGAGGAGAAACAATAAAACATTATTGTAAGACATACAGTATGTTGAAGATCTACTGACTGCATAACTGCCTGGTTTTAAAATTGCCTGTTGACTGGACTGCTACTGTTGCCAGATCTTGTTTTTTAAAGTCGAATTTTTGTTTATTTTCTAATTTTGATCGATTAACATACAAGTTAATATCACTGTAATATCCAGACACGCTGCAGCTGCATCAAACTAAGTGTGATCTAATATTTGACCCAAATAATTTTTCATTACAAAAAGTCATTACTGTTCAATCAAAGAAAAAATCTTTTACTAGGGAGCAGGTGACTCTCATAGAGATTTTCTTACTTCATTGTCTCCAATTTAAACTGAGGATTTTCCAGTGTAGCAGAAAGACACATCACTCCAAGGTCTCCTAGTTTATTCCAGGACAGATCCAACTCTCTCAGGTGTGAGGGGTTTGACCTTAAGGCTGAAGTCAGACCATGGCAACCTTTATCTGATAAATCACATTCCCACAAACTGTAAGGAAAAAAAGTAAACATATTTTACCTCGGTTTAAGACTTACTTGATAAAATAATGTATTTGTGAAATTAGATTTTAAACAACTGTATTTAAAATAATTTTACCTCAGTTTCTCCAGTTTACAGTGAGGGTTCTCCAGTACAGCAGACAGATCCTTCACTCCTAAGTCTCCTATTTTATTTTTAGACAGCCTTAGGCCTCTCAGGTGCGAGGGGTTTGATTTTAGAGCTGAAGTCAGAGCAGCACAGCCTTCATCTGTCAATTTACAATCCTCCAACCTGCAGGGAAATAATATGATACACTCTTGCTCAACAGTATTTAATTAAACATATTTAGTTAATAATTAGTGTAGAACTTATTAGATACCATAAATGTAACATAAATAGCTTGATTAAACCTATTTAGCCTAGGTCAAAATTAAACATATTTAGCCTATTTATTCGAAATAACATTAAACTGATATTAACATAGAGTAGAAATGGGCTTGACTGAGGGTATGAGTGTGCAGATGAAATAAAACAACCATGCAGGAGATATATTTAGGCATGTTTATTGGAATAAAAGAGCCCGTAGGCCTTGAAAGTCTGCTCAGAGACTGGTTCCTTAGCTCCGACACCATTCAGGTTATCTAAAGAAAACAAGGCCATTCAGACCTAGAAAATGTGTCAACCTCTATTTCGATAACTGTTCTGAGTTATACCTGTTAATCAATCTAGGCATTTTTTTATTTCTATCTTGAGAAGTCATCTGCATTGTTTAGTGAAACTGGTCATGTGACTGTCAGTGAGATGATCTTACCACAGCCTCTCCAGTTTACTTTGAGGATTTTCCAGTACAGCAGCGAGACTCTTCACTCCTGAGTCCCCTACATTATTATAGGACAACTTGAGGTCTCTCAAGTGTGAGGGGTTTGAGCTCAGAGCGGAAATCAGAGCAGCACAGCCTTCATACGAGATCCCACAATTACGCACACTGCAGAGGAAAACAAAGGCACATTGTTCATCTGATCAAATCAACAGATTTTTATTTTGATTACTTTATTGTGAAAAGGATGTGCCTGTCATGTTCTATCAAAACTCTTCCCTTCCAAATGGTTAAATTACTAAGTTGAGTAGTTGATTTCCTATTTCAAATGCACACTTATCTAATATTAAGTAAATGTAATTATATAGTATTCTTAAATGCTTGATCTTACCACAGTGTCTCCACTTCACATTGAGGATTCTCCAGTATAGCAGAGAGACTCTTCACTTCAGTGTGTCCTAGTTTATTCTCAGACAAATCCATTTTTTTCACAATTAGATGGAGTTCTTTTAGATTGGATGTTTGAGAGCTGAGTGCTGAGACCAGAGCAGACCCACTTATCACTTTAATTGTATTGCATCTGATACTGAATGAGATAAAAAAAAAAATACATAATTAATGAACATTACTGAAATGCTCAAACAAGTCATTAAAATTTTCTTGTAAATGTTTTAAAGTAATTATAATGTTTTAAATTATTTAAATCGGAACACCAAACAGAACTTTTGCTATGTTTCCACGCGGACGGTTTTAATTGGCAGATGTGTGCGGATTGGCGGATTTTAGTGTTTGATTTAAGACTTGGTTCATGAGGAAAACAAATGTTTAGTGATTAGTGATTTTGGGATTATTTTTTTAGTAGAGGTTTTATATCTGAGTAAATACAGGATGTCATGAATAAACCTGTTGCATTGAAGGTTTTAATTTCACCTCTTTTTATTTATATCTTTAATAGAAATAGTCAAATAGAAATGCTGTTAAATGCATTAACAAAAAAAATTCAGGTAAAATGCTAAGTTAAAATGCTATTAATTCGTTAATTTTGACAGCTCTAGTAAATACACTTAATTGCACCTAATAGCAATGATGCATTGTGTTGATAGTTCTTTTATACTATTTCATGACAACAGAGTAGAGGATCCAAGTGCGAGCATATTTAGAGATTGGTGAAATGGGCAGGGTCGACAACAGAAAACACGTGCAAGCAATGGAACAATCGCAACAGGTGATACACAAGCTCCACACCCGTTATGCATAATTTGCAGTGACCATAAACGCCATGAAACCCTTAAAACTGCTTCGCCACATTGAGACAAAACACCTTGTTACAGCTTTGCATATATAAAAATGACTACACACACACCTGTGTGTTCACCAAGCACCATCACTCCTTCTTTACTTGCAACTTATCTGCCTTTTCTCTTACATGTTCCAGCACCCCTCTAACGAAGGATACTGGTAACAACCACAATAATCCTAATACATGACACACCCTGCATTAAATGACAAGCCCTTGGCATTTTTTTAAAGAAGAAAAACGTGAACATGAAGGACAAAAACAGTTTTAGAGGGCCAACACTTCAACAACTGTGTCTGTGCTGAAAGCATCACTCTTAGTTGCGGACTGCATTGCTAAAGCTAAGAAGCCCTTTACTATTGAGAAAAACATGATTCTGCCTGCTAAGGCTCCCACTGACTCTGCATTATGTGAATTGATACAGTGGAACCCGGTTATGCCGATGTCCTAGGGGGTCGCCAAAAAGCATCGAGGTAACCGATGATTGAGATAACCGAAAATCAAAATGGCGGCAATATATTAACGTGCTTGAAATTTCTTTATGTACATGATGTGCGTTAATAAATGAGAATGTGCATGCACGTGTTTTTGAAGGGTTTTTTTACACAACAGCGTTGCCGCGATTTGTTTGATGAAGGCATGCTATAAAAATACATACAGTACATGTTTATCTGTCAGGAATCCACCTGCCACGCCCCCTTCGGCCCCCTCCGCTTCAATCGCGCACATATGGTGCTCGTTTATCATCATCACCAGCTCCTATTTAAACTTCCACACTCTCACTGTCCGTTATTGTTGGTATATGTTGGTTCACGGCGGTCGTTGTTATCGCTTACGCGTATCCCGGTACGTGCCTTCTCACCGGCACTCTCTCAACGGCTGCTCTTTTCTTCCCAAAGCGCACCGCAGATTTCCCCCCGATCCTGCCGGTGTTCATTCTATGCTTTTGGATGGTCATCACACGTTCCGCGCCGCCAAGCGCGGCTTTCGCCTTCCGTTCATCGCATAACATTTAACTACAAAAGGCATATGTGCACTAACTAACAGCAGAGATTCACCAGTATACAATACAACACCTGTAGCAGCTGTAAGACTTGATTTTTCCGCCACTTCTGCAAGTTCTTCTGCGGCTGCACCGAGATAACCGACGTTAAATGGCAAATTTTTCCCCCCTTGTGCTCGAGATATTAGGGTTCGGCGACATAACCGATAAAAAATGCTTAGAAAAAGCGAGAATTTGGCGGTTCCACTTCAAAAACGTCGACTTAATAGGGTTGTCGAGGTAACCGAGGGCGAGATAAGCGGGTTCCACTGTATTATAGTGTAGAATTATTGTAATTGCCTAATATACAGTGTAATTGTTGGATTCAGATTACATACTATTAACTGACAATGGATTTTGTCATTGGAACCCCCACGCCCCACATGAAACTGGTCTCTGGTATAAAAAAGGTTGTGGACTGCTGCAATAGGACAAAGTGGTGACTCTGGTGGTAAGTGGGGAAAAACAACAGGGACCACATACGTAACAATTAATTTGTCATTTATCGAGTTGCATTAACTGCAGCTTTACTTACATTGCTTTTTTGGATTCTGCAATCACAGGCATCACTTTCAGAAGAACGGCTTCTGTTATTTTATCTGTATGGATATATTCACTCAGGTCAAATACTTCCAGCTCTTGTGCGTAAGTCAGTAACACAAATATCAGAGCAGACCACTGTGAAAAAGAGAGTTCACTTTGTTCTTTAGATGATAAGTAGTGTTGGATTTCATCCAATAGACAATGATCACCCAGTTCATTGAGGCAGTGAAACAGACTGATGGATTTCTCTATGGGAAGATTTAAACTAATCTTCTTTTTTATGTATTTTATTGTTTCCTCTGTGCTTTGTGAGCTACTTCCTGTCTTTGTTAATAAGACATTTAAGAGATTTTGACTGGGCTTCAAGGAGAGACCCAGAAGAAAGCGAAGGAAAAGATCCAGATGTCCAATCTGGCTTTTTAAAGCCTGATCTACAGCATTCTTGTGTACATGTGAGATTCGGATTTCTTCACGGTTATTATCAAGAACATTTCTCTTTTCCATCATAAAGGTCAGGTGCACATACAGAGCTGCGAGATACTCCTGAACACTCAGATGAACAAAGCAGTACACTTTACTTTGCTGAAGGCCAAACTCCTCTCTGAAGATTTGTGTACACACACCTGAGTACACTGCTGCTTCTGCCACATTAATGCCACACTCTTTTAGGTCTTCCTCATAGAAGATCAGGTTTCCTTTTATCAGCTGCTGAAATGCCAGTTGTCCCAGTTTAAGAAGCATTTCTTCATTACTCTCCTGCTTCTTTGGGAACTTTTCTCTTATAATTTTGGTCTGAATGATGAGGAAGTGTGTGTACATTTGAGTCAGAGTCTTGGGGATTTCTCCACTCTCTGCTTCACCCAACATTCTCTCTAGAACAGTGGCTGAAATCCAGCAGAAGACTGGGATGTGGCACATGATGTAGAGGCTTTTCGATGACTTTAGGTGTGTGATGATGTTATTGGCCAGGATCTGATCACTGATTCTCTTCCTGAAATACTCCTCCTTCTGTGGGTCACTAAACCCCCGTATCTCTGTGACTCGATGAACACATTCAGAGGGGATTTGATCAGCTGCTGCTGGTCGGGAGGTGATCCAGATGAGAGCAGAGGGAAGCAAGTTTCCTTTAATCAGGTTTATCAGCAGCTCAGGCACTGACGCTGATTTAGATACATCACACACTCTCACTGTGTTCTGGAAATCGAGAGGAAGACGACACTCGTCCAATCCATCAAAAATGAACAGAACCTTTTCCAAACCGGTCATATTTATTTCTTTAGTTTCTTTTAAAAAGACATGAAGGAGCTCCATCAGACTCAGTTTTTGGTTCCTTATCAAATTCAGCTCTCTGAAAGGAAGTGGAAATATGAGGTGAATGTCCTGATTTTCTTTCCCTTCAGCCCAGTCCAGAATGAACTTCTGCACAGAGACTGTTTTTCCGATGCCAGCGATTCCCTTCGTCAGCACGGTTCTGATGGGTTCGTCTTGTTCAGATACAGGGTTAAAGATGTCATGGCATTTGATTGGTGTGTCCTCTGTTGTTCCTCTTCTGGTTGGTGTTCCAATCTGTCTTACCTCATGTTCTTTATTGATACCTCCTTTGTCTCCCTTTGTGATGTAGAGCTCTGTGAAGATCTCATTTAGGAGTGTTTGTTGTCCGTGGTTTATCACCACTTCATTTAAACACTGAAACTTCTTCATCAGAATTGATTTGATTTTTTGTTGGAAATGATTTACAATAGAAGATTCCTGGTAGTGCCTGTAAAAATAGGAAACAGGAAGATGTGGTGAGCCATTGGACTTATTTTTTTAGACTTTAAGATCACATGCAATACTGTTTGTTTTTTATAAATTAATCACTCTGCTGTTACAGGCTTATGATACCAGTCAGTGTAATAGTCATGTTGTTGGTTTTGATCTTACCCTGCATCTGTGATGATGTTCTTTTCAATGCTTTCCTCTGACATCTGTAGGTCACTTTTACCATCACTGTAGTTTTTTAAGACAATCATTTTCAACATTTTAAATTGATTGATGTAAATTAAACAAAGATAACAAAAAATTACTATTATGAATATTTTTTTGAATTTTATGAATGTATTTTTTTGTATTTTTTAAAGATACAAAAAAATAGTTTTACAAGGGAGTATGCAAACCTTCAGTTTTTTGACCTATTTTTTGGTCTCCCAAATTAAGGTTGATCGATCCTCTCTCCATTACACTGATTAAGTAAACAATGTTTAATAGCAACAGCTTTTCTCTGGCTGAGTCATGCAATAAATCTGACATATGCAACCAGTTAACAGATCATATATTTACATACAGTACATACCCCTGTGAACGTCTCTAGGTTACGTATGTAACCTTAGTTCCCCGCATCTTCAGCAGAGATGCAGGGAGTGTGGCTCAGAGACGCAGCATCTCGTTCCCTTAGGGAACTACGTTTACATACATAACCTAGAGATGTTCCCTTTCAGGAACTCGAGCTGCGTCACAACGCTTTGGGAACGAGTGTCCAATCATGCCACACAGACCAGTCCCTGCCTAGTGTGTGAGAGCACATACAGAGTGCAGGACAGAGGAGCCGGGACTGGTTCTAAGGCCGAGGTTGTAGAACCTGACGAATATCAGTGGGGTGGACCAGCCCGCAGCGTTGCAAATGTCCTAGAGTGGGACTCCAGTGGACCAGGCTGTAGAAGCCGCCACACTCTAAATGGAGTGAGCCTTGACCCTGAAAGGAGCAGGGAGACCAAAGGACTTATATGAAGATGAAATAGCATCCACAATCTACCTACTGAGAGTCTGCTTGTTGGCAGGAAACCTTTTCCTCTAGAGGCCATAGCACACAAATAGCTTCGACTTCCTCCAGCGACTCGTCCTTTGGACGTTCTTGTCCAGTGCTCACACTGTACACAGTTGGTTTTGTTTTACCTGGTCAGGGGCTTAACAAGGAGGAGGGTAGCATGAATGCAGCACGACAGGTCATGGGGGAGCTGTGGGCACCTTAGATAAATACCCTGGTTTAGGGTAAAGGAAAGCACTGGCCATGCCAGGAGTAAACTCCAGGAGAGACAGGGCCACAGACAGAGCCTGTAGGTCCCCAAGCCTCTTCAGGGAGGATATAGCCAGAAGGAAAGCAGTCTTGATAGACAGATACCTAAGGGCCACCTCGGCCAATGGCTCGAAGGGGGGCTCTGACAGAGCCCCCAGCACGACGGCCAAGTCCCATACAGGCAAGTCGCGTCCCGGGCCTCAGCCTTCCAGTGCCACACAGGAATTGGGTCACCAAAGGGTGTTTACCCAGCGACTGCCCAGCAAAACTGTTCCTGAAGAAAATCCAGCACTGAACCTACAGGCCAGTTAACTGTGTCCAATTGGTGGAGCACACAGAAAACAAGCACCATTTAGCGGCATATGACCTCCTCGTAGAGGGAGCGCTGGATTGGAGGATGGTCTTCACTACATCAGTAGAGGGACCAGCTGCTAAGAACTGTGCCCCCTCAGGAGCCACAGCCTCCATAACTCTGGGCAGGGTGAACCAGAGTACCCCCTGCCTGGGAGAGGAGAACCCTCCTGTACGAAGTACTGGCTGTAGAAACCGGACTCTCTGAGTAAAGGAGAGACCACCTCATTGGCCTCCCTCTTTAGCAGAATGTGTACTTCCTGCTTGCAAACCCCACCACATCCGATGCTGTTTTGCCTCGGCAAAAGTGGGGCCCGAGCTGCGAGGGAGATTTTTTCTTTGAAGAAAGTAGCTTGTAGCTTCCTGTTCGTGACTTCACCCCGCTGGTGACGTCCCGTTTTGCCGTTTGCTGGATTACACACCAGATTCAGAGCGTGAGCAACGCAGAGGCTTTCCCAAAGCGGTGTGACGCACTCAAGTTCCTGAAAGGGAACTCCCAGATGAAGGTTTGTTTTAAAGTTTAACTAAAAAGTTGAAAGTTTAATGTTGAACAGTTTGTATCCTAATTTGGTGTTGGTGTTTGGTAATGAAGGGTTACTTTGCATCAGCAACACTACAAATCATTTATTAAACAGTATATACGTATATCATCAAAAGATTCTGAGAATCCGGATATCTCTGTGCATAAGGAACAATGGCACACTGATGTAGTCCCACACAACAGAATAAACAATATAAACACAAATAATACCTTCTAGTATTATTGCTTAACTTTAACAATGGCATTAACACTGAGGAGATGTTACCTTTGTTGAGAGGAATAATCTCCATCTTTAAAATGTACATAGAGACCCATAGATTGTTCACTTTTCATGGAGATACAGCTGGGTGTTGTTAATTCTGATCCTTCATCCTGGAGCTTACTGCAACATTATAGACAGTGATTCAGAAAATCTTTCATTGATTCATATACACTCTCCTTTTTTCTTTTTTTTTTTTTATAATACATTCTAGTTTTTTGCTTAACTTTAGCAATGACATTAACACTGAGGAGATGTTACCTTTGTTGAGAGGAATAATCTCCATCTTTAAAATGTACATAAAGACCCATAGATTGTTCACTTTTCATGGAGATACAGCTGGGTGTTGGTGATTCTGATCTTTTATCCTGGAGCTTACTGCAACATTATAGACAGTGATTCAGAAAATATTTCATTGATTCATATACACTCTACTTTTTTTTTTAAACAGACATTAATAAATGATTCAGGACTCAATTAATTGTTTATGTTCAAGTGATTGTTTCATTAAAAGTACTGCAATTTTTTGCATTTGGTTAAATTATTGTGGTGGTCATAGATATGTAATGATTACAATACAAGAACATTGTTGGTTACCGTTTTTTTGTGGCTGGGGAACCATTATCCGTGTCCAGATCAGTTGTCGCCATCTTTGAACATTAGTGAAGTATGTACAAAGAAGAGTCTGATTTTTTTCTACTGGAATGGATCACATTCCTATAAAACACAGAAATAAATGCGCAGTTGAACAATTTCACTTGGTTTGGATATGAATCATAACTTCAAGTACAACACAGCAGAGTCTGGTGAAGTATCACTCATTAGTAGTTCATTAGTCACTTCTGCACACATAATTAACTTAAGAAATAAACTATTACGTAAAATTATGAATCAACTATTAAAGAAATGCATTTCAGATTAACATTTACACAAAATGTGTCCCCAAACATGCCCTTTTTCATGCATGAGAATTTAAATAGAGGAAGCTGAAAGGTCTTTATTATATATCAAATAAAAAACGTTTTGCAGGTAGTCTGTTCCAGGAACAACTGCCATTTCAAGTCAAGTCAAGAAGCTTTTATTGTCATTTCAACTATATATAGCTGATGCAGTACAAAGTGAAATGAAACAACGTTCCTCCAGAACCCTGATGCTTCATCAAACAACATAAAACACAATCACCATAACAGAAAACACAGGGCCAAGAACTAGTAAGAAAAGTACTTGCCACAAAGTGCATGTGTGCAACCTGGTGCAAACAGTGCAAAAGACAGTGCATGACAAAACACAAAACACAAAATAGCTCCACCATTATACCTGTCGTAACAAAATAAAGTGAACAGTAGCAGAAAAATGCAAACAGAATATTGTAAACATAACATTGTGCAAATGAGCAAATGGCAGCAATCCTGGAAGATGTGCAAAAACGGCATGTAGACATTTTGCGGTAATGAGTAGTGTGAGTGGTACTGAATCATGAGTGTGCGAAGTGTATGATGTGTGTTGAGTCTGGTTTGTACAGATCAGTCACACGAAGTGAGTATGAGTGTGTTGAGTCCAGTTTGTACAGATCTGATCAGTCACACAGTTGTGTGTGTGTGTGTGTGTGTGTGTGTGTATGAGTTTCAGTTCAGTTGTTTGTTGAGTAGCCTGATAGCTTGTGGGAAGAACCTGCTGCACCGTGTTGATGTGGCGGCCCGAATGCTTTGGCACCGCTTCTCTGATGGTAGGAGAGTGAAGAATGTGTGTGATGGGAGTGTGTGGTTGTCCACAATGCTGTTGGCTTTGCGGATGCAGCGTGTGGTGTAAATGTCCATGATAGAGGGGAGAGAGACTCTGATGATCTTCTCAGCTGTCCTCACTATCCTCTGTAGGGTCTTGCGATCCGAGATGGTGCAGTTCCCAAACCAGGCAGTGATGCAGCTGCTCAGGATGCTCTCAGTGGTCCCTCTGTAGATCATGGTCAGGATGGGGGGGAGGGAGATGAGCTTTCCTCAGCCTTTTCAGAAAGTAGAGACGCTGCTGGGCTTTTTTGGTGATGGAGCTGGTGTTGAGTGACCAGGTAAGGTTATCCGCCAAGTGAACACCAAGGAATGATCAGTGGAGAATGTTCACTCTGTGTTCTCCTGAAGTCAACAACCATTTCTTTAGTTTTGTCAACATTCAGAGACAGGTTGTTTGCTCCACACCAGGCTGTTAACCGTTGCACCTCCTCTCTGTATGCTGACTCGTCGTTCTTGCTGATGAGACCCACCACGGTTGTGTCATCGGCGAACTTAATGATATGATTCGAGCTGTGCATTGCTACACAGTCGTGAGTCAGCAGAGTGAACAGCAATGAACTGAGCACACAGCCCTGAGGGGCTCCAGTGCTCAGTGTGGTGGTGTTGGAGATGCTGTTTTCAATCCGGATTGACTGAGGTCTCCCAGTCAGGAAGTCCAGGATCCAGTTGCAGAGGGAGGTGTTCAGGCCCAGTAGGCTCAGCTTTTCAATCAGGTGTTGTGCACATTCCCTGAGCACTCTGCCAGGAATGTTGTCTGGTCCAGCAGACTTCCATGGGTTTACTCTGCATAGAGTTTTCCTCACTTTAGCTGTGGTTAGACAGAGCACCTGGTCACTGGGTGGAGGGATGGTCTTCCTCGCCACCATGTTGTTCTATACCTCGAACCGGGCGTAGAAGTCATTCAGTGCATCTGGGAGGGAGGTGTCATGGTCACAAGCAGGTGTAGTTTGTGATCGCCTGGATATCCTGACACATGCGCCGGGTGTCTCCACTGTCCTGGAAGTGGCTGTGAATTCTCTTGGCGTGTGCGTGATTCACCTCTCTGATGGCACGGGACAATTTGGCCCTTGCTGCTTTCAAGGCTGTCTTGTCTCCTGATCTGAAGGCGGAGTCTCTTGTTTTTAGCAGCGCACGCACCTTGGCGGTCATCCACGGCTTCTGGTTGGAGTGTGTAGTGATGGTCTTGGAGATGGTCATGTCATCAATGCACTTGCTGATGTAGCTAGTCGTGTACTCCAACAAGTTGATGAAATCGCCGTTGGTTGCAGCTTATCTGAACATATCTCAGTCAGTGCATTCAAAGCAGTCCTGGAGAGCAGGCATGGATCCTGCTGGCCAGGTTCTCACTTGCTTCCTAGCTGGTCTTGAACGCCTGCTGAGTGGTCTGTATACTGGGATCAGCATGACAGATCATGTGGTCCGAGTACCCGAGGTGGGGGCGGGGCTTCGCCCGGTATATGCCCCGGATGTTTGTGTAAACAATAACCAGTATGTTTTTTCCTCTGATTGCAAAGTCCACATCCTGATGAAATTTGGGAAGCACCGTCCTGGGATTTGCATGATTAAAATCTCCGGCGACAATAAACAATCCGTCAGGGTGTGTGTTTTGAAGTTCGCTAATGGTCCCGTAGAGCGCGCTGAGCGCTTCCTTAGCATTAGCGCTAGCTGGTATGTACACTCCGAGCACAATAGCGGTGGTGAATTCCCGGCGTAAATAAAAAGGTCTCCATCTCATAAAAATAAACTCCAACAGCGATGAGCAGTAGGTAGAAATAAATACAGGGTTCTTACACCATTCCGTGTTGATGTAAACACACAGACCGCCGCCGCGAGTCATACCGCACAGAGCTGCATTTCTGTCGGGCCGAAACGCGGCTAGCCCGTCCAACTGAATGGCGGCGTACGGAACTCTGTCGCTCAGCCACACAGTGCTTGTTGGAGTCTGATGTAGTCCAATTTATTGTCCAGGGAGCAGACATTTGCCAGCAGTAGAGATGGTAGAGCGGGCCGGCTAGGATTAGCTTTTAGCCTAGCACTAGCACCCGCTCGCTTTCCGCGCTTCCTCGCGCAGCGCTTTCGATTCCCCCTCCTCCGTAGATCCGCCGCAGGCGACGCCGAGGTCTGGAGGCCTGGTTCTCGAAGCACGGCGAGGCCGCGTAGCTTCTGCCGCAGATCATCATTTATTGTGTTGTTTGGGTTATTTCTGAGTTCCTTTAGTGTTTTGCTCCGATGTTCATGTGTTGCGTAAGGCGGGCTACAAAGTGAAAGTAGCACCATTTTGGGCCCGGAGCGGTCACTACTGGCGCGCCGCCATCTTGAATCCAATCTTTGTGTTTTAGTTGCTGACTTTTTTGAGCTGTGAACATACATCTAATTTTACATAATCTAACTTTTTGCTGTAGACAGTATTGCATTTGCTTCATTTTCTAACACTTTCTAACTTTTGCACATACAGCCCATTGTAACATACAAACAGTGATATACCCTGTAGTGTACTTAAATAGAAAAGAAAAGGCATTTTTTTTAGTTCACAAACAAAACAATTAGATATAACTTTACTCTAGTGATACCAAGCAAAATATATATATTTTTTGAATGTTATGCATTACTTTTATAAAATGCATACACTATTTAATGTGATGAACTTACTAAATATTTTGCAATAGATAAACTGCCCTAAACGCATTGTTTTGATTGTCATTGATGAAACAATATTCCACAAACATTCAGAAGGTGTAAAAGTTGTTGCACAACTTGTATAAAATAAAACAGTTTTACAGTTTACTTATTTTATATAAAACATTCACATTCTGCTTATATAAAATTGCTTATAACATCTCACCTTTGGTCAAAAGTCAATGTTTTTCCTTTTCCAACTGTCCGACAAAATGTGGAAGGCAAGCGAGAAACACTTTCACTTTAGGAGATCATCATGTGTCAAATGGAATGAATCGACTCTTTGAACTGGATCTTTTGGAGAAATGACTCACAGATTGAAACTATTCTCTTTTCATGATTTTCCTTTTTTTTTCTAAGGTTTTCTAACCTGGACCTCAGTGCAATAGGACCATAATAGGTCCATTTGGTTGGTGCAAATTTGTCCCTTCAATGTGAAAAGCCCTCCGAACCTCTTGATGTCGATTTGTACTCCATAAAACATATAACAAAAAGGCTAAACAATTTCATCAAATACATCAAATAATTTCAAAACAATTCTTACATTTATTTAATATTTAACAGGTTGTTTCTGTGATAAATATGCACACATTTTTGAGAATATAAGTTTTTTTTTAATTTTCGGTGCATCTTTTTCACAGAGAGAACATTTTAAATATCAATTCACAGTAAGTCATCAATGTATTAATATATAAATATTTTGAGCTTTTTCACTTAAACAGTACTACACAAGTGTATTTTAAAGCAATACAAACAATATTCTATTAAAAGAGTAGGTATTAGGGTCCTCTTTTAATTAGACACCATTCATTTCATAATTAACTTTGGCTGTGCATGATTGGAAGTATAAATCATGACACATATGGATTAAAAGCTTCTTGCACAGAAGCCATATGACATTGGTCTGTACATTACATTTGATCAGGAAGAATAAAGGAATATGCACAGAATTAACTATGTACAAAATTATTAAAATGTATTTCACACTGTCAATAATCGCTCTTAAATGTTTATTAGTAAAACCTTCCTTACCAACATTTCAGATACATTTGGTTCCTCATGCACCAGTGAAGGGTATGATTTGTTTTGGGGATTTTGGTTTAAATACTTGAAATGGTACAGTATATAATCCATTTAAAATTGAGCTTTTTTCCCCAAATGAAAAATGTCTCTAGGTTACGTATATAACCCTAGTTATATCCCTGAGGGAACAAGACACTGAACAAGCTCAGGACGAGGAAACAAGCTTAAGTTCCTGAAAGGGAACTTATTTGAAATCTGTTGTACTTAAACAAAATTAACAGTGTAATAAATTCTATAGATGCAGTGTATAAATGTTGGGAAAATGTCTTAGTTAATAGTTTTAACCTTGTAAAAGGTTTTTCACATTTTTTTTTTTAACCATATTCGCTGAAATAGAACTTGATGTTCTAGGAAAAACAATTTTTTTTTTATTTATTAAAAAAAATTTTGGTTGTTCAACCTTGTTTATTATCAACTAGATCTATCGCAATACACATTTACAGAATAAAAATCAGATCCACCTCTAGCTACAACTTTCAATAATTTATTTTTTTCTTTTTAACAAGCCATAAAATGTATCTGTTGAATTTAGCGTTAAATACTTTCAATTATAAATCTAATCTAATCTAATCTAATATAACACAACGTAATATAAAATAATTTTAAAAATATATATATTTTTAAATACCTCCTGTAAACTTTCCAAGAAAGTTCATCAGTATTGTATTATCATGATTTTTAATGCCTTTAATCACATACATAGAAACATACTAGCAATTCTTAATCCTCTCTGTAGTGCACTTACATAGAAAACGTCATGTGGCAGGAGGATCAGCAGATACATGTGCAGCCTCTTCTTTTATTTGGCAAAATGTGAAACACAAAAACTAGAAACAAAACATCAAATATCCAGAAACATGAACAAAGTCTAATCAAAAACCAAACCTGAGCAGGGACATGAAAAGACAAGTGTCAGACGAATAATGCTGTAAGAGGTGAAGCTTATTAAGGTGAGAAGGAAGAGGTGTGAGTGATGAGTGAGGTGTCAAACAAGGAAGTGCAGTGGCTGTTGGGTAATGCAGTCCCAAAGCGTAAACATGACAGGAATGAAACTGCAGTACATTTTTTCAGTCACATATTCAGACTTCAGTCTTCAGTATCTTCAGAACAGTAGGTCCAAAGGGGTTAAAATAAACTAATTATTATTATTCACAATCGAAATAACTGATGATTTCTTTTCCAGCAATGCCAATCAAAAATGTGAAAAATATTATTAGTGTTAAAAAAATTATTGCCTACTGAAAACCTTTGCTTCATACAGTATACTAAAATACTCTAAAGATATCCAGACAAGAAACATTACAGTCACATGAGCAAAAATATTACTCACACAATGATCAAGTTCCTGGTTAAAGGGACCATGTTTCCCTGTTAGCTTCTTTTTTTTTTAAGTAAGTCCTTGGTTTTGATTGTTTTATTAGATTTTTTTTTATTTTAATTTTATTTTGCTGAGAGACACTATACTTAAGGTTTTTTCCCCCTGAGTTTCAAAAGAAATTCCCCTTAATAATTAATTAATTACACATGATAATTAAATCAGTGTGTAAAGTACAGTATGAAAACAGTCATCCATGCGTATTATATGTAAACAATATGAAGTATATTGTATATTCTTGTTCTAGTTATTATTTAATACAATGCCCACTGCCACAATTTCTGCACTTCCCACTTATACATATCTGTATATACGATCTGTCACTGTCGACAAATCTATTAATATTTTTCTTTTCAATTATTTACATATTGTTATACCTAAAACCAAAACAGATTCCATTCATTTTTACAAACTATGTATTGCTATAATATATTTTGATTTTTTTTTATGAGGTCTGGGGAATTCATACAATTAAGATTAAATTTAAACTGATTTACTGTACACAATGAGTAGAAACACTTAGCATGTTTAGTGTGTTATAACTGAATTAATTCTCCCAATGGACATACAGGAACACTGGAGTCTTCATCAAACACACAGATGTTCATCACACGCTGAATATGAAAGAAAAACATTAATTAATAACAAAAACATCACATTTCAACAGCATGTATTAGTCTCTGTTCTAAAGAAAACACGATATCCTGTTTACAACAAAGACTAAAGAGCTCATTGTGGACTTTCAGAAATCTAACAGCAGGAGACATTTCCCAGTCAACATCAATGGAACTGATGTAGAGCAAGTCTCCAGCTTTAAGTTCTTGGGAGTTCACATCTCTGAGGATCTGCCCTGGCACCAGAAGACTTCAGCTCTGGTTAGGAAGGCACAACAACGCCTGTACTTCTTGAGAAGTCTCAGGAAAGCTCCTCTGTCCCCATGGATTTTAATGAGTTTCTCCGCTGCATCATCGAGAGCATCCTGATTAACCCTATCATTGTGTGGTATGGAGGCTCCACTGTGTGTGAACGTAAAGCCCTGCAAAGGGTGATTAAAACCGCCCAATGCATCACTGGCTCCCAACTACCTTCCATTGAACACCTTCACCACAGCAGATGTCTGCGCAGAGCTCACAACATTATTAAGCACTCTTTACATCCCAGTCATAAACTGTTTAATCTCCTTCTATCAAGAAGGAGATACAGGAACTTATGCACCAGAACCAGCAGGTTCAGGAACAGCTTTTTTCCATCCACTATCACACTACTGACTTCTACACTACACCGTTAGAGCACTGTAAAAACATTGTATATAACTTTGGTACAATTATATCTTTTATACTCCTCATTCTCCACACATATTCTGCTTTACGTACACCTGCACTAATATATATATATATATATATATATATATATATATATATATATATATATATATATATATATTACATGCTGTACATATGCTACATATTTATCTGCACTATTTGCACGATAGATAGATAGATAGATAGATAGATAGATAGATAGATAGATAGATAGATAGATAGATAGATAGATAGATAGATAGATAGATAGTAAGTACAGCAATGAAATGCAGTTTAGGATCTTCTAGAAGTGCAATAGTAGCAATTTGCAAATAGTACATATGCACAGCAAATAAATAGAAAGGTTCTGGCAGCAAAATGTGCAGAAGCACAAAATAGAATTAAAGCCAATTATAAAATTAAAGGCAATATTTTTTTTTTAAATAAACATTCTGACTAAACAAAAGATGTTTGAACATGACATTAAAAAAAATATATTTGTAGTTTTTAATGTGGCAATCTGATATTTAATAGAACTAAATATAACTACTAATTAACGATAATAAGGTTAAATGTTTTTTTTTCACCATTCAGAAAGATTATTACTCACCCCAATTTTTGTACATTAAGAGCAGAAAGTTGCTTCTTTCCTGAGTCTCCAATTTCATTCCAGGACAGATACAGTTCTCTCAAGTGGGAGGGGTTTGATCTCAAAGCTGAAGTCAGAGCAGCACAGCCTTCATTTGAGACATCACAGGTACGTAACCTACTTAGATATAATGACACTGTTCACTCTCTTGAACTCTTGAGCTACATTTATAACTTTTCTAATTGGAAATCAAGTAACACAAATTAGATCTTTACACGTAGGTATAATCCACCATTCTTGTTTTGTATCAGTATTCACATAGATGGAGAAAATGTCTGTAATTACAGAAACAGGATAAGACTTTAATAAAATTTTACATACTGTAAAAATCCAGTTCTCATTTACAGCTGTGTTGCAATATACTGTAAATGTATGAGTCAGAAAGAGCGATAGTTGATCCATACTGTCCTTAGTACGAGAGTGTCCTTTGATGTGACATGTTGTTTTGACACGTGTGACTGTACGCTACAATACATATTTTTATATCAAGTCATTTAATTTAAAGAAAGAACAGCAGTGTGGATTCCACAGGGCCAAATTGGACCAATTTCAGGCTGGAAAATAGTATACTTGCTTGCAGTTCTTTAACAGGATTAGTTAGTTTTCCCCTGTTTAGTTCATTTTGGATGTTTTTATTTATTTTGAGTATTACCTTTTGTGTTTGACTACAGGACTATTATTTTCCTCAATATTTATTAATATTATTAATATATTCATATTTATTTCATTTAGCATATTTCTATGATGCAGTACATTAACATTATTGATTTTTAAAAATAATGTTCAGTACTATTTTACATGGAGTGTTATGCTTGGTTTTTTTTATTTTTTATTTTTTATCCTGTATTCAATTTAAAAACTATTGGTTGATTAATCGGTTCTTCAGTCTCGCTATTAGAGAATGTGTATTGTTAAAGAGCTGGTCTTGTGACTCATTGATATGATCTTACCACAATATCTCCAGTTTACAGTGAGGATTCTTCAAAAAAGCAGAGAGACACTTCACTCCTGAGTCTCCTATTTTATTATAGGACAGAGACAGGTCTCTCAGGTGGGAGGGGTTTGATCCCAGAGCTGAAGACAGAGCAATACAACCCTCAGAAGAGACATTGCAACTGCACAACCTGTAAAGAGACACAAGGACACACATATTCAACAGATTTTTACTATGGTTTAAGGTTATTTTGAATATTTATGTGTTTGGAAAATGATTAAATTATTCAGAATGGCATTTAATTACAAATACTCATATTGAGTGTTAAATTAAGCTTGTCTTATCAGCTTTGTGTGATATTAAACTGAACAGCTGATATCAGCAGCTGAATCTGTGCAAAAAACTGCAAACAGATCATAAACTTTAATCAGAAATGGAGAGAGAGAGAAATTAAAACTGATCCTGTGATTAATCAAATGCATTTACTCCTAAATCCTAAATCCTTTGGCAGGAAACTTGTCAGACTATGGCATAGACAGGTCTTGGAAGGCTGCCTCCTTAACCTGGGGCTGGAGCATCACTTGGGAAGCCCAATTACGAAGCATGACTTTAACCCAAGGTAAGGGCACCTTGTTGGCCCCAAACTTAACATGGCAGAAGGGCCCCTGACTGGAATATCTGACTGGGTAGAGGACCCTCTTTGTGAGCCCCTGACTAGAACATGGCTGGAGAAAACATGTTGTCAATGTCTGGTATGAATTTGGCTTGTGAAGCCCCCTCATGGGCCTCTGGCATATGTAAGGCTTCCCCCTTGACCCTTTGGAAGGAACATGTCTTGGGAAGCCCTTTTATTTTCCTGCTTGGACATGTACTGGGCAGCTGCCACGCCAGTCACTTAAGTGAGCTCAGATGCTGAGGTCACCAGATTGACCTCATGACCTCAGAGCTCATGATAAGCTCTGCCCTTCCTTGCCCCATAAAAAAAGAATGGAATAGCAGACTCATCAGTCAGGCTCTTCCCAAAAGTTAGCTCTTCCCAAAACCTCGCTCAGTTTGCACTCAGCCTAATTATGGCCAAAGATTCGACTACAGTGCCAATGTCCTCTAGAACTTTTAATGATCAGGAGCTCTGCCCATTGGTGACCTGGGCCAGTAAGCTTGGAAAACATAAGCTTGAGCAATAGTTTCTTTTCAGGATTGGGAACAAGCAAACTAAATCTAAAAAAAAAAAAAGTCTCAAAATAAAAGAGAAAATCCATTAAGAGTTTAGTTCGGCATGATGATCACTGTGACCTTACCCGCTGCATCAATGATATACTGTATATGCACTAAAAGCACAACAGCAAATACAAGTGCTAAGTAAGAACATTCATTTAAAACACAGGCGAACAAATCCAAATTGACAAACAAACTCAAAAACATGAAAAAGACAATGGACAAGTAAACAATGTCAAATAAGCAAAAGTTGAGAGAATAAGTGACAAAAACAACAACAAAAAAAACTGAATGTGAAAGACATGAAACAAATCGTTAGAAAACTAAACAACTTACTTTGCAAAGACAAGATGGAAACTAAGGGGTATATAAATTAAACTAATCAAAAGATAAATAAAAAACAGCTGAGAACAAAGGGAGTAAAGTGACAAATGACAAAACAGGTAGAGACATAACAAAAAAACAAAGACATACATGGCATCTTACCACAGTTTCTCCAGTTTACCTTGAGGATTCTTCAGTACAGCAGAGAGACCCTTCACTCCTGAGTCTCCTATATTATTATTGGACAGAGTCAGTTCCCCTTCAGGAACTCGAGTTGCGTCGAAACGCTATGGGAACGCCCCTGCGTGACCACGCTTTGAACCACGTGTGAAATCTAGCCAATAGGCAAGCCGACCTTGTGAGCAACTGGCGCAGGAGGTCCTCTTGTAGTCCCGAGATGAACTCCTCTCATTTAGAGCCGGTTACATCCTGGGATGGTTGGATGTTTGAGCAGCCGCCCTGTCGAGACAGTGGCTGCCGTGGGACGGTCTTGGCCGAGGCTACGCCTGTACGCCTTTCCCCGATTGCGCTGCTCTCGGGAGTTCTGGAATTGGTTCGCCGGTAGGGAATCTGTCTCCTCCGGGTAGCACCTCGTTGGTGGGCGGAACCCTGGTTCACCCCCGCCCGGTGTTGTGGAGACTGTGGCCCCTGAGGGGGCACGGTTCGTAGCGGCTGTTCTCTCTACCGAGGTAGCAGAGGCCTTTCTCCACTCCAGAGCTCCCTCCATGAGGAGGTCGTACGCCGCACGATGGCGACTGTTCACGTCTCGGTGTGAGCACCGTGACTTGGACCCGGTTAACTGCCCGGTCGGTTCAGTTCTGGTGTTTTTGCGGGTACAGTTTGCTGCAGGGTTAACCACATTCCGAGTGGCAGTTGCCTCGTCCCGCCTGGAGTTGCCCCCTGGCATGGCCAGAGTGTTCTTTGCACGAGGCTGGGTGCTCCCACACGATGTGTCGTGTTACAGGCATTCTGCCCTCCTCCGTTTATAGCCCCCGACCAAGGGTTACGAGACCCGGCTGTGTCCAGTGCGAGCACTGGGTGCCTATCTCTACAGGACGAGTCCTTGGAGCTGGTCGGTGCAGTTGTTCGGCTGCGAGTCCTGGTCCCCGCTCCGATCGCGGTCAGGGCTCGCCCCGCCGGAGTGTGGCGGCCTCTGCGGCCAGGTACACATGGTGTCACTCCGGGACGTCTGTGACGCTGCGGGTTGGTCCACCCCGCTGACCTTTGTCAGGTTCTATGACCTTGGCCTCAGAGCCACCCCGGGCTCCTCTGTCCTGCGTGCTGGTGCCGAGGCCCTCACTCTTTCGGCAGGGTCTGGTCAGTGTGGCGTGATTGGACACTCGTTCCCATAGCGTTTTGACGCAGCTCGAGTTCCTGAAGGGGAACGTTTTAAGGTTACGAACGTAACCCTAGTTCCCCGAGGGGACGAGACGCTGCGTCTCCGTGCCACACTCCCTGCATCCCTGCGGCGCTTACCTTCTCTCTTTGCAGAAGCTAATGTCGCTACCACCGCACAGCCATCTTGTAGCTTCCTGGTTTACGCGACGTCGCCTGTCTATGACTCACGGCTTGCCTATTGGCTAGATTTCACACGTGGTTCAGAGCGTGGTCACGCAGGGGCGTTCGCATAGCGTTTCGACGCAGCGTCTCGTTCCCTCGGGGAACTAGGGTTACGTTCGTAACCTTGAGACGTTCTCTCAGATGTGAGGGGTTTGATCTCAGAGCTAAAGTCAGAGCAGCACAGCCTTCATCTGAGACACCACAGTTATACAACCTGTAGAGAGAAAATTACAAAATCTGATAATTAACTGCTAGACTTATAATGCACTACACTGGGGAAATAAGAATACAACTACATTATTTATTAATTACATCAAAGACATTACCTTTTAATTTGATATATCTAAATACATTTTTAATATCATTTCTCACAAAAGTACATCTAACAAAAAGACTGAAATCATGGCCAATTGTCTATGTACAGTAAAAAAAAAAAAAGATTTTCCAGAGGGTACTGATAATTAACCTAAAGATTCTGCTACAATTTCACTATTTGAAAATGTGTGGTCATGTGACTCTGGAAGATTATTTTACATAAGTGTCTCCAGTTCACATTTAGGATTCGCCAGTGCAGCAAAAAGACCCTTCACTCTTGAGTCTCCAAGTTCATTTTCAGACAGATCCAGTTCTTTCAGGTGTGAGGGGTTTGATCTTAGAGCTGAATTCAGAGCAGCACAGCCTTCATCTGATACACCACACTTACACAAGCCGCAGAAAGACAACAATGTCAGATTCTTTATGAAGAGATTTTATTTTGTCATGACTTATTTTAAAGAGAATATGTAAAAATTGGAGCTGTATCAATTAATTAAAGTTGGTGAGATTTACATTAATCAGTTTTACAAGTTATTTTGTTCTCATTTTAAAATCAGGTGCAACTTAGTGCCATGTGTTGTTGGAAGCAGTTGTAAGGTTCCAGGTTTTGTAAAACAAAATTTTAATTTACCAGCATAGATTCATTTCTCTGGCTTTAGATTGGGTTTTGGGCATTTAAATATATAAGATAGACACACATTTATGTTTAAATATATGTTTTTTCTCATACCCACACCTATTAATAAAAGTGTTGGACAGTAACTAAGTAAGGTTCCAGGTTCCAGGTTTTTATTTGCTAATCTGTACTTTACTGAAGTATTTCTTTTTGGGGAGACTTTTCCTTTAACTTCACTAAATTTCAAAGTCAAATATGTTACTTTTTACTCTACTACATTTTGCTAAATCAGTCATTCCTTTTTGCTGTTGGCAGTGGCAGACTTAGGCAGAGGCAACAACGGTAAATGGCCAGGGCACTATCTTGTGCAGCACAGGGTGCCCACACACACACACACACACACACACACACACACACACACACACACACACACACACACACACACTCAAAAAGCAGTATTTTTTTTTTTTTTCAAAGCTCATTTGCATGTTACATCAATTATTATATCATGTCATGGTCAATGAACCTGGTCGGGACTAGGAGAAATGTGAGAACAATTACAACCTAACTAGTCTAGTTGGATTGTAGTTAAACTATTAAATTTAATTCAATTCATTTTTATTTTACAATTAACATTGTCTCAAAGCAGCTTTACACAAAAAAATGTGGTAATAAAGTGAATATGTTCTTTATAAGTAAGTGTTAGTGTTAAGATGGTTTTCACACTGTTTCACACACATTCCTTTGTCTGTTCAGTGTCTATAGAATATTAACGATGTTAGTCTGTAAGGTAAACAGGGAGTCTTATCTGGACTCACACATCTCCAGCTAGTATATCCTCTTGTCTAAACAGGAAACAAGTTTAGGACAGGCTTTTCTCTGTATGTGTATATATACGTTCTGCTACCTGCAATAAATAGAAGAAGAAGAGGAAGAACATGCATTCTGTGTGCTGTCTATTTCTTCTTCCCTGATATCAGAAAGGCACCACGGGCATAGCAGATCGTATGGAAAACCTCTCCAAGAATTAAGTTTCGTTTGGGCATGATAAAAATCGAACAGTTTTGGTGTCAGAAGTGGGATACTTTCAGCAATATCCAAAAAGGGAAATCACGCATCAAGGTAAGTTTTAAGATACTTCCTTGCTTGCGGGGATTGTCCCGTATGCCAGCCAATAGGGCTGCATATGTTTTATTGTCTTGGTTATGCATTAATTGTTTAATGATAATTTCCTTTGGTGGGATGATTTCGTCGCGACATTGGTTTCCTCACCTTAGATGTAAGATGCAAGATTAGAAGACGTTTTTTACGGTCTGTCTAATATAGGCGATATTGTCTGAAGTATCCAAAAGAATCCACGATAATTTTCATATGCCCGAAAAAAATAGATAAATGAAAAATTTATTGTTTTAAAAAAAATAAATAAGTGAGAGAAAAGAGAAAAGGAACTAAAGAAAAACTGACATTTTGAAAAGACTTTAAAATTTTTCAAAAGACTTCAATCTTGTTTTGGCTTTATAGTCTATTTTTTTCTCCTAACTTACAAAATTTGTGATCCAATTGGAGGGACTGGATTACCGTTTTTTGTTTGAAGACTGCGATTCCCCCTGGTGCCTTGCGCAGCTGTATTATCTAAGTGTTATGTGTTGTGTGTATCGTCTGTATATTAAGTGTTGTGTGTCTGTTCTTTGTTCTATGTAAAGAAGATGGGTCATGACATTTCTCGCTTATTGCCGGAAAAAAATCCCAAAGATTGGATGTATAGGAATTGTGCCGGTTATGGAACTAATCCTTATTTAGACTATTTGGCATTATGGAGTGAAATTGTGTCACATCTAGATACTTTTTCCTAGAGATTTAGATGCTGCTAGAGGTTTTTACTATGCTCCAGGTTTTGTTAACCCGTTATGCTCTGCACTGCAACAGGAAGTGGTGCATTCCAGCCTCAGCACAAAACTCAAGGAGGAGGTCCTAGGAAAAGGGGAAGTTCATCTTTTAGGGAATAGATAGAGTTCCAATTTCATGTCCTGTAACTCACCTTTTGCCTGTAGTGACACCGACTGGTACAAATTTTTATCATAGCTTTACAATAATTTCAAACTCGCCTTTACACCTTTTAGGAAGAGATATGATGCATAAAATGGGAATGGAAATTCTGTTTTTTAAAACCAATGTTTCACTGTCTTTTTCTTTTGTCCTCATGCTCTTAACCAAGCCACAGAGGTCCTGCCTGATGAACCAAATTTAGGTGAAGTTAACCCTAAATTATGGGCCTCTCACAAAGATGAGGCAGGTTTAATCCAGGTAAAACCGTATCATGCACTCATGAAAACACACCATCCGATTTTTGTTAAACAATATTCATTGTCGAAAGAGAAGAATGTTGGCATTGCTCCAGTTATTGACGATTTATTGTCACATGGTGTTTTGATCGAGACACATTCACCGTATAACACACCGATTAATCCCGTCTTGAAGGCAGATAAGAAATGCTGGAGGCTAACACAAGGTTTACGTGAGATTAATAAATTAGTTATTCCGTTGGCTCCTTTGGTGCCCGATGTAGCTACCATTGTTGACTCTATACCAGCAAATCACAGATTTTTTACTGTGATTGATCTTTGTTCTGCTTTTTTCTGTGTCCCTTTGGCCTCAGAGACGCAGACACTTTTCGCGTTTACCTATAGGGGACGTCAATTCACCTGGACACGTCTTCCTCAGGGTTTCGTTGACTCGTCAGCCGAATTATACTAAACCTTTTCACCTCTATGTGCACGAACGTGGTGGTACGGCTGCGGGGATCCTAGCCCATTAACACGTTGACAGATATCGCCCTGTTGCGTATCTTTCCAAAACTTTAGACAACATAGCACAAGGGTTGCCCTCATGCTTGCGTGCAGTGGCTGCTGCGGCTCTGATGGTCCGGGATGCTGAGAAAACGGTGCTGTCACATCCTTTAATACTGTACACCTCACATCAGGTAACAGCTATTTTACACAACATATGATGGCACAACGTAGATCTGGTTATGAAACCACACTCTTGGCAACGGAAAACTTAACTATTAAGCCTCTTCTCAGCCGCATTCAGCTGTAGTGACTCTGCGTGATCTGCTAGACAATATTGACTTAAATGGTTTTGACGACACATGATTGCCTTAAACACATTGAACAAGAGACCTCTTGTAGGCCCGATCTTTTAGATACGGCCTTGGAAGAGGGGGATTGTCTATATGTAGATGTTCATGTTCAAAACCTTCTGATGATGTGTATTTATGTGGATATGCGGTTGTAAGATTACCTGATGTAATAGTTGAAGCTAAATCATTACCATACACATCAACAAGCTGCAGAGTTGGTGGCACTTACAAGACATGTCAGTTGTCTGAAGGTAAAGTAGTGACTATATACACTGATTCTAAGTATGCTTATGGTGTTGTGCATGATTGTGCAGAAGCATTTGCGTGTGTGAGAGAGAATGCTAAAACGGTTGTCAAAAATATTAACAAAAGAGATCATCTCTAGGTTCGGTATTCCTAGTGTGATTGAAAGTGATAACGGCACACCTTTTGCTTCGAAGGTAACACAACTTTTGGCTAAAAGCTTAGCAATTGACTGGCATTTTAATATTCCCTATCACCCACAGTCAGCTGGAGTGGTAGAGAGAACAAACAGAACCATTAAGGAACGTGTTACTAAAGCCTGCATTAAAACAGGCCAAAATTGGACTGTTATTCTCCCAGTAGTACTCACAGAAATGAGAATGACCCTACCTTCAACAAAACTAACCTTTTGAAAGTTTTATGTTCTAACCTTTCTTGACCTCATGGGTCAGGGGACGCACTGGCATTTTTTCCTTTGGTAACCTGGAAGTGATGGTGGATGAATACATTTCTGCCCTGGTTGAGAAATTAAATTCTATCAGTGCTGATGTCCCACTAACTCTTCCTCTGCCTACAGATAAGCCAACACACCCTTTTGTGCCTAATCAGCAGGTCCTGATAAGAAGTCTGAAGCCTACCAATGTCGTTGAGCCGAAGTATCTGGGTCCAGCGACTGTTCTAGCTGTAACCAGAACTGGAGTTCTGACTGATTATCAGCCACAGTGGATACACGCAAGCAGGATCAAAACAGCACCCACTTATTCTATGCACTAATTGGTCTGTTGGCCTAAGAAGCCTACCTAAGTGAGTATTCAGGGCTGAAACAGTTGAGAGCCCACGGAAAGATCCTTTCTTTATAGTAGAAAGGGGGCCACCTCCGGGGTGAAGATCTGACTCACTTGACTGTTTGTTTAGCTTACCCTGATACCTGCTCTAGGTCTAAATTCTATAACAATATGTGCATAGTTGTAACTAGACTCCTAATTTTTCTTATTCTCTTTGAATACATTATTCAGTGAGAAGAAACTGTTATGTATACCTTATAATACTGCTAATAGACATACTGAACAAGCACTGAGAAACAATTGTCTCATGATGTCTTGGAGAACGTGAAACAACTGCTGAACAAAGTTTTTTTTTGAGAAGATTAAGAGTTTGTTTACAAGTGTTGAACACTATTTTGTTTTAGGAATGATTCTTTTATTGATTGTTGGAATTATACTTTGTATGTTGCCATGTTTGATGACGATGGTAAGACAGGCCATAAAGGTCTCGATTGGAGTGGTGATGATGAAGGATTATATGCATGTAGGGACAGAATGAAATGGAATCTGTATGTTTTTGTTTGTCTTTATCTTTTCATTTGCAGTTTATCATCAATTCTGTTCCCCGGATGAACATCCTATGTTTTGGTGTGTGATGCTAAATCATAAATGATTTAAAGTGGCCATTGTTAGTGTTAAGATGGTTTTCACACTGTTTCACACACATTCCTTTGTCTGTTCAGTGTCTATAGAATATTAACAATGTTAGTCTGTAAGGTAAACAGGAAATCTTATCTGGACTCACACATCTCCAGCTAGTATATCCTCTTGTCTAAACAGGAAACAAGTTTAGGACAGGCTTTTCTCTGTATGTGTATATATACGTTCTGCTACCTGCAATAAATAGAAGAAGAAGAGGAAGAACATGCATTCTGTGTGCTGTCTATTTCTTCTTCCCTGATATCAGAAAGGCACCACGGGCATAGCAGATCGTATGGAAAACCTCTCCAAGAATTAAGTTTCGTTTGGGCATGATAAAAATCTAACAGTAAGTTTGTCCCTGATGAGCAAGCCGGTGGCGACTGTGGCAAGGAAAAACTCCCCGAGATGGCATTAGGAAGAAACCTTGAGAGGAACCAGACTCAAGAGGGAACCCATCATCATCTGGGTTGCACCAAATGTCCATTTATTCCAGATATACGATGTTGCGTGGTACAGTGATGATGATCAGAAGTGAAAAGTCCTGAGTCAATGTAGCAAACTGTTGACATTAGCTACATTCCAATCCATCCTGAAAGTGCCCGTTCTTACTCCGAAATTTCATAGAACCACCCAAGGCGTTGATGAGAAATGAGATGAAAAACCGTCTCAAGCTGCACAAAGTGGCCTTAAATCGAAGAGAACACTATCCAGAGGCAGGCCTGGACGAAGTGGGAAGATCCACGAAGGGGGAAGGGGCAGGAACAGTGGTCAAACTAGCAAAGTTTTTTGGTGATTGTACTTTATATGTTCTGAACTACTCATTTTCTACCCAGTGATTGCCCCACCAGGGGGGGCATGATATGCTGAAATAGCGGACGCGTAAACTTTAAGGGTGGACAGGGCCAACCCTTTGGCGAACTGTTCTTGAAGGAATTCCAGCACTGAACAAACCGAGCAGTTAACTGGATCCAGTTGGTGCTGATCGCACCATACACTGAACAGGTGCCATCTAGCAGCATACGACCTCCTAGTGGAGGGAGCTCTGGATTGGATGATGGTCTTGACCACCTTGGTGGAGAGACCAGGAGCTCGGAGCTGTACCCCCTCAGAGGCTACAGTCTCCATAGCTCTGGGTGGGGGTGAACAATTGTGCCCCCTGCCTGACAGAGAAAATCTCAGGGAGGGTGATCGAGAAGGGCTAAAAGGTCCACAAACCATAGCCTGTCTCCGCCCACTGCAGGGCCACCAGGAGGAGACAGACTCAGTCCCGGCGAACTCTCTCCAGAACTCCCGGGAGCAGAAAATGGGGAAAAGGTGTACAGGTGCAGCCTCGGCACAGTGTGACGTCTTTTGAGTCACAAACAAGTCTACTTGAGCTCTGTAAAATCTCTCCCAGATCTGCTCCACCTTTGCCATTCCCTGGGCTTCAGCACTTGCCTTGAAAGGGCACCTGCTTGTTCATTTAAATGACAATGGCAATGGTATATCGAGCTTGGCAACGGCACGTGTTACAACCTCCATAAGCTCCTCGACTTCAGTATCGCAGAGCCTGGCCTCGCAACCCCCTCCTCGAAGTAAGATAGGTGGAGCTGCTCGCGCTTGTTGCAGGAGGAAGAATCCGCCAAAAGGTGTGCTTCTGAAGCCTGTGTGCGAGCGCTGGACCGAGCAGGTAAGGTTGGAGATAGGGACAAGCCCATCTCAAAACCCTCTGCAAGGTCCAGCTGCAAACCCCAAAAGCTGGCACAATGCTCTGCCTCAGCAAAAGCAGGGCCAGAACCGTGAGAAGTTGGGGCACCCTCGTCAAAGAGTGCCCATTGGAATCGGGGGCGCAGTGAGCACAGTCGGTCCCTTAAGAACCGATTTAGCATCCTAAACCAGAACAAAAAGCAGAAGCTTTTAAGCGTTGACTAGAAAGAGAAGAAGAAGAAGCTAGACTACATGTAAAGTTTGAAACTCAAAATGCTGCCAGATGGAAGGCATTCATGCTTAATTCATGCTTTATTTCAAGATAGATTGAGTTAAGGGAATTTACTGATTTCCTCAGAGACTGTGAAGCAGCTATAGCTAAAATTATAAGCCTTCAAGTCCTCAATGACTGTAACGAAAACCAGAAGATCCTTTCCGAACTTCCTGATTGGTTAGCCTCAAGGTGGAACCGTCAGGTAATAAAATTTGAAGAAGAAACTAAGACTTTCCCTACCTTCATTCAGTTTGTGGAGTTTCTTGTACAGAAGCTAAGATCGCTTGCAACCCAGTGACATCCATTTATGCTCTGAAGTGTACTGAGGTTAGGAAATGAAAGGTAGTAAGAAATCAAAGCACTAGAGTAAAGTTGTTAGCTGTTCAGTCTAGTGAGAAAACAGATGCAAAGTGTGCTTTCTGTGAATGTCGGAATGCTATTCAGAAATGTCGGAAGTTTGTTCAAATGAGTAAGTTATGTGTGGCTGTTAAAAGCCTGACGATCGTTTTTAAGAGCTGTGAAGATATAAGTGTGAGACATGTCAGAAGAAGCAACCAACATGTGTACATGAAGACCACACAAAAGAAATGAAGAAGTTTCTTAAATTGGAACAAACAAAAGAGAAGTCACAGGACAGAAATTAAGAGCTGACACAGAATAGAGAGAACATAGGTTATGCAATATCCAATCGAGTTGTACGGGATGTGAACAATACTCATACAATTGTACCAGTATGGGTCTCAACCATCGATGAACCAAAGTATGAAATTCTTGTTTATGCACTTCTTGACATTTAGAGCAACACTACCTTTCATCCTTGAAGAGGTAGCGCAAGCTCTTCACACAACAAAGGAATCTGTGCAACTGAAACTCTCAACGGTATCCGAAAGCAAGTTAACTGGCTTACAAGTGAGAGGATATTATTCAGGCAAGAAAATCTCCTTGCCAGTAACTTATTGAGGAGAGTTCATCCCTGCGAATAGAACTTATATTCTCATTTCGTTGCATATTCACACATAACTATAACTATAATGGTTTCTTCGGTTCGCAAATTTCTGTGGAAGGTGCTACGCGGAAAACCTAACAAACTCCAGTGGTCCACAGATGCCCAGAAAGCATTTGAGGCATTAAAACACCACTTTACCACTGCTCCCATTTTACAACAGCATTCAGACCATTCTGGACTCACACCAGAGGTGGGACAGTTTCAATATCTGGCTGATTGGGAGGGATATAGACCAGAGAAACAGAGCTGGGTGAATCAACACGACATCTTAGATCCCTCACTCCTGAAGGAATTGCATCAGTATCATCTCAATCGACCCATATCCAGACCCAGAACATCAAACGTCTCTGTAGAAGGACACCTGGAGGTGTCTGTAGGGGGTGGATTCTGTAACAGTGCCAGCAACGAGTTCTTCACCATCCCACCAGAGGGAGCAATCAGTGGAATATTGAACCACTCCAGGTCATAGGGAACTTTGTGTGTTTAGCCTTTTTAAGCTATGTTCTACTTTGACTATGACTTGTTTTCAGACTCTCCTTTTTGGACATTGCTTGACACATTGTGCTTCTTTAATAAATCACACAACCACAATAATTTCACCCTCTGTCTTGACATTGTAATGTGTTGGTGAAAAGCTTACCACAGTTTCTCTTGTTTATTGTGAGGATTCTCCAGTACAGAAAGGAGATACTTCACTCCTGGGTCTCCTATATTATTATAGGACAGATCCAGTTCAGTCAGGTTTGAGGGGTTTAAGCATATAGCTGAAGTCAGGGCAGAACAGCTTTCATCTGAGACACCACAATCACCCAACCTGTAAAGAGACACAAATGACAAATGACAAACAGAAAAAATTAAGAATGCACCACTGCCCCATTAATATTTTATTAAATTAATTAATTTACACACAAAAAAAAATAGCAAGAGCAATCTGATTTTGATTGATAAAAGGAAACCTGGTCTACTTAAGTGGTTTATTACATTTAAAATGACTGTGTTAGCATTGTTCCCTGCATAGTTCAATGTACTGCAGTACTGCCCTTTAACGCTGACAGCATGCTGAAGTAGTAAAGCAAGCTAAAATACATTTCATCTTGTCATATTCTCTGATAGCAATGTAAAAGTGGTAGAGCAAAAAGGAACAGCAACAGCATCTAAATATCCCAGTTCACTAAAACACACCCTCTAACCATGGTCCATCTAAATCTAATCTTAAATCTCCTGTAATACCCTTCTGTCACAAATCTCTCCTGCCACTCCTCTACACCCACTCCACCGTGCCTGCATTCTTTTCTTCACTTCTCCAACAAACTCTACATTACATTGCAAGTTTGACCCCTGGTACTTTCATCCACCTTTGCTTCTTGCAAACATACCTCTCCATTGTCCTCCCTCTCATTCACACACATGTATTTGTTCTTTCTTGCTCCTACTGACTTTCATTCCCTTTCTCTCCAGGCTCATCTCATCCTGCTTTCTACTCTTGCCACAAATCGCAACATCATCTGCGAACATCATAGTCCATGGAGACTCCTGTCTGACTTCCTGACTGACTGTCACCCTGTCTATCAACACTGCAAAAAGGAAAGGGCTCAGAGCAGATTCTTGATACATTTCCACCTCCACCTTGAACCAGCCTGTCATTCATAATGCACACCTCACTGCTGTCAGACTGTCCTCATACATGTCCTGCACCACTCTCACACACTATTATGCCACAACAGACTTCCTCATCCAATACCACAACTCCTCTCTTGGCACCCTGTCTTACGTTTTCCCTAGAGCCACAGACAAGCAATGCAACTTTTTTTTTCTAACCTCCATCAACATTCTCGAAGCAAATATTGCAGCTTGAGTGCTCTTCCTCGGCATGCCATACTGTTGATCGCAGATGGTCAACTCTTCTCTCAGCCTGGCTTCCACTACTCTTTTCCATAATTTCATGGTGTGACTGATCAAACTGATTCCCCTGTAGTTACTGCAGGTCTGCACATATCCCTTATTCTTAAAAATGGTACCAGCACACTTCTCTATTCTTCAGGCATCCTCTCACCTTCCAAATTTTTGTTCAACAATCTAGTCCTCCTTGCTATTTCTGCACTTCCTGCAAATTTTCTTCATTCATCAGTTGCTAAAAATACTCCATCCAACAAACTCTCCTCACTAGTCAAAACATTTCCATCTGCATCCTTTATTTCTCTAACTTGCAGCACATTCTTCCCAGCTCGGTCCCTTTGCCTAGCCTTGCTTTAGCCACAGGCCTCTTCACCTGTTGCCAAATCTCCTTGTACTTCTGCCTACTTTTTATGTAGAGTGTATAATTCAGTAGTGATTTAGTCATATTCTGGCTCTGGTAAAGACTCTTAATTCTGCGATCTACTGTAAACTAATTTAAGCCTGTTTATGCACTTACTAAATCATCCAGGCAGCAGGGCATTATAAATGTCTAACCTAGATATAACAAATGCATCATATAATGACATCATATTTCTTCTCTTTAAAACATTTCTGCAAGGCTGGGCATTTAGGTCTTCACCTTTCCTGTAGAGCATTCACATTTCAAGAAAAAAACATAGAAATTATACAATTAAATCAATAAAATAAAAAGTCAAATAAATTTTTTGCTACAGTGCACATATAAAATGCAATCACACCAAAAAACTAAACACATTGTGGAGAGAAATGAGAATCACTTGAGCAAACCGGCATGTGACATGGTCCCATGGGGCGCAGTGATGAATAACATAGTTTGCATCCATAATTCTATTTGTTATGCATTTTGTACTGTTAGAGAAAACATTTGTTGAAAACAACACTTTAAAACAACTGCTGCTTTTAGTGAACCATTGTGACTCTCAGACAGATGATCTTACCGCAGTGTCTCCACTTTGCAGTAAGGATTCCCCAGCAGAGCAGAGAGATACTTTACTCCCGAGACTCCTAATATATTTCCCGTCAGATCCATTTTTTTCACTGTCAGGTGCAGTTCTTTCAGATTGGAGGTTTCTGAACTGAGCACTGAAACCAAAGCTGACCAGCTTCTTACCTCAAGAAAACCACACCTGATACTGAAGGAAAGAAAACAACACAATGAACGTACACTAGTGCAAATGATCAAACAATCTTTTACTTATTTTTAATAAATGCAAGCACACTTCATTTTCTTTGATGAACACTCAAAATGTTTTTTATATACATACAGAAACAAACACACTTTACTGTTATTGACAGTACACAAATGCTTTAGTCCAGTAAGGAAGCCTGAAAAATTTGTATAACTGAATTAGATTATTGGATATAATAAAACAGTTTTTAAATAGGTCAACAGACTGATGAGCAGAGTAAACAGTTCAAATGTCCAGATACAGGCAAACAGCGTAATGCAGGACAGGATAAGACAAAGTCAGAAAACACAATAATCCAAAGTAACCCAAATAAATAAACTGAATAATCCAAAACCTGAAAAAGAGAAATACATGGTAGGCAAAGGCAAAGTTAAAATACACAATCTGATAATCAGATACTGGCAAACAGAGCAATGCAGGGAAACAGAAGCAAAGTCTGAAACAATAGTCCAATATTCTGAAATCCAAGGGGTAGGGAAACACGGACATGAAGGGGCCACAGAAATAGATGAGATGGCCAGTAGAAAAGCAGTCTTGACTGCAAGAAACCTTAAGGTTTCAGAACTACGGCCAGATCCTACAAAGGCACTCTAGGTCACACCCGAGGCCTCAGCCTCCGGGTACCGTGGAGGAAACGTGCCATTAAAGGGTTATGATATGCTGCAATAGCAGACAAGTAAACCTTTAGAGTGGAAGGAGACAACCCTTTGGTGAACAGTTCCTTAAGGAATTTTAGCACTGGCCCAACCAAGCAGGTAACTGGGTCTAACTGATGGTTCTCACATGATTTATTGAACAGGCGCCATTTCACGGTATATGACCTCCTCATGGAGGGAGCTCTAGACTGGAGAATTGTCAAGTCAAGTTTATTTCTATAGCGCTTTTCACAACAGACATTGTCTCAAAGCAATTATACAGAAATCACCAGTCAAGGTGAATGGTGTGTATTAATCCCTGATGAGCAAGCATTGGCGACTGTGGAGAATGGTCTCTACAGCCCCCACAGCTCCGGGCGGGGGTGAAATAGATTACCCCATGCCTGAAAGAGAAGATCCTGCCTGAGAGGATTCTTCCATAGAGGGTTTTTGAGAAGGACTACCAGGTTCACAAACCATGGCCAGCCCAGCCAGCAAGGGGATACCAGAGGAAGATGGACTCCATCCAATGGAACTTTCTCCAAAACCCCCAGGAGCAGTGCAATGGGGGGAAAAGCATACAACCACAGTCATGCCTGCACCATAGTGTCCAGTCCGAGAGGAGCTGGGAGAGTGAGGGAAAACCAGAGGAGACAGTGCAAGGTCTCTCGAGTCCCAGACAGGTCCACTTGTGCTCTGTAAAACTTTCTCCAAATTAGCTTCACTACTTCTGGATGGAGCGTCTGCTTCCGGGTTAAGGCACCCTCGGATATATACTGCCTACAGTGAGAGCAGCTTTCCTTGGGCCCACAGGAGGATCTGTCATGCCAGCTTGTAAAGGAGGTGAGAGCGCAGTCCACCACTGATGGTTAAAGTAAGAGACCACAGATGTGTTGTCCATACAGATCAGCACATGATGGTGCCTTAGGTTCGAGAGGAAATGCTTCAACTCTAGAAGCACAGCCAGCATTTCCAGGCAGTTGCCCACCAGAGCCGAGGAGGTCCAAAGGGGCTTGGTGGGCAGAACCAGGCCTTAACGAACAATGCAGCACCGGGGGAAGCGATAGTGTCTCTTTAACCCAGGTAATTGCCCCATAACTGCAGTCTTTCAGCCCCACTACATTAGAGTAGAGGGAGACATTGGGGCTGAAGAAGCGGGCAGAATACGGGTTATTCCATGACCTGGACACCTTTTTGTTTAGATCTGGAAATAACGGCAGGCCCCAGCATGGAGGCAGTGTCCAAGGTCACAGGAATGATTCATCTAATTAATTCTGAGGATGCTGTTTCTGCTGTTCAGCTGGCAAAGCAATTTCAGCTTGGAAACAGCACCTCCAAAAGCTCCTCGTTGTAGACTGGCTGCTAAAGCATGTCCACGGGTTCCCCCAAAATGGTGTCTCCCTCATTCCCCCTTCTCAGAAAAAGAGAGGTGGAGCACCAAGCCCTTTCCGTGGGGGGAAGAAACCCCTATCAGGAACTAGAAGCCTGGCCGAAGCCTGCTGCACCTGTTTCTCAATAACCAATTAGAGAACTCATACAGTCAGGAGGCAAAATGCACTTCCAAAAGCCCTCTATATCATCGGGGGAGTAAAACCAGGAAAGGGAATTATGCTTTGTGTTCTTGGACCAGGCGGGTAAGATAAGGTTAAATTAAACTGGCAAAAAAACAGTCCCTATTGAGTCTTGCATGCGTTGAGTAGCTTAGCAGATTGCAGGTATTCAAGGTTGCAGTGCTCTAGTAATGAATAAATCTACACTGGTACGCCAGATTACAAACTGTATATAATTAGAATTCTTGAATTCTACAAACTTGGAAAGTGCTAATTTAAGTGTTTCAGGAAAAGGTAGGCCTTCAGTCGTCGCTTGAAGATAGTCAAGGACTCTGCTGTACGGACATCTAGGGGAAGACCTGCCAGCAGAGAGTAGTTGAGTCTTAAAATGACAAGAGACTGAACAAGCACCTGGGCAGCCTGTGTGGACAGAAATGGTTGAATCCTTTGGATGTTGTAGAGAAGAAATCGACAAGAACGAGCCACGTTAGCGTCATGTGGGAAGAAGGACAGTTCATTGTCCATAGTTACCCCAAGGTTACAAGCAGTGGCTGAAGGGGAGAGCAAAGAGTCATACAGTGTTATTTGGAGATCTTGGCCTGGAGATGAATCACCTGGAATGACCAGCAGTTCTGTTTTGCTGGGGTTGAGTTTTAGTTGGTGAGCACTCATCCATGAAGATATGTCAGTCAAGCATGCCGAGATCCGAGCAAAAGCTGTGGTATCTGATGGAGGGAAAGAAAAGATTAGTTGAGTGTCATCTGCATAGCAGTGATAAGAATGTGAGGATATGACTTCGCCAATGGAGTGGGTATAGAGGAAGAAAAGGAGCGGACCAAGTACCGAGCCTTGTGGGACACCAGTGGTGAGTCTGCACGGGGCAGATGTGGATCCCCTCTATGTTACCTGGTATGAGCGACCTTCTAGGTAGGAAGCAAACCATTCCCATGCTGTTCTGTGGATACCGAGGCTCTTGAGGGTTGACAAAAGTGTCTTGTGGTTGACTGTGTCAAATGCTGCTGAAAGGTCCAGGAAGATAAGTACAGATGACAGCTTGGCTGACCGAGCAGCATGCAGTTTCTCAGAAACAGCCAAAAGGGCTGTCTCTGTGGAATGTGCCGCTTTGAACCCAGACTGGTTCGGATCATGGAGGTTGTTCTGTGAGAGATAAACAGACAGTTGGTTAAAAACATTGCATTCCAAAGATTTAGAAAGAAAGGTGAGAAGTGATACCGGTCTGTAAATGATGTTTGATGGATCCAGAGCAGGTTTCTTCAAGATGGGAATGACCCTTGCTTGCTTGAAGGTAGTTGGTACATAGCCAGATGTTAATGACCCGTTGATGATTGTGGAGATGAAGGGCAGGAGATCTGTGATGGTCTGAAGCATAGTTGAAGGGATTGGATCCAGAGGACAGGTGGTGAGATTGCAAGATTGGATGACTTGCAGTATCTCATCTTCTGTTAAGGTTGAGAAGCTTGACAGAGACGTAGTGGATTGTCGGCTGTGATGTGTAGTCATTGTTGGGGAGGAAGTGAAGGTCTGGCAGCAATGGCACTATACCCGCTGATGTTTGCAGGTGTCTTGGCAGAGCCAGTATATAACCACAGTGATTTGCATGTCATATGTTATGGACCACGGGAATGAAAGAAAGGAAAGAGGTTATGAAAATCTGAAACTAAGATTTCTTTAACTTCATGTACAGATGGTTTTGCAGAAGGTGCTGGAGCATTGACTAAACATGCTGGGTATGTTCTTCCAGGAAGTAAGAGAAGATTAGGATCATCGAGGTAAACAAAGATCATGTCCCTAAGGATGTCATCGATGAGCACCTGGAACACCGCTGGCATGTTAATGAGGCCAAATGGCTAGGATAATAGTTCTTGTTGGTGATAGCGTTCAGACTACAGTAGTCCAAGGCTGGAGGATCTTTTCTTTCATTTCCACAATGAAAAATCTGGCTCCGGTGGGGAAAGAGTAGAGGCGGATGTTCCCTTTTCCTGGAAATGAGGCTGCTATGTGTTTGGCCTCCCTGCAATAGAGCCAGAGACAACTGGAACAATGTCTCTACTTCTAAGCCGGGAACAGATGGCATCATCTGATTTCCATGGGTCGAAGAGGCGAATATTTCGTTATGTTTTTTTTCAAATATTACTGCATTTTGTTTACAAATAATACATGTAAGTGGGAGGCATCAGAGTGACATGTATCACTCACAGGTCTTGACTGGTTTATTCTAGTATTTCCTATTAAATGTAAATTTACAGTGAGAAAATGACTGAAGTGAAAGAATTTGAACTAAAATGATTTTTAAAAAGAAGTTTCAAAAGGCATACAAAGTAAGATTCATGTAAACTGCTAAGATATACATTTGATATTTGCTAACTACTGAAATAAAAGCCAGTACAGCAATTAACTTGTTTTTAGATGGGTATTGTAAGCTAATTGGCTAATAGTGCGTGTTTTATCTGTAATGTCAGGGCATCATTTTGTTCCTTGTACTTATGATTGCATACTGGGTGTTTAACACAACACAAAAAAGGTATAAATAGAAGTTGCAAATGATACAATTTACTATAATTATTGCTATTGTGGCAACCCCCAATGGGAGAAGCTGAAAGAAGAAGAAGAAGAAGAAGAAGAAGAGGTAGAAGAAGAAGAAGAAGAAGAAGAAGAAGAAGAAGAAGAAGATCATTATTATTATTATTACTACTACTATATTAAGATTTTTATGTGTTATGCTTTTCAAAGTCAATTTTCTAGAAAAACCTTTTACCAAGTCACAGAAAATTATCATAAATATAATAAACACATTTTAGGATTACAATGTTATATTACCACAATATGTATGATTCTGTATTTCATGTCTGAGTAACTGCTCCTCACATAAAACAGCAATTTTGATTATTGTAAAATAAAAGATTGTAGATGATAGTGAGACAGTTCACATTTATTAAAATTAAACACTTTCAGGGGCTCTGATTTTCTGGTGTAATAGTAGATGTGGACATGCAACAATATATCCAATATAACTGCACCAGTCAAGAAATGTCAATGTCAGTGTCAAGAAACTTTAAGACTTCATTTTTTCTTTTTAAATAAAATCAATTACATATAATACCTGTCCTGTCATTTTATTCATTTGTTATTGCAATTGTAACAAAATAATAAAATTGATTCACTAACGTAACTACTTGCATGAACTCCACTTGTATCACTTAAAGGTCAAAACTTCCAAGAGTACATGCCAAAGTGTTTTCAGACTTTTCCCCTTTCATTCATAAGAGAGTAAAAATAGAACAGTAATACTTTGCTTTACTTACATTGCTTTTCTGGATACTGCAATCACAGGCATCACCTTCAGAAGAACAGCTTCTGTTGTTTTATCTATACTGATGTATTTACTCAGGTCAAATTCTTCCAGCTCCTGTACTGATGTCAATAACACATACACCAGAGCAGACCACTGTGTAGAGAAGAGTTCACCTTTTTTTTCAGATTTCAGGTAGTGTTGGATTTCCTCCACTAAAGAATGATCACCCAATTCATTCAGACAGTGGAGCAGGTTAATGGATTTGTCTGTAGGAAGATCTTCACTGATCTTCTCCTTAATGTACTGAACAATATCCTTTTTGAGAGCTACTTCCTGTCTGTGTTTTTAAGACATTTAGGAGATTTTGATTGGACTCTAGTGAAAGACCCAGAAGAAAGCGGAGGAAAAGATCCAGATGTCCAGTCTGACTTTTTAAAGCCTGATCTACAGCATTCTTGTGTACATCGGAAATTCTAATTTCTTTTATCTTCTGTTCAGGAAACCGATTCTGTTTAAGAACATTTTTCTTGTTCATCATGAACATCAGGTGCACATACAGAGCTGCGAGATGTTCCTGAACACTTAGATGAACAAAGCAGTACACTTTACTCTGATGAAGGCCAAACTCTTCTTTGAAGAACTGTGTACACACACCTGAATACACTGCTGCTTCTGTCACATCAATGCCGCACTCTCTCAGGTCTTCTTCATAGAAGATCAGGTTTCCTTTCACCAGCTGCTGAAATGCCAGTTTTCCCAGTTTAAGAAGCATTTCTTCATCACTCTCCTGCTTCTTTAGGAACTTTTCTCTTATGATGTTTGTCTGAATAATGAGGAAATGTGTGTACATTTAAGTCAGAGTCTTGGGGATTTCTCCACTCTCTGCTTCACCCAACATTCTCTCTAGAACAGTGGCTGAAATCCAGCAGAAGACTGGGATGTGGCACATGATGTAGAGGCTTCTTAATGACTTCAGGTGTGTGATGATGTTATTAGCCAGGATCTGATCACTGATTCTCTTCCTGAAATACTCCTCCTTCTGTGGGTCATTAAACCCCCGTATCTCTGTGACTCGATGAACACATTGAGAGGGGATTTGATCAGCTGCTGCTGGTCTGGAGGTGATCCAGATGAGAGCAGAGGGAAACAGATTCCCTTTAATCAGGTTTATCAGCAGTTTAGGCACTGATGCTGATTCAGATACATCACACACTCTCACTGTGTTCTGGAAATCTAGAGGAAAACGACACTCGTCCAATCCATCAAAAATGAACAGAACCTTCTCAATGCTGTACATTTCAGTTTCTTTTGTTTCCTTAAAAAATACACGAAGGAGCTCCATCAGACTCAGTTTTTTGTCCTTCATCAAATTTAGCTCTCTGAAAGGAAGTGGAAATATGAGGTGAATGTCCTGATTTTCTTTCCCTGCAGCCCAGTCCAGAATTACCTTCTGCACAGAGACTGTTTTTCCGATGCCAGCGATTCCTTTCGTCAGCACAGTTCTGATGGGTTTGTCTTGTTCAAAAATGGGTTTAAAGATGTCATGGCATTTGATTGGTGTGTCCTCTGTTGTTCTCCTGGATGCTGCTTCAATCTGTCTCACCTCATGTTGTTTATTGACTCCTCCACTGTCTCCCTCTGTGATGTAGAGCTCTGTGTAGATCTCATTAAGGACTGTTTGGTTTTCCTGGTTTATCTTCACTTCATTTAAAAACTGAAATTTCTTTATCAGATTTAATTTAAATACTTTTTGGAATTCATTTACAGCAGAAGATTCCTGGTCGTGCCTGTGAAAATGTGAAACAGGAAGATGTCATGAGCCATTGGGTTTATTTTTAGACTTTAAAATCACACTATTTCTGAATAGTTTCTTTGTCTTTGATGTTTGTTTTCTATAAATTACTCACTCTGCAGTTACAGCAGAGAGAATTATAATACTGATGTCATAGTCATCTTGGTGGTTTTATATTTTTTCTTTAATTCTTTTTTAATTATTGTCTTTTAAAGCTACAGTGATGGGAACAGTGCCCTACAGATGTTAGAGGACAGCACTGAAAGAAATATAATCACAGGTGCAAAGACAATAATTTTCAACATTTCTGAATATTACATGCAAAATACATGCAAAGACACCTTTATCCAGATAGACTTATAATTGACTCACTCATACACTGAACAGTTGAGAGTTAGGGGCCTTGCTCAGGGACCTAGCAATGGCATCTTGGCACTATTTAGATTTCAACCAGCGAGCTACCAATAAAAAAAAAAAAATAGATAAATGTATAAATCTTTATGCCTAAATCCAATAAACAAAAAAATGTAAAAAATATTTGAAGTTGGAAACCAGACCATAACTATATTGATGAAATTAAATTTACTGCCTCACAGCTCCCCAGTGACTGGTTGTGTGGTGTTTCACATATTATTTTCTTGTCTATGTAGGTTTCAACTGGGTTCTCTGGTTTAAAATATTTGTAAATCTTTTTGTTTATTGGATTTAGGCATAAATATTTATACATTTATCTTTTTTTTTTATTAATAGCTCGCTGGTTGAAATCTAAATAATGCCAAGATGCCAACAAGATTTAAGAATTCAAGATTCAACAATTCATAATTAATAGATTTCTGTCCGTCTGCAGACTCTACACCTTTCTAACTGTTTCAGCCATGTTTCAGAATTGGGTTGTGTAATCTTTTTCGTTATTGTTAAATAATATATCAAGGTTAAGCAGGTACATGTTGTATTATTCAATACCAATTTAAAAAAAAATGGAGACACTGTCTAGAATGTTTATAAAAATAAAATGCAATCATGTGCAAATCCCATTAACCCCCTATTGTATTCAAAATAGAAAATGGAAAACATAGAAAATGTTTAAACTAAAAAAATAAACAATTTTAGGGAAATAATTTGAATGGAAAAAAAAGTGTTACTAAAAAGAAAACCACTTTCTCCAACTAATTTGATTAATTGCCAACTGGTCAATAACATGATTTGAACTATCTAAGAGAGGCAGAATCTCTCAGAAGAGAAGAATCGCAAAGCTTTACCAAACCTTAACATACAATTGGAAAATGTTGAATATCTAATCAACTACAGTACATAATTATCCTTTAAAGAGTGCAAAAATATTAAAATCTTTGAAGTTGGAAGGAAACCAGAGGAAGCCCACATAAACAAGAAAAGAACATGGGGAGCCTTGAGCTGTGATGCAGTAACATCTTTTTAATCTAAATAGTATTTATTCAATAATTCATAATTAATAGTTTATCAGTCTGTAGACTCAATGTCTTTCTAAATGTTTTAGCCTTGTTTCAGCGTTGGGTTGTGTAAACTGCTGATTTTCGTTATTGTTAAAAAATAATATATGAAGTTTAAGCAAATACATGACATTATTCAATCCCAATTTCACAAAATGTTGGGACACTGTATAAAATGTTAAAACAGAATGCAATCATGTGCAAATGCTAGTGTGGAGTTTAAATGTGATTTTCTAAACCAGTGAAGTCTGTGTTCATTACTTATGGTCTGTAATCTCAGTTCAGCAGAAACAAAAGCACTTTAGCTTTTTTCTTTGATTTCTTTCATATATCTTTTTATTTATTTAGAATGTGTCCAATAAAAATGTTGTCTACACTCTTTAGTCTGGCAAAAAGCATCATGTTTTTAGGTATATAATTGTCCGGACCTTAGCTGGGAGGAGGGTTCATTTAATGGACCTCAAGCAATTTTAGTTGAAGACCCCTGATCTACAGTATATATATCATCAAAAAATTATAACAATATAAACAATATAAATACAAATAATACATTCTAGTTTTCTGCTTAACTTTAGCAATGACATTAACACTGAGGAGATGTTACCTTTGTTGAGAGGAATAATCTCCCTCTTTAAACTCTACTAAGAGACCCATAGATTGTTCACTTTTCATAGAGATACAGCTGGGTGTTGGTGATTCTGAACTTTCATCCTGGAGCACACTGCAACATTATAGACAGTGATTCAGAAAATCTTTGATTGATTCATATACACTTTACTTTTATTTTTATTGTATTTTTTACAGAAATTGATAAATTATTAAGGACTCAATGAATTGTTCCACATTCGGGAACGTCGAGCTGCGTAGCAGCACTTTGGAAACACCTCCACGTTGGCCACGCTTTGAACCGCGTGTGAAATGTGGCCAATAGGCAAGACGTGAGGTCATCGGCGAGCGATGTCGCGTAAACCAGGAAGCTACAAAATGGCTGTGCAGTGGTAGCAAAATTAGCATTTGCTTGTTCAGGTAAGCGCTTTGTGTGTAGTCTGTGCAGTCATAAGCTTACATGCAGGCAGAATTCCATGACCCGCTTCATTTCGGCACACGCAGCTGATGCGTTGTTTGCTTAGCTTAGGAGCATGCTTAGTCGGCTCTTGAGGGAGTCGACTGTTAGCATTTTAGCCATTTGGCTATGCACTCCCGGCTGCTGGCCGAGCTCCACTTCCCCGGGGAGAGTGTTTGTTCGGCGGTTCCTTCTTCTCTTCTTCGCTTCTCTTCCCAGGTGGTGCACTGCTAAAGGCTAAACCAGGCTAACCCGCTATGGGAGATGGCGAGGGATTTAGCTCTGGGACTGACGTTAAGGAGTTACGTTGCGCTGCGACCTGACCCTCGGGGCCACCAAGGTATGGCATGGCCATTAATTGGTCAATGTCAGCCACAGAGTGGTTTCTGTGGCTTACCATGTGTGTGGAGATTTCCGACAGGGACAGGGACAGGGTCCTGGTCCTGCCAAAGGATGTGTTTCAGTGCACAGCCCCCCTCCAGTGAAAGATCCTTGCGACTGGTTGATATTGGCTCGATCAGAGCGCCAGGCAGTCCGGCATCAAGATGTCGTTCTTGCCTGCGTGAAGGGACTGGAGCTAAGACTAGACGCTGGGAAGTGTGTGCTTTGAAAAAAAACCACCTTCCTGGGCGTAGTGCTGCAGTCAGGAGAGTAAGGAAAGGCCAGTCACTCACTGTGAAGCAGTTACAGAGGCTGCTGGGTCTCATGGCGGCAGCGTCCAGTGTGATTCCACTCGGCCTCCTCCATATGAGACCCCTCCAGTAGTGGCCCCGGGGCAGAGGGTTCTCCCGGAGAGGGTATCCACACTGTACCATCAAGGTCTCGTGGTGGGCCCTTCGAGTCTTAGATGTGTGGAGAGACCTGGCGTTCCTGTCATGAGGCCCCAGTCATGAGTGGCCGCTCCAACCAGGGTCTGTGGAGCGGGCAGCGTCTCTCATGGCACATAAGCAGCCTGCGAGCACTGAACACTTACTTATTGGTTAGTGGTTCAGAGCGTGGCCAATGCAGGGGGCGTTCCCAAAGCGTTGCGATGCGTCTCGTCCATGGGGGAACTAGGGTTACATACATAAACTGGAGACGTTTATGTTCAAGTGATTTATTTCAAAAGTACTAAAATCATTTGCATTTGGTTAAATTATTGTGGTGGTCATAGATATGTAATGATTACAATACAAGAACATTGTTGATTACCTTTTTTTTGTGTGTGGGGAACCATTATCTGTGAAAGCCATCTTTGAACATTAGTATAGTATGTACAAAGAAGAGTCAGATTTTTTTCTACTGGAATGGATCACACTCCTATGAAACACAGAAATAAATGCGCAGTTGAACAATTTCACTTGGCTTGGATATGAATCATAATTTCAAGTACAACACAGCAGAGTCTGGTGAAGTATCACTCATTAGTAGTTCATTAGTCACTTCTGCACACATAATTAACTTAAGAAATAAACTATTACTTAAAATTATGAAATTATAATTCAACTTTTGAAGAAATGCATTGCAGATGGAGAATATTTACACAAAATGTTTCCCCAAACATGCCCTTTTTTCATGCATGAGAATTTAAATAGAGGAAGCTGAAAGGTCTTTATTTACATTTCAAATAAAAACATGTTTTGCAGGTAGTCTGTACCAGTAACAACTGCTATTTATACACAAGCATTTTATTATATATCCTGAAGAATATAGTCATTTATAATAATAAAATCACTCAGCTTTAGTGAACAGTCCTTATAGTATGACATTCATATCTGTAAAGTCTGTAGTTTTCCTTTGGTTTTATTTTTTTCCACTGACTTCACAAAATGGAAACACTTCCAGTTTCAAGTGCTGACTAATTTTACATAATTTAACTTTTGAACCTACAGCTCATTGTAGGATACCAGCAGTGATATACCCGGTAGTTTACTTAAATAGAAAAGAAATAGCAGTAGTTTTATTTTTACACATTTAAACTTGTTTTTAGTACCCTCAAAAAGTAAAAAAAAAAAAGCATTTTTTTTTATTTCACAAAAAAAAAACAGTTAGATATAACTTTACTCTAGTGATACTCACCTTCGGCCCAAATTCAGTGTTTTGTGATATTTAACTATTACCTTTTTACAGATTTTTTTTTCTTCCATTTTCCAACTGCCCGACAAAATGTGGAAGGCAAGCGAGAAATGCTTTAACTTCAGGAGGGTGGATTCATTGCATTATGTGTCAATTAGAATGAATCGACTCTTTGAACTGGATCTTTTGGAGAAACGATTTACAGATTGAATCTCCCTGCTGAAAATTCATTAGTATTCTCTTTTCATAATTTCTCTTTTTTCTTAAGTTTTCTAACCTGGACCTCAGTGCAATAGGACCATAATGGGGACCCATTTAGTTGTGTCCTTTCAATGTGAAAAGCCCTTCGTACCTCTTGATGTCGATTTGTACTCCATAAAACATATAACAAAAAGGTTAAAGAATGTCACACATACATCAAATTATTTAAAAACTATTTTTACAATTACTTAATATTTAACAGGTCCTTTATGATAAATATGCACAAATTTGTGAGTTTTTAAAATATTCGGTGCACATTTTAAATATATCACAATATGTCATCAACGTATTAAGATATACTATACATATTTTGAGCAGTTTCACTAAAACAGTACTACACAAGTGTATTTTAAAGCAATACAAAAAATATTCTTTTAAAAGAGTAGGTATTACAGTCCTATTTTAATTAGACACCATTAATTTCATAATTAACTTTGGCTGTGCATGACTGGAAGTATAAATCATGACACATATGGACTAAAAGCTTATTGCACAGAAGCCATATGACATTGGTCTGTACATTACATTTGATCAGGAAGAATAAATGAATATGCACCGAATTAACTATGTACAAAATTATTAAAATATATTTCACACTGTCAATATTATTTCTGGTATGTTGACTAGCATAAAACATGTGTCTCATTAAATATGGGGCTCACGAAAGAGAATTTCATGCCGAGTCGGTCGAGGCCCGGGTTACCAACAACCGTCACAGGTATCATTAGCCAACAGGAAGAGTTTGGTAAGAGTGTAGTGGAGGTAAAAAGAGTTTCTGATAGGGTGATGAACGTAAAGCTGGAAGTGTGGCGTGATGATAAATGTCATCAGTGCTTATGCTCCACAAGTGGGTTGTGAGATGGAGGAGAAGGAAAAATTCTGGAGTGAATTAGATGAAGTGGTAGAAGGTGAACCTAGGAATGAAAGATTGCTGATTGGGTCAGATTTCAATGGGCATGTAGGTGAAGGGAACAGAGGTGATGAGGTGAAGGGAAGGGAACGAGGTGTAGGTATAGGGAACAGAGGTGATGAGGAGGTGATGGTAGGTATGGCTTTAAGGAAAGGAATGTGGAAGGGCAGATGGTGGTAGATTTTGCTAAAAGGATGGAAATGGCAGTGGTGAACACTTATTTTTGGAAGAAGGAGGATCATAGGGTGACGTATAAGAGTGGAGAAAGGTGCACACAGATGGACTATGTAGGAGATGCAACCTGAAGGAGATTGGAGACTGTAAGGTGTTGGCAGGGGACAGTGTAGCTAGACAGCATCAGATGGTGGTCTGTAGGATGGATTTGGAGGTGAAGACAGAAAGAAGAATAAGATGGTGGAAACTGAAGGAGGAAGAGATTCAGGGAAGAGGTCAGACAGGGGCTCGGTGGTGGTGAAGAGGTGCTGGATGATTGGGCAACTACTGCAGAAGTGATAAGGGAGACAGCTAGAAAGGTAGAAAGGAAGACAGAGACGTGGTGGTGGAATGGGGAAGTGCAGGACAGCAGAAGGAGAAAGAGGTTGGCAAACAGAATTTGGATCAAAAAGTGATGAGAAAAGTAGGCAGGAGTACAAGGAGATGCGGCAGCAGGTAAAGAGGGATGTGGTGAAAGCCAAGGAAAAGGCATATAAGGAGCTGTATGAGAAGTTGGGCACTAAGGAAGGAGAAAAGGATTTGCACCGATTGGCCAGGCAGAGGGACCGAGCTGGGAAGGAAGTGCTGCAAGTTAGAGCAATAAAGGATGGAGATGGAAATGTTTTGACTAGTGAGGAGAGTGTGTTGAGAAGATAGAGAGAGTATTTTCAGCAGCTGATGAACGAGGAAAATGAGAGAGAGAAAAGGTTGGATGGTGTAGAGATGGTGAAGCAGGATGTGGATAGGATTAGTAAGGAGGAAGTGAGAGCAGGTTGACGGATAAGGTCAGACATGAGTCTCCATGGACTATGATGTTTGCGGATGATATTGTGATTTGTGGTGAGAGTAGGGAGCAGGTTGAGAAGAGCCTGGAGAGGTGGAGGTACACGCTGGAGAGAAGGGGATTGAAAGTCAGTAGGAGTAACACAGAGTACATGTGTGTGAATGAGAGGGAGGGCAGTGAAGGGGTGCGGTTGCAGGGAGAAGAGGTGGAGAAGGTGGAGGAGTTCAGGTACCTGGGGTCGACAGTGCAGAGTAATGAAGAGTGTGTTAGAGAAGTGGAAAAAAAAAAAGTGTGGGGAGGGTGAAGTGGGTGGAGAAGAGTGATAGCAGGAGTGATTTGTGATAGAAGGGTCCTTGCGAGAGTGAAAGAGAAAATGTATAGGACTCGTGAGACCTACCCTCTTGTATGGTTTAGGGACAGTGGCATTGACTAAAAGACACTAGATGGAACTGGAGGTAGCAGAGCTGAAGATTGAGCTTTTCATTGGGAGTAATGAGGATGGAAAGCATCAAAAATTAGTTTATCAGTGGGACTGCGCATGTTGGACATTTTGTCCACAAAATGTCCAACATGCGCAGTCCCACTGATAAACAAGAGTTCTCCACTGAGTTCTCCTCAGGTACCTGAACTCCTCAAGATGAGAGAGGCCCAATTGAGACAGTTTGAACATGTGCAGAGGAGGGTCATCAGTAGGAGAATGCTGAGGATAGAGCTGCCAGGAAGGAGAAAAAGAGGAAGGCCACGGAGGAGGTGTATGGATGTGGTTTGGGAAGACATGCAGGAATTTGGTTTGAAAGAGGCAGATGTAGAGGTCAGAGTATTATGGAGATGGATGATCCGCTGTATCGACCCCTAATCTGGGCAGACGAAAGAAGATTTTTATACAGAAAATCCACTTGCAAAATCTTCGATCTTCGATCTACGATGCCACTGTGTTTGCTGTTTGGACAATTACTGTGTCTAATATTTACTTGTCTCATGTTGTCTTTAGTTTTTAGCTCTAAATGTGCACTTTGTGTTGTTAGTTTAAAGTTTAGAATGTAGTTCAGTGTTTCCTTTAGTAATTTATTTTCTTGATGTAGCACCTTGGTCCTGGGGAAATGTTTCGTTTTCGCAGTTGTAGATTTCTGTCTGTGATGCAGCGCTCTGTTATACTGCATGTCTCTATAATATTGATAGTATAATATTGATGGTAGCACACCATTGAAGACCTAGGTGTAAAATGCTCAGCCCACCACTGAGTAAACCCACTGGCTCAAATGCATTCATATAGTAACACAGAGCTTCAGTGAATGCTAATTATTGTATGCTTAAATATACAGATATGATTAAAATAATGTACCTTTCAAGCTACACTCATACTGTAATGAATCAGGATCTTTCTAGAAAGTTAGGTACCGTAATTTCCGGACTATTAAACGCACCCAAATATACGCTGCACCCACTGAATTTGTTCCTACATTGAAACTAATGAACTTTACACAGGCTTTAATAAATGACAGTGTCTGTTACACGGCTTGTATCTAAACAATAGCCTTCCAAGAAAGTCATTGTTCACTGTCTTCCTCCTCTGTTTCACAACAATTTCTCTCGGGAGTTTTTCTTTTGGCATCGCCATGCGTTTAAAAATCACCATAGGTGAAGTTTTTCTCCCGATGCTGTGCAGCTCAGAACACAGGTGAAGTGCATTTTTTCATGCCCGGTTGTTTTCAGGGTGACGAATGATTCGCATGTTCTGATTGGAAATCTTCGGTTGTGGCATTTTATTCAACACAAACATTCCTGCCTTTTAATGGCAGCGGTATTTACAAATAGCAATAGGCCTTTTTCTGCAGGAGAATGAGTCCAAATTTTGTTCAAGAATAGGTTAGTGTTGATTTGGACTAAAAAATTCCCCAGATCTTAAATTTTATGTAGCATCTGTGGGATCTGCTGGATTATAAAGTCTGAGCTTTTGAGGCCCACTTTACAACCTACAGAACTAATATACTTATTATAATATCTGCATGCAATATATCAATGCCTTGACAGCTCAGAGCTGTTTCGGTGTTTCGGTGTCACAAGGGGGACCTGCACAATATAACGCAGCTGGTTTAAATGTTACGGCTGATCATTAGTAAAAATATGAATTCACTGCAGAGGGTATAGAGAAGTTAAATGTCCCCTAAATATAATGTTAAACTATCTAAGATTAATATTAGGTCTTAAAGCCAGATACAAATCTGTTAATGAAAAGTGTAATTTTGTCTCTACAGGTTCTATAAGTGCAGTGTTTCAGATAAAGGCTGTGCTGCTCTGACTTCAGCTCTAAAATCAAACCTTCCACACCTGAGAGAACCAACTCTGTCAGCTAATAAAGTTGGAGACTCAGGATTTAAGTGTCTCTCTGCTGTACTGGAGAATCCTCAATGTAACCTGGAGACACTAAGGTAAGATCTGAGAGTCAGATGACCTGCTTTTCACTAAGACACATTCTTTAAAAATTGAATCTAAAGCAGATTTAGTTACTACTTAAGGAGGAAGTTTCTTTTCACTTCACACTTGCGATTTATCACAGTCTTGGGTCATATCTTTGCAGTGGCAGGCAGTCAGGGCCAGCAAAGCCTTCTCTGCTGGCCTAAACACTATCAGTAGCACTAAACTACATTAAAAACATAAATTCTAATATTTGTTCCATGAAATTTTATTCATTTATTGCCAACAGTTTACTCTCTTCATTTCGTAGCGTTTCTCTTGGCTGCACTGATTCCAGTACGTGTATGTGGATGTTAGATTTTTTTTGTCTAATCAGATTTCACCCTCTATGTGCTGCCATGTCAATCTAATCTACCCAGGGCCTTTAAAGTCAATACTGCTGGTCATTTTGACCCTAGTCTCCTTAAGAACTAGCTCTGTTTCTTTAACCAATCAGATTTTATATTCTCCTCACAGGGCAGCTAGCTGGCCCAGAATAGCATCAGCATTTTTCCCTCCTCTGATTGGTTGGTCAGAGGGAAACTGTTACAGCCAAGTTCGACTGGCAAAACACGTGTGTAGCTCTGCACACCTTAGTGCATCCGAGTTAGACTTTTTTATGCCTATGGAGGAAGAGAAATTGATTTGGTCTCGGACATACTTGAAAACCATTTTGAAAAAAAGCTAGACATCGTGAGGAGGTCAGCCAACCCTGAAGCTAGCTAGCCTGGGAAAAGGTTTGTTTACCACTTCCAGACCTGTGAATATGAGCGGTACCACTGGCTTACAGCCTCTGAGGAGCGGTGCACATAATGCGTCTGCATCTCTGGTGAGAATGTTGTATTTTATAGTCTGCTCCAGATGATGTACGTGGCACAGTTGTGGATGTAGTGTAGAGTTTTGGAGTCTTAACTGGGTTTCTTGCTTTAGTGAAATGGTTATCAACCTCCATATGTGAAATTCCTCTCTCTCTGTAATGCCACGTGTTGTTATATTGCATTTTTGCACAGTATTGATGGTTTCTATAATTGTGATGTGATGGTGGTATTAAGAGGTGGATTAGGTCAGGTAAGCCCGTACTGAAGGCCCAGGTATCAAATGCACGGCCCACCACTGCATCTTTGTATGTAAAAAGCTGCAGCCCAAAACATGACATGTCGTCACTGTGTCTGTGTGCTGTTTAAAAGTCGCATTTAAATGGAAATTATATAATGAATGAATTTGCCACTGAACTGCCATATGTAAAATAAAATCTGGTGTCTCATATGAAGGCTGTGCTACTCTTACTTTGGCTATGGGATCAAACCCCTCACACGTGAGAGAACTGAATCTGTCCTTTAATAAAATAGGAGAATCCAGAGTGAAGTGTCTTTCTGCTTTATTGAAAAATCCTCACAGTAGACTGGAGAAACTGTGGTAAGATCATTAGAGCTCCTTAGTAAGACACATTCTCTAATAGTGAGAATGAAGCAGAAGTTTTAGTTTTATCATCAGTGAAGGAGAGGAAAGCTGAGAAGAAACATTGTTTATAATTGTTTATCATTACTGTGCCCACTAATGATTTGTCACAGAGTCTTTGGGACAAACACATGGAAATTACTGTGTTAGACGAAAATGCCTTGATTTAGAGGAAGCAGACCTCTCATGACCCTCGTTTAGCAGACATTTTGTCCACCCTTTTGTCCCTGTTTATACTCTTGTATTTGGTGCAAATCATTAATAAGTCTCTGTTTTGTGATTAGAGTTTCTGGTTATTGAGCTTGTCCAGACCCAACACTTTGTCATGTTAATGAAATTATTCCTGAACAATGTTTTAAATATGGCATGGAGCATTATCTCTTTTTGAAAGAGCTCACTGCAATTATGGAGCACAGCCTAAAGATCCATGAAGTTACTGAGCAACTCAAGAACTTTTAGGATGGATTTGGACTGTTATGAATATCAACAGTCTGCTATGAAAACTTAGGACCAGCGTTTGCATAAACGGTTCTGAATTTCAGTAACCATGACTGAACAGTACACCTCAACAATGATGAATTGTAATTAATGGAAATTCATTGCCATCCAGATGAGGACAGGTTCCATTTTTAGTCTTTTTCCTCGGTCTTCCTCATACCGGCTCAGAGAGTTTTTCCTTGCCACAGTGACCACTGGCTCGGACGTCAGGGATAAACTTATAAGGAACAAACTTATAGTCACTTAACCTATACTTCCAATTGAATCTATATGTCTGTAAAGCTGCTTTCGGACAATGTTTGAAAATGTCAAAGTGCTATACAAATAAACCAGAATTGACTATTGCCATGAAGTCATGTGCTTGGTCTCAAAGTAATCTCCACATGAAGGTTTCAGTCAGAATATTGCCCAGAGAATCACACTGCCTCCACTGGCTTGCCTTTTTCCAATAATGCATCTTGATGCCATCTTTTCCTTGGCAAATGACTGCAGCAAATGCCCATATATATATGGGAAGGAATATGTCATTTACCAGATCAGCTATCCGTGTTGCAATGTTTCACTGAATGCCCATGTAACCCTTGTAGTTGCTGCTGGCAGTGGACAAGGGGTGAGCATGGTGCACTCTGGACTGCATTGCATATGTGATTCACTGTTTGGATTTAAATAATAGCCATTGCCATTTTTTCAGCAATTTGTGCTACAGTGGCTCCTTCGTGGGGTCCGAATAAAACCTACTTGACTTAATTGAATATACAGGTGCATCAGTGAGCCCTTTTTTACTCATGGCTTTTTGCCAGTTTTGCCACCGCCTTTCTTGATTACTTTTGGTGGGTACTAAACACAGCATACTAGAAACACCCAAGAAGACCTGCTGTTTTGGAGATTTACAGTGGGTATGGAAAGTATTCAGACCCCCTTAAATTTTTCACTCTTTGTTATATTGCAGCCATTTGCTAAAATGATTTAAGTTAATTTATTTTCCTCATTAATGTACACATAGCACCCCATATTGACAGAAAAACACAGAATTGTTGACATTTTTGCAGATTTATTAAAAAAGAAAAACTGAAATATCACATGGTCCTAAGTATTCAGACCCTTTGCGGTGACACTCATACATTTAACTCAGGTGCTATCCATTTCTTCTGATCATCCTTGAGATGGTTCTACACCTTCATTTGAGTGCAGCTGTGTTTAATCAAACTGATTGGACTTGATTAGGAAAGCCACACAGCTGTCTATATAAGACCTTACAGATCACAATGCATGCAGAGCAAATGAGAATCATGAGGTCAAAGGAACTGCCTGAAGAGCTCAGAGACAGAATTGTGGCAAGGCACAGATCTGGCCATGGTTATAAAAAAAAGCCCTTCGTGCCCTTAAGGTTCCTAAGAGCACAGTGTTCTCCATAATCCTCAAATGGAAGACGTTTGGGACGACCAGAACCCTTCCTAGAGCTGGCCGTCCGGCCAAACTGAGCTATCGGGGGAGAAGAGCCTTGGTGAGAGAGGTAAAGAAGAACCCAAAGAGGAAGAAAAATGCACTTAAATGATTTTAGCAAATGGCTGCAATATAACAAAGAGTGAAGAATTTAAGGGGGTCTGAATACTTTCCGGTACGGAAAGTGGGTACCACTGTACTTTTACATTAAATTAATTTTTACTTCAACACATTCCACCTCCTGACAGGTTACAAGATCATCAATGTTATTTATAATACTTTATCAGTAGTTTCAGCATTATGGTTGATCTGTGTAATTTAGTTGAAAAATCAAATTTTAGTTACTTAGCTGGTTTAGAAAATACATGAATGTCAGTCTCCTCATAATTTTTTTATCTGCTGATGAAGTGTCATTGCATCTCTACAGGTTGTGTGATTGTGCCTTGGATGAATATTGTTCTGCTTTAACTTCAGCACTGAGATCAAACCCCTCACATCTGAGAGATCTGTCCTTTAATCATGTAGGAGAGTCTGGAGTGAAGTGCCTCACATCTGTACTGGAAAATCGTCACTGTACACTGGAAAAACTGAGGTAAGATAATATTTAAAACACTATTTAATATGTTAATAAATTGTTGTTATTCAAATTTTAGGTTAAAAAAATAGTTTGAAATGTGTGATCAACTTTTTCAAAATAAAAAACAAAACATGTTTGATTGTACCTCTACAGGTTGCGTGATGATGTGCTGCTCTGACTTCAGCTCCGAGATCAAACCCCTCTCACCTAAGAGAACTAGATCTTTCCGAGAATGAAAAAGGAGACTAAGGAGACAAGCTGCTCTCTTTAAAGGATGATGAACATAAATAACTACAAATATCTGGCTGATTAATAATCTATAAAGAAAAAAAAGAATATTCAAGTTTATTTTTTAATATAAACAGATATATTTTGAAACAGAAATTATAACATGCTGTTGACCATAAAGTACCACCGTCCATGTTGTGGTTATTTATTCAGTGTGAGAAGAACATCTGCGTACGTGTGAAGTGACTCTGGCATTCCTGCATTTCTGTGGTGAAGAATAGACAATGTTTATGAACTTATCTTTACACTCATTTACTTATAACTAGCATCATTGTATAAAAAAGATTGGCCAAAATAAAATATATAAAAACCTATTAAAATGATTTTGTGGTTTAACATTTGCTTGAGTATTTAACATGAGTTTTGTAGCAAACAGCAAAATAGGATTTATTTAATGGTAAGATAAACAGTAAGCAGTTTCCTGAGAACTGAGTTTAAAGGAAAGGTTCAAATAGCCCTTCAGACGAATAGAACGTGAAAAAAATACTGCATATGTCAGGTCAAAGTTTCAAACCGGAGTAGCTTGGGTGAAAGGCAGAAGCTCCAGCAATATGCCATAATGAAGGGTAAGAGCTCAAACTCAGAGCCAAACTTGGACCACATGGTAAAATAATCATACAACATCCACAAACCAACAAAAAAAAACTGCAAAAAAATAGGAATTTAAATAGACCAGAGCTAACAAAACGCAGGTGGAAGCATTGGAAGCAGTGGCTGGAAAGCAGAGAGAGAAAACACACAATAGTGACATCTAGTGGCGAAAAAACTCGAGAAACACATACAATTAAAATAAAGTAAAAAACTTAGGCAAGAACTTTCCCAAATTCTGACAGTATAATGCTGCACACCTATTCACCAGTCAGAATTACATCATTTCAAAAACTGTAATATTCATAGAAGAGCAAGGACTGTTAATAGTGAGTGATTTCATTATTCTAAAAGATGTGATTTCATCATCAGGATAAACGAGGTGGTATCAAAAGGTTTTGAGACTAATAGTGTTAACTGGTGCTTTTCTGACCACATGCGTTACCACATCTGCGATTTCATCATGGGCAGCAAGTTAGAACAAAAAGCAAACGTAAAATTCTGCGTGAAACTGGGAAAATCTGCCACAGAGACATCTGACATGACCTAATGCTATGCTGCAACGAGTCGTTCGAGTTCTTTTGAGTTGCATGCACGTTTTCAGAGCGAAGGAACATCACTGGAAGACGGCGAGAGATCAGGAAGACCTCCAACAAGCCCACCCCGCAAAAATCTGAAAACTATTATACAACTTGTGCATGATTTTTCGATGGAGAAGAATCCACAAGAACATTCCTACTTCTGCACTTGATACATGGATGGTTCAAATTGGTTCAGCATGGGATGTGACAGTCACACACACACACACACACACACACACACACACACACACACACACACAATCTCCAATTTTGTTACAAAGCAGAAAAATATACAGTATGTACAATTACTGTTAACAAATGAAAACACAAATTATGCACAAAGCAGATCATCACAAAATAAATTGCAGTAAGAGCTAAATGGAAAATAGCTACATGTAATTACACTGAGAACCTAAAATAAAATTATGTTCTATTATAGTCCATTAGGGTTATAATGTAAATTCTTACTTTTGATCAGCTCTCTTGCAACTGAAAAGGGGTAAAAAAAAAAGGGGCAACTGAAAAGGGGTAAACAAAAAATCTCTCACAAACATATTTGCTATTTTAAGGCCTATTATACATCTAAAAGTCTCTGGATAAAATCCTACTAGGAAATCATTCTTTTCCCATCTATATTGAGTTAATCAATTTTAAAGCAATGATTGTTCAGATTGTTCTATAAAAAAATCTGTCAAAATATTGTGGGCAAAAATGCAGTATAATGTATAATTAGGAAACCTATATAAATTGGTGACATGTCTGATTACTTTGATGTGGGTTTTAGTGGGGGAGTGGTGGCTCAGTGGTTAAGGTGCCGGGTTACTGATCGGAAGGTCAGGGGTTCAAGCCCAGGTATCGCCAAGCAGCCACTCTGGGGCCCTTGAGCAAGGCCCTTAAACCTCTGTGCTCCAGGGGCACTGTATCATGTCTGACCCCAGCCTCTGAGCAAGCTGGTGTATGCGAAGAACGAATTTCACCGTGCTGTAACATATATGCGACAAATAAAGGCTATTCTATTCTAACAACTAAAAAATAGGCTTATATTATTTTCAAGAAGATTGAATCCAAAGTTTCTTATGGTTGGGGGGCAGGACGAGGAAGAAACAACTATTCTCCCAGAGTTTCCTGATTTTACCTTTTTTCATACGAGTATGTTGCTTTTAGATTGTGTAGACATCAAATAATATATATGATATAAATGCATATTTTAGTTTAACTTCCCTTGCTCAGTTTTAGCAAACAATAGAATCTATATACATGCAGGGGGAGCAAACTGTGGAACGTGAAAATTTACTTCCAAACCCAGTCTATCTACTAGGGATGTGCATCTCCAGAAATGAGGCCCATGGGGTTCACATCTAGATGCATTGGCAACGATATGCTATAATAAAGATACACATGAAGTGTGATCTTATTTCCATTTGTTTCAACACAATGCGATTCGATGCAATACGATGCAATGGAACAAAATATGATGCTATGCTCGGTCTCCGTGGTGCTGTGATCCGTCATGTTCACGCAGTGGTGTTAAGAGAACATGCTTGAGAAACAGCTAATTGAGGAGAAATCAAGCCACATATACAGTATAAAACTGACCACAAATTTTTGGTTTCTTTTCAAATAATAAAAGTGTAATGCATTTACTAACAACTATATATAAATAAACAATTTTTACCATGGCAAATATGTTAAAAACATGCAAATGTATCCGATGCACACACTTTTTTAAATTAATTCATCACATCATTAATGTAAATGCATCGATGCAAATCTGTGAATCCTACCATCCTACTATCTAGAACTATTTCCACCACTAGGTGGAGGCGATATGCCAGAGATTACATTTTTGTTCTCTTGGTGCATTGGTAATGGAGAGTGTGTTAGAGTTGTGAAGAAAAGAGTGCAGGCAGGGTGGAGTGGGTGGAGAAGAGTGATAGCAGGAGTGATTTGTGATAGAAGAGTATCTGTGAGAGTGAAATGGAAAGTTTATAGGACTGTGGTGAGACCTGAGATGGTGTATGGTTTAGAGACAGTGGCATTGAGTAAAAGACAGGAGGTAAAGCTGGAGGTAGCAGAGCTGAAGATGTTAAGCAGAGGAGGGACATGGGGCATATTGGTAAGAGAATGCTGAGAATGGAACCACCAGCATTCCAAGAGGAAGGCCAAGGAGGCGGTTTATGGATGTGGTGAGGGAAGACATGCAGGTATTTGGGTTAAAAGAGGCAGATGTAGAGGACAGGGGGGTATGGAGACGGATGATCCGCTGTGGTGACCCCTAATGGGAGAATCTGAAAGAAGAAGTTGTTCTCTTGGTGCATTGGAATCTTTTCCAAGCAAACCATTTATCATCTCAAGGATTCCCTGATCATGTCTCTTGTGCAAAAAAAGAAAAAGCTCCAGGCTGTACTACAGCCTCTATTGCAGTATTTTAATTGGAGGCTGTAAACCTTGGAAATGAAAGTGTGAGAAAGCGACAGAGAGAAATACCTGCTTACAGTCTATGCTTTTCATCATGATGCCAGATTTGACTCAGATAGGCACCCACATCCATGACCAGAGTAGACATTGAGATGAGATAAAGGGGGAAAAAAACACAACAAAAGGACATTGTAACATCAAGGTTCTTTTTGTTTATTGCTTATTAATAGGTTACCATGTCATAGATTTAATGGCTATGATAATTATACATGCCTTTATTCCATTGCATTATCATATACGAGGTGAGTAATTTTACACAATCCAAGTTCAGTTAAGAACCATTTTCTTGTCAGAATACATTTTTTTAATACTTTTTCAGGGTGGAAAAAGACTTGCATAAAAAAACATAGCCATTTTAACATGGTTGTTGTCCTGGTAGCGCCCATGGTACATTTCTTATGAGGCCTTAGTTTCAATTAATTGTGCCCTGATTAGCAGGACAATCTAAGTTTCTATGTTTTAGTGTCTATAGGCAATCTGTTTGTTGTGTTTGTGTTGCTGTCTGTGCCATAGACGCACTTACTCTCAGATTCAGGCTGGGAGGACCCAAATGGTGGACGCCGACAGATGTATTACTTACACTCTTTAATAACGAAGTGGCAGGCTGTGCCAGCGGTGAGCAGGTAAAGGGCGGAGCCGGACGGAACGAGCGTTAAGCAACACCTACAGCTGATGAGACTAATTAGTGTGCTCTGTGACACCAATAAAGAGAAGCGAGACACCAGCCTCGAAGAGACAGCCACCAAGCAGAGGTGTGCGGAAGGGTCGCCAAACAGTGACTGAGCACCAGAGGGCGCCATTAAAAGCGTGCCGATCCGCAGGCAGATGTTGGAGAAAGATCCGCGAGTGGCTGCCGGAGGACGTCAAGATAGAAAGGTGTCCCTAACTGCAAGTGTGATGGTGAAACAAAAGTAAATAAAAGGAAGCTCTGCTTGGTTAACATTGAACCAGTGAGTGTGCTACAGTGGTGCTGAAACCCCATGCTGGAAGAGGGGTATGATGCCAGGGAGATTTCTGCTTGGAGAGAGAGGCCCAGGCCAAGGTGGAGTCCATTGACACAGTCAAGTCACACATACAGTTAAAGATAACCTACTTCAAAAAATTCACCAGCTTGACTCACAGGTTAATGATATCAAGATACAGACTGGAAGGTCTTCAAATCTCTGCATCACCAAGCTGCCATTGCTGTGTTTTTAAACAAACCCTCAACCTGCTCAGGTCTATAAATGAGAAAAATGTAAGTCATTTTGGATAAGGGTGTCAGCAAAATGACAAGTGTAAATTTCTTCTATGTTACAACACTGCAGACCTCTGACAGGAAGACATGTCTGTGTCAGTAGCATGAAATTGCATGAATAATTATTCAGGTTCTTGGATCCAAGGCTATTTTCCTTAATAAAACTAGCACAAGTACTAATAATATCAGTAAAAAAGTGATTAAGATTTTATTTTAATCTCATATTAAAGAAATGGTCAGTAGATGCCAGAGCATTGGGTATTAGAGCTCTCTGGCACAAGTGATTGAAGAAGCAGATAATTTTTTAAGTCATTAGTGCAGAATATAGCTAAAATTCTACACCACCAACACCCCCCTCCCCCCCGCCAAAACATCAACAGCAGCATCTTTTGTTTGTAGTTCATCTTCCGAGTCTTCTCCAAACATAATATTGCACATGTGTGGCTAATTAAAACATTTATTTAGTCCTGTGTAATATGAATAATTTGTTAAAAATGAATTTAATCATTGATAAGCGAAATGTCACTAGAAATAATTTGAGTGCTCAGACGAAAGGAAACTGAGCTGCAGCTGCATTCAAAAGCTAACAGATTACCCCCTGACTCCAAAATAGAAATTTTAAGTTGAACAGATCTTCTTCTTCTTTCGGCTTCTCCCATTAGGGGTCACCACAGAGAATCATCCATCAGTACTGTTTGCACTGTTGACTCCAGGTACCTGAACTCCTCCACCTTCACCACCTCTTCTCACTGCAACCGCACCACTCCACTGCCTTCCCTCTCATTTACACACATGGACTCTGTCTTACTTCCACTGACTTTCATTCCTCTTCTTTCCAGCATGTACCTCCACCTCTCCAGGCTCTTCTCCACCTGCTCCCTACTCTCACCACAAATCACAATAAACTTTCTTTTGGCTTCTCCACAGGGGTCGCCACAGCGGATCCTCCGCACGTTTGATTTGGCACATGTTTTTATGCTGGATGCCCTTCCTAACGCAACCCTCCCTATTTATCCAGGCTTGGGACCGGCACTGAAAGTGGCTGGGGTTGGTTTCCTGACCGGGGATCGAACCCGAGCCACAGCGGTGAGAGCGCAGCATCCTAATCACTAGACCACCAGGGAACCTCACCACAAATCACAATATCATCCGCAAACATCATAGTCCACGGAGACTCCTGTCTGACCTCGTCCATCAACCTGTCCATCACCACTGCAAACAGGAAAGGGTTCAAAGCAGCTCCCTGATGCAATCCAACCTCCACCTTGAACCAGTGTGTCGTTCCTACTGCACACTTCACTCCTGTCACACTGTCCTCATACATGTCCTGCACCACCCTCACATACTTCTCTGCCACACCTGACTTATTCATACAATACCACAACTCCTCTCTCCACGCTGTTGTACACTTTCTCTAAATCCACAAACACACAATGCAACTCCTTCTGACCTTCTCTATACTTCTCCATCAACATTCTCAAAGCGAATAATACATCTGTGGTGCTTCTCCTCGGCATGAAACCATACTGCTGCTCACAGATGGTCACCTCTTCTCTCAGCCTGGCTTCCACTACTCTTCCCATAACTTGATGGTGTGACTGATCAACTTCATTCCCCTGTAGTTACTGCAGGTCTGCACATCTCCCTTATTCTTAAAAACCAGTGCCAGCAAAATCTTTTTTCTCCTTCCTTAGTGTCAAACTTCTCATACAACTCCTCATAAGTTGAAGTGAAGCTGTTTAAAGTAAAATTAGAGAAAAATAGTTCACACACTGAATCCTGGATCTCCCACTGTGACATTCAAGCCTCCTACATTCTGCATGACTGCAGTCAGAATCGATCAGGATCTGCCGAAATCAATGTGAGAACACTCAGGCACTCATAGATGATTTGAATGTGTTTAAATAAGATAATTGTGGGTGGTTGATGGCAGCTGAATGTGTACGACAAAACTGATTGGCTGGCTGAGTGGCGTACCTTGTCTCAATTGTTCCAGAAAATGTAAGAGGCTGTATGTTGTTCTTAATAGAGGTTGACTGATAGTGGTATTTACCGATACCGATAACTAGTTTGGGTCATACTCGTTGATAACTGATTAATCAACTGATACTGGATAATAAAAAAATAAAAAAATAAAAAAATAAAAACCAGTACTGAATCATGAAAATTTTCTAAATAAAATAAAAAATAAATGCATTAATTATATTAATAAATGGGGGGAAAGTGGGAAAAATAAAAGACATGAATTTAAATTAAAACAAAGAGTAACACTCAGAATAAATGAAAAAAGTCACTTAAAATAAGCAACACAGCATCAGTAATTCACATCTAGAAACTGCTCTCATAATCTAGAAAGCAACCCAGACAAACTATCGACATAGGGTTTTACTGACAGCCGACAGTTCCACCAATCAACTATCTGTGCTGATTAATTGCCAAAACCGGTTCTTAGTTCTTACGAATAGCCACAGAAAACTTTTTACCTCAGTTCTTTACCGTAGGTATTTGTCCAGTAAAATAATTTGTTATTTCTTTTCTAGACTTTCAGCTTTAAATCAAGGTTGTTGTTTTTTCCCAAAACATTGCATTAATCACTCAGGAATCAGAGTGTTTTTATTTATTTATTAATTTTTTTCTAAAGTTTCTCCATTCAAAATGGGAAAAAACTAACAAATTATATATTTGAAAATTATATATGAATGTTAATACTTGGCAGACAGTGACTCCCTGGTGTCTTTCAACTACTGCTTGTTAGTGCTTCTTTCTGCATTCAGCTTTGCCTTCAGTAACTAAAATGAATACTCAGTAGGGTTGAAATCGGGTGATAGACATTTCATTTCTTTTTTGCTTTAAGAAGCTTTGGGTTGTTCCATATGTTTTGTGTTGTTATTCCTCTGTACTTTGTAGCTCTGTCCTTTTATTTTTGCAGCATTTGACTTTACAATTCATCCTGCTACTTCCATCAGCAGTCACATCAGCAATACATACCCAGTTCTATTGGCAGCAACTGATGCCAATGCCATAACACTTCCTCCATTTTTTTTTTACATGCAGGATGCAGTAACTTTGATCATAAGCCCTTCCTTTTCTTCTCCTTGCTTTTTTCTTACTAAAATTCTAGTTCACAAAAATCTTACCTACAGAAAACAAGCATGACATAAGGTCTCTATTTAAAAATGTTTTACAAAAAGAAAATAAATATACTTAAGAAAAAAGTATAAACTGCATAAACGCACATTATGCACCATGCCTAGGGCTTGGCAATAAATTTTTGTGCAATTTGTTGTGAAATATGGCTGTTTAATCTGTTTTTTATTCCATAGCATTAACAAATTAAGAGGAAAAAAATATTATGTTTAGAATCTTGTGAAAATGATTCAAAATCAAAACGACTATTGCATAATGTACAACAGCCCAGTGTTGGGCTGCATCATTGGCTATGCCATCATTGGCCACCAGAGGGTGAAACACGACTGTGCCAATATAATCAAGGGCTAAGCCACACATGTATGCCTGGAAACGTAGTTTATCATATCAGTGTTTTTGAGACTTAGCAAAAAGATTTATTTAAAAAAATACATCTACAGAATACTTTACCTTTTTTTGCACTAGTTTGACCTCACCATGTCAGCCTAGCTAATCTCTTCTGTTCTTGAGCATCTTATCTTTTTCTCTGGTAAGCTTCATATATTAAGGGGTAAAAAGTCTTTCTCCTTGACATGCCTAAGATAAAAGCTTAATTCATCTTGAAAAACTTCATTTTCATTTCTTTTTTGGGGGCCTTAGATCTTTAGTACCTAGTTCTCCATTTCAGTCTTTGACTGACTGTACCTTTGTGCTCTGCACCCTGGCTGCTAAGTGTGACTGAAACATTGCTACATTAATGGTGGCCAGGGCCGATGGGAGTAACTCATAGAAAAATTGCTCCTGTTATGATCCCTTTTTGCCACTCAAGAGCTTAATCAAGCTGTATTTCAAAATGGATAACAATCTGAGAAGAGCACCAGAAGAGCTAGGACATTGAGCACTCCACAATAGTCTTGGATTTTCCTCCTGCTATCTTGCCACTGTATCTACATCCCATCTAGAAATTGAGGCACATCTAATCGGAAGCAGGAGACCCACATTTTAAAAGTCCTGTGACCTGCGTTTTTTCAAGCTTCTGGGTTGGTCTTCAGTGTCACCATTTCTTAGGGACAACTGTAGGAGAAATATCTCAGCAAATTCAGAAATCTATTAGCTACAAGGGATCTCTTAGTGCTCTTGCTAGAAACTACTTCTTGTTTCGCTTGGGAATATACTGCTTTTTAGTCACTGATGGGTCTCCTACCAATCTCTTAAACTGCATTTTTGGCAAAATCTCAAACAGATCATCTTCTTTCTCACTACTACTCATCTGCAATTGGTTCTTGGTTCCTCTAGGTCAAGAGCCATGCCTTTACACATACTGATTTACGTAGTTAGAAGCAGTCTCAAGACTGCTAAGCCATTTCTTCTCACCCATCTGGGCAGCCATGACATGTATCTGGTATCTATGGCTTACATTAATAAAAGGCCAAGCTTCTAGTCCACTGGCCATATAAGTGTTCCACTGACCTCCCTGAGGTAGATTCTTGCAGAAATTATTTTTATAGAAAGTTGCCAAAGCCCTCCCAAAAAATGTTCTTTCCATCACTGATGTGGTTAAATGCTAAATAGAGTTGAATAGAATTAATGACAGTTTAAGTCATATACACGTATGGCCATCAAACCCACACATTCCTTTTAAAAATCTGCCTATAAAGTCTAGGATTTCAGATTGTGGCTGCAGCGATTTGGCCATTCCAATACAAGGATTCTATAGAGGTTAGGTACAAATGTTGGACAAGGAGGCCTAGAGTGCCAATGAATCGCATCACAACGGCCACTTGACAACGGCCACTTGAGTTCTTCAAGATATAGGTGTAAGGACCAGACACCCACATATATTTTATACCAAATAGAGAGTTCTTTTTGCAAATATATGAGTGTGTGATGAGTGTGAGTGAGACTCTTTGCTAATTACTAATGTTACTGTGTTGTCCTTACTGTAGTAGTTAATGCTAAACTATAACAGTACTAAAAATTTTAAATGAAACAAAGAAACTCAGAACTAATGAATTTCAGTGCTGCTGATTAATTTTTCTCAGTAGTTAATAATCATCTGGGACTGTGTTTTAAAACGAAACAGGGAAACCCATTACTTATTAATGACATGGACCATATATTTATTATATTACAATATATCTTATATCAAAATTAATTAAAGTGGTGTCTTATTTGCAGTACTGTTGATTATTTGGAACTTCTATGCCTTTACTGCAGTGTTTTATAACTTTTTTGGTGTCAAAGCCCATTATTTAAAAAGAAATAACTCTATGGCACACCATAAACATTAAACACAAAATAAAACTTGTCAAACATGTTCAGTGCTTAAGGCAACATGAGCTCCAGCTCCAGCAACCTCATTTAGACACCTGAGCTTGTAATTTTTTTTCTGGGATTGATGACAAGGAAACACAGAGCTTTTGGTCAATCTTTTGGTGTTTTTTATTTTTTGCTAGTCAGAGCTGCAAAAGCTCACAAGAGTAATGAAAGTATTAACGGTCTGCAATGGCTTTTCTTCTGGGCAGTAGGTAGTTGTCCAAAAGTAGATCATTAAATTGTATTTTTTCAGCCCAGATTCTATCTTATTTTAATTAGCTGCTCTTGCACTTGTAAAATCAAGGTGTTGGCATTGGTTATTTCAAAGAGCTAAAGGAATTACAAATCCAGTTCAAAAATTCTGTGAAAAATAAAGATTTTCTTAAGTTTTTCCAAATGTTGAGAAATCTTCATTAAAACTCAAAACTTCACCCAAAATCAAATCGCTGGGTGAATATATTGCATGCATGTAAAAGGGGAAATCTTTGATGGAGCATACATTGCTGCCAGAAAGCAACCTTGGATAGGAATCCATTTTTCATATGTTGATTTGATATTGAATGATTTGTTTTAGGAGTTCCTTTTATCTCACTTTTGATCTAAATGTAATTGGATTATGGCTGACAAATAGCACAAGTAAAGTGGCTTTTGTTGTCATTTCAACCATATACAGTACAGTAGTGGTCCCCAACCCCCGGGCAATTGGTACCGGGCCACACAGAAAGAATACATAACTAACATTATTTCTGTTTTATTTATTATCTGATTCTGAACGATGTTTTATTTTGGAAAATTACTGGATTCTCTCCTCCACATCTGTCTATGACTCACTCTTGATGCAGGTCATGATGCCTTGGTCACATGACTTACCTCCATCCGCTACCTTCTTAAAGGGGCTCCGGCCGCTAACTCATAATACATTACCGCTAAATTGAAACCCCAAGCTAGCAAAATGAACAAAAAACAACACAGTGGATTCACGTGTATCATTATATTTAGAAAATACCAGTTTTTATGCCGGTCGTATCATTTTATTTTGTTGTATTTATCTTAAAAAATGTTGTGGACCGATGCAGTACAGTACACAGTGAAACAGTGGTGTACACAGTACACCATGACTGAGGTGCTACAAAACTAATATAAAAAGTATATAATATATACATTTTTAATAAAAACAAAATGCAATAATTGCAAATCTCATAAACCCATATTTTAGAGAACATAGAACACTATATACAGGTTTCAGAGCAACAAATGCTTACATTCAGAAAACATCTTTTTCAAGGAAGGCATTTAGGCAAGAGAAGTGCATACTGCATCTATTACCTTGGCATGACTTCGTAGGCTCCCTACAGTCTAGACCTTTCACCATTTGAAAACATTTGGTGGATCATGACATGAAAAACACAATAAAGAACACCCAGAACTGTTTAGCAGCTGGAATCCTGTATCAGACATATATGGGACAACATTCCTCTCCCAAAACTTTAACAACTGGTCTTCTCAGTTCCCAGATGTATTCGGACAAAACATGTGATGCTACACTATGGTAAACATGGCCATGTCACAACTTTTTAAAAATCTGTTGCAGCCATCAGCTTCATATTGACCCTATTTTTTTCCTTGAAATAGTTTATATTCTTAGTTCAAACATTTTAGATGTTTGTTTTTTGTTTGTTTTATTGTGAATAGAATATGGATTTATGAGATTTGCAAATCTTTTCATTCTGTTTTTAATTAGCATTTTGCACATTGGGGTTGTAAAGAAAACAACTTAAATTAACAAAGAAACTACTTGGAACAAACAGACCTATTCACAGGACATAACTATACATAATGTGCATGTGTGCAAACAACATTTAATACCACCACATTTACACCGTAACCCTGCAGCAGCAACCATTACACAGAGCGAAATGTGAGATAATGCACAAATATTGTGCATATAATAATAAATACTGTTCATATAAACACATGATGATGATTTAGCAGCAGATATTTGTGCAGTAAAATTGCAATGAAGTGTGTGTGCATCATTCCAGTCTCTTATTGAGGAGGCACATGCACAGGGGAAAGTTGAAGTGTGCATCTTGACAACTGAATTAACTCCCTTATTAAATCTCTCTAGCTGTATTTTTCACTCTGTATGTCTGCATTATTTAAAACCTTCTAAAGAATGAAATTAATCTTTCCCCCTATTTAACAGAAAGCATATTTTATTCTCTCCCATTTGCAGTTTGAGGTTATTTGGGGGTTTACATATATCCACCCAAGCAAGCATTGCATGCCATTCCTCAACTGCATATTCCAGTTTCTAGAAACAATTTCAGAGCCTCTTTTAGTTCATAACTGTATAACTGCATTTTTTTTTGTTTGAGAGCCACTAGACCACTGTATGTATAAAGTTGGCTTTTCAAAGGTATGAGGGCTCAGTGACCAACAGGGCCATTGGACATTTTCTATTTCATATATACATCTCAAAGCAGCTTTACACTGATATCCAGGTTATAAAATTGTATAAAAGAACATATAATTTTAGTGTCTATATGTTTATTCGTAATGAGTGAGCCAGTAGTGACTGCGGCAATGAAAAACTCCTTGAGATGATATGAGGAAGAACTTAATGGATCTTCAGACTGTTGATTTGGAGCCATCCCTAGCTGCCCAGAATTGAAGAGAACTCCATCCAGAGGTAAGACATTTGAATCTGAATAGAAGAATGTGACAGGAACACTGGTTACTGGTACCTCAGAAGCATATATAACTCAACAGAGAAATAGACAGAGGGAAGGAGAAATATAGGTTATATCAGTAATATGGGTCATTAAGCGAATATTGTATTTAAAAAATGTAAAAAAAAAAATGTCACTTTGTATTTCACAGCTGCAACAGGTCTCAAGATAGAGGGAAAGAGAAGTAAAGGTAATTTAAGTCAGTCACGTGTCATTTAAAAAATATCTATGCATATGTAATACACTATATTGCTGAAAGTATTGGGTCACCTGGTCATAAGTTTGGTATGAGATTTTTGTGCATTACATTCCACATTTAGTCCAAATTCGCTCGAATTTTCTCCACTCTTTTGGGAAGATGTTCTTATGGATATTTGTGTTCATCACCCACAAGGGTATTACGAAAGGCAGGTACTAATATAGGTGAGGAGACCTGGGGTGCAGTTAGCGTTCCAATTGATCCCAAATGTGATCAGTAGTTAGGAGATCAGAGCTCTATAGCAGGCCACTCAAGATCTTCCTCTCCAAAGCATGTAAACACTTTGTGCATATGGGCATTGTACAATTGAGTGCCTCCAGATTTGTGGTAACAGTTTGGAAAAGAACCACATATAGCAGGAAAGGTCAGGTCACCCAATACTTTTGGGGATATAGTGTATAACTAGATTTAGATAAAAAAAATATTTTCTGAATTTTATTTGTGATAGCTTTACATAGACAGAGGTTATGAATTTGGAATGTATAAATCTAGTGCCTTTAAATTTGTTCTTTATAAGTTTATTATTATTATTAGTAGTAATAGTATTATCATTATATTTTTTGTTTGCGCTGATTTACTTTATGAAAAGAGATCAGTGTATCTCAACAAATGTTTACAACTATTAATCCATATCAATTTTAAACATGTTTAATTGATATTATTTCAGCCCATCAACCCGTTTGTTGTCATTGCGCAGCTTTTTCAATCTACTACTAGTGTATATATCATTCCATGATATTATCCATCATGTTGCATGATTTCTAAAAACAGACATACTGTATTGTGGAGTTTGATTTTTGAGTAAATTGAGAAGTCTTGAGTACCAAGAGAACGGATTTAAGTGTGTTCAGTGATGTATTGCGTGTAAGACACCATGTTAATTGGAGACTCTGAGAATGGATACATAAAGTGAGGTTTAAGGCTTGACAAAAGAATGCATCAGCAAAAACACGGGCATTCTTTTATAATTTCCACAATTCAAATGTGAAAAAATAAAATCCAAAATGAGATGTAATTGCCCTCATCCCACATACTTTATGTGGCTTTGTTATGTTTTGTGCCTGATTAACTCTCAGCTTACTATTTAAACAAAAGATAAAGTTTATTGCTTTTTTTCACTGAATGAATTTGAATGCATTTTGCTACATAATTATGAATAATTATTTTTATTAGTATTAAATAATTTAATCCCTTTTTTGCATAATTAATACTTTTGTCTTGTTTAATCCTATATCTTGAAGAAAAATAGATTGCACAGTTGAACTAGTTTGCATTCAATACAATACCTATAATATGTAAACTGTTACAATAAACTTATTTTTTAATGATATTTTAAGAGCGATTGATTTATTTTTCATAATTTGCCATAAATAGTTAAACACATGGCAGGTAATGTTGAATTTTAGCATGTGGATTTCAGAGTAAGCATAAAATAAAGTGCACAAATACACTTTTTTTATTTGGTTAAATAATGGTGGTAAAAAATATATATGCACACATTCAATGAAATATTAATGTTTATGAGAACATTAACTATCTTTCGGCTTCTCCCGTTAGGGGTCGCCACAGCGGATCATCTGTATTCATGATCCGCATGTTCGATTTGGCACATGTTTTTATGCTGGATGCCCTTCCTAACGCAACCGGCTTTTTTGGTTGGTAGAGCATCTGTTTTTGGGCTTTGCGATACCTGGCTGGCCGGGCTGTGGCTGCACCCGCCAAGCAGCCCCAGGAGAGCGGCGAGGAAGGTACCGCTGGAACGCCGTTGTTTGCTTTTTTGACTCCTAAAACTTGTCGACGACCGCCCTACCGCATCGCCAAACAGGCCAGAAGTAGCTACCGGGGCATTCAGCAGAAAAGCCTTGTCCCTGTCGGGAATCTCCGACAGGATGAGCCACAAATGTGGCTACTAAGGCTGACATGGACTGGCCAATGGCCCGCGCTGTTTCCTTGGTGGCCCTAAGGGTTAGGTCAGCTGCGCGACGTAACTCCTTAATATCGTCAGCCCCAGAGCTGAAACCCTCGTCCATTCCTCGCAGTAGGTCGGCCTGGTATGCCTGCAACACACTCCTCGTGTGGAGGCAACTGGCGGCCTTACCTACTGCCGTGTAAGCCTTGCCTACTAACGCCGAAGTGGCTCTCAACGGCTTAGTAGGCAATACTTAAGCGATGCTGCACTTGGGGAGAGATAGCTGGCTAGCGTCTCTTCAACTCTGGGCATTATCCCATCGCTGCACTTCTTAAACCCTGCTACAGCGGAATCCCTGGCTATCTTCATGCGATGGTTTGAAGATCTACCTCTTCCTGAAACACTTAAATTAGCACTTTCTAATCTTGCTTTGTTAAAAAAAAAACTATTTAACAGAGTTGTAGTGTGATTTATCTTAAATTGTAATCCAGCCTACCAGTGTAGATTTATTAATTGCTAGAGACTCAAAGTACTTTTGTACATCGCTCTGGACAAGGGCGTCTGCTAAATGTCGCAAATGTATATGTAAAGGTAAAAGCTGCAGAACTCTACAATTTCAATCCAAACTTTTACTCACACGCTTCTTCATTTTCAGGTCTCTGAAAAGGCTTAGGCTTCGGAGTTGCATGAGCACAACCGATAGCCCGTTGTTCTCAGGTGTTAATGTTTAGCAATAGATTAAATGAAAAGGGAGAAGAGTAACCATGACTAACTATACATCATTCTAAAGGGTTAGGGTTAGGGTTAGGGTTAATAACAAACAATAATGTTGTAATTTAGATGTTTATTCCTTTGTGTGGGTGGTGTTTGTTTTTATATATTTCGGAATAACTTTCACATAAAAAAACAACATCTTGCTGGTAAAAAAAAACAAAACAAATATGGCTGGTAGAATATAGTGTTACAAAACTTTTAAGGCCACAAAATAAAAAAAAAGTAAATAAAATAAAAAGTAAAAAAGGCTGGTTGAGTCCCTACTCTATGCAGGTGTTGTGACGTTTTTTTATGCACCACCTATCATTTCAAACCTTTTCTTTCCAACCAGTAGCATTATGGAAACAAAATGACTGATGGAAAATGTAGCCAATGAGTGCAGGATTTAAACGATATATGCGAGGACTTTCTTTCCCACGTGTGTGTCTTAGTTTTATTACTCTTTACAAACTCTTACTGGTCGAATCAGCACGTGCTGTAATGAAACAGGAAGTGATGCATCTCTCAGGTCGACACAAACAGCTGTTTATACAGTAGCTCTTGCTAACTGGACTTTGTTTACAAAAAAAAAAGAAAACAAGGGGGAAAAATTGGACAATCCAAAAAGTTGTTTTGTCGGAGATTTGCAAAAAAAGCAGCGATGTGGAAAATATTTTTGTGGGTGGAGTAACAACAGAGACTTTGAGATCTACATCTTTAAGTTACAATATATCTCCCTTTATAGTTTTATACGATTTTATTAGTTTTATTGCCTGTTTGTTTTTATAAGAGAAATGCTTGAAAAGTAAGTGTGTGTGTGTGTGTATGTGTGTGTTGAGATTGGAATGACCAGACATCAATATGAATGGCTATGACTGTAAAACAATAGCTTGTCTGGCTACCTGGCGATTAATATGAATGCCAAATCAATATCAATAGCCCCAAACATGTAGAACAAAAAGCCTTTAATGGTCAGCCATTCATTAATATGCAGACTGTATGAATAGAGTATGAATGATCACTTGAGTTTAGCAGGTATCTCTCAAACACGGGGAGGGGGAAAAGAATCAGACAGTCTCAGATAAATGTATGTAGGAATCTTATTTGTTATGAAAATCTTCATAAGATTCAAAATATAAACTCATGAGACATGTGGCTTTCAACCCAGTACTTTTCTGAATTGATTGAGGACTGATTTCATGTATTTACAGTATATATGAAATCAAATTAGTGTTTAATGCAGGAAATGTATATTCATGGCACTTCATCATCTATAACTTATCTTTTTGAGCAATATCACCTATAATGCACAGTAAAGTGTCTTCTTTCCAATGATATATAAATTGTGTATGTAGCACATTTTTATCAGGAACTGTTAACATTTAAAGTTTGGTGGAGCATTTAAGATGTGAGTCCTAAAATTTGGGCGGGGAGGGGCGAACCAGACATAGTCTCAGACAAATGTTTGTAGGAATCTCATTTTTCATGATATCTTCATTCAATTTAAAATATAAACTCATGAGACATCTACAAAGTTCTATAGTAAACTCTTTATCATACCCGGCACACAATACTGTCATTTGCACTACCATGCACTCTCACACTTTATGTACATTACTGATCTGTATCCCTATTTATTACCCACACTGTCTATACTGTCCCATTGTCTGTATTGTCTTGTATAGTTTGTTTTTGTCTTGTCTTGTCTGTTTTGTCATGTATAGGTGGTATTTATGTCTGTACTTTTGAGAGTCACTAACAGCTGGAACCAAATTCCTTGTGTGTGTCAACACACTTGGCCAATAAACCTGATTCTGATTCTGATTCTGATGTGGCTTTTAACCTTTTACTTTTCTGGATTACTCCGGAACTGATTTCATGTATTTGTATATGAAGAAAAATAATTTTTAATTAAGTTTTTCTTTTTTACAGTACTTCATCATCTATAACTTATTATCTTTTTTTAACAATATCAACTTTTAATAATAGACAGTAAAGCTCAAAGTGTCTTCTTTATAAATATATTTAAATTGTGTATGTAGCCCACTTTTATCAGGAACTGTTAACATTTTAATTTAGGTAGGGCATTTCAGCTGTGAGTCCCAAAATCTGTGTCAAAGGCTAAGAGGTTAAACAAGTAACACTATAACACTGTTCATTCATTTTAATTGCAACCCAGCCATTAGGGAGGCACAAGCCAGTGCATTCTTAGTGCCGGTCCCAAGCCCGGGTAAATGGGGAGGGTTGCGTTAGGAAGGGCATCCAGCGTAAAACATGTGCCAAATCAAATATGCGGATCACAAATGAGAATTTCATACCGGATCGGTCGAGGCCCGGGTTAACAACGACCGCCACAGGTATCGTTAGCCGACAGGGTACCGGTGGAAATTGGGCTACTGTTGGCCGAAGGAGGAAAAGGAGAGGAGGAAGACGTCTACAGAGACGGCAGGGAAAGGAGCAGTGTAGGAGAGTGGAGGTTAGGGTTGGTACTTTAAATGTTGGTACTATGACGGGTAAAGGGAGAGAAGTAGCTGATATGATGGAGAGGAGAAAGGTAGATATGCTGTGTGTTCAGGAGACCAAGTGGAAAGGGGGTAAGGCCAGGAACATTGGAGGTGGATTTAAACTGTTTTATCATGGGGTGGATGGAAAGAGAAATGGTGTAGGGGTGATTCTGAAGGAAGAGTACAGTAAGAGTGTAGTGGAGGTGAAGAGAGTTTCTGATAGGGTGATGATCGTGAAAGTGGAAGTTGAAGGGATGATGATAAATGTCATCAGAGCCTATGCTCCACAAGTTGGCTGTGAGATGGAGGAGAAGGAAAGATTCTGGAGTGAATTAGATGAAGTGGTAGATGGTGTACCTAGGAAAGAACGGTTGGTGATTGGGGCGGACTTTAATGGGCATGTAGGTGAAGGGAACAGAGGTGACGAGGAGGTGATGGGTAGGTATGGTTTTAAGGAGAGGAATGTGGAAGGGCAGATGGTGGTAGATTTTGCTAAAAGGATGGAAATGGCAGTGGTGAACACTTATTTTAAGAAGAAGGAGGATCATAGGGTGACGTATAAGAGTGGAGGAAGGTGCAAACAGGTGGACTATGTGCTATGCAGGAGATGCAACCTGACGGAGATTGGCGACTGTAAGGTGTTGGCAGGGGACAGTGTAGCTAGACAGCATAGGATGGTGGTCTGTAGGATGGTTTTGGAGGCGAAGAAGAAGAGGAGGAGAGTGAGGACTGAAAGAAGAATAAGATGGTGGAAACTGAAGGAGGAAGAGTGTAGTGTGAGGTTCAGGGAAGAGGTCAGAGAGAGGCTCAGTGGTGTTAAGGAGGTGTTGGATGATTGGGCAACTACTGCAGGAGTGATGAGGGAGGCAGCTAGAAAAGTACTTGGTGTGACATCTGGAAATAGAAAGGAAGACAAGGAGACGTGGTGGTGGAATGAGGAAGTGCAGGAGAGCATAAGGAGAAAGAGGTTGGCAAAACAGAAGTGGGATAGACAGAGTGATGAGAAAAGTAGGCAGGAGTACAAGGAGATGCGGCAGCAGGTTAAGAGGGATGTGGCGAAAGCCAAAAAAAAGGCATATGAGGAGCTGTATGAGAGGTTGGACACTAAGGAAGGAGAAAAGGATTTGTACCGATTGGCCAGGCAGAGGGACCGAGCTGGAAAGGATGTACTGCAAGTTAGAGCAGTAAAGGATGGAGAGGGAAATGTGTTGACTAGTGAGGAGAGTGTGTTGAGAAGGTGGAGGGAGTATTTTGAGCAGCTGATGAATGAGGAAAATCAGAGAGAGAGAAGGTTGGATGATGTGGAGTTGGTGAAGCAGGATGTAGATAGGATTAGTAAGGAGGAAGTGAGAGCAGCGATTAAGAGGATGAAGAGTGGAAAGTCGGTTGGACCAGATGACATACCGGTAGAAGCGTGGAGATGTTTAGGAGAGATGGCAGTGGAGTTTTTGACCAGATTGTTTAACAGGATTTTGGAAGGTGAGAAGATGCCTGAGGAATGGAGAAGAAGTGTGCTGGTACCGATCTTTAAGCATAAAGGAGATGTGCAGACCTGCAGTAACTACAGGGGTATTAAGTTGATCAGTCACACCATGAAGTTATGGGAAAGAGTAGTGGAAGCCAGGCTGAGAGAAGAGGTGACCATCTGTGAGCAACAGTATGGTTTCATGCCGAGGAAGAGCACCACAGATGCCTTATTTGCTTTGAGAATGTTGATGGAGAAGTATAGAGAAGGACAGAAGGAATTGCATTGTGTATTTGTGGATTTAGAGAAGGCGTACGACAGGGTGCCAAGAGAGGAGTTGTGGTATTGTATGAGGAAGTCAGGAGTGTCAGAGAAGTATGTGAGGGTGGTGCAGGACATGTATGAGGACAGTGTGACGGCAGTGAAGTGTGCAGTAGGTACGACAGACTGGTTTAGAGTGAAGGTTGGACTGCATCAAGGATCGGCCCTGAGCCCTTTCCTGTTTGCAGTGGTGATGGACAGGTTGACGGACGAGGTCAGACAGGAGTCTCCATGGACTATGATGTTTGCGGATGATATTGTGATTTGTTGTGAGAGTAGGGAGCAGGTTGAGAAGAGCCTGGAGAGGTGGAGATATGCGCTGGAGAGAAGGGGAATGAAACTCAGTAGGAGTAAGACAGAATACATGTGTGTGAATGAGAGGGAGGGCAGTGGAGTGGTGCGGTTGCAGGGAGAAAAGCTTCAGAAGGTGGAGGAATTCAGGTACCTGGGGTCAACAGTGCAAAGTAATGGAGAGTGTGTTAGAGAAGTGAAGAAAAGAGTGCAGGCAGGGTGGAGTGGGTGGAGAAGAGTGACAGGAGTGATTTGTGATAGTAAGGTATCTGCAAAATTGAAAGGGAAAGTTTATAGGACTGTGGTGAGACCTGCGATGTTGTATGGTTTAGAGACAGTGGCATTGAGTAAAAGACAGGAGGTGGAGCTGGAGGTAGCAGAGCTGAAGATGTTGAGGTTTTCGTTGGGAGTGACGAGGATGGATAAGATTAGAAATGAGTTTATTAGAGGGACAGCGCATGTAGGATGTTTTGGTGACAAGGTGAGGGAGGCGAGATTGAGATGGTTTGGACATGTGCAGAGGAGGGACATGAATTATATTGGTAGAAGAATGCTGAGGATGGAGCCACCAGGTAGGAGGAAAAGAGGAAGGCCAAGAAGGAGGTTCATGGATGTGGTGAGGGAAGACATGCAGGTAGTTGGTGTAAAAGAGGCAGATGTAGAGGACAGGGTGGTATGGAGACGGATGATCCGCTGTGGCGACCCCTAATGGGAGCAGCCGAAAGAAGAAGAAGATTCATTTTAATTGCATTAACAAATGCAGTTTAAAAATTTAACAGCACTTGGCATAACGTCCAAAAAAAGAATTATCTGAGAATTCTGTATTAATTGTCTGTTCCTTAATGTTTCACATCAGTGAGTTGCCCAGGAAAAATAAATATCTCCTATTAGAGTTCAAGGTACAATAAAGCCACCAGCAATTATAAAGCACAACTGATACTATTGCAACTGCACCTTAGTTACTTACCAAACTATACAGGTTTTTTTTTTTATTAAAAGACCTCTCTACTGTGTTTATGCTTTTTGTGCTTGTACTGAGTTAAATATACTTTATGTATTTATATTTATTTCTTTACAATATTATGTGAATTTTGTACGTGAGCGCTGTATTGTATTGCCTAGTGATTTTAGAGGCTATGTTTTACTTTAAATATTCATAAAAGAATGCCTTAGAACTCTTATAGCATACTCCTTCATTAGGTTTTCCTACTGTAGTCTTCATTAAGGTACACAGAAAGTGCTCTGTAAACGCGAGCTCTCTGTGTTGAGAAGGTATCATTCTGTAGAAAAGTAGAGACGTTAAGTAGAGACAATGAAAGATCACCATGCGAAAGTGGAAATTACTCACAAGCACTCCCTTGATATCACCCAAATAAGGATGCGTTTCCCTTTTGAGTTCGGTTCCTCTCAAGGTTTCTACCTCTTAAGTTCTGTAAAACTGCTTTGAGACAATGTCCATTGTGAACTCCGTGCACTTCACTTTTTTAAGCAGATTTTATTCGGATGTTAAAAAATGTTAAAGAATGAAAAGAAATATTTGTAAATGACAGTCACAACCTTTTTCTTTATCTTCTCCTTCTCCAAAAAGTGGTTCGTTAATGGTTCAAACTTCGCCCTTTTGTTTGTCTTCCGCCTCCATGTAAGCAGCTACGGTACCCTCAGCGATCCTATTTTTATTGGGTTTTCTATTTTAATCAACAATGTTAAGTCGATCAGTCAAACACTTATGTAAAGCCAACAGAATTACATTTGAGTAAAAACGACATAGTTACTTTACCGTACATGAATTCAGCTACTTGCATTCTGAACATAGTGTAAACAAGGGTGGGTTTATTAAAACTGACCATTGTAAAAGTCCATTTTTTGAGTGTACCTCTGCCATGCTAATCTATATTCTATGTGACTCTCAGTCTCAGTCTGTAGTTTTGTAAAACATCATATTCATGTAGCAGCAGTGGTGATAAGAGAACATAGTAGAGATACTGTTCAGTGAAGAGAAATCAATCTACATATAAAATATTGGTCACAAATGATTAGTCACTTTCTAAATAATAGAAGTATAGCTCTACTGATCTGCAAAAAGTAACCAATAAATCCAGTTTGGTGTGCAGTGTGCTACACTGGATTCTAGATAATGCAACAATTTACTAGCAAATATGTTGCAGACCAAGTGTAAATGTTTCCACAAACTTCATAAATTCAGAAGTATAAAACAAAGACAAGGCCAGAGAATACACATGGTATGTTTTGCAGAGACCGGAGCTGTTGTACATAGCATTTAGGGCCTAGAATAATTGCCATACTGCTGTCTATATTGGCATATGAAATGCTGTTTATATAAATGATTCATTTATAGTCATTTTAATTAATAAATGAATGGAACTAATGGCATGTTTATTATACCTTCCCTATGCTGAAACAAGACTTCCAATGATTTGGACACGAGCTAATTAATTTTCTAGCTCTGACCTTCAGATAAACATGTTGGCGGGAGACAATTTGCATCACTCTTATTGAACACATCACATGATTGAATTTACATCACATATCTCATCCGCTCCTTGTAATTAAAAAGCAATCTTTGCATAGACAAAAAAAGGTTTTGCTTATCGTTTTTATTTCGATGAATATGGCAATAATACACAATATAAAGAAACCTATTTTCCTCCATGATACAATTATTTTGTTTAAAAAGATGTGTGAGTGATGATTTGCAGATGGATGTACTATAGGTGCAGAACATTTTATTTAAAGTGGAACCCACTTGAACGAAGACAGGGACAATAAAAGATTCTGGACTAGCATGGCATAAACTTTAAAATGGTATAGATAAAACCACTTACATACATTGTGTAATTAAACTTGGTAATTACAATACTTACATTGAACTCTACATAAATGGAACTTAAATACCAGTGCTCATTGTGCATAAACATGGTTCAGGTGTTTGCAATCATGTGACTTGATGCCTGACATAAACATGTGGTTCTGGTCCACCAGGCAAGTTTTCTATATTCTAAAGGGGCTCCCTTCTGCCAGTATGAAAGTTGTCACTACGTTGGAGTATGGAGGGGGTCAGTGATGCTTTCAACAGAGTCATTGAGGTACCAGCAAACAGTGTTTTGTTCCTTTCTTGTCTTTAAATCTGTCTAATTCATCCTGACATCCTACTCCTGGTGACATCCTCCAATTCTCTTCAATTGGAGACCACTTTGTGTACCTGTGCAACTCAAGAACCTTGAGGATGGATTTGTACTGTTATAATATCAATAGTCTACTACAAAGGCTTAGGACCGCAGTGGGCATGAATAGTTCTGAATTGAAACGCCCATCTCTGAACTCTACAACTGTCAGGGATCCACCAGCCACACCTTCACTTATCACTCCAAGCCACTCTCCCACTTACTAATCAGCTACACCTGGCCCTCATCAGCTCCCATACTATATAACCCCTGTTCCTCCACCAGCTCATTGTCCGTGCTACAGCTTAGGCATAGAACACTGTCGGACTACCCAAGATACTCAGTATTGTGTTTTCATTGACTACGTGACTCTAGGGGGTTTTTGTTTTGCTTTTGCCTGATCACAGCTCTTACCTGGTTTAGTAAACCTGGGGTTTCCTTTTTTGTGCTTTGCCCTGTACTTTTCTCATTAAAAAGCCTTGTGGATTTTACTTCGGTTTCCGGCACGTTCTTTTGCCTGACAACAACAATAATGGAACTGTAGTGAATAGACATTTCATAATGAGGGTGTTACCTTTGGAACCTGGTTACTTTCAAGGTTTGTTCCTCTTGCCATCTTAGGGAGTTTTTTCCTTGCCACAGATGCTAATGGCTCACTCATAAGGGATAAAATTTAATTTAAAAGGAACAAAATATTGGTACTAAACTTCTACATTATCTTTTACAACTTATGTAAAGCATATATATATATATATATATATATATATATATATATATATATATATATATATATATAATGCTTTATATCTGTTAGATTTCTTTAAGATAATGCCCATTGTTAAAAGTGCTATACAAATACAAGTCAAATATTTTTTATTACAAATTCATACAGAGTAGGACATGAGTAAAATATTTTATGCTTTTTTGACTGTCCAATACTGAAGAATGTACAGATATAAAGTGTCACAGTGTCATTGTCATTAAAGTGTTTATGTGCTGTATTGAAATTAAATTGAATCCAAGAGCAGAGTGGATTAAATTTTTGACAATGTCACTGTGAGAGGCTTGAAGGGATGCCTTGTCATCCTCTGGCTTGGGCGTCTTGTCGAAGTCCACCTGGTTGACCTCTAACATGAATTCCTCTGTAGAACTTGCCCTGTTGTCTTTGTAGTTCACTGAGCTGGGAAGGTCACTCTGTCAGCCTCTGTTTTGAGCTGGACAGTAAAGACCACTCTCTTACCCTCAAGCATAGTTTGCACTGAAAAGGCTGCTCTCTCTGCCTTTGTCATTGACTGATTTTTTTTAAGACAGTCCTTTGACACTTGCACTTGGAAAGCCACTTTCTTAAGCCCTGCTATGAGCCCTGCTGTCACCTTGCTCCCTGTGCATCATCCAGCTTGGCTCAGCTGATGCACATGTGATGGAAATATAAAGGTTATACAGGTTCTAAAAAGTTTTGGGTTATTGGTTCTTCGTGTCTCAGAGGCAAATTGTGAATTTCTTCCATTTGTTTCAGTGTTGTATTTCAAACAGGCTGTAATTACAACAGCCAAAAATACATTTTATAGTCAAAAGTATGTGACACCTGATCATCATACCCATACTGTACAAGGTGGTATCAAAAAGTTTTAACTTAACTTTAACCTTCAAAGTCAGTTTGCCAAAAGACATCATCCTGTGTACATTGGGAGCTGTGCAACTGCTGCTATTCTGACCACGTTTGTTACCACTTCTGCGATTTTATCATGGATAGAAAACGTTACATTCTTCATAAAAATGGGCAAATAAGAGTGGAAGAACATCAATGTAAGACGACGAGAGATCAGGAAGACCTTCAATTAGCTTAACCCCTGAAAATGTCAAAATCATTCGGCAACTTGTGCATGATGATCATCGGACAACAATTCACAAAATTGCTGCAATTGTCGATGTGTTATACAGAACAGTCAAGGCAATCCTCACGTGTGATTTAAACATGCGCCTTGTTGTTGCCAAGTTCATCCCCAAGCTGCTGACCCTGGAGCAGAGGGAACACCAGTCGAAGTCTTCCCAGAACTCAGTCAGCGTGCCGTGAATAACCCATTCTTCATGTCAAGGATAATTACCAGTAATGAAACATGGGCATACAGGTATGACCCTGAGACAGAGCAAGAGTCTTTACAGTGGAAGAGCCTATCATTAGCTCGATCAAGTGCAGCTCGATCAAGTGCATGCCCACTGTCTTTTTCGAAATTCGCTGCATTGTACATCAAGAATTTTTTCCCTGGGGCCAGACAGTCAATAGCAAATTTTACTGCCAAGTTTAAAGGCATCTGAGGTATGTGGTTATTCTGCAAATGTTTGCTACAAAGTTGGAAGCACAAAATTGTACAGAATGTCATTGTCTGCTGTATTATTCAGACCTGGTAATGACCATCTGTCCAGTCACTGCATGTAGTCTATGCATGTAGTTTGACGGTGAAAAAAACTAAAAGTTATACACTTGGAAAATATAAGTGGGGGCCACCTGTAATTACAATACCATTCATTTGAAACACTATTAAATATTTTGCAACGAAATACATTGTTACAAAGAGGACACAGTGTTCTCCTTTTTTTATTCATTTATTTTATTTTTTAGCAAAGCTTTTACTTCAACATTATGAAGGACCAAAACCCTAGTAAGGTGATTCAGAACTCTTTCAGAACAATCACATGCTGGCGATTTGGTTTAGAGCGAGAGCATACACACAGAACCATTTCTGTGGTTCACTTCACAAAGGACTATTTCCTGTACCTTATAGGGTACTATTGTGGCAAATGTACCTTTAGGTACATAAACAATACCTTTTAGTTTTCTGTGTGTAGCGACAAACAGCAAACCAGCTCAAAAGTACCTGAAAACATCTGAAACTTTTCAACACAACAATCATTTAAAATCCATTTCAGTTGTTTGGTTCTTGTGCTAAACAGCCAAAATTACCATTTAAATAGAAGGTCATGCTAAAATCCACAGTAAAAACAAATACAATCTCGCTATGAGCATGACACCAGGCATTATACTGTCAAATCACACACCAGATGTGCTATAGTAATTCTAAATAGACTTACTTAAAATGCACACATAGTCTACAATGAAGTAATTAAAGAATGAACTAATCTTCAGAATCTGCCCTTGAGACATGTTGAGTGTGTTTTCTCTTTTCCTGGATCTTATAAGTGATATGCAATCTAATCACTGAAGTATCTAGAGTACACACTATGTGGACATCCAAAATCTCCCCTGGTGTTATTTACAAGCATTGTATCTTTTCCTCTTGTTCAGCAGGACATTCTGGTGATTGTTTCTGCAGCTCTCTGATTTATCAATTCAGTGATATTGTGTGAATGGACCAGAACCTGTCACGATAAAATATTATCACTATTAAGCGGCAGTGACTTATGTTTTAATATATTTCTTTTCATGAATATGTATTAAATTATTCCCAATAGTCCATTCTCTTTGTTTCAGAGCATTTTTCTAACGTGCCAGAGTGTCTGTTTTTCAGACATTATGTGACATCATGTGTTGCCAGGGGTCAAAAGTATTTGCCATAAGTCCTTCAAGGTCAGCACTGTGAGTTCTTGTAGTGTAAAATCCATGTTGTTCAAGTCAGTTGTTGCTTTAACCAATCAGACTGGTATTCGGCTTCTCTGAGGTCCTCTGTGTCTGACAATGTGAGCATTTTCAGGTCTTTGACTGAATGGTTAGAGAGCGCACTAGTCAGAGATCACAAATCTGTACTGCGCAAGCTCAAATACGGTCATGTGGATTTATTACCTCTATTTTTTTTGTGACAGGAGATGTGTTGAATGGTGTAATGTCATACATTTTGGCTGTATGAGATTCCTGTCTGTCATGCAGTGCTCTGTTATACTGCGTTTCTCTGTAATATTGATAGTTTCTACAGCCGTGGTGTCATAACAATAGTATCAAGAGGTGGATTGATTTCAGGTAGGACACCACTAAAGGACTGGGTGTTAAACAGTAATGTATCATCATACATTTTATATAGGAAGCAATTGGAGACTTTTGTCTCAAATTATGTCTTGAGTTCCTACAGTCGAAAATATTTCTGTAAAAGTTTTAATAAGAAAGAATATGAATTAAAGGTTGTTGTAAAACCATTTGTAAGTAAACAGACATTTTTCAACATATGCCCAAGTTTATTATGTGCTAATTATTATTATTTTTGGATAATGATAAATGTATCAAGACAAGATGATAAGACATGATGTGATATTGCACATGGTATTATATTAACGTACATGGTAATTATTGTGAAATATTGAATGCATATAATAGATCAGTGCTACTGTCAGTGTTCATTGTGTCATCTCATGATCAGTTTTTGGCATAATGTTAAATGTATTAAGTGGCTTTAGTAAATCAGTAATGTTTTAACAGGAGGATAGGAAAGGAAATAATAGTCCAGGTGAAGCACATGGTCAGATAAAACCAAAATGAACTTTTTGGTAAAGACTCAACTTGTAGTGTTTGGAGGAGACAGAATGCTGAGTTGCATCCAAAGAACACCATACCTACTGTAAAGCATGGGGGTGGAAACATCATGCTTTGGGGCTGGAGCGCTCGCTCTCTGGTTCAAAATCACATCGTTTGGCAGTTTTCTTCTCCTAGTAGAAGCAGCGCTGTGCTCCGCTTCTCTTTTTCCGAGGAGGGGGAGAGTAAGGAGACTAGCAAGCCCACAGACTCCTCCCAGCCTGTGCTGTATGAGGAGCTCCTGGAGGTAGTGGCTCGTGGCAGCACTACCTCCACACCAGAGTCTACCTTTTCCCTGATCTGCACACTGAGGTGTCCAGATCCTGGTACAGCCATATGCGGCCACCTCTTTACCACACATCTTCAATAAGGGGGCTTTGACCAAAAGGTCCTGACATGACATTCTGGGTGGTGGCCGAATCACCACTTTTCACTGTGCCCGTCCCATGCCGGACCACTCAGGGACCTGGTTTGTTAACCCTGCCTTGAAATGAGATTCAGGGCACAACCAGCTCCAGCGAGCTTCCTCCTCGGTTTCCACCTGGCATCGTTGCGGACCAGGACGACTCGCCGCCTCTCTCGAGGCCACTAGAGCTGCACCAGGGCATAGCCCGGCTCTAGGCTTACCAGAGGTCAGTCTTGAGAGACTGATACTATTAAGAAACTACCTGGCAGCCTGGAAAGCTTTGTCAGACGTGCCTTAGGGGGTCCTGCGCAATGTAGAACAAGGCTATTCGATTCAATTCGGGTCTAGGGTTAGTGAGGAAGGAGGAAGGAGGCCATCGAGGCCCTCCATAAGAGCGAGAGTTCTACAGCCGGTACTTCATAGTTCCGAAACAGGACGGTATGTTTCTTCCTATTCTTATAACCTGGACCTCAGTGCCATGTGCGTTTTATACTTCCTAATCATGACTTCAGGGAACTAGGGTTACATACGTAACCCAAAGACGTTCAACATATGGTAGAATGTTAGTTTTACCAAACCTATATGGTGGAATATATTAATAATAATATAAAACAGCAGCTCATTTGATCCAGGAAAATAATAAAATACAGAAAGGAAAAATCTGTCATTCTGACATACTATGTTCTAATTCAAATTTCTTATTTACTTCATCTACGCTTTGTTTAGAACAGGCTACGATGCATTATCTTTGAATGAGGATTGACGTTCTAGATTGGCAGCATCTGTTCTTTTATTTCACCCAGGCCAGAATTTGCCAGCTTTCTAGAGCTACAGCAGTTTAATCCCTTTGATACTTTTATTCCCAAATGTGGAGTTGCTTAAGATCCTATAGCAATAATAATAATGACTGGCAGGTTGTGATTAACGATTTAGGTGGTGGATTAAAAATTAAATAAATAAATAAATAGATTTATATTTTGTCTGAGGTTCAGTTGGTTGCATGGAATTAAGGTTATGCAATTATATTTTCTAATCATGCTATATGCAAATTCCCCTCTACATTTGACCTAATTTGCTTTCCAGGTTTTTTTTTGCATTTTTTAACATTTGTACAATTGGAAACACAACCCAGCCATTAGGGAGGCACAAGCCAGTGCATTCTTAGTGCCGGTCCCAAGCCTGGGTAAATGGGGAGGGTTGCGTTAGGAAGGGCATCCAGCGTAAAACATGTGCCAAATCAAATATGCGGATCACAAATGAGAATTTCATACCGGATCGGTCGAGGCCCGGGTTAACAACGACCGCCACAGGTATCGTTAGCCGACAGGGTACCGGTGGAAATTGGGCTACTGTTGGCCGAAGGAGGAAAAGGAGAGGAGGAAGACGTCTACAGAGACGGCAGGGAAAGGAGCAGTGTAGGAGAGTGGAGGTTAGGGTTGGTACTTTAAATGTTGGTACTATGACGGGTAAAGGGAGAGAAGTAGCTGATATGATGGAGAGGAGAAAGGTAGATATGCTGTGTGTTCAGGAGACCAAGTGGAAAGGGAGTAAGGCCAGGAACATTGGAGGTGGATTTAAACTGTTTTATCATGGTGTGGATGGAAAGAGAAATGGTGTAGGGGTGATTCTGAAGGAAGAGTACAGTAAGAGTGTAGTGGAGGTGAAGAGAGTTTCTGATAGGGTGATGATCGTGAAGGTGGAAGTTGAAGGGATGATGATAAATGTCATCAGTGCCTATGCTCCACAAGTTGGCTGTGAGATGGAGGAGAAGGAAAGATTCTGGAGTGAATTAGATGAAGTGGTAGATGGTGTACCTAGGAAAGAACGGTTGGTGATTGGGGCGGACTTTAATAGGCATGTAGGTGAAGGGAACAGAGGTGACGAGGAGGTGATGGGTAGGTATGGTTTTAAGGAGAGGAATGTGGAAGGGCAGATGGTGGTAGATTTTGCTAAAAGGATGGAAATGGCAGTGGTGAACACTTATTTTAAGAAGAAGGAGGATCATAGGGTGATGTATAAGAGTGGAGGAAGGTGCACACAGGTGGACTATGTGCTATGCAGGAGATGCAACCTGAGGGAGATTGGCGACTGTAAGGTGTTGGCAGGGGACAGTGTAGCTAGACAGCATAGGATGGTGGTCTGTAGGATGGTTTTGGAGGCGAAGAAGAAGAGGAGGAGAGTGAGGACAGAAAGAAGAATAAGATGGTGGAAACTGAAGGAGGAAGAGTGTAGTGTGAGGTTCAGGGAAGAGGTCAGAGAGAGGCTCAGTGGTGTTAAGGAGGTGTTGGATGATTGGGCAACTACTGCAGGAGTGATGAGGGAGGCAGCTAGAAAAGTACTTGGTGTGACATCTGGAAATAGAATGGAAGACAAGGAGACGTGGAATGAGGAAGTGCAGGAGAGCATAAGGAGAAAGAGGTTGGCAAAACTGAAGTGGGATAGACAGAGTGATGAGAAAAGTAGGCAGGAGTACAAGGAGATGCGGCAGCAGGTTAAGAGGGATGTGGCGAAAGCCAAGGAAAAGGCATATGAGGAGCTGTATGAGTGGTTGGACACTAAGGAAGGAGAAAAGGATTTGTACCGATTGGCCAGGCAGAGGGACCGAGCTGGAAAGGATGTACTGCAAGTTAGAGCAGTAAAGGATGGAGAGGGAAATGTGTTGACTAGTGAGGAGAGTGTGTTGAGAAGGTGGAGGGAGTATTTTAAGCAGCTGATGAATGAGGAAAATCAGAGAGAGAGAAGGTTGGATGATGTGGAGTTGGTGAAGCAGGATGTAGATAGGATTAGTAAGGAGGAAGTGAGAGCAGCGATTAAGAGGATGAAGAGTGGAAAGTCGGTTGGACCAGATGACATACCGGTAGAAGCGTGGAGATGTTTAGGAGAGATGGCAGTGGAGTTTTTGACCAGATTGTTTAACAGGATTTTGGAAGGTGAGAAAATGCCTGAGGAATGGAGAAGAAGTGTGCTGGTACCGATCTTTAAGCATAAAGGAGATGTGCAGACCTGCAGTAACTACAGGGGTATTAAGTTGATCAGTCACACCATGAAGTTATGGGAAAGAGTAGTGGAAGCCAGGCTGAGAGAAGAGGTGACCATCTGTGAGCAACAGTATGGTTTCATGCCGAGGAAGAGCACCACAGATGCCTTATTTGCTTTGAGAATGTTGATGGAGAAGTATAGAGAAGGACAGAAGGAATTGCATTGTGTATTTGTGGATTTAGAGAAGGCGTACGACAGGGTGCCAAGAGAGGAGTTGTGGTATTGTATGAGGAAGTCAGGTGTGTCAGAGAAGTATGTGAGGGTGGTGCAGGACATGTATGAGGACAGTGTGACGGCAGTGAAGTGTGCAGTAGGTACGACAGACTGGTTTAGAGTGAAGGTTGGACTGCATCAAGGATCGGCCCTGAGCCCTTTCCTGTTTGCAGTGGTGATGGACAGGTTGACGGACGAGGTCAGACAGGAGTCTCCCTGGACTATGATGTTTGCGGATGATATTGTGATTTGTTGTGAGAGTAGGGAGCAGGTTGAGAAGAGCCTGGAGAGGTGGAGATATGCACTGGAGAGAAGGGGAATGAAACTCAGTAGGAGTAAGACAGAATACATGTGTGTGAATGAGAGGGAGGGCAGTGGAGTGGTGCGGTTGCAGGGAGAAGAGCTTCAGAAGGTGGAGGAATTCAGGTACCTGGGGTCAACAGTGCAAAGTAATGGAGAGTGTGTTAGAGAAGTGAAGAAAAGAGTGCAGGCAGGGTGGAGTGGGTGGAGAAGAGTGACAGGAGTGATTTGTGATAGTAGGGTATCTGCAAAATTGAAATGAAAAGTTTATAGGACTGTGGTGAGACCTGCGATGTTGTATGGTTTAGAGACAGTGGCATTGAGTAAAAGACAGGAGGTGGAGCTGGAGGTAGCAGAGCTGAAGATGTTGAGGTTTTCATTGGGAGTGACGAGGATGGATAAGATTAGAAATGAGTTTATTAGAGGGACAGCGCATGTAGGATGTTTTGGTGACAAGGTGAGAGAGGCGAGATTGAGATGGTTTGGACATGTGCAGAGGAGGGACATGAATTATATTGGTAGAAGAATGCTGAGGATGGAGCCACCAGGTAGGAGGAAAAGAGGAAGGCCAAGAAGGAGGTTCATGGATGTGGTGAGGGAAGACATGCAGGTAGTTGGTGTAAAAGAGGCAGATGTAGAGGACAGGGTGGTATGGAGACGGATGATCCGCTGTGGCGACCCCTAATGGGAGCAGCCGAAAGAAGAAGAAGACAGTTGGAAACACCTAGTCCTTTATGGTTTTTGAGACATATTGTCACGGTGTGAGCGAAACCAAAGGCAGATGCCGGAGTACAGCTCGCTCGGGTTTTATTGGCATGCGTGAGAGAGAGATACACACACGCACACACACACACACACACACGCGCGCACATACACACATGGCAGTCCTCAGGTTGAGAGAGATAGTCCGAGTAGCGCATTGGGAGAAGCGTAGCTGACCCGAGATGCACAGGGAGGGGAAGCGCAGCCGGTACGGGATTCTGGAGTCCGGATGAAACGGATGAAAGAAGTCCTGAATGAAAACCGGAACGCCAAAACATGCAGTACGGGAAGTCCAACATAAACAATAACGAACGGGGAGTGAATGTGAGTGAGGGGTTTATGTAGGAGCGGGGTGGAGTGATGATGAGCTTCAGGTGTGCCTCGTTAAACCTGGAGCTTCAGAGAGAGTGGAGGCATGATTGATGATGAGCTCCAGGTGTGCGTGGTTAAACCTGGAGCTCTATGGAGAGTGGAGGCATAGAGGGCCACCAAAGGGGGCGTGGCAGGTGGTTCCCTGACACATATGCATGTAGCTTTTGTTTATACAGTATGGAACAAAATAGGTAAAAGGCAAAAACACACAAGAATTAGATAATGTATGATTGGACGAAAGTTCTCTGGACAAATGATTTCACAAATGGAGAACAGGAGAGATGTTGTAAGCCTGCCTCATAGCCACAGTCAAACATGGAGGTGAAAGCTCCTTGGTTCGGGGTTGTTTTGGAGGAGGGAAGGACTTATTCCAGGTTAAAGGAAAACTGAACCAACATAGCCACTATTCAATACTTAAACACCATGTAATTCTATTTGTACTGCAGCTCATTGGAATTGACTTTACCACACAACAAGACAACGACTGTGACGCTCAGTAAGCGTTATTTGAAGAGCAAACAGTCAGCTGGAGTGTTATCTATCATGGATTATTTTTGTTGTAACATATTACATACAAGTGATGCAAGAAATGGAAAAGTTTTTTGCTTATTCGTGTGTGTATACAGAGTCTGTATGTGCAGACTTTCTCAAGTACCCTCTCTTAGTAGCCAGTTTGCCTGGGGGTAGAAGCTCCTCCTGAGCCTTTCTTCTTTGTAAGTGCTAATAATTCGGTAGCACTTCCCTGATAGTAGCATTGAAAAGAGTACCTTTCGCTCTGGGGCTGCGGTTCCTCCAACCCAGACAGTCATGCTCTCTGTGAACCTGGCCAGGCATTGTAGGTGATAGAGCTGCTGGAGCACCGTTGTAAACAAGCTGTTTTTGTATATTTTCCTGGAAAGGTCTTTTCTGAAATGGACCTCAGTGTATCTGAAGCTTCTCATGCCCTCAACTAAGGCCATATTGATTATCAGTGAGTTGTATTTTCTTACCTGCTTCTTTCTGTAATCAATAATCATCGTCTTAGTTTTGGAGATGTTCAGGGAGAGATTGTTGATTTTTGAATTAGGCTTATTGTTCAAATAGGCTTACCAATGTGAGTATCCAAGATGGCGCCACGGATGGCAACCTTAGCACGACTCTCTCTACTGAATGTATAGTTTTATTTATGTCTGTACTTTTAGAGTCACTAACAGCTGAAACCAAATTCCCTGTGTGTGTCAACACATTTGGGCAATAAACTTGATTCTGCTTCTGATTTTGATCCGCCAACTTCACAAACTTGTGTAGCCATCTGGCCACAGGTGTAGCAGCTTCAGTGCTGTGGGTGAACATGGAGGACATGTGGTTTTCCATTAGAACATCTAATCAGAACATCCAGGATTCTATGACAGATGGAAGAATACAGTCCCAGGTCCTGGAGTTTTTTGCCCAGATCTGTGGGGATAATGATGTTAAAGGTGAAGCTGTAATTCACATCACCAAGCAGTTAAATGTTTTCTTATTTCAAGTGGCAGAAAGGTCTGTAGGCTATAGTTGATGGTATCTGTTGGACTGCAATGGGTTTAGGCAGCTAGGGAGGGAGGAGCAGGATGTGTTTAGACAAGTTTTCCAAAGCGCTTCATCATTGTAGAAGTGAGTGTTATAAGACAGTAGTTATTCTGGATTTTTTTATGGACAGGATTTTTGAGACTGGAATGATAGGGAAAGTAATTTATTGGTTGGAAAAGTATTAATCTTCTAGGCCAGTTTTGGTAGAACCACTTTTGTCTACAGCCACAAACTTTCTATTAATTTAGCATTTTGTTCCCGATTGCTCAATATCAAAAGGATAATCTGGGGTATGGTTATGGTTATGGGATCTCTCCAGCTCATTTTAAATTACCCATTACCTCTTGGTTGTTTCTATGATTAAGGAGCTCCTTTACTGGTCACGGATGGTAGATGGTCTCCTCTAGTTGTGGATATGCTGCATTTTATAAAAAAAAAAATTAAATAATGTACTCAGTATTGCCTGAATGTTTTCATGCATAAATAAGCTCCAGTTCAGAATGCAGCAGCAAGAGTCCTTTCTAGAACGAAGAAGATATGACCACAGCTACATATACACTTATCCGGGTAATGCTGTTTTTATCTACCCTTTCGTTTTCAATCATTTTCCAACAGTTGCTCATCCACACTAAAACGTCTGAACGCTCAGTATTGCGCATGAGCAAAACCTAAGATGCTTCAACCTGCGACATTACCATGTGCCGTTTATTTACTTTCCAGCTCTTTGAAATGTCACGACAATTATTAAAAATGCATCCACACTGTGACACAAAAACATGAAAATTTGAAGGGTGTTTTCGTTGAATGAAAATGTCGTCCTGGTTTCGACCCAAGGCCAAATTGCTGAGAAAGATATTCGTTTTCAAATGAAAACGTTTTAATGAGGACATGGCCCACACCACCCATGCTACATCCCAATCAAATCATACACTGAATATAAAATAATACTACTGACAAATGAAGCACCGAATGGTCTTTTCCTGTAGTACATTATTTTGTATTTATACCAAATTTTGGTTGATGATTATGATTTATCACATCTACTTCAATTAAAGTTTGCAGGCTATTTGTTGGAAACTCAAATACAAGATCTGCACAAATGGCAGATCTTCCTCTTACAAAGACTGAATTAGTATTTATGACTTAGGCACAGTCTCAGTGTTTAAATCTAGGTTAAATAATAATTATATATATATATATATATATATATATATATATATATATATATATATATATATATATATATATATATATATAATATGTATTTGTTTAGTCAACCTGAGATTTTGGCATTCTAATCACACTTTACTATACCCGTACTATTAGGTAACAATCCTCATCTGTCTTGCTATACATGCTTCCGAGGTAACGGTCTTCATGTCCCCGTTTTTTTTCAGATCTATTTTATTCATCCTGATACTATACTTCGGGATAAAGTTTTATTTAATTGGAAACCACTTCATGCAGGTGAGCATGATTCCACATAAACAGCCTAAACATTCTTAAAGTTACTGTGGAGGGTTCAAAATTCAGGAAAATGGATATGGACTGCAAGTAATATAAACAGTCTGCTGTAATGGCTTAGGGCTACATATGCCATGAACAGTTTTGCACTCAAGTGTCCATCAGTGAATAGATGAAACCCTTAACAATGATGTAACTATAATGAATGAACATTCAGAGAGTCAAGAGAGTCAAGAGGCTTTTATTGTCATTTTTGCTATACACAGTGGTACACAGTACATAGTAAAAATGAAACAACGTTCCTCCGGAACCCTGGTGCTACACTAAACAACAAAACAATAACAGCATAGAGCTACAACACAAACATAAAGTGCATCGAGTGCAACCTGGTGCAAACAGTGCAGACAAACAGTGCAGACAGACAACACAAGACAAGACAAAAGACAAAAGACCAAGTATAGCGCCGACTAGTAAACCTGCTGTATACTTGATTATACAGTACTGTGTAAGGAGAAATGTAAAAACTATACGAAAGAATACAAACAAAACAGAACAATGTATTGCAAAAAACAGCAGCAAGGAGGTGCAAAGACAGCATGTAAACATTATACTGAATACAAAGGTGCAAAGACAGCATGTAAACATTATACTGAATACAAAGGTGCAAAGACAGCATGTAAACATTATACTGAATACAAAGGTGCAAAGACAGCATGTAAACATTCTACTGTAGTACAAGGTGCGAGTATAAATAATAATAAATAGATAAGTGGTGATGGAGTGGATCGAGATCGGTGATGATTGTGTTTAGTCCAGGTTGTACAGTTCAGTAACACACATTTGAGTGAGTGTGTGTGTGTGAGTAAATGAGTGTGTGTGAGTTCTGTTTCAGTTCTGTGTGTTGAGTAGCCTGATGGCTTGTGGAAAGAAACTGTTGCACAGTCTTGTTGTTGCGGCCCGAATGCTTCAGAAACGTTTTCCTGATGGTAGGAGTGTAAAAAGTGTGTGTGAGGGGTGTGTGTGATCGTCCACAATGCTGTGTGCTTTGCGGATGCAGCGTGTAGTGTAAATGTCCATGATAGAGGGGAGAGAGACTCTGATGATCTTCTCAGCTGTCCTCACTATCCTCTGTAGGGTCTTGCGATCCGAGAACGTTCAATTCCCAAACCAGGTAGTTATGCAGCTGCTCAAGATGCTCTCAATGGTCCCTCTGTAGAACATGGTCAGGATGGGGGGAGGGAGGTGGGCTTTCCTCAGCCTTCTCAGGAAGTAGAGACGCTGCTGGGCTTTCATGGTGATGGAGCTGGTGATAAGTGACCAGGTGAGGTTGTCTGCCAGATGAACACCAAGGAATTTGGTGCTCTTGACAATCTCCACAGAGGATCCATCAATAATCAGTGGAGATTGGTCGCTCTGTGCTCGCCTGAAGTCCACAACCATCTCTTTCGTTTTGTCCACGTTTAGAGATAGGTTGTTTGCTCCACACCAGGCAGTTAACCATTGCACCTCCTCTCTGTAAGCTGACTCGTCGTTTTTGCTGATTAGACCCACCACGGTCGTGTCATCAGCGAACTTGATGATATAATTTGAGCTGTGCGTTGGTGCACAGTCGTGAGTCAGCAGAGTGAACAGCAGTGGACTGAGCACACAGCCCTGAGGGACTCCAGTGCTCAGTATAGTGGTGCTGGAGATGCTGTTCCCGATCCGGACTGACTGAGGTCTCCCAGTGAGGAAGTCCAGGATCCAGTTGCAGAGAGAGGTGTTTAGGCCCAGAAGGTTCAACTTCTCGATCAGGTGCTGAGGAATGATTGTGTTGAATGCTGAGCTGAAATCAATGAACAGCATTCGTACATATGAGTCCTTGTTATCCAGGTGGGTGAGGGCTAGATGGAGGGTTGTGGAGATGGCATCGTCCGTGGAACGGTTTGGACGATACGCAAACTGCATGGGGTCCAGGGAGGGTGGAAGCTGTGTCTTGATGTGCTTCATGACGAGCCTTTCGAAGCACTTTATCACGATGGGAGTGAGCGCGACGGGACGATAGTCATTGAGGCAGGAGACAGTTGATTTATTTGGCACAGGAACAATGGTCGTTGTCTTGAGGCACATGGGAACAACTTGCTGCTCAGGGAGATGTTGAAGATGTCAGTGAAGACATCTGCTAGTTGTTCTGCACATTCCCTGAGCACTCTGCCAGGAATGTTGTCAGGTCCATCAGACTTCCGTGGGTTAACTCTGCACAGAGTTTTCCTCACTTCAGCTGTGGTTAGACAGAGCACCTGGTCAGTGGGAGGAGGGATGGTCTTCCTCGCCACCACGTTGTTCTGTACCTCAAACTGGGCGTAGAAGTCGTTCAGCGCATCTGGGAGGGGGGCATCACGGTCACAAGCAGGTGATGTGGTCTTGTAATTTGTGATCGCCTGGATGCCCTGCCACATGCGCCGAGTGTCTTCACAGTCCTGGAAGTGGTTGTGGATTTTCTTTGCGTGTGCGCGCTTCGCCTCTCTGATGGCAGGAGACAGTTTGGCCCTTGCTGTTTTTAAGGCCGTCTTGTCCCCTGATCTGAAGGCAGAGTCTCTTTGTTTCAGCAGCGCACGCACATTTGCAGTCATCCACGGTTTCTGGTTGGAGCGTGTAGTGATGGTCTTGGAGATGGTCACATCATCAACGCACTTGCTGATATAGCTGGTCACTGATGATGTGTACTCCTCCAAGTTGATGGAATCGCTGTTGGTTGCAGCCTCTCTAAACATGTCCCAGTCAGTGCACTCAAAACAGTCCTGAAGAGCAGAAGTAGCTCCTTCTGGCCAGGTTTTCACCTGTTTCAGAACTGGTTTAGAGCGTCTGATGAGCGGTCTGTATGCTGGAATTAACATAACAGAGCAGTGGTCTGAGTATCTGAGATAGGGGCGGGGCTCCGCACGATACGCGGATGTTTGTGTAAACAAGATCCAGCGTGTTCGCTCCTCTCGTTGCAAAGTCCACATGCTGATGGAGTTTAGGAAGCACAGTCCTGAGATTCACATGGTTGAAATCTCCGGCGATAATAAACAATCCATCGGGGTGAGCATTCTGCAGGTCGCTAATAGCGCCGTAGAGTTCACTCAGTGCCTCCTTAGCATTAGCACTGGGAGGAATGTACACTCCGACAATGTAAACAGTTGTGAATTCCCGTGGTAAATAAAAAGGTCTGCATCTAACAGTCACAAACTCCACTAGCGATGAGCAGTAGCGAGAAACAAGCACAGAGTTCTTACACCATTCCGTGTTGATATAAACACACACGCCACCACTGCGAGTCTTACCGCACAGAGCTGCGTTTCTGTCGGCTCGAAACACGGTTAGCCCGTCTAGCTGGATGGCGGCTTCCGGAACTCTGTCGCTGAGCCACGTCTCTCAGCTGAGCCACTCATCAGTGTTACACAAATGAGAACAGCTTTTCTTGTGAGTCTGGTACCACTTAAGGTTTTATCCTTAGAGCACCTCAGGGTGTTCTTCCTTGCCATTATTGCCACTGGCTAATTAAGATTAAAGTTATAGGGACTAATTTGTATTCACAATCTGATTAATTCTATGAAGCTGCTCTGGGACAATGCCCAATGTTAAGATTGCTTTCCAAATAAAATTGAATTAATTGAATTAATTGGTTGTTTAGAATCTGGATTTATTTTTTTTTTGTTTAAAACCTCAGTAGACACCGTTCCAGAATTCTGTCCTGCATTTGTCTTGAAGGTTAGTTTTTGACGCATGGTGGCTCAATTTTTTTTTCTTTTTCATAACACACATTTTGACTAAATAATTAGCTTCTAAGGACTAGTGGGAACACAAGCATTATTTACAAAAAAATGAGTGAATTTTTTTTCCTATTGACTTCAATATTGGCCCCACTATCAGGCCAGCAGCAGAGCTGTCAACCAGCACCCACCCCTCACTCATGTTTTACTCCCTTAATCCTAGACATTTTTTCTTGCCTTCAAAGTCACAGTCAGATACTCCATATCTCAGACAGCTTCTACAGAACATTTCTTCTCTTTCCCTAAATATCCTAAGTGCATTTTCACAAAAAGCCTTAGCAGGCACTTATATGGTATAAGAGTCAGCTGTTAGGTTTGAGTACCGTACTTCTATTTTTTATGCTATCTTGACATTTTTTAGGATTGTGAGTTATCCCACAATGTCTGTTTTTGATGCTGAAGATTCCAGCACAATGCCTGGCCCAGGAAAAAGTGCATTAACTTTAAGTAATGAACCTAATAACGATTCTCTCTCATGTTTCATCTATTCTCAAGTGTCACGGCTATTTTCTATATTTTATAATAAAGTCTATTTGATGCTAATGATGTCTTAAATGTATCTCTCCTAGACTCCTTTTTACTGGTATTAAAGATCACTGCCATTTTCTATAGGACTTGGTCATGTTATCACCTGCCCAGATTCTGCCCTGAGTACTTTGAATTTACTTATATCATAGTCTACATTCTAGGCCAGCCAGATTAGTTCTTGCTAACAAGCCTGTTTAGATGTTGTGCTAAATATGGACTAATCTTTAAATTCTAGGATTAATATCACTTTTTATTTCTGTAGCCCAGGATAACTGACTTCAATGACAACCGAAGAGTATTCCTTCCAAACAGGCTATAAATGCTGAATTGAGGGAGGCCATTTGTATATGTGAGTGTTGTCCTTGGAATCCATCCCTAATGGGATTAAGGATTTAACATCCCATTGCCATGCCTTTTTCAAGCACATCAATTATCTGTAAATTTGAATCTGCCCCCAGACTGTTCAATGTTGAGTGTTCACCTGAATTAGCCTGGAATTCAGCCCTCTGAATGCTGGTGTCTACTCTGTAGCTCCTCTCCAGTAGGATGATTTTCACTTCAGCATCCACAAAAACAACTGACTGATGGCACAGATCATAGGCATTGAAGTGGCTTTCTGCAGGAATCTAAGAGGTAGCTCTGATCAGATTTTCCCAAAGAGATTCAGCACTCTGGTTCTTTTATACTACTTGTCTAACACCCACACAAATTGATGGGTTTAAGTGGCTATTAATATTGGCCCATGTTTTGATGACTGAGCCTCTGATGTGTCTAGTTTTACAGTGATTTTTGTTGTTAGCTGCTTCTAGCTAGCAGGGATAAATAAAATGTGTGTTCTTCCCCTTCAAATAAAGCAAGTGAAATGCAAGGATGACTAAACATAGTTGGTTATATTCCAACCATGTTTACCACTGTCCAAGAAAGTGGTAGATCAGTGGTTAAGGTGCTGGGTTACTGATCGGAAGGTCGGGAGTTCAATCCCTGGTATCGCCAAGCTGCCACACTTGAGCCTGCTACAAGGCACTTGATCAGGGCCCTTAACCCCCTTTGCTCCAGGGACAGGGGTGCTGTATCATGGCTGACCCTGTGCTCTGACCTCAGCTTCGAAACAAGCTGGGATATGTGTAGAAAAGATTTTCACTGTGCTGTAATGTATATGTGACAAGTAAAGGTTATCCTATCCTATCCATTACAAATGACGATGTACCACTACTAATGTTGGCATTTCCAACATATAGTGGCTAGTTAAAAACTTCCTCCCACTCAAAACTAACAACCCATCCACAACCAACACTGGTTACCTAACAACTTCAGTTGCAGCTCAACCCAAATAAATACACTATATGGACTAATGTTGGTCCACATTCCACATTTAGCCCCATTAGCTATTATAATAAACTCCACTCTACTGAAAAGATTCACTTGATTTTGAATTGTGCTTGTGGCGGTTTGTGCTAATTCAGCCATAAGACCTTTATTAAACTCATCACTAATGTCGGTGGAGGCCTAGGATGCTGTCAGCAATTCAATTTATCAATTAGTTGAGGTCAGAGCGCTATTGCAGATAACTAAAGAGCTTCCATTCCAACCTATGCAGCCAACCATCATGGAGCTGGCTTTGTAGACAAGGGCATGCTAGAAGAGGTTTGGGTTTCTGAGTTTAAGTGAAGGTAAAATTTAATTCCTTTGCTTTTAATGACATATATATATATATATATATATATATATATATATATATATATATATATATATATATATATATATATCGTCATATATATGACATTATATATATATATATACAGTGAAACCCGGTTATGTCGATGTCCTAGGGGGTCGCCAAAAAGCATCGAGGTAACCGAGATAAACGAAAATCAAAATAGCGGCAATATATTAACGTGCTTGAAATTTCTTTATGTACATGATGTGTGTTAATAAATGAGAATGTGCATGCACGTGTTTTTGAAGGGGTTTTTTACACAACAGCGTTGCCGCGATTTGTTTGATGAAGGCATGCTATAAAAATACATACAGTACATGTTTATCAGTCAGGAATCCACCTGCCACGCCCCTTTCAGCGTGTCAGGTGCTTTCTCAGCCGCTTTCTCTCAAGCTCTCGGCTTCAATCGCGCACATATGGTGCTCGTTTATCATCATCACTAGCTCCTATTTAAACTTCCACACTCTCACTGTCCGTTATTGTTGGTATATGTTGGTTCACGGCGGCCGTTGTTATCGCTCATGTGTATCCCGGTACGTGTCTTCCCACCGGCACTCTCTCAACGGCTGCTCTTTTCTTCCCAAAGCGCATCGCGGATTCCCCCCCGATCCTGCCGTTGTTCATTCTATGCTTTTGCTTATCCCGCGTTCGCTTTCTCCTCCCGTTTATTGCATAACATTTAACAACAAAAGGCATATGTGCAGTAACTAACAGCAGAGATTCACCAGTATACAATACAACACCTGTAGCAGCTGTAAGGCTTGCTTCCGCGAGTTCTTCTGCGGCTGCACCGAGATAACCGACGTTAAATGGCAAATTTTTCCCCCCTTGTGCTCGAGATATTAGGGTAATACTCGACATAACCGATAAAAAAATGCTTCGAAAAAGCGAGAATTTGGCGGTTCCACTTCAAAAACGTCGACTTAAAGGGTTGTCGAGGTAACCAAAGGCGAGATAACCGGGTTCCACTGTATATATACACTATATATATATATATATATATATATATATATATATATATATATATATATACATATACACTATATATATATATATATATATATATATATATATATATATATATATATATATATATAATTGTGTGCCTCCAACTTTGTGGTAACAGTTTGGGAAAGAAACACATAATGGCTAAAAGGTCAGGTGTCAAAATACGCATATCACACCATTTTCCAGATGCTAGTTGTTTAGATAAAAATGGCAATAGCAAAGATGGACAGGGACTTTTAGTATAGAAAGCTTAAATAGTTATTTACTGCCAAAAAAAATGCATGTGGTCCTTATGAAAAAAGAAAAAAATATGAAACAAAATGGCAGAAAAAAATTATCAGCTGCGTATACATATTAGACTACAAAATATAGCTGAAAAGCTGATGGAGACATTTGCTAAACTGAGTTTTAGCAGAAGTACAGTGGCTGTAGGGTTATAATTGTCTACTGATCTTCAAAGGAAACTTATTGTCAGGGATGTGTGACTGGGAGGAAGGACCCAAATGCAGGATGCCACAGGGGTATGAAGAAAACAGGCTTTAATAAAAAAGTAGCAAGCAGGGCAAGACAGAGCAATGGGGCAAAAGCAAAAACAAAGTCCAATAAAACAGTTCAAAGTCCAAGTGCCAGGAGACAGAGCATTGAAGGGAAACCAAAATAAAAAAAAATCCAAAAACAGTCCAAAATACAAGAACCGGCAAACAGAACAATAAAGAGCAGAAACACAAACCAAAAACAGTCCAGAGTCCAAAACAGAGCAGAGGCATGCAGAACAGGGATCAGGATAAAGCTCAGGGGTCAGTAGGGGTCAGGAACCGGAACAGGCAAGGTGGCGAGAATAATCTCAGGGACATGTAAAATCGGTAAGATAATCTAGCAGGGAGTAAATGTCTTTGTTCTCCTTAAATAACCGGTGACATAGGGAAGGTCGGGTTCCAGCCACGGACATAGCGGGACTTGAGGCGGATCGGCACTGGGTAGAACAGGAGGTCAGGAAAGGTAAGATGAAGCGTGGAGCGGGCCTCCTGCTGGCTGCCCTTAACACCAAGGTTTTCTGGCCAACATGATAAGGCGGAGTGACTCCCTCCGCGTAGCGACGCTCTGAGATCCTGCTCCGCTGCCTACAACACGGGGCTCTTCACAGAGGACATGGATGATTACAGGGCTGCATCTTACAGTTTTCGCAGCATGACATGAGGAGGGCATTCAAGAGAGTAAATACCAGGAAGGCAGCAGAACCAGATGGCATCACAGGTCGGGTTATGAAAGCCTGCACTAACCAGCTAGCACCGGTGTTCACTGAGATATTGAACCTCTCACTGGAACAGTCTGTTGTCCCCTCATGTTTTAAACAGTCCACCATTGTACCTGTCCCAAAGAAACCCCAGCCCACCTGCCTTAACGACTACTGCCCTGTAGGCTTGATCTCAGTAGTAATGAAGTGCTTTGAGAGACTGGTCAAAGACTTCAACACTGCATCACTACCCGACACACTGGATCTTCTACAGTTCGCGTACTGCCAGAATCGTTCCACTAAGGACGCCATTCCTCATCTCCTCCACACCACGATGAGCCACCTTTACCACAGAAATGGGAATTATACAAAGATGCTGTTTGTGGACTACAGTTCAGCATTTCAATTCAATTCAATTCATTTTTATTTGTATAGCGCTTTTAACAATGAACATTGTCTCAAAGCAGCTTTACACAGATAATGTGGTGATTAAATGTAAATATGTTCTTTGTAAGTATGTTTGTCCCTGATGAGCAACTGTGGCAAGGAAAAACTCCCCGAGATGGCATAAGGAAGAAACCTTGAGAGGAACCAGACCCAAGAGGGAACCCATCCCCATCTGGGTTGCACCAAATGTCCATTTGAAGCATATATACAAAGTTGCGGGGTGCAGTGATGATGATCAGAAGCAAACTGCACTCCTGAGTCAGTGCAGCAGACCGCCGACACCAACTACAGTCCAATCCATCCTCAAAGCACCTGTTCTACTCCGGAATTACATGGAACCACCCAAGGTCTTGATGAGAGACCGTCCCAAGCTGCACAGAAGTGTGAAGATCCGCGGAGGGGAGAGGGGCAGGAACAGTGGTCACTGGAGCCTCAGGAGCATGTTCAACTCGACCGAGAGAGAGAGAGAGAGAGAGAGAGAGAGAGAGAGAGAGAGAGAGAGAGAGACAGAGAGAGAGAGAGACAGAGAGAGAGAGGGTGACGGGAAGAGAAGGATATGGATTATTAAGTGTAACTATTGGTGTATGAAAGTTAATGTCACTGTGCAGTTTGGACTCCGGCAAGACTCGCTATGGCAGCATAACTAAAAGGGAGAACCAGAAGGTAACACAGACATGAGGGATCTCTGGGATAAGAGACGACCCACCACACCACCGTCAACAAACCCGAGTGAACGTGTGAATGTGAGGGGACGACAGCATACAAATATACCAGTTCACCAAACACTCTATATCCATGCTCCCTCCAGATCTGAACCTTTACCTAAGAAAAAATCTACTGATAAAAGGCTTGACTAAATAAATAAGTTTTCAACCTCGACTTGAACACTGAGACTGTGTCTGAGTCCCGAACACTGATTGGAAGGCTGTTCCATAACTGTGGGGCTTTATAAGAAAAAGATCTGCCCCCTGCGGTAGTCTTCATTATTTGAGGAACCAACAGATAGCCAGCACCTTTTGATCTAAGTAGGCGTGGAGGATCATACTGGTACAGAAGTTCACTCAGATACTGCGGTGCGAGACCGTTAAGTGCTTTATACGTCAGTAGTAATATTTTATAATCAATGCGAGATTTGATTGGGAGCCAGTGTAGAGTGATTAAAACAGGGGTCCACATCACCCCTGTTTTAATCAGTCTACACTGGCTCCCAATCAAATCCGTATTTCCTAGATCTAGTGAGGACTCTTGCTGCTGCATTCTGGACTAACTGAAGCTTATTTATGCACTTAATCGCACACCCAGACAGTAAAGCGTTACAGTAGTCCAATCTAGAAGTAACAAAAGCATGAACTAGTTTTTCTGCATCCTGTAATGACATCATATTTCTAATTTTAGCAATATTTCTTAGGTGAAAGAAGGCGATCCTGGTAATATTATTCACGTGAGACTCAAAGGAAAGACTCGGGTCAATAATCACACCAAGGTCTTTGACAGCCGTACATGCTGAAACAGAAACACCATCCAGAGATGCTACGTATTTAGAAAGTTTGCTTCTAGCTGCATGTGGTCCTAGTAAAAGTACTTCCGTCTTATCTGAGTTGAGCAGAAGAAAGTTATTAAGCATCCACTGTCTAATGTCCTTTACACACTCCTCAACACTGTTTAGTTGATCTCTCTCATCTGGCTTTGCTGAAATATACAGCTGTGTGTCATCAGCATAGCAATGGAAGCGAATCCCATGTTTATGAATGATTTCACCAAGATGCAGCATATATAAAGAGAAAAGCAGTGGGCCTAAGACAGATCCTTGAGGAACACCAAACTTTACCTCATAGAGTGTGGAGAACTCACCATTTACATCCACAAACTGATAGCGATCAGTCAAATAAGACCTGAGCCAAGAGAGAGCTGTTCCCTTTATTCCTACAACGTTCTCAAGTCTAGCAAGCAGTATAGTGTGATCAATGGTGTCAAAAGCTGCACTAAGGTCGAGCAAAACAAGTAAGGAGACAAAACCCTGATCAGAGGCCAATAACAGGTCATTTACCACCTTAACTAGCGCCGTCTCTGTGCTATGATGAGGCCGAAATCCTGACTGATACATTTCAAAAATGTTATTCGTAAGTAGGTGTGAGCATAACTGCTGTGCTACAACCTTTTCTAAAATTTTGGATATAAAGGGGAGATTTGATATCGGTCTGTAGTTGGACAACTGACATGGGTCAAGGTCAGGTTTCTTAATAAGGGGGTGGATAACTGCCAGTTTGAAAGATTTAGGTACATAACCAGTGCTAATGGAAGAGTTAATTATTTTTAAAACTGGTTTGATTATCTCTGGAGCTATCTGTTTAAAGAAACTAGTAGGCAGGGGATCGAGAATGCAGGTTGATGATTTTGATGAGGAGATTAATGAAATTAAGTCATTCTCATGAATAGGAGTGAAGCTTTGTAGTTGATTGTCCGTTATAATTACACTGCTGTCTACAGGGTTACTTGTAAAATAATTTGGATTTATATTAACCGTCTGGATTTCTTGCCTGATGTTTTCAATTTTATTATTAAAAAAGTTCATGAAATCATTACTACCTATTGATGGTGTGCATGTGAGTACAGTGCTTTTATTCCCTGTTAATTTTGCTACCGTGCTGAATAAAAATCTAGGATTATGCTTGTTATTTTCTATGAGGGTGGAGAAATATGCTGATCTAGCAGCACTAAGAGATTTTCTATATTTTAGGAGGCTCTCCTTCCATGCAATTTGAAATACTGTTAATTTTGTTTGACGCCATTTACGTTCTAATTTTCGAGTGGTCTGTTTTAAGGTGCGCGTATGATCAGTATACCACTGTGCTAATTTTTTCTCCCTGATCATTTTGGTCTTAAGGGGAGCTACATCATCTAGAGTGTAACGTAACGTTGTTTCTAGATGTTCAGTGGCCCAATCGAGCTCTGCGGGGTCTGACGGAGATCTATCTAATATCGTAATTTCGGGAAGATTATTAATAAAACGCGCTGCTGTAGCTGACGTGAAAGTACGCTTAACACGGTAACGTGGTGAGGTAGAAATGCAATGACTTAGGCAAATTTTAAACGAGATTAGATAATGGTCTGAAATAGCTTTAGACTGTGGAATTATGACTAAGTTTTTTATTTTTAATCCAAATGTTAACAACAAATCAAGAGTGTGTCCACCACTATGAGTGGGTCCTATAACATTCTGATTAATTCCAACTGAATCTAGTATGGACACAACTGCTGCTCTTAAGGAGTCTTCCTGATTATCAAAATGAATATTAAAGTCTCCAACAATTAATGCTTTGTCTAAAGAAGTAGCTAAATTTGTAATGAAATCTGCAAATTCTATCAGAAAATCAGAGTAGGGCCCTGGGGGTCTATAAATAATAATTAGTGGAATTAACTGGCTTGACCTGCTTTCGGACACTGAATATTTTATGTTGGTGTAAAGAACTTCAAATGTTTTACATTTGTATTTAGTCTTTTGTGTGACGTTTAGATTATTATTATAAATAGCTGCTACTCCACCTCCTCTGCCATTTAGACAGGGTTGGTGTATGTAACTATACCCAGGGGGACTCGCCTCATTTAATGCTACAAATGAGGCATTTAACACCATCATTCCCTCCACACTCACCTCTAAGTTGGAGGTCCTGGGACTCAGCCTGCCGTTTTGTCAATGGATCTCTAACTTCCTGACAGACAAACCACAAGCTGTACGAATGGGAAAACACACCTCATCCACCCTCACCCTCAGCACTGGAGCTCCCCAGGGTTGTGTTCTGAGCCCCTCCTGTAATCACTGTACACATACGACTGTATAGCCACTTCCAACCCCACCACCATCATCATGTTTGCTGAGGTGGGCCTGATCTCCAACAACGACGAGACGGCCTACCTACAGGAGGTTTAAAACCTGGAGAAATGGTGCCAGGAGAACAACCTTCTCCTTAACATCAGCATGACTAAGGAGTTGATAGTGGACTTCAGCACGAAGCAGGAGCGGTCATACCAACCGCTAAACATCAACGGGACTCCAGTGGAGAGAGTGGACAGTTTCCGGTACCTAGGTGTTCACATCACACAGGACCTGTCTTGGTCCTGTCACACCAACACCCTGCAGAAAAAAGCCCGGCAGCGTCTGTACCATCTGAGGTGCTAAAGACTTTTTACGCTTGCACCATTGAGAGAGCGTTCTGATGGGTAGCATCACTTTGTGGTTCGGGAACAGCACTATACAAGACAGACGAGCCCTCCAGAGGGTGGTGCGTTCAGCTGAATGTACCATCCACCCCAAGCTCCCTGACCTGCGGGACATCTACAGCACACAGTGCTGGACCAGAGCCAGGAAGATTACGAAGGACCTCAGCCATCCCAACAATAGACTCTTTTCTTTGTTGCGTTCAGGGAAACGCTTCCCCTCCCTGAAAGCGAATGCAGAGAGAATGAGGAGGAGCTTCTTCCCGCAAGCCATTCGGAGTGTAAACCAGGAAACACCCAGTATCTAAAACATCTAAAAACATGTTTTTCTTTTCGCACTACTACACTTTAAACTCCAGACTCACAAAGCACAGTGCACTTTACATTTTATACCACACCATACCGCACACGGACACTTTAAGGACAATTACATAAACCACCTTAAATTTTTTTACTGATTTACTGATTACTGCCACATGCATATTTTGTATATACACCTTTTTTTCTCATATATATCTTGATATATATTCTTATATTTTATATAGTTTTATACTTTATTTATCTGCCTTCTTTTTCCTTGTTTTATTTTTCTCCCTATCCTATTCCCTCATGCCGGACCGTTGTAAAAAGCATTTCACTGCATGTCGTACCCTGTATGTATGTGTATGTGACGAATAAAATTTGATTTAATTTGATTTAATTTGATTTGATTTGAAATAGTTTTACGATTCAGTTTATGTAAACAGAGCATCAATGATCAACAACTGAGAAATTATAATTTATTCCCCTTAATTTTTCATTGTTTTCAAGCCATTTTGTGTTTTTCTACGTACCAAATAATAGTTTGCTTTTAGCTGGGGAAAATATTTGCTTAAGTCACTTTTTTTCAAGGCAGATTATCAGTTCCCATACACCTCTAGCCATTGCAATCCACTCTCTTGGTGCTTTAGATGATTTGGGATTGGATTTGGGAGTTTTTGTTGTGGGTTACATTGGTTCCCTGGTGGTCTAGTGGTTAGGATGCGGCGCTTTCACCACTGCGGCCCGGGTTCGATCCCCGGTCAGGGAACTAACCCCAGCCATTAGGGTTGCACAAGCCTTAGTTCCGGTCCCAAGCCCGGATAAATGGGGAGGGTTGCGTTAGGAAGGGCATCCAGTGAAAAACATGTGCCAAATCAAACATGCGGATGGTCCACTGTGGAGACCCCTAACAGAAGAAGCCGAAAGAAAGTGTTGTGGGTTACATTGGTTTACAGTGCTACAAAAGCACCAGCTTCAATTTGGTCTTTAAAGTGGTGCCTTTTTTTCTAGGAACTTAATGAAAAACTTTTGACTATGCATGTTATGGTATCTGCATTAAGATTTGTATCTGCACGCATATGTTTAATATTATCATATTCTCCATATTCTTCATGTTCATATTTTATATTCTTCAGATGATCATATGCCATGTGTCTTCTTTAAGCAAATAGAGAGCTTTTTTTCCAAATTGTAGTCGTTTTCAGGGGCAATAATTAAAAATTGTGACTCATTGTATCAATTATAATCAACCAAAAGACATTCAGATTTTTGACTTAGGAATTTAATACTCTATTTAAGCATCCACACTGGGGGTGTTCTTTATAGCTCAATTTCTATACAACAAGCCCACTGAGATAATAGACTTTTCTTTTTTTTAAACCAAAAAACCTCCTGAGCTAGCACTGTTTTCTTTTTAAAAGAAGCAAACTGTAAATGCTGGAGGAAATTATATTTGTTTTATTGGCATGAAATAATTCAACTTAGGTTCAATGAGGCACAATGGTAATAAATAAAAAGATGGTCAAGTGATATGATCTGGCTAGCTAATTAAACCAAATACTGATATAACTGAAGTAGCTTGCTTCATTGTTCCACTCTTTACATTCTTTAGCTTTAATGCTTGTCTTAATGAAGGGTAATTAACTATAGTTGTGTCTAATTACATATTTCACTATCAAAGATGCCCCATAGATATTATTGTGTTACTAGAGACATGTCACATGCTTTCACATGGTTGATTTAGACTCTATAAGAAGATAACATCACATGCATTTGCTTGCAGAATTTACAAAGCATTTACAATGTCTAGTCTGCATGAGTTAAAACAGAAGGTCCTTAATAAATACGTTTATCACATGAGGCATCTCTCATTACCAATTCAAACACTATTGCCACTGATAAGGCATTGAGAACGAAATCATAAAATGTATATATTTATTTCATTTGGTTGATTTCTTTAATTGGTTAACCAAATTAATCATTTGAAATTCGTTCATTTTTTCTTTTTTTGGGGGACAAAGTAGCTTTAGTGCAGTTTACTTTTCTTAATGGGTTGCAATGTAGATTTTATAAACAGCAAAGTTGTGACTGCACTATTGCATTTCACAAATAGCTATTAGTTGCACAAGTGTGAATGAAGTAGCGTGGCCAAACACAGACAGACGAGAACATTAACTCTTCAAACATTTCTTCTCCTTCCATCATTTTTCTATTTGTGTTTGTTCCTCTCCTCATAACTTCAGTCCTCCCCTCGACTGCCTCTGGCCCTGCCATCCATCAGCCCCAAAGAGAAATAAGCTTTTCACCCCTCTCCTCTCACACTCTTGAGTGAGGTTCCCAAGACAGGGGGCTCATACATCAACATCTTTATGCCCTGAGCCAAAGGCAGAATATGTTTTCATGAAGATGATTCTTCTGTTGGTGACGCAGGACATCAACATACTGCAATAACAATCCAGACAGCATCATATAGAAAAGACAGCATGTCATACAGTCAACCATGGGTGGAATCTGATCACATTTATCTTGCATTGTATAGCCTTTTGGCTATTTTGTAGTATTGAAAGGCAGAACACAGAGACACATGCACCAACTCTCTGCTGCCTTCTGCTTTAATATCATTTCAATGTGAAAGGCTGAGGGGAAACATTGCTGAAACAAAAGTTTACTGCATAGATTATGCTGTTGGTGGGTTTCATTTGGGCACTATGACTTTTTTTCTGCCCTTCTAAATTAAAATGGGGGGATTGTTATTTCATCTTGTTCTGTGAGAGAAAATGGAAAAGGCAATACCTTTAAGACGAGCACTGAAACACACAGAGTCATAAAAGCTTTGAGGTAAGAGGCTGCTGGCTTTTTTTTTAGGTTTGTAGACAAGCATCAGTGTTTTGAATCTGATGCATGACTGCAGTTACATAAATCGTGCAACTGCACTTTGGATCATTTGCAGAAGATGAATTGCGTTCAGAGGTAGACCTGCCAGCAGAGAGTTGCAGCAGTCCAGTCTCGAAATGACAAGAGACTGAATAAGCACATGAGCAGCCTATGTGGATAAAAATGGTCAAATCTTTCTGGTGTTGTAAAGAAACCAACATGAGCATGTCACATTAGCAACATGTGAGAAAAAAGACAATTGATTGTCCATGGTTACCCCAAAGGTGTGAGCAGTGGCTGAAGGAAAGATCAGAGAGTTGTGTAAAGGTATCATAAGATCCTGACCTAGAGATGAATCACCTGGAAGGAACAGCAGTTCTGTTTTGGATCCACTTGTGATTACCCAGCTATAACCTTTAGATCCACTTGCTATACCCAGTGACACTTTGGACAATGATGTAACTGCCCTGCTGTGAGTTTGCAGAAAAGTAATAAAAAATAAATATATAAGGGGGGGCTACCTGACTACTTTTGGTTCAAACAGTCATTCCAAAGATTTTCAAGGTCACCACAATAATTCCAGCCCCCATCATTATGAAGTGCTTAAAGCGACTGGTCATGAAGCACATAAAATGTATTCTTCCTCCCCCGACAAGACCCGTTCCAGTTTGCATATAGACCCAACAGCTCTACGGAGGATGCCATCTTAGCCGTTCTGCATCCAGCCCTTACAAACCTGGACTCCAATGACTCCTACTGAGACACCTGGGACTCAACTCTCCTTTCTATAACTGGGTGCTGGACTTCTTATAGAGAGACCACAAAATGTATGGCAGAACCACATCTAAAACCATCACGCTGAGCACAGGGGCACAGCAAAGTGCGTGCTCAGCCCACTGCTCTTCACCCTGTTGACCCATAATTGTGTACCCGGTTACAGCTTCAACCACATTGTCAAGTTTGACTGGTCCAGTGATATAATCATAACAATATTTTCCTCAACATGGGGAAGACCAAAGAAATTGTCATCAACTTCAGAAGATGACCTTCACAGCACCCCCAATAACCATCAACGGAGAGGGTGAGCAGCACCAAGTTCCTGGGAGCGCATATCTCTGAGGACCTCACCTGGATGACACACACCACATCACTAGCCAAGAAAGCTCAGTCACGCCTCTACTTTCCCTACCACCTGAGGAAAGCATAAGTCCCACCTCTGCTCATGTGCTCTTTTTACCAGGGGGGCATTGAGAGACTCTTCAACGCATAGTAAATGCAGCCAGCATGATCATCGGTGTCTCTCTGCCCTACTTTATGGACATCTTCCACACGCGCCTCACTAGCAGAGCCATCAGCATAGCCGCTGATAGCTTACATTCATCAAACCTCCACTTCAGCCTTGTGCCTTTAGGGGGAGCTTCCAGGCTTATTCCACAAGACTTTCAAACAGCTTTATCCATTAGGCTGTCAGAATGCTAAACTCTGTTCATTATCTCCCCCCTCTTCCACCTACTACTGAACTCTAAGAAATCTACAGCTTATCCCACACCTCTTCATTGCACATAAGACACTTTATACTCATTGCAGAATTCTACATAAATGCAAACACCTATTTAAAAACCGTTACATGTACAAATTCTTTAAACCTGACACTGTTGCACTTTTACACATTACAGTCTTTGCTATCTGTCTTGCACCTTACAAATGCCTTTATACTCAGAACTTCAGTATGTTTAAATGTAGTAAGATGTATAATCAACTATCAAGTGTGCCTCCTATTTGGCTAGAATTAAATCATGCAGCCACATTGGATTTTTTTTTAGATAGAATTTTGTGACTGAATTATCAGACTGCCCCACCTCTTCATCATACCTGTCTCCTTTGTCATAGATGCTGCAAAACACAGCTATAGCAGTGACTCTAGGACAAGCTAATAGACAGTCTTAAAGTGGTAATGTCGTGCAGCGATGAACGGAGACAAAAGCCGGAGTAGAAATCGTTGTATGTTTAATGGTTCGAGAGTCTAACACAAAAACACACACATGGTAGTCCATAGAAACCCAGAGAGATGGAGAGAGATATCCGTTGTACGCCTTGAAGCGAGGTCCACATAGTCCGGGGTGCACTTTGGAAGAAAGCGTGGCCGTAAAGAATGTGTGGAGTCCGGAACGGAAGGAACATATAGGAATACGCATAGCAACAAACATATACAAACAAACAATAACGGACAGTGAGTGAGTGTAGGAGGGGGGGTTATATAGGAGCCGGGGATGAGTAGTAGATGAGTCTAGTTGAAGCCAGGAGCTTCAGAGAAAGCGGAGTCATGACAGCCGCCGAAGGGGGCGCGGCGGGTGGATTCCGGACAGGTAACAATGGGGAGTCATCAAATTCCTAAAGAAAGCCTTTTGAGTAATGTTTATTGAGGGCTCCTCTGAATCAAGTGAGAAGTACAGTAGGGTCGGAAAGGGTGTAGCACAAACAGTGGTAGCTTAGTGGATACGGTACGTACGGTACTGGGCCTTATAGCTACTCAGTTGTATGAATGAGATAAATGTAATTCAGTCTGGAAAAGGGCATCTGTCAAATGCCAAAAATGTAAATGTAAACAGTAGATGTTCCAATGATTGATTTGGATAGACCATCCAGGTGCATATCTAGATGTTTCTGTGTTTTTAAAATGCTTTTGAATAAATGACTCACATGCATGTAGAGCTAAATAAAATCATGATTTTTTTATGGCCTAAGTCAAAGTTTTTCAGGTCAAGTACCCCTAAGGCGATAGAGACTTGGGAAAGGGACCCCCTAATACAAAATGTGTCAATATAGCCACTGGTATTAACAGAAATCATTTTATGATAGATATATTATGTTAAGACAATTAGACCTGTTGCTGTTAGATCATTGTCTGTATATTTTTTAAACTTTCAAAAAGATTCATGCATCATAACAAACATATTTGTGCAATTGATACCGCAATTTATTAAGTTGTTCACAGTTGTCTTTTATTTTAATACTTGGACTATTATTTACATGAACAACAGCTTTAAGTTTAATAGAACTTTCATATAATAATTATATTTTTAAATTAAATATTATAACTTTTATTTTACATATGTTTATTATTTTGAACAAAAAATCATTTGTGATTCATTATTAAATAGCAGACCTCGAGCATTATCACCTCGGATGAAGATCCATAGTTTAGATTACTTGTTACAGCTAGCTTAAATATCTTAAGTATAATTCACTTACTATACTTGGCTGACCATATGATGTATCATATGCTTATAGCCTTGAGCAACAGGCTTTATAGAGACATAAAAGTGCTTATGAAAGGGATACATTTTTTTTACGGTGTTGTTCATAGGCACTTTTAGAAAAATCATTGAACTATGTAAAAAATACCCCAAGCATATGTGTGTGGCCAAGTATCATGTTCAAGTCATGAGCAAATTGAGTTTTGAGCTATGTACATTTTAACATTTTCCTTTGCTACTGGCTTTGGCAGTTTTAAACAGGCAATGAAAACAGTGTTGAGGACAGGGGCAGTTCAAGGGCAAGTAAGATTTCAGCCACATCTCTCCCATCTTGTATAATTGAATGAGGTTTTCAAGATACAGAATAAATACTTTAGACAGTAGGTTGCACCATTACTAGATTGTAAATTGATACAATTTTATAAATGTTTAATTTTGATCTATTAGCCTGTCCCTAGCGCTTCAGCTACCCCCAGTACCCCCAAAGAATTTCAAACAATACCACATAGTTCTTTTAGCAGTGCGTCTTATTATTACAGTAATAATTGGTCACGCAAGACTTGTTTATATAATTTTGCTCATTACAATTTGTCAGAAGGTGCTGATTGCTTTATTGTCCATTAGTCCTGTGCAAATTGCTATAACCTTGACCTAAGTAATTATAACCAAAGGTTCTGGTAGCAAAATAAGAATCTGTCTCTTACTAATAACAGAGAAACAACAATTTGCAAATCTGTGTTAAACAGATTGTAATTAAGAAATGTAACTTTTTAGTTGAAGTGCATCCCAGTGCTGATTGTGTTGCCAGATTTAAAAGCAAACGGTCTGCCTGTCTACGTTTTGAGACAGAGAACCTATTGAATGTTTGATAGATGCTCTCATACCTTGACTTCTTTGTAACATCAGGAAGTGCATGGGATTAAGGCTTAAGAAGTGCAATCAGCAATTAATTATTATTAAAATATTATTCAAACTGCCAAAAGAAAGTACTTGAAAATTCTACTTGAGTAAAAGTTTCGATACCTTACTGCAAAACGTACTCCATTACAAGTGAAAAGTCGCTAAGTTCAATATCACTTCAGTAAAAGTTTTAGAGTATTTGATTTTAACAATATATGAGTCTCAGATTGAACCTAGAATGATTACAGATGCACTAGTACTCAACACCAAGACATATGTTAGTGAGAAGCCAAAAAACAGTTCATTAGTGAGGTTTTATTTCCTAAAATACAAATAATATTTTACACCTCAACACTGCATTAACACCATTAAGATAAACAGCAGCTTCTTCAAATCCAGAATAAAAAAAATATTAAAATAGTCGGTCAAAAGCAGTCTTTCAAATATGTATCATTGATTAACAAATAAAATTACAGTCAAAAGTAGATCATGTCATTGTATGTCATATCACAATGTAGATGGTTACTCTCTAGTTACTCTCTAGGTTACGTATGTTCCCCAAGGGAACGAGAAACTGCTTCAACAACATTTTGGGAAAGCCTCTGTAATCTGTCTAATGGAAGCACGTGACATCACCAGTGGGGTGACGTAGCAACCAGAAAGATACAAAAGCACGTGCGGTGGAGGCCGTGCTAGCTTCGAAACAGGAAGAAAGTGCTTGCAGGGATGCAGGCAGTGTGGCAACGAGATGCAGCATCTCCTTCTCTCAGGTAACCAGGGTTACATACGTAACCTACAGACATTCCCTTTCAGAAACTCAAACTGCATCAACAATGCTTTGTAAACGAGAGTACAACACCACCAGACTGACAAATCCCTGCCTTGTGTGGATGGGCACAGATAGGTCAAAGGACTGAGGGGCCAGGAGTGGCACTAGCAGGGGTGTTTGAGAAGGGTCCACAAACCATGGCTGGCCGGTCCACCAAGGGGCTAACAGAAGAAGACAGACTCCGTCCAGGCAAACCCTCTCCATCTCTCCAGAACTCCCAGAACGTCCTCAACACCATGGCGTCCAGTCCGAGAGGAGCTGGGTAAGTAAGGCAAAACCATAGGGGACAGTGCGAGGTATCTTGAGACACAGACAGGTCCACTGTTCTCAATATTTGCTCCACCACTTCTGGATGGAGCCTCCATTCCTTGGGCCTCTGCCCTTGCCTTGAAAGGGGGTCTGCTCCCTGGTTTAGCCACCCTGGGATGTATACTGCCTTTAGTGAGAGTGGATCAATTGGGCCCACAAGAGGATCTGTTGTGCCAGCTTGTAAAGGAGGCGAGAACACAGCCCCCCTTATGGTTGATGTAAGAGACCACGGATGGCCAGCATCTCCAAGCAGTTGATGTGCCACAAGAGATGGGACCCGTGAGGTAGGCATCTATTAATGTTACGTGACAAAAAGGAGCTCCCAACATGGAGCCCTGTGACAGGAACCCAGCTTTCTTCCACTTGTCTAACCCCCTAAGCCCCCTTGTGTAAGGCTCACTGCATGACCTTGCCCCCCCAGGAAAACCCTCCAATCCTGAGCCACCACTGCAAGGGTTTCATGTGCAGAAGGATATCAACCAAGCATATCAGGTTTGGATGCAGCAGTCTTTGAAACTGCTTCAAAGTGAGTGACTGGCCATGAGGATCGACTTGTTCCAAACAGGAAACAAATAATTTGCCTGCATTGTGGTCAAATCCTACACCCCGCTGGTGATGTCCATTGGACAGATTACACACATGGTTCGGAATGTGGTCACGCACAGGCGTTCCCAAATTGTTGATATTAAAATATTGATTACAGGCAGTAGAGGCTGATACGAGCAGTGTTGTGCTAGTTACTAAGAAATAGTAACTAGTTACAGTTACTAGTTACTTCATTCAAACTCAATTACTTTGTTGATTACTTACACCAAAAAGTAATGCATTACTGTTAAAAGTAACTTTTTAGTTACTTTTTTAAAGAATGTTCTTTAATGTTCTCATTAATGCCCTTTTATGCGTTATGGTCTATACAAACACAAAACTGACTTAAACAAATTTTTAAACACTATTTTATTGAAGTCAGACCAGCACAAACTGAATATATCACAAGGATTTCTGAAATAAATAACAAAACAAGCTGAATAAAATATTCAGAATCAAAAACTAAAGTGGCTTCTGCATCATAAAAGCTGTTATGTTGAGCCCTTAAAAATTTTCCTTTCACAGCTGAAGTATGAAAACTATCAACAATGTACAACAGAACACCAGGTTAGCTTCTAGCTTTGTCGAGGCGTGGAGTTTCTGTAGGAGCTTCGACAGATTGGAGTTGCTGTTTATTGCAGTAGATATGACCTTCAAACCAGAAAGACACAGCTTACATTTGACTAAAAAAGTTTTTGTCTTTATGCTCAACTAACGTGAAATAATGAGCATATTTCTACTATGAGAAACTCGTCTTGCTCTCGCCTTGACTCGCCATTACTGCCGCACAGACCTGAATAAATGAAAACACGCCCACAGTGCGTCTTCTTCGTGTTTACAGTGGATCATCCACCAATCCTACAATGCGTAGCTGCTGTAAACAGGTTAGACTGTAGGCTACACTTCAGCCGAAATTCATTCATTTAAAAAAAGTAACGGACACCGCACCATATGGTAACGGTAACGGAGTTTCTTTATTTAAAAAGTAATGCGTTACAGTATTAGTTACTTTCAAAAGTAACTGCGTTACAGTAACGCGTTACTGCCCAACACTGGATACGAGAGTGTTGAGCCTTAATGGTATCTTCAAGAGGTGTAAAATTGGTAACGGTGATTGTCGAATAAAATATACTGTAGTAAAAAGTGTGTATATTAAATCATAAATGTAGTTAAGTGGAGAGTAAAAATAGCTTTTATCTTTGATACTCAGTAAAACTAGAAAGTTACTTAAGTATCAGAACGAAGTACATCTACTCAAATACTTTACACCACTGCTGCCATAATTAAAGGACATGTATGAGGACAGTGTCACAGCAGGTTGGGGGTTGGACTGCATCAAGGATAGATTTTGAGCCCTTTCCTGTTTGCCATGGTGATGGACAGGTCAGACAGAAGTCTCTGTGAACTATGATGTTTGTGGATGATATCATTGTTTGTGGTGAGATTAGGTAGCAGTTTAAGAACCTGGAGAGGTGGAGGTACGTGCTGGAGAGAAGAGGAATGGAAGTCAGTAGGAGTAAGACAGAGTACATGTGTGTGAATGAGAGGTTAGGCAGTGGAGTGGTGCAGTTGCAGGGAGAAGAGGTGGTGAAGGTGGAGGAGTTTAGGTACCTGGGGTCAACAGTGCAAAGTGCAAAAGGAGAGTTTGTTAGAGAAGTGAAAAAAAGAGTGCAGGCAGGGTGGAGTGGGTGGAGAAAAGTGGCAGGAGTGATTTGTAATAGAAAGGTAATTTCAAAAGTTAAAAGGGAAAGTTTATAGGTGACAAGGATGGACAGGATTAAAAAGTAGTTTATTAGAGGGGCCGTGCATGTAGGACATTTTGAGGACAAAGTAAGAGATGCCTGATTGAGATGGTTTGGGAATGTGCAGAGGAGGGACATGGGGTATATCGGTAAAGGAATGCTTTCGGTAAAGGACGGAGCCGCCAGGGAGGAGGAAAAGATGCAGGCCAAGGAGGAGGTTTATGGATGTGATGAGGGAAGACAAAAAGGCAGATGTAGAAGACAGGGGGTATGGAGACGGATGATCCGCTGTGGCGGCTCCTAATGGGAGCCCGAAAGAAGAAAAAGTTTTAAAAAATGATAGAAAGGCCAAAGTGTGCAAAAAGAAAATACCTGCTCATGATTCAATACCTACATCAGTTAAATCCAGTTGAGGTACTGTCATGGCTGGGCTCACTTGTCTACTTCTGGAACAGACTCACTGATTTTTATTATTCCATCATCATGCAACAAGACAATGACCCAAGACTCAATGGCAAGATAATAAAACCATTAAAAAAAAATTTGAATGAAAATTGGAAGATCAAAATCAATCACCTCATGTAGAGGGGAGTGAAAGGAGAATCAATTGGGAAACAACAATTGGAAGAAGCTATGATACAACCCTAAAAAAAGCATCAAATTAGAGGGATGCAATAGCTTACTGATGTCTGTGGGTCAAAAGCTTGATACAGTAATTATATGCAACAAATATACAACCAAATTTTCAGTATTATTTATTTGAATATAAATATTTTTATTTCACTATTTTTGAGTGATCTACCACTAAAATGTTAATGTTCTAGTTGTTAATCTCACCTATATGTTCATGTAACAATGGAGTGTATAACAGCTTTTTACTTTTTACCTGGTTCATGTTTGGATTTCAGATATAAATATATGTCAAATACTAGTACATACAGTGCCCTCCACAATTATTGGCACCCCTGTTTAAGATGTGGTCGTGGACTTCTAAAAATTCTCCTTTTTTTTAAAACAACATAGAACCCAAATGCAAAAAAAGAGAAAAATCCAACCTTTCATTTAAGTACATTACTTTGGTGGTAAAAAAATCACACATTTAGAAAAAAAAAAAAACTTGAAATCATGTGTGCCACAATTATTGGCACCCCTGATGTTAATACTTTGTACAACCTCCTTTTGCCAACAAGACAGCACTTAATCTCCTCCTATAACATTTCACAAGATTGGAGAACACAGAGAGAGGGATTTTTGACCATTCTTCTTTGCAAAATCTTTCTAGATCATCCAGTGTCCTGGGTCCTCTCTTATGCACTCTTCTCTTTAGCTCGCCCCACAGGTTTTCGGTTGGGTTGAGGTCTGGGGACTGAGATGGCCATGGGAGGACCTTGAGTTTGTGACTGCTGAACCACTTTTGTGTAGATTTTGCCACATGTTTTGGATCATTATCCTGCTGAAAGACCCAATGACGACCCATCTTCAGCTTTCTGGCAGAGGCCATCAGGTTTTTATTTAAAATATCCTGGTACTTCAAAGCGTTCATAATGCCATGCACCCTAACAAGGTTCCCAGGGCCTTTGGAAGAGAAACAGGCCCACAGCATCACAGATCCTCCACCATACTTCACGGTGGGCATGAGGTGCTTTTCGGCATACTCATCTTTTGTTTTACGCCAGACCCTCTTAGAGTGTTTGTTGCCAAAAAGCTCAATCTTAGTCTCATCTGACCAAAGCACACGATCCCAGTTGAAGTCCCAGTACCGCTTAGCAAACTCCAGACGTTTACGTTTGTGAGTGTTAGTGAGAAAAGGCTTTTTCCTTGCATGCCTCCCAAACAGCTTGTTGGCATGTAGAGAGCGTCTGATGGTTGTTTTGGAGACTCTGTGACCCCAAGATGCCACTCTTTGATGCAATTCTGTGACGGTGAGCTTGGGAAATTTTTTTACTTCTCTTACCATCCTCCTCACTGTGCGTTGTGGCAAGATAAACTTGGGACCTCTTCCAGCCTTGTTTGTCACTGTTCCAGTTGTTTTAAACTTCTTAATGATTCCTCTGACTGTAGATACCGGCAAGTTAAGGCGAGTGGCTATTTTCTTGTAGCCATTGCCTGACTTATGAAGGTCGACACACATCTGCCTTACTTGAATGGTGTGTTCTCTTGTCTTTGCTATGTTGACAAATGGGTAAGAGAATTAGGCCTCTGTGTCACGTCATATTTATACCCCAGGGAAACAGGAAATCATGAATTACTAATTAAAAGTCCCTAGATACCCTGACCAACCTTAGCAACTACAGAAAAATATATTTAAAAAAAAACAATTAAATTTTTCAGAGGAATTGTTAGGGGTGCCAATAATTGTGGCACACATGATTTCAAGGTTGTTTTTTTTTTCTAAATGTGTGATTTTTTTACCACCAAAGTAATGTACTTAAATGAAAGGTTGGATTTTTCTCTTTTTTTGCATTTGGGTTCTATGTTGTTTTAAAAAAAAGGAGAATTTTTAGAAGTCCACGACCACATCTTAAACAGGGGTGCCAATAATTGTGGAGGGCACTGTATATGCCACATATGTGCCAAAAAAATAAAAAAATAAATAAAATACATACATTATATATATATATATATATATATATATGCATGCATATGTGCACATAGAATACATGCTCATATTTGGGTGACTGTGATTTAAGCTGTGTAATACATAAAATTTACTCTCTACCAATAACTTATTTTATATAAAAACCTTAGATTTCCTTAATTCTATTAAATAAATGGTCACAAAGATTTAAAAAATGTATTCATATATACAATTTTATAACGTTGTATTAAACATATATTAATAATTTTTTTTGTGTGTGTGTTTTTCTAAGTTAAGCCTTTTTTCATAACCTGTTCAAATCCTATCTTCGCCGTTCAAGGTCTCTTTCTTACTACTGCTGGCTGAAAAAAAAATCTCTAAATGAAATAGAACCATGAAATGAATCGTAAAATAAAATGAAAGCCGTAACAAAACATGTTATTTGTTACATAGAAGTAAATAAAGCTTTCTTTGAATAAGGATGGTGTTTTATGTCTTTTCATTCATTTTGATGGCAATATTTAGTAGGTTACTGTTACTGGTGTACTGCTTTAGCATTAACATATTTACCGGTTCTGTTTAGTTAAAAAGTTTAAATAAAGTTCAACAAATTTAAAGCATAGTTAAAAAGTTCTGTGAACAGATGAGTCTTGAGATTTTTGTCTCTGAAAGAACTTATGTAAGACAGAGAACAGGAGAGATGATGTGAGCAGACTGCCTCCAACCCACAGTCAAAGATTCAGGTGAAAGATTAATAGTTTGGGTTTGTTTTGGAGCAGGGAAGGTTGGAGACTTATTCTGAGTGAAAGGAATACTAAACCAACATGGCTACCATTCAATATTTGAACACCATGAAATTCCGTCTGGACTGGGGCTAATTGGAACCGACTTCACCATGCCACAAGACAATAAGCTGAAGTACATCTAAGCTTTGAATTATTATTCAGAAAACTAACAGTTATCTGGATTGTTATCTATCATGGAATATTTTGCCCATTCATCTAAATCTTATTGAACTGCTCTGGGGTAAACTGGATCGGAAAGAAATCTCCAACTAGTGAAGAACAACTTTGACAAGTTTTAGAGGCATAGCAAAGTATTTCAGCTGAAAGTTTGGAGAAACTAACTGTCCAGATACCAAGAGTGTGTAAAGCTACTATTCATCAATCCTCAATAGGAGATTTTTCGATGAAAATCATGTGTACAATTAAAGATTTGTTTGGTTAAAATAAAGCATGCTACCATGAAATGGCTGAGTTTGTTGCATATAAACGAAAGATTCATGCACGTGTCGCTCAAAAAACATAAAAGACTAGGTGTTTCCACATTTTTGACAGGCACTGTTAGTAAAAAATAAAATGCAATGTTTCCCACACAAACTTCCACTCGGATGGTCTGTCAAAGTCTAACGCTAGCCACCAAGGTATATTCTGTTCCATTATTAAGCCATACTGTCAAACCCAGAGGCACTGTTTTCAACAGGGCTGTTAAAACAACCAACTTTGAGTGAAGGTGGAAAATAGAGAAAATGGTGGCTAAGCTTTGTCAATGTAGCTGACTGTAATAACATCAGTCTGAAATTTACTTGATGACTTTACGCTGTACTCAGACATCAGCTAATCCTGATTCTTACTCAGAAAGATTTGCTATGATCAAACCATAAAATACACCAATGGAGAAAAACATTGCAAGGCATTTTATACTCGAGAAGAATCATGAGCGGGATGAGCTACTTACACCTGTTAAACTTTCTGGCACCATTCCTTAATCTCTTTCGCTTTCCGCATTTTCCTTTCTTATTCTGACTGCTTTATATCTAGAACATTTAGAACGTACATTAATAAGCAATGTTTGGAATTTTTACAGATACAGTTACACATATTAGCCTCCTTACTCCCGTTCTCTGCCTTGTCACAGGTCTAATAGTCAATAATATGTATATATCTTTTTTATATATTTTTAATATATGTTTATATTTTTTTTAATTATTGGTTAGTTTAATACGCGTAATAATGACGATGCACTTACCAGAAACATCTATAATCTCTAATGTTTTTATCTGCAAACAATGGCATCGAATAATCTTGCTTTTCCATCATTTTTCATCAGTTACATCAATGTTGAGTTGTACTGTTCAGTGATAGGCAGTTAAATGCAAACTGCAGTTTTAAGCCATTGTAGCAGACTTCTGATGTTAATTATAGTCCAAATCCATCAAAGTTCTTGAGTTGCTCACTAACTTCATGGAACCTGCATAGAATGATCTCCATTCGAGAGAACGCCATCCAGAGGTAGGGTGTCGAGATGAATCAGGCAAAAGTGAAGTGTAGAAAGTGACAGGAGCTCTGGTACCCTGGAGAGAGAGAGAAAGAGAGAGAGAGAGAGAGAGAGAGAGAGAGAGAGAGAGAGAGAGAGAGAGAGAGGCAACAGGGAGAGGGAAATTAGGATTATTAAGTGGAATTATTGCTACATGAATTTTTTAAGACAGATACAAAATACAAAGAGACATATGTTGAAAAGCATAAATTTGTTTTTGCCTTAAATGGCATGCTCAGATTTTTCACTGAGCTCATATAAGCTGCATGTTGAATAAATGAAGCCTGCCTTTGGGAACACAGAAATAATAATACTAAAACGTAAAAAAAAAAAAAAAAACCACATTCATACACATTTTATCTGACACGTCATGTTCCATCACTGACCTATAGCTGGCTTGTAGTCCAAGCACTGGAGCACCACTATTTCTACCAACACCAGGTCAGTCCTGTTGCTAAGGCAACCAGAGCCCATTAAAATGGCATGTGCACACAACGGGACTACAGGGAATAGAGCTTCTGAAGCTTTTCACTCTTTATTCATTAACTCTTAGTTTTGTAGATTCTACTAAAGGAAAATAGAATGGAATAAAGAATATATGCTCCATGTATTCCATCCTCCAGATGTAAAAAATCTTGTCTGTGTCTGAGAAAACCATTATGGAAAGGAGTTAAAGAAAAAAAATGAAGGTCTATGAGGCACCGGCACATCAGAAGCAGTGAAGGATGATGAAAGATTTGACAGAATGCTTGTTAACACTGTTATTCAAACAAATATTGCCTTCCCTCCTGCTTGTGCTTTCTCCTTTGTATGCTTTTGCACACTTGTAAAGTAACACAATTTGAGTAAATGTACTTCATTACTGTACTTAAGTAATTGTTTTTTTGTCTACTTTCTAGTATCAAAAGGTATAAACAACTTGTACTCTCTACTGAACTACATTTATGATTTAATCTATGTACTTTTTACTTATATTTTACCTACATTTTAATTGACACTGATTCTTACCAATTACATTTTGCTCCTCTGTTGAAGGTGTCATTACGCTCAACACTCCCCTACCCGCATCTGCTGCCTTTTTAGCACTGTTGTCTTATTTTCAGTCCAAAAACGCTCAAAAACAATATCTGCACGAGTGAAAGGGAAAGTTTATAGGACTGTGGTGAGACCTGAGATGTTGTATGGTTAAGAGACAGTGGCATTAAATAAAAGACAGGAGGTTGAGCTGGAGGTAGCAGAGCTGAAGATGTTGAGGTTTTCATTGGGAGTGACGACGATGGACAGGATTAGAAACACGTTTAGTAGAGGGACAGCGCATGTAGGACGATTTGGAGACAAGATGAGGGAGGCGAGATTGAGATGGTTTGGACGTGCAGAGGAGGAACATGGGGTATATCGGTAGGAGAATGCTGAGGATAGAGCCACCAGGTAGGAGGAAAAGAGGAAGACCAAGGAGGAGGTTTATGGATGTGGTGAGGGAAGACATGCAGGTAGTTGGTTTGAAAGAGGCAGATGTAGAGGACAGAGTAGTATGGAGACGGATGATCCACTGTGGCGACCCCTAATGGGAGCAGCCGAAAGAAGAAGGAGACTTTATCTAAAATAATTTTTTGTCCATTTTATTTGTCCATTGAATACTAATGGTTCTTCTACCTTAGGACATGATACTGTAATTTTATTCATTTATTGAAGATCCCTTTTTGAAAGACTGCTTTACTACTTTATCTTTTTGTACTATTAGTTTGAGCTTTGTTTTATTCTGACATGTTGAAGAAGCTGTTGTGTTGATTTTAATGTTGTGAATGCAGTGTTTAGGTGTCCAAATTAATTTACATTTCAGGAAATAAAACCTCACAACTTAACTGTTTTTGGCTTTTCACTTACAGGTGTCTTGGTGTTGAGGACTAGTGCATCTTTGAACCCTACGTTCAATATGAATCAAATACTTAAGCACTTTTCAGATCAGATACTCAAAGACTTTTACTCAAGTCGTATTGGATTTGGGGAATTTCAACTAGGTTTTGCAGTGAGGTATCAATACTTTTACTCGAGTATGATTTTAGGTACTACAGTGCCCTCCACAATTATTGGCACCCCTGTTTAAGATGTGGTCGTGGACTTCTAAAAATTCTCCTTTTTTTTAAAACAACATAGAACCCAAATGCAAAAAAAGAGAAAAATCCAACCTTTCATTTAAGTACACAACTTTGGTAGTAAAAAAAATCATACATTTAGAAAAAAAAAAACTTGAAATCATGTGTGCCACAATTATTGGCACCCCTAACAATTCCTCTGAAAAATTTAATTGTTTTTTTTTTTTTTTATATATTTTTCTGTAGTTGCTAAGGTTGGTCAGGGTATCTAGGGACTTTTAATTAGTAATTCATGATTTCCTGTTTCCCTGGGGTATAAATATGACGTGACACAGAGGCCTAATTCTCTTACCCATTTGTCAACATGGCAAAGACAAGAGAATACACCATTCAAGTAAGGCAGATGTGGTCGACCTTCATAAGTCAGGCAATGGCTACAAGAAAATAGCCACTCGCCTTAACTTGCCGGTATCTACAGTCAGAGGAATCATTAAGAAGTTTAAAACAACTGGAACAGTGACAAACAAGGCTGGAAGAGGTCCCAAGTTTATCTTGCCACAACGCACAGTGAGGAGGATGGTAAGAGAAGTAAAAAAATTTCCCAAGCTCACCGTCACAGAATTGCATCAAAGAGTGGCATCTTGGGGTCACAGAGTCTCCAAAACAACCATCAGACGCTCTCTACATGCCAACAAGCTGTTTGGGAGGCATGCAAGGAAAAAGCCTTTTCTCACTAACACTCACAAACGTAAACGTCTGGAGTTTGCTAAGCGGTACTGGGACTTCAACTGGGATCGTGTGCTTTGGTCAGATGAGACTAAGATTGAGCTTTTTGGCAACAAACACTCTAAGTGGGTCTGGCGTAAAACAAAAGATGAGTATGCCGAAAAGCACCTCATGCCCACCGTGAAGTATGGTGGAGGATCTGTGATGCTGTGGGCCTGTTTCTCTTCCAAAGGCCCTGGGAACCTTGTTAGGGTGCATGGCATTATGAACGCTTTGAAGTACCAGGATATTTTAAATAAAAACCTGATGGCCTCTGCCAGAAAGCTGAAGATGGGTCGTCATTGGGTCTTTCAGCAGGATAATGATCCAAAACATGTGGCAAAATCTACACAAAAGTGGTTCAGCAGTCACAAACTCAAGGTCCTCCCATGGCCATCTCAGTCCCCAGACCTCAACCCAACCGAAAACCTGTGGGGCGAGCTAAAGAGAAGAGTGCATAAGAGAGGACCCAGGACACTGGATGATCTAGAAAGATTGTGCAAAGAAGAATGGTCAAAAATCCCTCTCTCTGTGTTCTCCAATCTTGTGAAATGTTATAGGAGGAGATTAAGTGCTGTCTTGTTGGCAAAAGGAGGTTGTACAAAGTATTAACATCAGGGGTGCCAATAATTGTGGCACACATGATTTCAAGTTTTTTTTTTTTTTTCTAAATGTGTGATTTTTTTACCACCAAAGTAATGTACTTAAATAAAAGGTTGGATTTTTCTCTTTTTTTGCATTTGGGTTCTATGTTGTTTTAAAAAAAAAGGAGAATTTTTAGAAGTCCACGACCACATCTTAAACAGGGGTGCCAATAATTGTGGAGGGCACTGTATTTACACCTTTGCATCCATAAATAACATTTCGATGATGACTATGAAATGTCATTAAAGGTGTAACAATGGAGTGTATAACAGCTTTTTTTACTTTTTACCTGGTTACATTAGATTGAAAAAGGTTATTTTAAAACATCCAATTCCACATCAAGTTCCTGATTTGCTCTTATAATAAACTCAAGTCATTGTTCACTGTCTTCCTCCCTTCTTTCACAACAATTACTCTAGAGAGTTTTTCTTTTAGCATCGTTGTGCGTTTAAAAATCACCATCCGTGAAGCTTTTCTCCCGATGCCGTGCAGCTCAGAACACAGGTGAAGTGCGTTTTTTCATGCCCGGTTGTTTTCAGCGTGACGAATGATTCGCCTTTCCTATAGACAGTCCGAGTGAGCGGCAGGTCAAACGTCAGAGGAACCTCATCCATATTTATGATGTGGTGCGGCCCGGTTCAGTGGGAGCGCGTCTGATTTGATATAAAGAATTTCATTGGTTTACCTGGACCTGTTCGGCAATTTTATTGGTCTAATGCAGTGGTGTCCAATCTTTTCCACAAAGGGCCGGTGTGGGTGCAGGTTTTTATTTCAACCAATCAAGGGAACACCTGATTTATACAGGTAGAATTTGGTGTTGCTCTTGCATGGTTGGAATGAAAACCTGCACGCACACCGGCCCTAAGTGGAAAAGATTGGACACTCCTGGTCTAATGTTATGGGGCTCAGTTTTTTGGCTTGAAGTTTGTGAAACCGGAAAAAAAACCAGGAAAAATCCATAAATTAGCCGCTTCATTGTTTAAGCCGCGGGGTTCAGAGAGGAGGAAAAAAGTAGCGGCATATAGTCCGGAAAATACGGTACATTCTTATTGCCGCTTTATCTGTGTTATATGTTAAAAGTTATATGCAAATAAAAATGAATTGAATTGAATGAAATTAAACCATATCTTCATGGAGCTGACTTTCTGCACAGGGACATGCTCTAACAGGTTCTGGATCTTTTAGTTCAAGTGAAAGAAAAAATGTATGATAGCACATCCAAAGACATCCTGTGCAATTGTGTGCCTCCAACTTTGTCGTAACAGTTTGGGAAAGAACCACATATGGCTGGAAAATCAGACGTCCAAATACTTTTGTCCATATATTGTAAGTGTCACAAAGCCACTGTTAACCACAATACAATGTGAAACCAAAACAGTCTGTTATTCAGCTTAAAAAAGTGAGTAACATAGATTATATATTAAAACTTGATACTTTCTAATAGAAAATTTGAAATAGGAAATGCGTTTGCAAAGAGAAGAGGTAGTGAAGGAAAGAGAAGAGGTAGTGAAGGTGATTTAAATTATTAAATATTTCTGGGGTCAACTGTGCAAAGTAATAAAGAGTGTGTTAGAGAAGTGAAGAAAAGAGTGGAGGCAGAGTGAAGTGGATGGAGAAGAGTTTCAGGAGTGATTTGGAGTGAAAAGAGTGAAGGGGAAAGTTTTTCAGACAGTGGTAAGACCTGCTATGTTATAAGTTTTCGAGACAGTGGCATTGACTAAAAAAAGACAGGAAGCCGAGCTGGAGGTGGCGGAGTTGAAGATGACGAGGGCGTAATGAGGAAGGACAGGATTAGAAGCGAGTTTATTAGAGGTACCGTGCAGGTGGGACATTTTGGAGACATGGTGAGAGAAACGCAATTGGGATGGTCTGATTATGTGCAGAAAAGGGACATGGGGTATATCAGTAAAAGAATTCTGAGGATGGAGCTGCCAGGCCAAGAAGGAGGTTTATGGATGTGGTGAGGGAAGAGACGATTCTAATAAACTTAACTGACTGATTATTGATAGGTTGATACACCTTTGTGCAGGAAAGGACAAAGCCGGCTGTACTTCCTCAGAAGGCTGGCGTTCTTCAACATCTGCAAAAAGCTGCTGCAGATGTTCTATCAGAATGTTGTGGCGAGTGTTCTCTTTTATGCTGCTGGGGATGCAGCATTAAGAAGAAGGACACCTCATGTCTTGACAATTTGGTGAGGAAGGCTGGCTCGGTTGTGGGCTCAGAGCTGGACAGCCTGACATCAGTGGCATAGAGACGGGCGCTGAGCGCTCCTGAAAGGCTGCTGTCACTGCCTTGCTCCAGTGACATACTGAGAAAGTTGTTCCTTTCCCATGCAGTGCGGCTCTTTAATTCTACTCCTCCAAGGGGGGAGTGGGGGGTGGGTTGCTGCCTTGTTGACTTTCCTCATTGTTTTGAACATACTTAGCCGCTCTGCACTTCACACTGTATACTATGCACATTAACACTTTAAGTCGACAGGACTTTGCACAGACACCTGCACAGACTCAACAAACACTCAGTATTATTATTTTTTTTATACATTTTTTTTTTCTTTCTTGAACGCACCTATAAATCTTTTGTATTTTGAAGTATTATTGCATGCCTTATTGCCTATGTTTGTCGATACAGCTGGAAGCTGTACATTTCCTATTGGGATGAATAAAGTATCTTTCTATGTATCTATCTATGTATCTATACTGTAATTGTAGCTTGATGCATACGTTTTTATATTATTTGGTGAACAAAATCCATTAGATTCATAACTTTATGGCAAAAACTTCAACAGTAGCTCTCAAAACACCAATGCTCCAAATCAATCACTGAATACCTGACAAAATAAACTTTGTCTCAACCCTAAGCAAAAAAATAAGAAAAGCATCCGAATATAAATCCACTAGAGTTATGGAAACATTTTAATTAACATGAACATTCATCCACCACCAAGCAGGAGTGTTGCATTAAATAAAAAAAGCCTGATATAATTATTATAAAAATCTCAACAACTATACAAAAAAAACTTTTTTGTAACTACATTGCAATAGTGTATGAAAAAGTATGTATGAATGTATGTATGAGTAAAAATCATCACTGCAAGACATTTTCAGTTCACATGGTTTGTGACATCTCGAGTATATCTCTGGAGCTGATGATTGATGTTTGCTTGTGTCATTTAAGTGCATGAAGATACTCATAAAAAAGTGCTGAACATGTTCTCAGAACCAATGAGAATGCGCATTATTTCGCAGAAGTCCTTGACATTCAGGATTCCATGCAAATGTTGAAGCCCACACAGTAGTTTACAGGATATAAATTCAAGAATGCTGCACCATTATAAACCTGTAAATATCCCAATCAGATAAGGCCACTTTAGGATTCTTGGATTTCCAATGTTTTGACATTTGCAATAAATAATTCAAACATTTGGTCACTGAGAATAAAACAATGAAACCGATTGAATATTAAGATTAATTCCATTTTAGGGAGGGATTAGGGGTTAAGGGCCTTGCACAAGGGCCCAGCAGTGGCAGCTTACGGTTACTAAAGCAAGAAACCCAATGAATACAATTCAACAGGTCTCCTTTTAACTGCAGCTACAGCTGCACTGCCTGTATACATCATCTCTAGCCAAAGCGTCAACATTAACCTCAAAAAAATTACGTTTTTTTGTGAATCTTTGTCCATGTTTTCCATGCATTACGATTTTCCTTTGGATTTGAAATGTAGGAATTGTGTGTTTTTGTTCAAATCCTACAGAAATAAAATACAAAAGTATAAATGGTTGATGAAAAAGCTTAACTCTTTTGACCTCATTTGGTCGACCTTTCCTCACGATGTACAGTTTTTCTTGAAAGGTCTGTCTTATTAATGTCTTTGTTAATGTATCTGCAACCACATTCATTTCTTCTCCTCTGTCAGTCATTGTAGTATGAAAAAAAACAGCTATTAAATCCACACGTATATATTTGAGGTCGTGCACTTAGCAGCATATATGGGTTTCGAGTCTGTTTTTTGGTGTGTGCTGTTAAAATTGTAAAATATAAATAAATAAATAATAATAAATAATAATAATAAAATATAAATTTTATTCGAATCAATGTATGTGTAAGTAGCAAATATTAGGTAAATTCAATAGAAATGTACAACCCCACACAAAAAGTTCTACACAATTCCAAAAAGGTAGGGACACTGTAAAATTTTAATAAAACAGAATGCAATGATCAGCACATTTTATACATCCATATTATATTCTTCATTTTAAATAAATAAATAAAATATCATGTTTACAATGATTAAACTGAGACTATATACCACACCAGGGAAAAAATAAGGTAATTGATTGAAATCTCAAAAAAGTTGGAGTAGTTTTTGAAGAAGTTCTGGGTAACCTTTGTTGTATTTTTTGTTTCATGTTGAGTGAAATGTTTTCAAATGGTCAAAAGTCTAGACTGCAGACAGGACAGTTCAGCACCTAGACTCTTTTACTACGAAGTCATGCTATTGTAATAGATGCAGTATGCAGTTAACATTGTTTTGCTCAAGTATGCAAGGCCTTCCCTAAAAAAAATAAGTTTTCTGGATGAAAGCATTTAATGCTCTAAAGCCTGTATATTCCATTCAGTATTGATGGAGCCTTTCCAAATGTGCAAACTGCCCATTCCACAGGCACTAATGCACTCCCACACCATTAGAGATGCAACTTTTTGAACTGATATGGTATAAACATAATGTAAAAATAACTAAATAAATACATTTGAATGAATTTGTATTTTTCAAGGTGTATTTTTCCTCCATGTTCATTATTCATGCAATCACTGCAATATGTGTTCTCCTGCAGTTGCTACTAGTAGCGGTTAACAGAATCCTCATGTGAAATGCCCTCAGTGGCACGTAACGAGCAAATTGGCTAAATTGTCAACATCTGTAGAGTCATTTTCTTGCAGAGAAAAAACATCTGCTTGTTTTAATTTCCCCAGCAGTGTCCTTCTGAGATCATCCACTGTATAATTAATTATTTGAGCGTATGGCAACAGATCTTCATGCATATTCTGTAGTCAGTGGCTGCTTTCGCAAGCTAGTAGGATAAAATACAACTTGGACTTCGAGATCTACAGGTTTCTCCTTTATGTGCACATGTTTAGTGTTCAAGTGCCACATTAGATGCTCTGGCTCCATAATCTTATTGCTATAAATCTCGCAGCACACTATTTTATATAATTTTGGTAAATGTTCTTTACAAACCTAGATGACTTAGATGCATTGCACCTGCCGTGCTGTCTATATCAAGATTTGCATCAGCTGTTGCAAGGACAGCCAATGAATTCTCGTTTGCATACTCATTAGGTTTGTCTGCTGTGTCAGAGCAGGAATCATTGCCTTCAGCTTCAATCCAATACTTGATTTTTTTGGTATTACTTTCAGAATCATTGTTTCTGGACCAGAAAGCATACAAAGCGCAAAGTATTAAATTCAGCATGACATGTTATGGATACATCTACAGTGCCTGTGTTGGTTTTTGAGAGCATTGGTGAACAGTAACGAAGTAAACGTAATATGCTATTATACTTAAGTAGCTTTTTCAGGTACTTCACTACTTTTCAAAGCCAAACATCTTACATTTTACTTGACTACACTTGCAAAATCAGTTGTTCCTTTTTTATTTATGAGCGGATAAAACCTGGTAAAAGCATGCTGCAATCCACCAATCAGGGTTAAACGCACGCTCGGTTTTAAACTTGTTTTGACTGCTGCTTGGTGATATCTGAATATACAATTCAGCCTTAAGCAACAGCAAGCAGCAGCATTTAGAGAGGAATAAATGATGGAAGAATCTGCCTCGAACCTGCAACAACACCTGTGGCATTAACACTTCATGACTCTCTGCTCTCCCCTTCAGCCACTGCTCGTAACCTTGGGGTTACCATGGACAATGAACTGTCCTTCTTCCCACATGTCACTAATGTGTCTCTTCTTGTAGATTTCTTCTCTACAACATCCGAAGGATTCGACCATTTCTGTCCACACAGGCTGCCCAGGTGCTTGTTCAGTCTCTGATTTCAAGACTCGACTACTGCATCTCTCTGCTGGCAGGTCTTCCCCTGAATGCTATCCGTCCACTGCAAATGATCCAAAACGCAGCTGCACGACTTGTGTTCAATCTGCCCGAGTTCTCCCACACCACTCCACTGCTGCACTCCGTTCACTGGTTTCCAGTAGCTGCACGTATCAGATTCAAAACACTGATGCTTGCCTACAAAAGCCTAAAATGGACCAGCACCATCTTACCTCAGTGACCTCATCACATCTCACACTGCATCACTCTGTCTGAGATCCTCCAGCACTGCTCGACTGGTGCCACCTTCTCTCAGGGGAAGAGGTAAGTATTCTTCAAGGCTCTTCTCTGTTCTGGCACCGAGGTGGTGGAATGAACTTCCCCTAGATGTTCGTACAGCAGAGTCCCTGACTATCTTCAAGCGACGACTGAAGACCTACCTCTTCCTGAAACACTTAAATTAGCACTTTCCAAGTTTGTAGAATTCAAGGGTTATATTTATATTAAGTTTGTAATCTTGCATACCAGTGTAGATTTATTCATTACTAGAGACTCAAAGCACTTTTGTACGTCGCTCTGGATGAGGGCGTCTGCTAAATGCCGCAAATGTAAATGTAAAATGTAAATGTAAATGTTGAGCTATTTTATGAGTTGCTCAGTAGCTCCTAGTTTTATAATCATAATGACTGTAAAAGACTGTAGAAAGAACATTACTTATAATCTTACACTCCAGTGCTCATGTTAGTTCTCATTCTCCAGTGTTCTGTATTGTTGAAAGATTTCTGATCAAACTCTTGATGTCACCCAAATGAGGATGTGTTCCTCTTTTGAGTCTTTCCTCTCAAGGTTTCTTCCTCATAACATCTAGGAGATTTTCCTTGCCACAGTCGCCACGTTTGCTTATCAGAGATAAATGTACACCATTCACCTTGACTGTTGATTTTTGTAAAGCTGCTTTGAGACAATGTCTGTGAAAAGCGCTATAGAAATAAACTTGACATGACTTGGATGTTCCCCAGTGATGAGAAGGCTTGTCCTTGGTTTGAGCAGTTCTAAACCTTCACTGATGCTGAAGTCCCGAGTTTCCAAACCTGACTGCGATGCTGCTAGTAAGAAAAGGCTCAGTGGTTGGGTGTTGTTTGATAAGAAAAGATGAGATCCTCACTGGTGTGAGTTAAGAAACTACAGAATATGCAATTTCTGATTCTGGCTGCCTAAAAGACAAATCCATAGAGTGGGTGTTAATCTGAAGGTCTTCATTCAGTGAATTGAATGTATTGAATGATGAGCCTATTCAACAAATAGCAAAAAGAGTATTTAATGAATAGCACTCTTATATAACTGTCCTTGCACTCTAAATTTGAGAGGGCTCTGTGAAATGAATGAATTCATCTGTAGACCTGTATTACATTTACATTTGCGGCATTTAGCAGATGCCCTTGTCCAGAGCGATGCACAAAAGTGCTTTGAGGCTCTAGCAATGAATAAATCTACACTGATACTGGTATTAGTGGTAATCAAACAGGGGTGGGTCTTTAGTACTGTATTTTCTTTTGAACTAAACTTTCAATGCACTTTGTCACAATTAGTGTCCATGATGACTGGATATTATTTCAGGCCAATATATTCTTCTTTGGGAGGTTCACAATGAAAAGAAAATGTGGGAGTTGCAGCACAGGTTTGTTGACGGTGGTGTGGTGGGTCGTCTCTTATCCCAGAGATCACTCATTTCGGTATTACCTTCTGGTTCTCCCTTTTATTTATGCTGCCATAGCAAGTCTTTCTGTCACCCCTCCTCTCTCTCTCTCTCTAAGAGAGTAAGAATGGGAGCTTTGAGGATGGATTGGATTGTAGTTAATGTCAACAGACTGCTACATTGACTCAGGACTACAGTTCGCTTCTGATCACCATCACTGCACCCCGCAACATTGTATATCTGTAATAAATGGACATTCGGTGCAACCCAGATGAGGATGGGTTCCCTCTTGAGTCTGGTTCCTCTCAAGGTTTCTTCCTTATGCCATCTCGTGGAGTTTTTCCTTGCCACAGTCATCAGGGACAAACTCACTTATAAAGAACATATTCACTTTCAATCACCACATTATCTGTGTAAAGCTGCTTTGAGACAATGTTCATTGTTGAAAGCGCAATACAAATAAAAATGAATTGATTTGAATTGAGTGAGTGAAATGTTGCATTTCAGATTGGAAGGTTATGAGGCCAAACTGCCATTTTTTGGCCCATGAGCAAGGCTCTTAACCCTTAACTGCTTAATTGTATAATTGAAAGTCACTCTGGCTATGAGTGTGTACTAGCAATTTGCATCTTTATAACTGAGGCCAATAAGATTTGCATCTCGATGCATAGCCAACGATACGACACGATAAAAATACACATGAAGCAGCTACCGATGCAATATGATTCACCCCTTTTACAATGCAGTGCAATCCCATATTGATTCGATTCAGTAGAAATGGTACAGATAGTTAGCTATTTTTCTTTGGTTCAGACAGACAGCAAATCATCAATTTACCCTAGTGTCTTCTAACTTTTAACACATGGCCCTTTTACAACCAGGATTTACAACCTCTGCCATGTTAATCTTTATTTGTATGTGACTCTCAGGACACGCCTCGGTCTCTGTAGTGTTTCGATATGTAATTTTTATGTAGCAGCAGTGACAGAATGCGCTTGAAAAACAGTTTAAGCGAAGGGAAATCAAATCTATATATAAAATACCGGTCAAAAATTTTTGGTCACATTCTAAATAATACAACTATAACACACCTATTAATAATTATATACAAAAAAATAATTTTTAGTGACGCAAATATGTTAAAAATCAATGCTTCATGATACAAATTGCAATTTCTATCCGATGCACACTTTTTTCATTTTGATGCAGATGCACCGATGCGAATCAGTGAATCTTAATATCTCTAGTGTCTACCAACTGCCATTAGTGCACTGTAAATGTAAGCAGGTGGGAAGTGAAGTCAGAGATTTAACTTGTGGGTCTTACCCACAGCTGTCAATGCGATTGCTTAATATTTTGTGCGGTATAACAATTGCATAAGACTTCAAATGGAGCACACAACAACAGCAATAAAAACCAAAAAATTTGTATGACAAAATCTAAAACTTTTTAAGTGTTAGGGTGTGTGGAGGGGTAGGTCCTCCCACATGCCACCATTAATTCCTCTTTATTCTGGATAACCTTTAGAATTCAGACTCCCACACCACTCACCAGCTTGGCATAATAGACATGATTTATTTGATATGTGAACACAATAGCCTAACTCGGTGTCACTATGTGCAAATGGACATTCTCTGCTCAAAATGCGTTGCACACGTATTAGGAAATGTCACTGGTAATGGGCTTATTCAATTTTTAAAGAACTCTGTCTGCTGTGACATTTCGAGGGATGGAAATTCGCATTGGATAGCCTATGGGCCACTTCGGGGATATAAATGCTCCATGTTGCTCTATGACGTCTTAACTACCATGTGGATGATGAGAAGTAAAAGCTGCAGTTTTTTATCAAAGAAAGAGACTGTCATGATTATGAATAGCATCATATACAGTATATATTAAAGAGTATAACCTGAAATTGCTGTCTAGGCTATTATGCTAGCTAGCGGAATCGGTGTTAGTCTAACCTGACATTTGCCAAGACAACTGGCTAATTGTGTTTAATTATAGCCATCTAATGTTAGCAATTTAGCAAATTGTAGCTCAACATGCTTTTATGCAGTGTTCTTGAAGACACCTCGATTTATGTGAGTCTTTGCTTACTGCCAGCATACTGAAACATTTTATTAGAGCCAGGGGTGAAACATCATTATATTACACAGTGCATGCAGGTGACATACATATTCAGACACACAAATTTATTGCTAACCATGTTTTATGAGACCATAATTACAAATTACATTGTATTTTTAGTGCGATTCTAAATAATTTTTTTTTCTATATTGATGAACTTGCCAGTTTGCTGTAAAAGATCAGATGCTTGATATAATCATTAGTCAGATAAGATTAGTATAAGAAGCTATGCACTTTAAAAGTGTATGTAAAAGGCTGTGCATTTCACACTTGGACTTCATTTGTGTCCAGCCTGAAGCAATCCACCTTTTAATACCATCCAATGCCTTTTAATACCATCCAATGCCACATCTATAGAAACCATCACAGACTAGTATCTCATGCAGTTAGAATAAATGGCATTATTAAAGCAAGAACCCCAATGAATACAATTCAACAAGTCTCATTTTACTGCAGCCACGGTTGCACCACCTGCATATACAGTGAGGAAAATAAGTATTTGAAAACCCTACTATTTTGCAAGTTCTCCCACTTAGAAATCATGGAGGGGTCTGAAATTGTCATCGTAGGTGCATGTCCACTGTGAGAGACATAATCTAAAAAAAAAAATTGTACACCTCCACAAGGCTGGAAAGGGCTACGGGGAAATTGCCAAGCAGCTTGGTGAAAAAAGGTCCACTGTTGGAGCAATCATTAGAAAATGGAAGAAGCTAAACATGACTGTCAATCTCCCTCGGACTGGGGCTCCATGCAAGATCTCACCTCGTGGGGTCTCAATGATCCTAAGGAAGGTGATAAATCAGCCCAGAACTACACGGGAGGAGCTGGTCAATGACCTGAAAAGAGCTGGGGCCACCGTTTCCAAGGTTACTGTTGGTAATACACTAAGACGTCATGGTTTGAAATCATGCATGGCACGGAAGGTTCCCCTGCTTAAACCAGCACATGTCCAGGCACGTCTTAAGTTTGCCAATGACCATTCTGATGATCCAGAGGAGTCATGGGAGAAAGTCATGTGGTCAGATGAGACCAAAATAAAACTTTTGGGTCATAATTCCACTAAACGTGTTTGAAGGAAGAAGAATGATGAGTACCATCCCAAGAACACCATCCCTACTGTGAAGCATGGGGGTGGTAGCATCATGCTTTGGGGGTGTTTTTCTGCACATGGGACAGGGCGACTGCACTGTATTAAGGAGAGGATGACCGGGGCCATGTATTGCGAGATTTTGGGGAACAACCTCCTTCCCTCAGTTAGAGCATTGAAGATGGGTGAAGGCTGGGTCTTCCAACATGACAATGACCCGAAGCACACAGCCAGGATAACCAAGGAGTGGCTCTGTAAGAAGCATATCAAGGTTCTGGCGTGGCCTAGCCAGTCTCCAGACCTAAACCCAATAGAGAATCTTTGGAGGGAGCTCAAACTCCGTGTTTCTCAGCGACAGGCCAGAAACCTGACTGATCTAGAGAAGATCTGTGTGGAGGAGTGGGCCAAAATCCCTCCTGCCGTGTGTGCAAACCTGGTGAAAAACTACAGGAAATGTTTGACCTCTGTAATTGCAAACAAAGGCTACTGTACCAAATATTTACATTGACTTTCTCAGGTGTTCAAATACTTATTTGCAGCTGTATCATACAAATAAATAGTTAAAAAATCATATTTTGTGATTTCTGGATTTTTTTTTTTAGATTTTGTCTAATGCTCTCTCACAGTGGACATGCACCTACGATGACAATTTCAGACCCCTTCATGATTTCTAAGTGGAAGAACTTGCAAAATAGCAGGGTGTTCAAATACTTATTTTCCTTACTGTATGTTCTCTAGCAAAAGCATCAATATTAACCTCATAAAATGCCCCCAGGTTATTCCTGAAGTTTTTCTTCTTTTTTTTGTGCATTACGGTTTTCCTGGGAATTTGAAATGAAGGTAAATTGTGTGTTTTTGTGGAAATTCTACAGAAAAAAAAAACAATTATAAAAGGTTCTTGAAAAAGCCTAACAACAAGTGTTTTGCTCGACCTTCCCACACAATGCCCAGCTTTTTTTTTTTTAAGTCCATCTAGAAAATGTAGTTGCAAATGTATTTGCGACTATCCTTGCCTTAGGTATATAATAGTGTTTGATAACAGATCGAAAGGGCTAGGATTGAACGTTGAAAGAGGAGGGTAAAGCTAAAGCAGCTCAGGCAGCAGCAAAGGTGTTGGAATCTTCCACAATCTGTTTGGATGACTGTACTGAAAGAGGTAGTTTCGAGGCTCACTTTTCTGAAAATCAGAGTGTGAAGAAAGCTGAAGATTAAGCAAGTGCAGAGCATAAAGAAATTCCTGGAATCAGCCAGTAAACTCTTAATGCTGTAAATGCAACCAGCAGACATGACCAAACGAGGTATCATCGAACGATGCAAACCCAATTTTCTTCTCATGTGAGAAACCCCTGTTCGACAAATACGCCAGCACCTCGATTCAATGAGGTTTCTGATCTTGCAGTGTTTCTTGCACGCCGTGATCATCTCTCTAGCAGCTTCAAAGTATTTGACAACAAGCCAGAGTGTTCATACCATGGTCTGAATTTTAAAGACAATAAAGAGCTTGATTTTGCTCAAAGGCATGCTCTGAGAATAAGAGAAACCCATGTATGTGATCCTGAAGCAGGCCTCAGGCAGTTATGGCAATGTCTAGACCAGAAAAACAGCTCCCTAGAAGTCATTGAAGCATCTTTAAATGAGTGTTTAGAGCAGGGGTCACCAACATGGTGGCCTTTTCTAAGGATATCTCACCATAGCGTCACTTACCAGTGAGCTGCATCTTAATTTTTTTGTTGCTATTCTTTTTTAAATCTGTCACGGCTAGACCAAGAGTCGGAAACCGGAGTATGATTAAACATCTTGTCTTTATTTAGTCTGAACATATACAAGGCAGAGACTTGAGGAGAAGTACAAACCGGAGATCGGGTAGAATCCGTAATGCGGGTAGGATCCGTAACGAAGGTATGATCCATAACGCAGGGAGTCCAGGGATGATCGCCAATGTGAACCGTTAAATGCAAACCTACCTTAAGCGCTTCCTCCGAAACAGAGCCAGGAGCATGGAAGTACGGGGATACTAGTGGTAGATCTCTCATGGCAACGAGTAGATCCAACCGTAAGTGAGGTGGAATCGGGACCTTATAAAGGGGAAAGGTAATGGGGAAAAGGTGTAGGTGATTAGAGCAGGGAGAGGATAAGTGAAAGTTATGATCTTATCAATCTTATGATTTTGGGAATCATATCTTCAAACTGAATAATAAAGACAATATGCTTGCATTGGAGAGGATGAGGCTTTCCTGGACATTATGGACAGTTAATTCAATAAAAAATTAAGCAAACAGTTGGGTGGCCCCTCTCCCTCTTTTGCTGTCCTAGAGAGCGCTTGTTTAATAATAGAGAACAAGATGTCAGTCGTGTCTTATCACTTCGCTGTTCTATAAAATAACGGATAGACATGAAAGGCTGTTACATGGAATTAATAAAGACAATGTTCAAAGAAGGACATGCCCCTCCCCTATGGTAGCTGTGTATGGGCTTTCTTTGTTGAGCGATATTTCTATGTGGACGACGACTATAAATCATTCTACTCTACATTTACATGCATGGCATTTGGCAGATGCCCTTATCTAGCTGGGCTTAAAGAACTGCTTTGAAGTATTTATCAATAAATACTGTAGATCTGGATAATGGAGGACTAGGTCACTAAGATTACCACTACTCTTTTGAGGACGGAATATAGTAGCAAGGAAAGCACAAAAATCACTATTTTTAAATGTTTCTTATTGTACCTCAGGCTCACTTCTGATACTGCAATTGTGATTTTCTTTAGGGACTAGTGGAGGCTGTATATCAAAATATCTCGCTAGACACCTCACTAGACAACACATTATTAGTGTAAACACCATATTCAATCTAAAAATCACCTAAAGTGTTTTTTTAGAGGTCATTTCCTAACGATGTTCCCTAAAGCCCACAAGCGAGTGGCAATCAAATTCATGCCTCTATTTAGTGCTTACAGGGTTGTAAGTCTCGACAGATTATTTTGCAAGCAAGTTTGTTTTTCACATGCTGACTAATAAGTTAGTTGATAAAGTAAACAATTTTTGATAGCAACAGCTTTTTTCTGGCTAAGTCATGCAATTAATCTGACATATGCAACCAGTTAACAGATCAAATATTCACATACAATATCTAAAGTATATTTAAAGTAACCGACAGTTTAATATTGAACAGTTTGCGAGTGACTCATAATTGTATCCTTTTTTAGTTACTTAGTGTTTGGTAATGAAGTTCTACTTTACATCAACAACACTGACTCAATGACAGGTCATTAATCATTTGATTGTTAAAAAAAAATATTATTTATATTTATTATATTATGTGGTATGCAAAATCATGATCCTACTAAACAGCTACTTCAATTAGGGTACAGTATTCAGCATTTAATATTTATTTATTTAAATATTTACTATTAATTATTGGACACATTTTAAAACTGGCAGCCTGCATGTTTCTTACCTTTACCACCTTCTTCCATATGGATCCATTTTCTGTTCTGATCTCAACAAGTCTGGGCTGCTGATTAGGCACCAATCAGAGACTGCATTTGTATGATGTCATCATGTAGACTTCTTTCAAAGTATGGATTTTCCATGGAGAAGCCCAGATCAGAGGAGGGCTGCAATGTTCTTCTGGAAATTTCCCAGACAGATCTCTCAGAGTGAACATTGGGATCCATTGACCTCCTGGCTGGTTTTTGCTTAAAAAGTTTAAAATAAATAGTTGAAAACCTCAATAATAATAGAACTAAAAATTAATGGACATCTGGTGTCTCCCAGAGGAGGATAAGCTCTCTTTAGAGTCTGGTTCATCTCAAGGTTACTTCCTCACATACAGTGGGGGAAATAATTATTTGATCCCCTGCTGATTTTGAAAGAGTTTACCGCTTACAAAAAAATGAACAGACTGAATTTTTATGGTAGGTTTATTTGAACAGAGACAGAATATAAAACAAAATACATTAAAAAGGTGTAAATGTATTTGGATATGATCTAGTGAAATAAGTATTTGATCCCGTACCAAATTAGCAAGAATTCTGACTCCCACAGGCCCAAATTTCCTTTAGGAAAGATCTCCTAATATTAACTCATTATGTGAATAAAAGACACCCGTCACAGAATCGACCTCTTTCATTTAAACCTCTCCACCACAATGGGAAAGAGCCATCGGGGACAAGATTGTAGACCTGCACAAGGCTGGAATGGGCTACAAGACCATCAGATTGTTGCCTTGGCTGTATGTTTTCGGTCATTGTCATGCTGGAAAAATCACCAACCACCCATCTTCAGTGTTCTGGCTGAGGCCAGGAGGTTCTCATTCAAGATTCTGCAATGCATGGCCCCGTTCATGTGGTGAAGTCTTCCTGTACCCTTAGCAGAAAAACAGCTCTAAAGCAGAATGTTTCCTCCTCCATGTTTGACAGTTCTTGGTGGCATATTCTGCATTTCTCTGCCTCCAAACATGGCGATTCAAATCAATTTTTGTCTCATCTGAACACATCACATTCTCCTAAACCTTCTCTAAATCATTCAGGTGTTTATTGGCAAACTTTAGACGGGTCTGTTTTACTTTAGACAGGGCTGATCCCTCACCTTTCTCAGAATCATCCTCACCCCATTAGATGAGATTTAGCATGGAGCTTCAGAGCGATTGAATTATCTTGTATTTCTTCCATTTACGTATTATTGCTCCAACAGTGGTCTCTCTCTCACCAAGCTTCTTGCTGATGGTCTTGTAGCCCATTCCAGCCTTGTGCAGGTCTACAATCTTGTCCCTGACATTCTTTGACAGCTCTTTGGTCTTGCCCATGGTGGTGGAGAGGTTTAAATGGAAGAGGTTGATTCTGTGATGGGTGGGAGTCCGAATTATTGCTATTTATCAGGGGATCAATTACTTATTTTACTCGATCAAATGCAAATCAATTTATATATATTAATAGACTTTTTTTCTGTATTTTTTTACAATATTTTATCTCTTTCTGTTAAAATAAACCTACCATAAAAATAGTAAAATAATTATAATAAAAAAAAAAACTATTCAATAAATTGATTTTTTTTATATAGTAATCCAGAACCTTACTGAGATTTCTCTTATTCTTTTTATAATTTTTTATTATTATTGAATATTTATATAAACTGTCTCATATCAACTCAATACAATGTGGAGATGTGCATAAAATTTGAATTGTAATTGAAGGAAAAAGACGTTCTTACCTGTATTTTGGAAGTAAGTAATGGATTATTTTGGATGACCTAGACCTTTTTCATAACCACGTGACATGGCTCTTTATTCCAAATCATTAGATACAGGCTTTAAGGTTCTCTGGTGGATATAAACTTCAAATCACTTCCTATGGGAATCCTGTTTAATAAAATTTTTACAGGCAAACCTACCAGACAGTTCTGGAACAATTGAACATTCATTTGCCAGATGGTGGTCTGGAGATTAAAGTTGTTTTTTTTTGTTTTCCCCTCATCCTTTGGGGATCAGGCCCATAAACAACAAAGTATTTCAACAACTAATTATTTTCTACATTGTGCCATTCTGCAAAAGTGAATTTAAACCTAGCTGGGGATTTAGGTGTGAAAAATGCATGGGCAGACGACAGAGTGGCCGATCAAGTCAGAGATCCATGGGAATATGATAAGCAATATCCAGAAAAAAAGTGAAATATGTTGCGACTGATAAAATGTGAAATTAAATAGGGGAGGCATAAAGAATGCAGGTCGTAAATATTTACAGCGAAATAATGCGGATGTAGTTTTGTGGACATTTCAGGGCATGGCTTTACTTCCTGATAAATATTTTCTTTACAGTTGGTTCAAAGCAATGGAAGATCAAGACCATTTGAAAAGTCTAGAATTTAATGCGATTGCAAACTAAAAACCGAAAGATCTGCTTTAACAAATGACACTAAGTAGTTTTTTAAGCCACTTCAGCATCTATAACTTATCTTTTTCAGAATTATTAACTTTGGATGATGAATAGTAAAGCCCAAAGTGTCTTCTATCCCAAAGATACCTAAAATGTGCAACACTGTTGTAAGGAAATGTTACTATTTAAATGTAGGTAGGTCATTTTCAGCTCTAAGTCCCAAAAGTGGGGGTGCACCCTTTTTCAATCTTTAAACCGACTAAAATGAAACCTCTTCTCCAGATTTGCATTGAAGTATCACTATTGTTCAATCATTTCAGTCAAGACTAGTGTGA